>OY998112.1:5008765-6215327 GCA_963921955.1 Aleiodes alternator
TTTTTGTAAATATCTCTGGTTCTATTGGTCGTAGCAATTCGGGGTTGGTCTCAAGTGAAAGGTGAGCTCATTTCCCATCAATTTATGAGGTTTTAAATTCGAAAATATCATTTTTTGGGATAGTCATAGGCCAAAAACTGTTTTACGAAACTGTTTCACAAAAATGCCCATAAATATCTTAAAAATCGAAATTTTTCAATTAAAAATCCAATAAATCGATGGAAAATGGTCTCACCTTTCACCTCCTGTCGGAATTTTCACGCTCCGATGAATAGAACCGAAGATTTTCTGAAAAAACGGAAAATTTCCAAAAAAAGCAAGGGTTTTACCCCTCTAAAATGCTCAAAAAAGTCAAAATCGCCAAAAATTTAAAAAAATTAATTCCGGCACTCATTTCCTGCCTATAATTTCCTCAGCTTTCCAATGAAATCATCAAAAACAATCTACTGCCAATTTTTCTCTTAATTTCAAGAGTTTTCCATAATATTTGCCTAAAAATTTAGATGTGTCCATTTTACCCCCGATGTCCATTTTGCCCCACCTTCCTCTGCAATAGGGGAAAGTTTCTCTGAATAAGCCTCTCGCATATTTCTCACACAGAGGCATCACCTTTCCCTCCAATGAATAGATGCAAGGATAAATAAATTTTTTAAAAGAGAAAAAAATTGTCGCATTGAAAAATGAATAATCCTTAAACTCAATGAAAGTTTATATCCGCGTGTGGTCGTTGAGATTAATCGTTTTTGAATTTGTCATAGTCTGTACACGCACAAAGAATCCAAAAGATATATACATTTATCCAGTACCAATGGTACGTGTTGCAAGAGGATCCTTTGTGCGTCCTTGAATTCCGTGGAATGACGTATGATCGCTACGTGCCTCCACACCCCCATTCTTATCCTCGCACTCGTGCCCTCCAGGCCTCTGTATATTGGGTCAAAAGAAAAAATAAAATACATCCAAAAAAAAAAAAAACATAAATAAGTTGGAGATAAGCTGTACAAGCAAATAAAAATATTTGTTTTTCTTTCATTTGCTTTCAGGTTCACCACCACTGACAAGCTCAGGTGTCCTTAAAGTTATCGTACTCGATGTGAATGATCACAATCCTGAATTCTCAAGAACAGATTATAAAGCTGAGGTTGTTGAGAATCAAGCTGCAGGTACTTGGGTTGCTCAACCCAGTGCCACAGATAAGGACGATGGATTAAATGCACTGATTAGGTAATTTAATTTTTTTAAAAAAATCAAAAATAATTAAATTTCCAGATAAATGTAATCTTTTTATTTTACGTAATTCATACTAGGTACTAGTATTATTAAGTAGGAAATAAAAGAAAAATATATAGACTACAGGAACGAGTAAATGATAAAATGTTTCTTTTTTATTTATCTGTTTGAATAGATACAGCCTGTTGGGTGAGAATGCCGATCGTTTTTCAGTGAATTCAGCGACTGGCGAGGTAGTAACTCTTTTTCCATTGGATCGTGAACAAAGCCCAGTATACCATCTAACTCTGGTAGCCCAAGACTCCTCACCAACTCAGCCTCGTGCAGCAGCAGTAAACCTTACTATCACAGTAAAAGACATAAATGACAATGCTCCAAGATTCACAAGTCCTCGATACACCGCCTACGTACCTGATTCAACTGAATCCGGAGACTTTGTCTTTGGTGCTAAAGCAATAGACAATGACGAAGGTGAAAATTCACGTATTATTTATCACTTACAAGGGGGAGACGCAAAGCAATTCATCATAGATCCATACAACGGAGTAATCCGAGCAGCACAGGATTTATCAAATGGCAAAACAACCTATCAGCTGCAAGTTAAAGCATCGGACTGTGGTGTTGAGCCACAGAGTGTCACTGCAGATCTCGTTATTCATCTTTGGGAACGTCAGCTCTTTCCGAGCTTTATATCATCCATCAACACGAGATTTATACTTCCTGAAGACATACCAGAGGGAAGAATTATCACTACACTGAGTGCAACTACCCCAAAGATTGGTGCTGCTAGTAATCTAATATTTGGTATGGCAGGTGGAAATGTTGGTGATGCATTGAAAATTGATTCAAATACAGGTGATGTTTTGGTTGCTTCTGGATTTGATTTTGAAGTGGAACCATATTACGAGGCATGGGTAGAAGTAAGAGACTCGGATACTCCATCTTTGAGAAGTGTTGTACAAATTCTCATCAATGTCACGGATGCTAATGACAATCAGCCAATGATGGAAGCTCCAATTTATAATGCCACTGTCATGGAGGAAGAGTATCCACCTCTTTATATTACGAAAATCTCGGCCAGAGATGCAGATTCAGGTGAAAATGGACAAATAACGTATTATCTTGTTAATGACTTTGATGAATCTTTTATAATTGACGAGTATACAGGTGAAATTAGTACAAATTCCAAATTGGATCGAGAAGAAACGAGCATTTATGAACTAATTGTTGAGGCTAGAGATCAGGGAGAGCCACAGCTTTCGGGTACAGCCACAGTTTTGCTAACAGTTTTAGATAAAAATGACAATCCTCCACGTTTTACAAGGCTCTTTAGTGTTAATGTCACGGAAAATGCTGAAATTGGCTCAATTGTAATTAAAATTACTAGCAGCGATCAGGACATTGGCCAAAATGCTAATGTAACATACAGTTTTACGGAAAATCCTGGGGAAAAATTTTCCATTGATTCATCAACTGGTAATGTACATGTTATTGGCCATCTAGATAGAGAGGAACAGGATGAGTATTTACTGAAAGTTGGAGCCGCTGATGGTGCCTGGGGTGCAGAAACCACCCTAACAATTACCATACAAGATCAAAACGATAATGCACCAGAATTCTCTGAGAATTCATACCACTTTCATTTCCCAGAGATGCAAATGAGAATGGCTCAAGTTGGCCAAGTTTTGGCAACGGATAAAGACAAACAGGGACCAAATTCAGTGATTTCATACAGTCTTCTTCAACCATCAGACTTGTTTTCTGTTGATCCAGCAACTGGTGATATTTACAGCAAAAGAACTATCAGATATAAACGCACACATAGACCATCGTCGCCAGAGAATCTCTACTCGTTGACAATTGTTGCAACTGACAATGGTAGACCACCACTGTCATCAAGAGCCACTGTTCTAATAAGCATTGTAGATGCTAATAATATGGCCCCGAAATTCGAGCATGATTCTTATTTATCACCAGTTCCCGAGGGTCTTGGAATTGGAAAGAGAATTGTAAAATTATCAGCCAAGGACGAGTCAGACTTTGGAGTAAATGCCGAGATAGCATACAGTCTTTCCTCAGGAAATGCAACAGAATTCTTCTCGGTAGATCCCACTTCAGGCTGGGTATTCATTTCAAAAAGCATCAAAGGTATACCCACTGGTTCTACCTATACTGCAAAAGCACAAGCTGTTGACAGGGGTGTTCCACCTCAAAAAGATCAGGTTCCATTAACCCTTATTATTACTGGAGAAAATCGACATTCTCCCATGTTTGCAGCTGTTTCTTATCAAGTTCGTGTACCTGAAAATGAGCCTGTCAATACGACAATTCTGACAGTTAATGCTATGGACAGAGATGATGGTCCAAATGGCATGATTAGATATAAAATATCATCAAATAGTGAGAGAAAAGAGTTCTCAATTAATCCAATTACCGGTGCAGTTACAATTTTGGAAGCATTGGATTACGATACGATCCAAGAATATCGTTTAAACATTACTGCAACTGATTTGGGTTTTGAATCCAAGACAGCTGTAGCCACTCTAACTGTGAATGTTTCTGATATCAATGACAATCCTCCAACATTCAATCAAAGCATTTACGAGGCCCATCTCCCGGAAAATTCAAAACCAAATAGTTTTGTATACAAACTCATAGCTAAAGACATTGATTCTCCCAAGTATGCAGTGATTCAGTACAGAATTATTGGTGGCAGTGGAAAAGAACATTTTCAAATACAACCAGATACTGGTATAATCACATCTAAAATAGCTTTCGATTATGAGGAAGCTAACGAATATACTCTAGACATTGTAGCTGCAAATCCTGATTCAAATCCGCAAATGGTCGGTTTCACTACTGTTAAAGTGCATATTACAGGGGTCAATGAGTTCTATCCAAAGTTCATACAACCAGTATTTCATTTAGATGTTTCTGAGAGTGCAATTATTGGTACATCAGTTGGTTTGGTACAAGCTACTGATCAAGATTCTGGAAATGATGGAAGAGTATATTACCTCTTCGTGGGATCATCCAATGATCGGGGTTTTTCAATTGGTCCAGAGACTGGAATTATTTCTGTTTCACGGAGACTCGATAGAGAAACACAGAATCGTGCTATATTGACTGTCATGGCAAAGAATGGAGGTGGAATAAGAGGAAATGATACAGATGAGGCACAAGTCATTATTTCCATTCAAGATGGCAATGATCCACCTGAATTTCTTCAAAATAATTATGAAACTACTGTTTCGGAAGGTGCTAATATTGGTACGAGAATTTTGACTGTCAGAGCAGTTGATAAAGATGTTAGACCTCAGAATAATCAGTTTTCCTACTCGATAATTGGTGGAAATGTTGGACAAGCATTTAAAGTCGATCCACAGAATGGTGATGTTGAAACCGCCAAGATGCTGGATCGAGAAACTGTATCTTCCTATCAATTGATAATTGGAGCTATTGATACAGGCTCACCACCACAAACTGGTACTGCAACTGTCAGAATCGAGCTGCTTGATGTCAATGACAATGGTCCCACATTTGATCCACCTGAAATTGTGGGACGAGTACGAGAAAATGAACCTGCTGGAACCAACATCATGACGCTCAGTGCAACTGATCCTGATTTACCACCAAATGGAGCCCCATTCACTTATAGACTAATTGGAGGAAGACAGGCTGATGTTGTTACACTGGATAAGCACTCGGGAATGCTCAAGACTACCAGAAGTTTGGATAGAGAAGTAATGCCCCAGCTGGATCTTTTGGTGAGAAAATTTAAAATATACTTTAGCAAGTCGTAAATTTAATCCTTTGAATTTCTAAAAATATCAATTTTAATTTCATATCCCTTCGAGTTTTCAAAGAATTCATATTAATAAATAAATTGATATTCACGAAAATATATTGCAAAGTGGATAATTACAGTCATTTTTTCATTCCACTTCATTACACATAATTTATTCATTTTTTTTTTTTTCTTATTTTATCCACATGATTGCTTGCATATTGCTTTTTCTATAGAAAAAAAATTGTGGAATCTCTTGTTGTAATCGTTGATAGATGAAAAATTATTGGAATAATTATGATTATTTTACAGATTGAAGTTGAGGACTCGGGAATACCAAAGATGAAGAGTGAACACACATTGACAGTGATAGTACTAGATGAAAATGACAGTCCATCAGTGCCACGTTCAGTACACATTATTGTGTACTCATTCAATGGTGAAAGACCCATGGGAAAAATAGCTGATGTCCATCCAAACGATCCTGATACCACCGGCGACTACACATGCAAAATACTCCAGGGCTCGAATCCCGGTGTACTTGGTATACCGATCGGTTGCGATTTACATACCAGTAAAATTACCCCCGGTACGTAAAAGAGAAGAAAAGGATGCTGGAGAAGATGGAAAGGGCAAGCAAGGCAAAGGGAGGGATAGCCCCCAAACTCGAAAGTTCATAAATTAGTGTGTTGCCTCGGTAACTCTATCTCTCTTTCTCTCTCAGACAACTGCGTCTGAATAATTCATGGGTTCGAAATCAAAAGAAAACAAAAAAAAAAAAAAAAAGGTAAAAAGAAAGATGTAAATGAAAAAGAGATGAAAAGGAATTGAAGGCAAAAATACGTGGAGCAAAAATTTCTTCCATTGCGATAATTATTTTCAGGGGGCATTTTATTGGTTCACAAGGATACCCATTGAATGATGAATATTTCGCTTTTTGTATTGAACGGATTTCTTTCAATATGCTTCTGTTAATACCTTGCTTGCCCAGTTATTTCTTGTTAAAATATAAAAACTGATCATTTTTCGTCAACTCTTCCAAGAGAAAACAGAATAATAATCATGAATTCTCCAATTATTCTTTATAATTCTCATAATTTAATTTAAATTTCAGGACTCGGTTATTCATTGAGTGTATCTGGAAATGATGGTCGTCATCCTGACGTTGTATCAAAAGTAACTGTAGAATTTCTCATTTTCTCAAATGCAACAGTAGAAAACAGCATAACACTTCAAATTTCACGTCTAACGGCATCTGAATTTCTCTCAAAACATTATCGACCTCTACTCGATATCCTGCAGGAAGATATTGAAGCTGGGGACACACTGACCATATACAGTATTGAAGAAACAGACGGAAACTTGAATATTTATCTCGCTATAGAAACGCCACAAGGTAAATTTATCTCTTGATATATTAAAAAAAAATCATAAAAGGAAGAAAAAAAAAATTCAAGTGCCTATTCACAATTTACCGTAGTATTTAATTCTATTATTCAATGCATCTTGATCTAGCACTTGCTATTGCTTTTTACTTTTCATTAAAAACCTTGCACGAGGAAAGAAAAAAAAAACGTTAAACCCACCTTTTTTTTTTTCTTTTCTCACTTGAATTGATTCCATTCAATTTCACCAACTGATTCATTTGATTTTTCTTTCAGGTTTAAAATCAAAAGCACAAGTGACGAAATTCTTGACTAAAAATTACGAGAAAATAGTAAATCTTGTTGAAGGAAAAACCGTAAGAATTGGATATTCTCCATGCAAACATTTATCCTGTGAAAATAGTGGAACCTGCAGTGACCAATTGATAGTCTACGAAGAAGCTAGAATAACAAACAGTCAATCTCTCATTCTGACTTCTCCCAAGGTGGTCCACGAGATGTTTTGTAAATGTAGAGAAGGCTTCACAGGTTCTAGATGTGAGAGAAGACAGGATCCCTGTTCACCGAGTCCCTGCCTTCAGGGTGGACATTGTCGAAGAATGGGTTATGATTTTATCTGTGTGTGTCCACCAAATCGAGAGGGAAAACTATGTGAATTAGAACGTGGAGATGCTTGTGCAACTAGTCCATGTAGAAATGGCGGTTCCTGTAAAGTCAGTCCAGATGGATCATCGTTCTTCTGTTTGTGTCGAGCAGGATACAGGGGCAATCACTGTGAAGCAGTCACAGACTCCTGCAGGCCAAATCCCTGTCTTCATGGTGGTCTATGTGTTGGTCAAAAACCCGGATACAAGTGTTCTTGCCCAGAGGGAAGATATGGAAGACATTGTGAAAGATCAACATTTGGATTTGAAGAATTATCCTACATGTCTTTTCCAGCATTGGATTCAAACACTAATGATATTACAATTGTCTTTGCCACAACAAAACCAGATGCTCTATTACTATACAATTATGGACCACAAAGTGGTGGAAGATCGGATTTCATTGTTCTAGAGTTGATAAATGGAAGAATATCATTTGCCTATGGAGGAGCTCGTAGTGCCATAACATCAATACAAGTTACAAATGGAAGAAGATTAGATGATGGAGAGTGGAGAAAAGTAACTGCCACGAGAAATGGTCGAGTAGTTTCACTGAGTGTTTCTAGTTGCCGAGAACATGGAGACATTTGTGATGATTGTAAACCTGGTGATAATAGCTGTTATGCAGATGATGTAGGTCCAACTGGAACATTGAATTTCCATAATAATCCTTTACTCCTTGGGGGCCTTGTTAATGCAGATCCTGTTCTTGAACGACCTGGACAGGTTCACTCGGACGATTTAGTTGGATGTGTTAATTCAGTTTCCATAAATGGTAGAGCTTTAAATTTATCCAATCCCATGTCCTCAAGAAGCATTAAAAACACCTGTCCAAGGTCTGAGAATGGTGTTTGCTCGAATGAAGACACGAGCTGTGGTTTTGGAGAACAATGCTACGATAAATGGCATCAAGTAGCTTGTCAATGTAATTCCCTGACTGCTCCAAACTGCAAGAGTGCCTTAGAACCCATCAGCTTGAGTGAAAATGGATACATGGAATTCAAAATATCTCCCAAACACAAGAGAATGCAGCTGCTAGACTACATGTACGGAGGCAGTACTCTGTGGCGAAAAAATCGTATAATTAGAGCTACCAAAGACACGACCCTGTTTCCTTTGGGTATAACACCACCCAAGAAACTTGGTCTCATGTTTAGAACAGTCAAACCCAATGGAATACTCATTTATGCTGCTACAAACAAGCATTACACATCAATAGAACTGAGAAATGGACAATTATCCTATATTTCCATGTTGGGATCGCCTGTCAACATGACTGGATCTGCAGACGGTGGTCTTGCTGATGGAAGATGGCATAATTTGACAATACACGCTCATTCACGAGGTGTTCGTCTTTTGATTGATGATATACTAACTGGAGATGAACTAGATACTGCTGGAATACATGATTTTTTGGATCCATATTTAACCATACTCTCTGTTGGTGGTGTCCGAAGAGATCTTTACATGCACGATGGATATCCAACAACTTTTGAAGGCTGTCTCGCCAATTTTACAATCAACAATGAAATTCAACCATTCAATGGTTCAGGATCAATATTCAACGAGGTCTTGTATCATGGGAAAGTCATCAGGGGTTGTAGGGGTCTTATTGGCATCAGTGCAGCTGCTGCAGCTGATCCACTGAGCATTGGAATCACCTTGGTAATCGTATTCTTTGTAACTCTTCTGGTCGCTATTCTAGTGAGTTTCGTTGTCTTTAGACTCAGACGTCAGAGCAAAGAAAAGAGCCCATCAGTTGGCAACAAGAATACAAATGCAATAATAACTGGAAATTCTCTTGTTGGCTCGGGAAATGATAATATCATGTCACGACATGAAAATACCTATATCTCCGATACCTCAGATCTTCGAGGAGTTGGCCACATGGGTCCAGAATTAATTTCAAAAAAGTACAAAGAGCGAGAAATCAATAGTACTGAGCACAGACCTCAGAGGCCAGATATTATCGAGAGAGAAGTTACAAAGAGTCCACCAATTAGAGATGAACATCCTCCTCTACCTCCACCAAATCCAAGCTCTCTCCATTCCCATGAACACAATACAGAACCTGATTTGCCTGAGCATTATGATCTAGAGAATGCAAGTTCCATAGCTCCAAGTGATATTGATATTGTCTATCATTACAAGGGTTACAGAGACGGCATGAGAAAATACAAGGCAACACCACCACCTATAGGAAGCTATGGAAATCATCATAAACACACTGGTACTCCGCATCGACATGCTGGACCATTTCCACCACGAGCCATGCCTCCACCAAGTGTCGGCCAGTCGTCACCAGCTCCAAAATTGTTGCAGAGCACTCCACTCGCTAGATTATCACCAAGCAGTGAATTATCATCACAACAGCCTAGAATTCTAACGCTCCATGACATATCGGGTAAACCTCTTCAGAGTGCTCTACTAGCAACAACCTCATCATCCGGTGGAGTTGGCAAAGATGCTTTGAATTCCAACAGTGAAAGAAGCTTGAATTCTCCAATAATGAGTCAATTATCTGGATCAACAGCTAGTAGAAAAGTTCCCCAGTCAACAAATGAGAATGGAAATAATGTTAGATCGAGTCCAATGGGTTTAACAGCTGAAGAAATTGAGAGACTAAATTCTCGGCCAAGAACATCAAGTCTTGTGTCAACATTGGATGCTGTTAGTTCATCGAGTGAGGCCAGAGGACCACCACCACCACCTCATGGGGGCTTGCATCTTCATAGAAGACACACACCACCGCCAGAACGTTTAGAACGAAGAAATTCTTCAACAACTGATGAGAGTGGAAATGATAGCTTCACTTGCTCGGAGATTGAATATGACAATACTTCATTGGTTGGCGATAAAAGATCGGAAAATTTGTACAGTAAACCTGATGAAGGAGAGCCACAGAGAGCAAGTGAATCACCACAGTCAACCAAGCCTCCTCTACCTCCTAATAACTATGATGGATTTGACAGTTCATTCAGAGGCTCATTGAGTACTCTGGTTGCTTCTGACGATGATTTATCAACGCACATGGGAAGCTTGTATAGACCAACCAACAATGGATCACCGAGTACAAATACTGCATTGAGTTGGGATTATTTATTAAACTGGGGGCCAAATTTTGAGAGTCTTGTTGGTGTCTTTATTGACATTGCTGAGCTTCCAGACAGTGCTAATCGTGTTCCAAATACCTTGAGACTTCCTGCCAATATTCCAAAACCATCAGAAGAGTATGTTTGATCTTGTTAGATCATATTCTTGCCATGAGCAACTGCTTTTGAGAGGAGAAATTAGTTTAATAGGAATTTAAGATTGATAGACATCTTGTATCAGGATGTCTTGATTATTATTATTATGTACAGGTATATAAATATTAAATTAAAATATTGTCTTCCTATGAAGCACTTGAATTGTGCCATTTCTCCGTTTTGTAATCTGGAAAGACGTGTTTTTTTTATGTGAAAATTTATTGTATATAAAGAAAGTAACTTTGTTTCTTAGCCATAGAAGAGACGATTCAATTCTGAGACTGATTTCTTTTTCTTCATATATTATTGCCATGAAGTTACACAAACACGTCTCTTACATGTGTACATTTTTTTTATCTTCCAAATAATGTAAATAATTTTTTGTTTCATTAATTATTGATTAACTCAATGAGAAATGGATGAGTGGGGGCGTTATTGCTTTTGTATAAAGGGAATGAGTGATTATTATATGTAATGTAGATGATATAATTTTCGAAGTTTGTAATAAAATTTATAATGAAAAATTAATATTTATCTCTTTATTATTTTCAAATTTTCTACGTATTTATTGAGATTAAAATATTATTGAGTACAAAATGGTTTTTCGTAAGTACTATCATTTATATATGTATAAATGTGGGTATCAAAAGTTGGATAATAAAAGTGGCAATTTTACTCATCATGTGAGTAACTATTGTTCAATACTTTTGTACTTTATAGATATGGATATCAATGCCTGAGCAGAATAACTATTTAATCTGATGCTGTCTAATGCTTAAGCGATAAAATAATTTCAGCTCTCTACACAATTGAAACTCAATTCTCTTATTTATCATTCAATTAATGGTAAAATTGCAATTTGATACCTTTGAACTCAATAAAATCGAGAAACCTTTCAATAATTTCCCATAAAAATAAAATTAAATACTCAAGCTCATCATCTTAAGGAGAATATCAAATTTTAGTTAGTGTAAAAAAAAATTTTCTAGTCTTAATATGTTTCAGTCTATTGTAATTTCTTTGGAGTCATGGATTACTATCTTGATGGAGGATAATTTAAGAAAAGAAATTAATCCAAGTTACCAATTATCCAAGAATTCAAATCCAGTCTTTGGAATTCCATCATCCTGATTAGTCTGCGATGACTGGAAGCTATTGTATGAGCTAGGAGTCTCTAGTAATGCAGTAGATTCTGTAATATCTCCAGATTTTGGTCTAGAATTAGAAGACAAATTGATATTCATTTGATTCTTATTTCCATTGTTGATAATTTTGTTTCCATTCCTGATGGCATTTCTCTGAGGTACAAGGCTCTCCATATCATCCTCAGGACTATTTCCCATTTTTAAAAATGAAGTTTTATTCATTATTTTCGTAAAAATATTTCCATTTTCATTGGATTGATTATTCAATCTATTTGAATCCGGATTTTTGAAGACACTGTCCGAGTAACTTTCTGACTGATAGAAGCTTGCTGGATTCGATAATGTACTGTATTCATTCAGTGAACTCTCGAAGCTACTTCCTTCGAGCTTTATGGGACTCGTAAAATGCGGAGAATTATCACCATAATTGCTCGAGGCTTTTAATTTTGAATTCTCGGAAAATCCGGAGAGGGAAAGATTCATTTGAGACTGTGTCATGAAGCTGAAGGGTCCAGAATGTTCATCTCGCCATCGAAGGGTCTGAAAAAGGGATAGAAATGAAGATTCTGATGAAATTATTCGAGATGGTATATTTTTGACGATTTTATTGGCAAATTGAGGAAATTTTCGTTGGAAAACATGTATTAGATTTGATTTTTCAGAATTTTTAGAAAAATCCATATTTTAGGTCAAGATTTGAAGGGGTATCCCTTTCTAAAATAAAAAAAAAATCACTATTTTGGGAATATCTCAGGTTCTATTGATCTTAGCGACTTGGGGCTGGTCTCAAATGAAAGCTGAGATCATTCTCCATCGATATATGGGGTTTTGAATTGAAAATATCGATTTTTGGAATAGTTATAAGCCAAAAACTGTTTCGCACAGCTGCTTCACAGAAATGCCTATAAATACCTTAAAAATCGATATTTTTTGATTGAAAACCCTATGAATCGATGGCAAATGATCTCACCTTTCACCTTTCATTCGAATTTTCACGCTACCACAGATAGAACCGAAAATATTCTCAAAAAAATGAAAATTAAAAAAAAAAAGGAAGCGTTTTACCCCTCTGAAATGCTCAAAAAAGTCAAAATTGCAAAAAAGTCAATTCCGGCACTTGTTTCCCATCCAAAATTTCCTCAGCTTTCCAATGAAATCATTAAAAAAAAAAAACCGCCAATATTTCTATCAATTTCAAGAGTTTTCCATAATATTTGCCTAAAAATTCAGATGTGTCCATTTTACCCCACCTTTCCCTATGTAATAAATAGTTCATAAATCTATATGAATGTAATAATTAGGAATTGACTAAAAGTATAAGAATCATTCATTTATTCATGCAAAGCCTCAATTTAAAAAAAAAAAAAAAACAATATCATACCGAGCCAGTTTCATCAATAACATGTTTCAGCCCTGTCTGAATCCTGAGCCTTGGATACCACTCGGGTAAATCCTTGACCAAATCACCAGCATCTATCGTATATTTCAATGCAATTTCAGGCTGTATAATAGTCTCATCAATAGCTTGATTTTTCTCCTTCAAACTCAGTGAATTCCACAGGCCCTCATAAGCCTCTTTTGTTGATTCAACATCATCGGCTATTCTACGTGCCAATGGATTTAAATTGTGAAAGTAATCCTCAGCAATTGAGCTCAATGATTTAGTGGTCATTGTTACAATCGTACTGTCATGTAATATGCCACGTGTAATTTAAAAATGATTAAGAGAAAGTAAATTGTGTTAACATGTTTTCGTTTCAATGAGTGATAATTGAAACGAAGATATATGACTAATTGAACCAAACACTGTGGGTGACAGGAGACATTTGTGCTTTTGACAGGGCGTGCATCGTGCAGATGGAGGGGGGGGGGGGGGGGGGTGTAGTAGCCATGAAAGGTCTATTACCTACAAACGATAAGCACATCACCTTCCCTAGTTTAAAAATCACTCCCCGATGACTCTGCATGTATTCATCTGCCTGTTTTTAAGTCTTTCATGAGTTGTTACTTCATGGCATAGAGAAACATGTACTCCAGTTGTGTTTTGTATTTTAGTGTCAACAATAAATTCTCATTTTTTCTCGTAAACGATTATTTAATTGGTGAAAAATGTCAAAAAAAAAACACAATATTTCCTACATAAAACCAGAAGAGCCAAAGTTTCTAAGAGAGCTCAAAGCTGCTGCTGGATACAAAGAAGGACCTGATGTTGATACTAAGGTAAAGTTATTTCATGAAATTAATAAAATTCATATTCATACATCATCTTTCATGTTAGATTTTTTTTTTTTAATTATATTTTTCAAGCAAAAATAAAAGTTTATAAGCATGTTAAATGTGTTAAGTTGTCAATTTTCTTTAATTCTACTCCAAATTCATCCGAATTATACGTGTTTTTTTTTTCTCTCTTTTCGTGCTTCGTAATTATTAGAAATTTTTTTTTTCTAATGAATTAAATTTTTTTTTTAACACAGAGACAAGAACTTCCAGATGTTGATGACGATGATAGAGAAGATAATTTGGAAGAGGAACCAACAGTTGTTGTACTAAAAGAAGGTGACCTATCAGCTGCAGAAGCTGAGGAATTTAAGAAGAAAAAAACTGAAGGTACTCATTTGAATAAATACCCAAAAAAAAAAAAAAAAACACGAAAAAATTAGAAAAAAACAATTCATAATTATTATTTCCCTTTTTTTCTCTTTCTATTCACCAGAAGAAGCCAATGAACCAGCTGATCTCTCAAAACGTATTATTTTCGAGTCAAAACGTAAATCAGAGGCTCAAAATGATAATCAAGAGACTAAACCCGATGTTAAAAGCAAAAAATCAAGAAAATCTAAGCCAACAAAATCAGTTTTGTCCTTTACAGAGGAAGAAGAAGACGAATGAAGAGGAATTTTAATGATAACATTCAAGAAATTCTGTACATAGCTTTATTGAAATTGAGCTTGACAAAAAAAAAAAAATACATTCTTTTCATACAGAAAGAAAATTGTTTTTCATATTTGAATTTACTTCATAAAATCCATAAATAAGAGCTTATAATTGAATTGTAATTATTTCCTCAGTCACAAGCTCCGGAAAATTTTCCCATAAATCCCCGAAAAAAAAAATCAATAATTACAGCCACAAGCAACAAAAAAAAAAAAAAAATCATAAGCCCATCATAATAGTCCTTGCAGACACCTCTAGGGGTCCCCTTTTTACTATGAATACATATATATATAATATATCGTCACCTTAGAAACAAAGGGGCGTAATTGCTCGGCTTATACACAGCACTTACGCCCTTTTATTTTCTAAATCAACGATATATCTACAACACACACACACTCTTCTGGATACGTCATAAAATTTTCGCGGTCACGTGATAACTGTGGGTAAAACGGCCATCTTGGCAGTTTCCGATGAAAGAGAGGTAAGAAGAGTATATCTGTGACGTCGAACCCCAAATAAACACAATTTAACAATTAATTTTACAAATATAATATTAAATTAATTTGAATAATTAAAGTTTAATTATTCACATATGCTGTGAATGAAGTGTGTGTTTATAATTGTATTCATTTAAATTGATATCATTAAATTTTGAATAAACCCGCGGCAATTTCAGTGTGTAAACGTCTCTCTTGTAAGAGAGAGAAAGAGAGAGCGTGTGTTGGTTGTACGTAAAGTTATCGGTGCGCTCTCCGACTTTTAGGTGATAAATTCGTCTGCAATCCATCCACAAGTCCGAGCCACAGCAGCTGTTCGATAGTGTAAGAAGCATTTAAATGCAAAATTTCATTTTAATTCATGAAAAATAAGAAAAAAAAAAAAAAGACACTCTTTATCGTATCTATTACTCTCTCAATACGTACAAATGGCGGGATTTGTGTGCATTTATTTACATCGTCTCTCTATTTAAAATGCCGAATAACCACGTGCGTTTACAGCAATTCAATGAATTGATGAAGATCCTCAATACATTATGAGAAAGTACATAATAGGGATAAGTGGAGGTAAAATCATTCACAATTGTTTTGTGTGTGTGTGTGTTTTTAGAAAAAAGCTGGAAAAGGATGGCTCACTGAATATGTCATTTGTACAATTGCTGGCATCGAATAACACAATATAACCAGGGCTGTATTTCTACCACGTAAAGCCCCCATTCATCTAATTATTAACATTAATTAATATTGTTTTTGTTTTTCTCTTTTTTTCATTTAGAATAATAGAGAATGATTTTTGAGAAAATTCTTCTCATGTTATGTTTGTTTTGAAGCATTTTCCATTAGATCAGAATTGAAGAGGAGAAGAAATCGTTTTCTCTCTAATCTGAAGAAAATTCAGTGATATCATGGAACCCTTGAGCTTCATTCTGTTCTTATATTGTTGAAAAATTTACCTTCAAAGCTTTATTAAATTAAATTCTGTTCGTAGGACTTTTCATGGTTTCACAATGGGAGGTAAAATGTACAGCAGATCCATGATGGAATAATGAATTCTTTTAATCAGTAATAATGTCATTAAAGATTCAATGAGTTTTCACGTATTTTTTTCATTCGTTACTGGGAAGCCATGGTGAAATGATTTAGTTTGCTGACGCTGCCAGGAATTGTACATAAATGACGACATCCTCTTCTCTCCCCCCCCCCCCTGCAGTCTCTCTCCTCTCTCTCTCCCCCCTCCATTCCTTTTAGAATCTGCCGTTACCATCCCCCGCGGGATGAAAACGTCCTCGGCTGCTGCTGCTAGTTTCTCCTCCTCCTCCTACAGAGAGATCGGGTACAGTTTTCAACACGGCCCTGGTGTGCATACTTTTTTTTTCCATCTTTTTTTTAACGCAACTGTCGCCATCTTGCGTTTAATTTCCAACAATTCACTATTTAGTAGAATATAAAAAATTTCAGGTCCTATTTATTCATTTTTAAATTCTTCATATTCACTTTCAAGTACACATACACTGCATGGAATCATTTGGAGAAAAGTCTGACTCGTTAGTTATTCAAAAATTCCCGCGCACGCAAAATTTGAATATATTCGAAACCATCGTGAAATATAATGCATTTGAAAGATTCTAGACCGATTTCTCCTCTCGAAATAGATAATACTCCAAGTATTTAGGATGGATATTTACTAGAAAACTTGGATAATTTAGGATGTTAAAAGTATTCTTCTTCAACGGAATGAAAAAAAAAAGTAACAAGGTGAAAGGCATCTCTAAAAACGCCCAATGATTTCCCCGTTGAGCTCATACTATTAATTCTCATCTTAATCTAAAAAATTCTCTAGATAAATTGTAAAAATGCCAATTTAAATGGACGATGCGAAGGCATTTCTTCATTGCTTCTCAACAATTAATGCAGTAGTATCAAAAGGGCCTTTTATCTTGCCAGTAGATTCTTGATGATTATCAGGAAACATTGGAATATCTTCCAGAGGCATGTCGAGTCGAGAGAGAATGACATTCAAATAGGTTTCCTGTCTTTCTCTACGAGTTTTGTTTTGTTTGAAGAATGAGACAAAAAAAAGATAGCTTAATGAGTAGTAGTAATGGGAGCTAGACAATTACTATTACTGTTAACGTAGTTGCCTTCCTACCATCCAGTTAAAAAGTTTTGGCTCTGAGACGCCACCCTAGATGTATAGTTCTGATGGGTATTAGTTTTTCATAATGATGTTATTTTTTTTCAAAGTGAAAAAAAATCAAATTAGTAGTATTCCCACGCTTCTCTCATACTGCCTGTACAAAAACGGTGATTTCAATTGCAATTATCTCATATATACTGTGGACCATCGTTTTCAAATTCCATTATTAGATGCATTATGCATGTACTTATTTATAGCCCAATTTTTTGAGCAAGTCTTGAACTTTGTTTTTAGGAAGGCAACTACCTTAACGTAGTACCGCCGATACTGCCCTAGTCAGTGGTTATAGTATCTCGTTTGAATCATGCAGTGTTTACACACTAGATAGCGTTCCATGTGAGTAAGAGAGAGAAAGAAAATATGAAAAGTACAATTTTCATAGTTTCTCACTAATTACTACTATTACATGCTCGGAAGTTGCATTTTCAAGAGTTTAAAATGATTCATACATCATTTCCTATCATTTCTTTTTTTCTAAATCCAAATCGGAACGGTCAATTTTGTAGAATATGATAGAATGTGCGATTTTCCATAAGGCTCAATGTTAAACTCGTGAAATTTCAAGTGTCAATAACTGGATTATTATCTTATCATAATCTACGAATGTGCCAAATTTTAGAATTTTTGGAGCGGTCAATCGAGTATCGGCGGTACTACCTTAAGGTATATTACTACCGCTCGACTCACCACCAAGGGAAGGTGCAAGGGGGGTTAGAAAAAAATTATGTGGAACAAACCAAAGGAAGTGGAAATCGTTCAATCTATAATGCTATTCAGCCTCAATATATTTCTTTGTTCCTATATGAAAGCATAATATAATCAAAACAATTATATCCACTAATATTTCAATTTGTTTTCAAAGAATCATTTCAAAAAATTTTGATACGGACCTGTCTGCGCACACTCACATCCACATATACGTATGCGCACACACTAGAGAATAATCCTGTAGTTGTACACACATACAGAGCGAACGTGTGTACATACACAGCGGTGCTGGCCTGCCATTAATCGTTTATTTATTTTTCTCCAAAACTACACGTCAAAAATTGCTGATCCAGGTCTCAAAAAATTCTCAAAATGCCTGGTTATGAGCTCCAATTTTTTTCAGAAACCCATCGATTCTCGTTTTATGAGAAATTAATCATGAATGATATGTGACTCAATTTACACGGGCTCTTATGGGAAAAATGGAAAATTAGAAATTAAATATCTCGAATTCTACATGTCAGAAAGGTTTTCGCCATAAGGCAAAGTTTTTGGATTTCATGTGAAGAATATCTCCAAATAATCACAGGATTTTCGTCGATTCAAGTTGTTCAACGGTAGTAATACCTTAAGTAAATTGGGTGCAGGTGACTGACTGACTGACCGAGCGACGCCACACACAAAAACGTTCTCGTCTAAGCGCAAGCGGGGGCATAGAGACGATGGGAGAAACATACATAGTTCTGTCTTTATCTTTCGCGCGCGACCCGAGACTGCTGTTGGATCCCCCGTTCGTGTCGTAGAAGCGTGCACACGCAGGAGGCACCTCTCTTTGGCGTCTCCACAACTTCCTGGATAATTTTAACCAAAAATTAATAATTTTCATAGTTCAAGTACACGAAAAATTTCATAATACTAAAACTTTTTAATTACATTATAAAAAACATTGATAAATTCATTGAATAATTGTTGAATAACATAATACAACCCTATATTAAAATTGGGGTTACAGTTTTTTATTGGTTATGGGACGTTGAGGGAGATTCCAAAGTGCTCAACTCTCTGTTCACTCGTGTCCATGTGTATTTGTATGTGTGCGGAATTCGCAGCGCCATTTTGAAAAATTTCTGCCTATTATTTCCGTCCGTGGAGAAGTTGTCCGAAGGGTAATATCGAATTGTAATTAATTCAGTTAATCAAAATGCTCCACTTTATTTATTCAACATGAGGAACATGTATTACCAGTGTGATAACTCGCTCAAAATCAACTTTGAACGAAAAAAAAAAATTATTATGTGTTTTTTTTTTCTTCTTTTTTTTTTTTCTAAATGTCCTAGTAATTGTTAGTGTATTTGAGTCAAAGTTACTGTGATTTATTTTCTCTTCTCTACTTTTTTTTTGCTCGATAATTTAGGGTAAATCGAACAGCAGCAGTGGACCGATGGAAGGCACGTTGGAAGATCCACTGGTCAAGGACCCATCTAACGACAATCCCGAAATAGTTAAAGGTAAAAGAATCCTTTAAATATTATATTAATTCATTGTGTTATTTATATTATTTAAAAAAAAGAATTGTTGAAGACATTTGGAATATTATTCAATGAGAAATTTCACAATTTGTCCTTCAAGATAACATGATTAAATGACAAATATATATATATATATATATCTATATACATATATATATAATACATGTATATATGCACATATATATACATATATATATGTATATATAATTGCAGATGCAGTAATACCAAATGGTGTTAATGGGGACTACGTTGCTGAAACGGAGCAGCAAGAAGAACGGGATGATAAAACCAATGAAGAAATGGAAGTTGACGAAACACATGATGATGGTGATGAAGATGATGATGATGAGGTGGAGGATAATCAAGAAAAATACGATGATGATGAGGAGATTGATGATGCACCAGACAATGCAAGAATAGTTGATACAACTGAGAGTAATGATAGTAATATTAAAAATAAAGAGGGTGTAAGTGATGAAAATAATGTTAGTGAAGTGACGGAAAATACTGATCAATGTAAGGATGATTCACGTGAATCAATGGATATTGATCATCATAGCAGTACATCGGATGTTGAGTGTCTCGATGAAGCAGTTGATAATGATAAAACTGTAAATCTAGATGATATAGATGAGGATGAAAGGAGAATTAATAAATCAGAGGCTCATGATGTTGATCCATTGAATGAAAGTGTTGAAACAATATCGAGTATGGATAATTCTGATGTCAAAATATGCGAGGAAAATGGCAGTATTGGCAGTCCTGATATTGAAGAAATCACTGATGGTAAAAGTAATGGACATGATACGAGCAGTGAACACTCACCAAGTCAGCCTAAATCGAAAAAATCAAGATCCAAAATTGATCTCACTAGTATAACACCACGACGTAGTTCACGTAATATCAAACGAACTAGTTACATTGAGAAAGAACCAGAGGAGGAACCAGATGACGATGGCTCGGACATTGAAGAAATTAAGCCTGAGGATCCACTTGCATGTGTAGATGGAAAGGACAAAGAGAATACTAAATTAAAATCACCCTTGAAATCAAGTAAAACAACAATTGTTGTTAATGATACAAAACGACTTGTTGAAATAGCAGCTGGTAGTAAATCAATGAAAGGTGGTAAAAAAGAGCCAACACTTGTTATAATTGATACAAATTCGATTTTATCAGGACGAGGTGGTGTACCAATTAGCAAATCTCATAATTCTGTGTCAAGTTCAAGTTCATTTTCTGTTATGCCAGTTAATTTAAGTGGTACAACAACAATGTATCCAAATATGAGAACAACAATAACACCAGTACCAATGACGTCAAAAACAACGCCACAATTGAGCCCAAAATTGGGAAGTAGTATAACAGCAGTGCCAACCCCAGTACCAGCACCACCAACACCACAAATCCTGCCAACATTGACTGATGATATGTTTGTCGTTGAAGCACCATCATTCATTGTTCCCTATGTTTATGAAAAGCCACCATTAAAACCATTGAAAGAATTTGTAACGAAATTGGAAAAATCAATCGAGGAAAGAGATCGTGAGGATCGTGAGAGAGAAAAGGACAAGATAACTAAGGATGATTCATCAGATAAAAATGATAGCGATGGTGAAGAAGGTAGTAGTGGATATGAAAGAACTAAAAAGGACAGTGAATCTGGAGATGTTGAAATAACAGACAAATTCTATGATGATAAGATAGAAAAAATTGACGATAAAAATAAAGTACAAACGTACTTTGATTTGCCACTAGGAAAATTCTTTATGCAGATTGGTGTTAATCTAGTGCAGGAGTTTGTACAAACTGATTTATTGAGACAACAAAAGCACAAACAGAGAAAGGGAGGTCAAGCATCAGCAGAAACACAAATAGCTATTAATTCATTGATTAAAAATCTAGAATTTAGCAAAGAAAATAATGAACCATTCCACTTGGAAATGAAAAAGTGTGAATTTTGTAGTTTTAAAACTGAATCATCGTTGGTTATGCAGCATCATTTAGAGACTCCACATATGCGTAATTACGTGTACAAATGTAATTTTTGTCCATTAGAAGTGCGTAGTCCTCATGATATACTTTTTCATATGGAGGCTGAGCACAATACACGTGCTAGACTCGAGAGAGGACCAGCATTTCATCAGTGTCCAAATTGTCCATTTGAGGATAATCAGAAGGGTAAATTAACGAGGCACATATTGGCTTGTTCGAAAAAATTCAGGCCCGAGAGAAATCTTGAGCCATCTAGTGATTGGGAGCCACCTGCCAAAATACCAAGATTACATCGTCCACGTCCAGTTGGACAACTCAATACTAATGCACTTGCTATGGCAATGAGTGCTAAAGGGCCACAGCCACTTTTACCTAAATTATTACCAGCACCAATTGCTGGACGTGGACGAGGTAGACCGCCCATGCAACCCAGATACACAGACATCAAGTCTCTTAGACCTGGAAGTACAACTGTACGGCAAGGTATATTCTCTCAATTTGATTCTTATACCATTTACCTCTCTGGAACTTGTAATTCATATCTTGTCGTTTTCTCACCAGATAATGTAGCTAGCATGATGTACCGCCCAACGTCTTCTGGACTCTTGGTGCCAACTTCTTACCAATTTGGCAGTAACCAAATATTCCAGGTAATTCACACTCTAAATTCGATGTTAAATCTTTCACCATTCACTACCACATTTTTTCGTAATTCCATAATTTTACAATAAAACCATTTGGAGCACGAGTTGAAGTATTTAAGTACGTGTATTTGAGATGAAGAAGAAAGAAGCGATATTGGGAAGATGTAGACATTTTTTGTTTGAGAGATAGGGAGAAGAAAAACGGTAAATAATAATAGGTCTGATAACGGAATATGTGGGTGGTGGACAGGTGGTGGGTGGTTCTGGGACTGTCACGTCAGCAGTAACCGGGGTGAGTAGCAGTAGCTGCGGCAGTTCCGGTCGACCCACACCCATCGCCCCTGTATCCAACGTAATCGACTCGCAATCTAGATTGTCCTCGTCACAGGTAAATAATTGTTCGGGAATACTCGAGGGAGTTTATTAATTTGTTTATTCCTTTTTTTTTTCTCAATTTCTCAATTTTTTGGGAGTGGGACATGACGTGTACGAAAGATAAATCCGGAATTTTCCGTTTGATATTCCATTTTAACAAGAGATATTTATTTTTTGACTATGAGAAAATACGATATCTGTATGAACGATATGACACACATTGATTACATGTAAAATTTATTGATTTTGTCCTAGGAGCTCAAAAGGAATATGTAAAACCAACTATTTCAGCATAAAATAACTGTTGTAGACTAATTTATCTATTACAACCTGCTTGGCTGTTACCAATTGTCTCGTCTTTGATTCTATTTTTTCCCAGTTTTCATCTCATGGAGATATAAG
The DNA here is from genome assembly GCA_963921955.1 of Aleiodes alternator. Taxonomy (NCBI): domain Eukaryota; kingdom Metazoa; phylum Arthropoda; class Insecta; order Hymenoptera; family Braconidae; genus Aleiodes; species Aleiodes alternator. The sequence continues at coordinate 5,031,489 of OY998112.1, forward strand.
ATGTCATGCATAAGATGTCATAATGCATGTGAGACCTATATTAAATAGGGCATCATTTTAAATGCAATGAAAAAATGAAAATTTTCATTCCAATCATGTGATAAAATTTGAATATTTCAGAATACATCTATAAGTGCGGCAAAAAATCCAGCAGCAAAATTATTGAGCCAACCGAGTATATCGATAACCCCATTACCACGTACAACTACTCAAACACCAATAACTGGTTCAGGATCGTCGTCAAAACCTGGAAGTAAAAATACATTTGTCATATGTGAAATATGTGACGGTTATATTAAGGTGAGTTGTTGATACATAGAATTGTTTCTTTGATTCTCAATATTAATTTAAATTACTATTAAGGACTTGGAACAATTACGTAATCACATGCAGTGGATCCACAAAGTCAAGATACATCCAAAGATGATCTACAATAGACCTCCACTAAACTGTCAAAAGTGTCAATTCCGATTCTTCACGGATCAAGTATGCAAAATAATTCAATTAATCCAATTGGAGTATATTAAAATCTTTATATTTCTATACTAAAAGAATTTATTATTTTTTAATAAAGGGACTAGAAAGACATTTACTTGGATCTCATGGACTCGTTACGTCGAGTATGCAGGAAGCAGCGAACAAAGGCAAAGATGCTGGTCGCTGTCCAGCATGTGGCAGGGTAAGAGAACTCAAATTAATAAAATTATGTTATTCAATTGTTATAGGGCAAGGTAGAGCGAAATGGACACGGGTTGGTTTTGGTATTTTATACTATGAAAATTGCTTGAAATGGATGGAAATATTGGAGATAGTTTTTTTCTGATGATTCAATTGGAAAGAGGAGACAATTTCTCATGAAAATCAAGTGTCAAAAGTCATTTTTTTGAATTAAAAAAAAATTCATTTTTTGCGCGAGATTTGAATGTAAAAGCCTTCTGTTTTTAACGATTTCAGCTTTTCGGGAATATTTCTGGTTCTATTGATCGTAGCGATTTGGGGTTGATCTTGAACGAAAGCTGAGCTCATTTCCCATTGATTTATGGTGTTTAAAAAGGAAAATATCAATTTTTTCAAGCATTTAGCGGGCAAGAACTGATTTTCAGAAAATCGCCTATAAATACTTGAAAACTTGATTTAAATAAAAATTGAACCACATTAATCGATGAGAAAAGAGCTCGCCTTTCATTTGCAGCCAATCCCAAGTCGCTATCACTAACTGAACCAGAGATATCGTTGAAAAAGTGAATTTTTTCGATTTTCAAAAGGGAAAATGTCTTCGAAACTTGGGCCAAAAAAGCAAATTTTTCCAAAAATTAAAGAAAAATGAAATTTGACACACGTTTTCCGCCTAAAATTTCCTCAGCTTCCCAATGGAATCATTAGAGAATTTCTATTTCGAACCGTTCAATCGAAGTGTCCATTTCACCACACCTTCCCTTAGTTATAATTTAAAAATTATGAATAATATGGTACTCATCACAGATTCCATATGAATGACATAGATTCCAAGATTCTCCATCTATTCTTAATGTATACTTAATTGTTATTTATAGGTATATCAATGGAAATTATTGAATCACGTGGCGCGAGATCACGGAATGACCCTGAAACCCGCCCATTTGTCTTACAAATGTACAGTATGCACTGCCACATTCGGAATGTACAAGCAATTTGAAAATCACGTTTATTCAGCTCATAGTGTTGTTGCTAAACGTGTTATGGACAAAAAAAATACACCATCGTCGCCATCATCGAGATCAAATGATTCACTTTTAAAACCACTCAAGATAAACGATGAAATAACAATAATACCACAGCCAGCAAAACCAACAACTAGATCGGGCAATTCGCAAGGCAGAAGCAAATAGCAAACATCTGATGAGTGATACGTATATCTTTTCTCAATGAATTTACGTGAATTTACATAAGTAAATGAGTTACTCTGATTAATTGAAATGAGAGAAATAAACAACAGAAACAATTTAAAAAATGAACTACACCGACTCCGTGAAATACAGAAACGGTTGACAAATACTTTTTTTTTTATCTGTCAAACATTAGCTCTTTCTGCCGTTCAAAAAAAAAAAAAAAACAATAGATTAATGAAATGTGAGTGTATTTATCATAAATTTCATGTTCAAAATACACTGCACTGACAATTTTAATGAAATACACCGCTATGAAACAACGGATAAAACTAAACAACAATTGAATTTGGCGAAATAAATAAGACAGATACAAAAAAAATTGAGTAATGGATATAAAAGTAATACACTAGTTGACTGCGTAAAAATATTCCATCGATGATTATACCGATATATTTATTTAAGAATTTTTATTGTTGTTATCGGACATACATTAATGAAAAAATAAAAAATAATAGACTGTAAAAAAAAAAAAATAATGAAATATTGAGAAACAAAAAAATAATAAGAACATGGGTGGCCTTCAGTATGATTCCTTTGGTTGATCCTGAAGACTCGTATTCCCAAAATATGAAATAATGAGAGAAACACTTATTAAAAGTATGAAAAAGTTATAGCAAGGAATAAAACGCGCCTACACGGATTAGTAGTGAAATCATTGAAGTAAACATGGATAAATAAGCAAGAGAGTGCGTTTGAATGTAATTCTCATCGTATGATACAAATTTACTCGTGCGATTTGATGAAAAAAAAAAAAATTAAAATAATAATAATAAATGAGGAGAAAATAAACAATTAAAGAAGTAGTGTTTATATATATTTTATGAGATTGCGAAGGTGGGATAAAATGTGCGACTTTATCATTGTTTTCTTCTGTTCATTCATATTTTTCTTTTCTTTTGCGTTGAAAACGCTAGTTAACAAAATTAATATCTGTTATATATACACAAAAACACACACATAAACAAAATATTGCAGCACGTAAATCATTATCTGAAGGAACAGGTAGTAGTGAAAATGTAAAAAAAAAAAAAGAAAATTTTAATTTCTAAATATCATCTTAATTTAAATGAATTTAATAGAAAAAAAAAAACTCCCAACGAATATTTTTCTAATGATCATTCGGAAAAATTTTCACATTTTATCTTTTATCAATTTTCTCTTTCTTTCGCTTAATCATCATTTCTGCATCGTATCGATAAAAATGAATCTAAATGAATAAATTAAAAAAATTGTAGAACTGTGTGTATGAATTTAATTTAAAACGATGTAAACGTCGTAAAGGGGTAATCGGATAAAAGAAAAAAAAACTGTAAATTGTATCTATTTACTATAAGTTGGACTACATGTCAGTCCCAATACATTGTAATAAAAAAAATTAAAAAATGCAAAAAAAAAAATAATAATAATTAAAAAAATATACCAACAGATATCCAGTTTTATTTTTGCGCTCTCAATGAAAAAACAAAAAGCAAATTTAAAAGGACAAGAAAGAATGGAAAGAATGTACATTAACATAGGATATAATATAAACGAAAATATATCAATAAAGTATAATAGGATGGCACATACGAGCGTGTATGCATTGTTTTTTTTTTGCCAAAAGATTAAATAAAAAAATACTAAAGACAAACAAAACAGGAAATACCGAAGTGAATGAGGGAGAATTATTTCGAATAAAAGAGAAACAGGTAAAGCAACTTTTTTTTTTTCTCTTGTAAAAACTCTGAAAAATAATAGGTTTTATGATATAATAGTTTCATGTAGATAGCCGTTTAAAAGAAAATACTGGAGAAAATGAGAAAAAAAAATAATGAGAGTAACGAATTTAATTTAATAAATAATTTCATTATGCCTCTATGATCATTTTTGTACATTAACTGATAGGAGATGGAAAAAGAAAAAAAAATAATAATTTTAGATGAGAAAATAAAGAAAATCTGTATTCATGCGAAAGTTATTAATAAATGAATAACATTGGTGCGGATTTTTTGCCGCACCGAGTGGCTGTATTATTCGATATCTGGCACTGACTGGATCATATATTTACTGATAAAAAGTAATTTAAGAAAAAAAGCATAAAAAAAAACACTGTTGGTAATACTAAAAATAAAATAAAAAGAATATAACATTCGTACAAACGACACGTTACAGAAACAATAGTGAATAATGATATTAAAATGAAATAAAACCAGTAAAATTATTTACTGTAATACAATTTGTACATTACACGAAGGAAATAATGTGATTGCATAAATAAAGTGTACCAACATTGTATTTAACATAATTTTTATTAATACAAATGATCGTACATGAATTACGGAATTATTGCAGTTTAAAAATTGATTTTAATTGGCAGATAAATTTCAGAGATGTTGATAGAGTTTTTTTTTTTTTTTTTAAATTAATTTAATATTCAAAATGGAAATCAAAATAAGATTGATCGAATGTATTAATTCGTACATAACCGTCCTCACCACCACTGGAGAAGCTACGACCATTTGGATGAAAAGCAAGTGAATTAATTGGACCAAAGTGACCCTTGAGCCTGGCAAATTCTTCCTCGAATACAAGATGATAGAAACGAGCATCGAATTTTCCCTGTCGTGCTGAGGTTGTCGTTACATCCATAGCATCTTGACCACCACCAAGGACTACATGATCAAAAATTGGTGATATCGTTGCTGAATTGACTGGACGTTCAGTTTTATAAGTTTTTATGTGCATCAGAGATTCGCTGTCGAATAATTGTGCAGTGTGATCTTTTGATGCTGTTATGAACATCGTTCCATCTTTGTTGGCTTGCATATCATTAATCTGGGACTTGTGACCTTTCTGTGTTGTCATATTCTTGCCAGTCTGTATATCATAAAAGGATGAAAACAATGTATTTATCAATTAGATGAATGGTTCTACCTGAATTGAATTGAAATGAAGTAATTGCTAAGTAAATATCTTACTCGAACATCCCAGATGTTTATTTCACCATCCTCGTGTCCAGTGATAATGGTCTCATCCAGAGCACCCCACAGAATAGCTGAGATACGTGGTCCATTGATTGGGATTCTGCGAATGGCATCGTCCTGAGACATTATCGGATCAACTGTCCTCGTATCAATAATGAACATCTCACACTGGTGTCCCAGGGCTTTGTCGGTCGAATAGACGGCTGTATTTGCTGAATAACTGAATTGACAAGTTCTCACAGAGCTGTTTGTAAGCAACTGTCCAATTTCCTTGCCTACGAAATTTCATTGATAAGTCTTATTCTCGGCTAATCAAGGAATAAATCAAGTGAGGTTTCGGCTATTAGCACAATATATTTCAAAACTAAATTCCAAGGTTATTGGGATATTGGACAGAAGAATAAATAGTAGAAGTCAATCTCAGTTAATAGCAGAAGTAATTTAAATTAAATTTCAATCATATTTTTGGTAGGGGAGAGTGGGGTAAAATGGACTCAGTAAAGAAACGGTTAGAGATAGAGATGGATTTTTTTTCATGATTCTATCGGAAAGCTGAGAAAATTTTAGCCGGAAAACAAGTGTCAGATGTATTTTTTTTTATTTTTTCGGAAATTCGACATTTTTCGGCATTTTTGAGGGGTAAAGTCTTTCCTTCTTAGGAAATTTTCAGTTTTTTGCAAATATCTCTGGTTCTATTGGTAGTAGCAATTCGGGGTTGGTCTCAAATGAAAGATGAGCTCATTTCCCATCGGTTTGTGGGGTTTTGAATTCAAAAATATCAATTTTCGGGATAGTTATAGGCCAAAAGCTGCTCCACAAAACTGTTTCACAGAAATGCCAATAAATACCTCAAAAATCGATATTTTTTAATTGAAAACCTTCTGAATCGATGGCAAATGACCTCACCTTTCACCTCCCATCGAAATTTTCACGCTACGACAAATAGAACCGTAGATATTCTTGAAAAACTGAAAATTTTCAAAAAAAGAAGGATCTTACCGCTCTAAAATGCTCAAAAAAGTGAAAATCACTAAAAATTCAAAAGAATTAATTCCAGCACTTGTTTCCCGCCCAAAATTTCCTCAGCTTTCCAGTGGAATCATCAAAAACAATCTACCGCCAATATTTCTATTAATTTCAAGAGTTTTCCATAATATTTGCCTAAAACTTCAAATGTGTGCATTTTATTCCTGATGTCCATTTTGCCCCACCTTCTTCTATATTATAATTTGCCTAACTTTTGCGTGCATTGTGCAATTAGAATAAACCATAAAGAAAATAGGAAAATTCAAGGATCTTTACCAGTTTGACAATCCCAAATTCTCAGGGAATTATCACCAGAGCCAGTCATGAATCTTGTAGTGTCCCAGTTAACATCAATACACCAAATTGAACCATTGTGGCCATTGAATGTGCCCAAACGTTCACCATTAAGAGACCACCATACATTTGGATTTTTGTCTTTACTTGCTGAGAAAATGAGATCACCTTCTCTGTTGTATTTGATTTTCGTTATGGCACGCTCGTGCCCATGTAACATTAGAGGTTTCTAAAAAAAAAAAGGAATAATTGATGTTAAGCACAGATTTTTTTGGTAAAATTATCGTTTAGAATAAGATATAGTCACACTTAGGTTATGCTGTCACATGTATGCAATGTTTTTCTTAACAATACAGATATTTTACAAGGATAATTTGAAGATAGAGAAAGAGAAGACACTCTAAACTTACCATTTTCCAAAGTAATTACGTTTAAACACAATAAATAATTGAAAATGTGTACTGCAGTTGTGTCATGAATTAACCGCTACACTTTATGCGTGGAAAAAGACCCTTGACTATTAATTTATGAGAGTGGAATGACCAATTGAGTATTGAGAACCCTGGCGAGAGAATGAGATACTATTTGAGCGGGAAATTTGAAATTGAATAAAGTACAAATAAGGTAACATGCAATATTCTTTATTTAGAAACAAGTTGTAACATTTTGGAAGAATAATATCAAATTTAGGTGAGACATGGGGCAGAATGGAAGAGGATTTTCTTGCTCATTTTACTCCCTCAAGAGATGTTTTACTGCTCCTTGGTCCAGTTAGTAAGGAATGTTGAAGGGCCAATATATGCTTGCTTTTGATCTGAAACAGATAGAAATGTACCATCATTAGTAGAGATAATATATATATCTCGTAAAGTCATCCAAAAATAATTACTCACTCGGACATGGGACAGATACGTCCACCAATATCAAAGGTATCAATATATGCTATATCTTCAGGCGTGAGTTTAAAGTCGAAAACTTGGGAATTTTCCAGTATTCGTGCTTTTGTAACTGACTTTGGAATTACGAGATGTCCACGATCAAGCTGAAACAAAGATAATACGAAGATATTTCAGGTCAATGTGGTATTTTGCGAGTTGATAGAAACTCATAAACTTACCTGATAACGAATGACAACTTGAGCCGGTGTCTTGTTGTACTTTTTGCTTATTTCCAGGAGTTTTTTATCGTCAAGCAATTTTGGATCATCTGGCTTGGCCCATGGTCTATCTGGAGAGCCTAAAGGACTGTATGCAGTTACAGTAATACCCCGATCGTTACAAAATTTCGATAATTCCTTTTGCGTGAGATAAGGATGCACCTCAATCTGTAAAGAAAAAAATCCAGAAGTAAATGTAATTTTTTCAAGGCAATCAAGATATCAACTTCCTTATTTAATACAAATCATTAACTGACCTGGTTAGTCACAGGTTTGACTTTGCAGTTTTGCAACAATCTTTCAATTTGTTGGGAGTTAAAATTACTAACTCCAATGTTTTTAGTCAAACCTTTCTGCAAAACACCCTCCATTCCCTTCCAAGTATCAACGTAATCAGTTTTCGTTAGCTTTACACTGCCATCAGCATTTTTTGGAAATAGTTCAGGCCCTTCTTCAAAAGCTATTGGCCAATGAATAAGATACAAATCCAAGTAATCCAATCCAAGATCACTCAAAGTTCTACGAAGAGCTTTCTCCACACTATTTGGTTCATGATAAGTGCACCATAATTTACTGACAATGAAGAGATCTTGACGTTTAACAGTTCCATCATCGATTTTTGCTTTAATTGCTGCTCCAACTTCTTTCTCATTTTCATAAACATGAGCACCGTCTATGTGACGATATCCAATATCAATAGCGTATTTTACAGCTTCTTCGACTTCACCTGGCTTTGACTATTCAAATCATGAAAAAATTTGAATGAAAAAATTATTCAATAATGCTCATAAATTTGAGATTAAATTTTTTGTACTCGAAATCGAATTTAGGATAGGGAAGAGTGGACGAAAATGAGGAATCTGAGGGAATTCGCGGTGGAAAATGTCTGTCAAGATTGATTTTTCCGATTTTTCGATCAAAATTTGAACTTCCCCCCCAAACTCAAAAAAAAAAATCAGTTTATAGGGCATATCTCCGGTTCTATTAGTCGTAGAGCATCAAGGTTGAGTGCAGATGGAAGCTGAGCTCATTCTCTACACGGAAAGAAATTATCAGTAAAAAGTACTGAAACGTCTTGCTAAAAAATACCGCACTTTCCGGAATCGTGGGACATTTCGTGATGTATGAAAAATATTAAAAGTATTCCATGGCAATTTATCACAGGAGTACTTAAGAAAATCACATCAAGAATCCTTGTAAAAAAAATGCCACCTAATTTTTTAATATATTGTATAAATCACGAAATATCCCATATTTTCGTTAGAATTTCTCTCCTCGTATCGATTTGTTCAGTTTTCAAATTGAAATATTGATTTTTCAGATACTTGTAGAGAAAAAAAAAACAGATTTTTATCAAACGCTCTAAAAGTACCTTGTAAATGGATAATTTTCATTTTACAAGCCCATAAATAGATGGCAAATGAATTCAGCTTTTATTTGCGCAGAATTTCGATGCGTTACTATCAATGGATTCAAATATATTTGCAAAAAAGTGAACTTTTTCGATTTTCAAAAGTGCTGTATTCCTTCAAATTCTGATCGAAAAAATCAGTTTTTCGAAAAATGCCGAAAAGTTAATGCTGATGTATTTTTTTAACATGAAATTTTCTGCGGTTGTCCATGAAATCATCTGAAATATTTCATCCCAAGTCTTTCTTAAATACCCACAAAGAGTCAACGTCTCTGTTTCAGTAATAAAACAGTCGAAACTTTGATTATCATGGATGCAGGAGGTCAAGGTAGCAGCATCACATCTCGCTTTTATCTCAACCCAATGCAACCGGTTAAAATCAATACAATCCAGGATATTAAACACTCGCATAACCTGCGTTATGACTATTACATAATCCATGAATATTTGCATAAAAATGAATGAATGAATTGAGATATATTGACCAAATAAATCACCTTCCACGTTCCAAGGCCAAACATTGGAGCTTCATTGCCATTGTTAAACTTTATCTTTGGACCACGAAGTGCCATTTTCGAGAAACTTCAATCCTTTTTATTATGAGTTCTATTGAAACAACGTAGTAGTGTAATTTCAAGATATGTACACAGAACACTAACGAAGACTGAGAATGAAATAAAGGAAAACAAGTGCTTGACGCTGAACGTACTACACTGGTTTTCTCTACCAGTTATATCACAGTAAGAGGGGGAAAACTCGAGAATGCTATATAGGAAGAAGCGTAATTAGAACTATCAACCAAGTGAAGAAAGAAAAAAATAATAAATGAGTGTTTTTTTTTTCACTTAATTTTTTTCTACAACAATAATGTAAACCTGTAATAAAATGTTTCATTAAAAAAAAAAAAAATTGACCAATGAGGAAATTTTTACTATTTTTTTCCAATTCTAATAAGTCAAAAGCGATTTAATTGGAAGAAACATATCACTTTTTTCTTCTAAATTTAAGTTGATTATACTCTGAAACTCTACAAAAATTGATTAGACAGATGAATTTCATTGTACAGATGATTATTTGTCTTTACAACAATTTTAAGGAAAGAACATATCTTTGTTACATGTTTTGATTTTACAATTTTAATTAACTAATTCTAAGTAGAGCCATCAATCGTGTCATTTCCAGAACATAATAAACCCAAAAATTAATTAAAAATCTAAATGAAACGTCAAACATTTATTTCTCTTATTACATAAATTTTTTCCAACACTTGTTATAACACCTGCATTCTTTCTCATTAACTCAGTGATTTCAAAATGAGTTGAGAGGTAATGGAAAATTACATGATAAAGAGGTATAACTACATAACTAGCTCCAACTATGACCAAAGTCTCTACATATTATTTGACCTTCCCTGGAAACTAATTCTCTACACAAAATATACTCTATAACTTGAGATTTCGATCGAAATAAGTTGAGATACTAGTTAGTAGGGGATGTTGAAGGGCCAGTATGGACTATCCTTTGTTCTGCAACATTCGAATTAATTTTTAAGGAATTAATGAATAAATACATGCATTATTTGTGCAATTGACTAATCACTCACTCGGGTAGAGTGTAGATACGTCCTCCAATATCGATGGAATCCATATATTCCATGTCTTCAGTGCTCATTTCGAAATCAAAAACTTGAGCATTCTCGAGTATTCGTGCTTTCGTAACAGACTTTGGAATTACGACATGTCCACGGTCAATCTGAAATAAAGATAATGCAAAAAAATTTGCAAAAAAGGTGTAAAAAGACTTGTAAAATTACCTGATAACGAATTACGACTTGGGCAGGTGTTTTGTTATACTTCTCACTCATTTCTACGATTTTCTCATTATCAAGAAGCTTTGGATCATCTGGTTTTGCCCAAGGATTGCTTGGAGAACCAAGAGGACTGTACGCAGCAACAGTGAGCCCACGATCTTTACAAAAATTCGATAATTCCTTTTGCGTCAAATAAGGATGCACTTCAATCTGATTGACTACAGGTTTGATTGTACAGTTCTGAAGCAATCTCTCTACTTGCTCCGAATTGAAGTTACTGATTCCAATATTCCTGGTCAATCCTTCCTGCAAAACTTGCTCCATTCCCTTCCAGCTATCGACATAATCAACATCTGCCAGCTTCAAATTACCATCAGCATCAATTGGAAATAATTCAGAACCCTCCTCAAAAGCCATTGGCCAATGAATAAGATACAAATCTAAATATTTCAAGCCAAGATCACTAAGAGTATTTCGAATAGCTTTTTCCACGTTCTTTGGATCATGATAAGTGCACCATAATTTGCTAACAACAAAGAGATCCTCTCGTTTTACAGTTTCATCGTCGAGTTTTGCATTGATTGCAGCTCCAACTTGTCTCTCATTTTGATAAACATGAGCTGTATCTATGTGACGATATCCAATATCAATTGCGTATTCTATAGCTTCCTCGAGTTCTCCTGGTTTCGACTATTGAAATCATGAAAAATTAAAATTTAGTAGGTTCAGGCCATTCCTAAGCAAATAGTGCCATCATAAGACAATCGAAATGGTTTTAGAAGCCTTTCCATTTCAAATGCATATAAAAAAAAGTAAAATCTCCTCTGCAAATCAGAGGTATCAACATGGCAGTTAAACCACACAATACAGAAAACAAACAAACTGCAGTAGTACATTACCTAACAAGTGCGGTAAAGTATTTGTCTGACGAGTGTGAGATTGCAAAACGAGCCGAAGGCGAGTTTCGTAATCACACGAGCCTGAAAATCTTTACCGCACATGTGAGGTACTGTTTTTTTACGCACAACTTGTGGAAAGTAGCCACTTTCCGCACGACGTGCGGAAATTGAATTAGCATAGCACGTCGCTAAGGCGACTTTTTGCAAAACAGTATCAATAGGTTTACTTTCGTTTATTACGGTAATTTGTATCATAATTTGTATTCTAATAAACATCTATAAAAAAAGTGCCATCATAAGTGTTTTATAATAAGAGAGGTCGATGGGATATAAGTAGCTTTATTAATAAATGCTGAAAATCAATTGAATACGCTAGTATAAATGAAGATACTTTGTATGCAAAAACCAATGGATTTCCTTTGAACCTCGTTGATTCATTATGCATAACATTACCCGATGGCCATTTCGATTTCAACAACTTGCATACATTGTCTGCGAGAGAATCTACTTGAAAAAGTGAAAAATTGTAGAGTATGTCACAGAATAATGAAATTAACTGCGGAAATACCAAGAATTGACAATTTTATCCTAAAATTAACAAGAGATTACTATAGAAATGTAATCAGTATCAATAACGACTCGATCAAATCATTGAGCGTAATAGACCCAATATTAGCTAATTTTGCAGCAAGTAAGGGCTATCGCCCATCTCAATACTTTTTACAAATTTCGATGGATGAGAAATTATACAAGACATGAATAATGTATCACATAAAAAGACATATGTATAACAAAAAAATCCCAATTAAAGAAATAATCGAACAGACAGTAGATAAAAATATAAATGATAAATCTCGTCTATCATAAAAAAAAATAATGAAATTGAAGGATAAATCAATTTCGCTCGAGATGATTTTTCTGATCTATCAATCACTATCGAAATTCATATCACAAAATAGGAATTACCTGAAATGTTCCTAAACCAAGCATTGGAATCTCGTTGCCATTGTTCAGCATGATATTTGGGATGCTCACTGCCATTTCAGACGCTTTTTTTAAAATTTAAGTATAATTAAATTGAATGACTAGCACAGAGGCTATGGAAAATCCACGACTGAGAATAAAATGAAGCATGACAAAAGAACTACCCCCAGAATATTGTACTGATTTATTGTTCATAACAACCCCTAACAAGTATTCGATGGAGGGGAGTCAGGGTCATTAGGATAAGTGTGATTATTGAGAATTTTTCGAAGCTTTCGTTTAGAGTTGAATAGTTGAATGTTTATTCGACTGTAGCCTTAAAAGCCATGTAGCCAACAAAAAATGTACATTTTACAACAGATGAGTTTCATAAAAATACAAATGAAAATATTTAATGAAAACCAAAAGAAGGTATACGATAGAAAATATAATAATAATTTTAAAAAATAACAATATAATCATATGTGTGTTCTTTGAGGCTGAAAAAATTATAATTTTTAAATAATTAATTTGGTAGAACATAGTTGATAAATTAGCTTCATTAGTTGACATTATGTAAATTAATGTAGGAAAATGATAGAGTGTAGGAAAAAGGAAAATGCTAGCCGATTTGCATTCTAGGAAATCACTCTAGAAATAATAAAATTTTCGAAACTTCATTTTTTTTGTATCAATTTATCAATATCTTCCATATTAATCGTTCTTGTTCCATACAATTGTTCCAGTAGTATAAATGATAATATTTTTTTTCCAAGTATCATTGTTCTTTCGAGTGTTTAAAACTCAATGTGGAATGGGTAGTAGGGGCTTGTTGCACGGCTGTAAATAAAAAAGTGCACGATCAAAGAAAATTCGTGATTACATATGAATTGTAACTAAAACTTTTTAATTACGTAATTGAATGTTAACGATAAATAATAATGAAACTCACTCGGTAACTGCACAAACTCGTCCATTGCAATCAAAAGTGCTGATGTAAGAAATATCCTCTTGAGTAAGTTTAAAATCAAAAACCTGGAAATTTTCTAGAATTCTTGATTTCGTAACACTCTTGGGTATTACTATATGTCCACGATCAATCTTTAAAATAAATTATTTTCATTATTAAAACATTGAATAAATAAAAATGAAAAAAAAAAAAACATTGAATAATGTTTTATGAATGAGGATAATTAGACTTTGATGAATCACCTGGTAGCGAATAACAACTTGTGCTGGAGATTTATTGTATTTTTTGCTTATTTCCAGAAGCTTCTTGTCATCAAGTAGCTTGGGATCATCGGGCTTTGCCCCGGGCCTATCTGGAGAGCCCAAGGGACTGTAAGCAGTAATGAGAATATTTCTGTCCTTGCAGAATTGAGATAATTTCTGCTGAGTCAAGTATGGATGACACTCGACCTTAAAAATTATTTTTATTGAATAACAAATCGCCAATCAAATGCGTATGCAAAATGCTTTCATCAAATCAGTAGTGGAGAGGTAAAACAAGATAAGTCTCTTTTTTTCTCAGTAAGTTTTTTGAAAATATCTTAGAAATTAATCGAGAAAGAGCAATTTTGCCCTAAAACTCTTCTGTAACGCTTGAAATTCTCTACAAGAGCAGATGAGTGATATCACCTTATCTCGTTTAGTTTCCCAGATATTTCCTTCGAAATGACTTCAAAGATAAGTCGATTTATCCTGTTTTACCTCTTCACTACTGAAATGATACATACTTGATTCATTACTGGTTTAATCTTGCAATTTTCCAGTACTCGAATGATCTGTTGTGAATTAAAATTGCTCAAACCGATACTTTTGGTCAAACCCTTTTCATGAATCGCTTCCATTCCTCTCCAAGTCTCCAAGTAATCGATATCTGCCATTTTAATTGAACCATCAGGATTTTTTGGGAATAAGTCATCTCCATCCTCATGAGCAATGGGCCAATGTATCAAATAGAGGTCCAGATACTCCAAGCCCAAGTTGGTAAGGGACTTCTTAATCGCCTTTTCCACTGACTCGAATTTGTGAAAATTATTGAATAATTTTGAAGTAATGAAAAGGTCCTCTCTCTTCACAATACCCTGATGGATTTTTTCCCTGATAGCTTCACCGACCTCTTTCTCATTTCCATAAGCAAAAGCACAGTCTATGTGTCGATATCCAATATCAATGGCATCTTTCACTGCTTGACCAACTTCACCTGTTTTTGACTGAACATAGAAATATTTAAATACTTTTCACATTTAAGACATTTAACTATTGATTACATGTTTTTTTCTTACCTTCCAAGTACCCAAACCGATTACTGGAATTTGATGGCCGTTGTTTAATTTCAATTTTGGAGCAAACGCCATTATTTCAGGGTAATTATTGCTATTTATTGCGATAGCCACGGGATTGATTGATTGACTGGGTATTAAGCAATTGAGACTTCAACTTGTTCTGTGATTGAAACACAATTCGGTTTGAGATTATCTTATCGGTCGAATTATCGCAATACTGTGGCATTGAACTTTCAAGTATAGGGAAAGGTGGGGCAAAATGGACATCAGGGGTGAAATGGACACATCTAAATTTTTAGGCAAATATTATGGAAAACTCTTGGAATTAATAGAAATATTGGCGGTAGATTGTTTTTGATAATTTGATTGGAAAGCTGAGGGAATTTTAGGCAGAAAACAAGTGCCAGAATTAATTTTTTTTTAATTTTTGGCAATTTCGACTTTTTTGAGCATTTTAGAGGTGTAAAACCATTTCTTTTTTTACAATTTTTCAGTTTTTTGAGAATATCTTCGGTTCTATTTGTCGTAGTGTAAAAATTCCGACTGGAGGTAAAAGGTGAGATCATTTGCCATCGATTATTAGGGTTTTTAATTTCAAAATATCGATTTTTAAGATATTTATGGGCAATTTTGTGAAACAGTTTTGTGAAACAGTTTTAAGCCTATAATTATTGCAAAAATTGATATTTTCGAATTCAAAACCTCATAAATCGATGGGAAATGAGCTCACCTTCCATTTGAGACCAACTACGAATTGCTACGACCAATAGAACCAGAGATATTCGCAAAAAACTGAAAATTTTCAAAGAAGAAAAGGCTTTTACCCCTCAAAAATGCCGAAAAATATCGAATTCTCAAAAAAATCGGAAAAAATATATCTGACACTCGTTATCCGGCTAAAATTTCCTCAGCTTTTCAATAGAATCATCAAAAAAAATCTATTTCCCATTGTTTCATTGCAATGTCCATTTTGCCCCACTTTTCCCTATACTTTTTCATAAATCCCGCTAATGTACATTCGTTCCACTCTGTCGCTCGATTTTTTCAGTGGAGATTCACATTAATTTAACCTTCAAGTATATAAATACTTAAAATTAGAACTTTAGAACTTTGTAAAGAGATAAAAGCGCAAAACCACGTGAGTAATCAAGACTATTCATTGCTGCAGCTTCATTTTACATGATAAATAATATTTTTCGCAATTATTATTTCAGAAAATGATGAAGTATGTTTTGCTGACAAGCAAGTACAAATAATGCACACTCATGCATTAATATCCACAATAACAAGTAAATAACAATGAAAAATGTCAGAAAATGATGATTACGAATTTTATCAAGTTCTTGGATGCACCAAGGAATCCTCTCATGAAGAAATAAAACGTGCTTACCATAAATTGGCACTCCTACACCATCCAGATAAAAACACTGGAAAATCACCAGCTGATAACACTTTTTTAAAGATCGAAGCAGCCTGGAGAATCTTGGGAAATACAAAAAAACGAAAAAAATACGATGCACAGTGTAGACAAGCAGAATTAGAATCAGATAATATTTTAATCTATGATAAGATTAATTTGAGTGATATGAAAATAGAAAATGATGAATTATTGAGTTTTCCATGTCGTTGTGGAAATAATTATTTAATTGATAAGAATGATTTTACGATTGACAATGAAACTATTTATGTACCCTGTCAGGAGTGCACATTCTCCATAGCTGTTAACAGATGATAGAGACAATTCAGTATTGAAGAAGTAAAACAGGATAAATCGACTTATCTTCGAAGTAATTTCGAAGAAAATATCTTGGAAACTAAGCGAGATAAGGTGATATTACTCATCTTGTTTTTGTAGAGAATTTCAAGAGTTACAAAAGAGTTTCAGGGCATAATTGCTCTTTCTCGGCTATTTTCCAAGGAATTTTCAAAAAACTTAATGAGAAAAAAAAAGAGACTTATCTTGCTTTACCTCTTCACTACTAAATTTGCCTGTGCACAGATAATATGCATAAATAAAAGATTTAAATGAAAAATATCTTCGCCAAAATGTAGCAACATTTTCTATTTCTTATAAAAAATGATACAACAGATAACACATTATAGTAATATAAACTATTGAGCAATATACAAATAAAACGCGATCATTGGTACAACCACGTGCCAATAAATAATTTAAAAAAAAATAAAAGATATTTCATTTGTCTTCTTTAACAATTTCAAACACTTTAAAATTTCTTTGCAAAAAAAAAATGAAAAAAATAATTGTAATTTATCTATCAGTCATTTTTTTAAAAGAAGAAAATGAAAAACTTTCAAATTTTTGTATGTATGTGTGAGTGTGTATTGCACATAAACTTATAAATGATTATGAAAAATTTTCATCATTGGCACGTGGAATTACGAAGATTTTGAGTTTTACCGATTTCTTCTTGTTTTCTCCTTTTTTTACTATTAAATTTCTTTCGCTCCTGTAATTTTTTCGAAAAAAACCTTTTACATTTTAATCTTCTTGTTGAATGAACACGAGGTAATCGATATCATTGAATATCGATTAGAGATTGCTAATTCAGTTGGCCATTTACAATGATTGAAAATTATATTTTCTCAATTATCTTCATTATCAGAATATTTCTTCATTAAAATCGACACGTTTTATCTTCGTTTATTTGTTATTTTGTTAATGTTCTTAATTTCTTTTTGTTGGTTCATTTTTTTTTTTTTTTAAATATATACAATGACACTTTAATCGACACGTGCGATCACACAATTCAATCCACTGACCCATCAATAATGAATGCATGTCGCAGCAATTTTTCTTTTCTCATTCACTTGTAAAAGAAGCTCGCTGATTAATAATTAATATTAAAAATTACATTGTTTTTTTTTTACCTTTTTTTATCATTAAATTTTTTTTTTCTTTGTGATTATTGATTATTGCGACGATCACGCACATGGGGAAAATTTGTATATAAAAATACCATAATTACGTATGCATGTGCCAAATTGTCAAAGTTGATACGACTGAAGTATAGCCATTTACTTCCACATAAAGAGATTATTTTTAAATTTTAATAATTGAGGTTCAAAAGATATTCGATCTCAATGAGAGAACCATTTGGGCAGGAATTTCAATTTAAAGAGATTTCTGAAGAAAATATTGAGATTAATTTTTTTTTTTTTACGTTTGGCATTTTTATTATTTTTAATTATTATTTTGGTAGTAGAAAAAAAGGAACGAACGTAATTCGAACTATTAAAAATAATTGGTTTTTTTTTTATCTTTAATTTTAGTTTTATGATAGAAATGAATAGATAAGCTGCTTCATTTGTTTTTCTCTTAATTTTATTAAATTAATCGTTCTTGAGAGTCTTTATCGATTTATACGTTATTCTTGAGGGGGAGCGTTTAATGTGAATGAATAAATCACTTTCATCGTCCCAATTTTTACCTAGAAAAAAAAATCCATTCTATTCTTTTACTCTTTTCCATTTTCTTATTCTTATCTTTTCATTTTTCTCTTTTTTTTTTCTTTTTCATTTAAAAAAGGAATCTCTTGCGTGCAGTCTTATCACAAATCAGACCATAATAATAATACATGAAACATTGTACAAGTAGATTGTTTTTTTTTTTATACGCTACCTAAGTTGTTATTTACAAAAATTTGAAATACCATGACTGCGTACCGAGGCACGACGTGGCGTTGAACCATTTCCAATATACTCCTTAGGGTTTTTTCATTTTTTTTCCATTTCCTCTTTATTATTTAAATGCTTGTATGTGTGTGTGTTTCAGTATTTAATCTCAACATCAAAGTCGAGAACAAGTAGTTTAGTTTCTTCAGTGCCATTGCGACTACCAACAGCGCATACAAGCTTAGTATCGCTTGCACGAATTCTCCAAACTACACCACCACTTCCACCACTCTCTAGAGCTACGAGATTCCTTATGAAATCACCTGCAGAGAAAAATGACGAAAGATTCATTAGAAACTTTACTATAGTCTTGATAAAATAATACATAAATTACAACTAACCAGTTTTAACATCCCACAATTTGACAGTACCATCATCTGAGGATGTAATTACAAAGTGGCTGTTGAATTGGAGGCAAGTAACGGCAGACTGGTGCTTGTGTGCACCAGATAATGTTTGAAGGCAGTGTCCACTGACGATATCCCAAACTTTAACAGTAGAGTCGGCATTTCCAGAAACTAGGATATTATTACGTAGTTCCATACCAGAAGTTAGTGACTGATGGCCCATGAGAGTGTGTCTAAGAGCACCAGTCTCAACCTCCCAGACTCTTATACTAGTATCTAATGATCCCGAAACTACGTGGACACCATCAAACTAAAGAAAAGTAATTAATTAGTATGTTTAATGAAAGAAAAAAAAATTCACATATTACCAATTATCACTGCATTAAAGCCGCTCACCTGAAGTGAATAAACTCTATTAGTATGACCCTGAAGTGTATGAAGACATTCTTCACGCTCTGGATTCCAAACTTTAACCATGTAATCGTAGGCACCACTAACAACCAATTTACCATCATATTGCACACATCTCACTGCTGCCAAGTGTCCAACTAGAACGTGTAAACACTCGCCAGTATCTACTTGCCACACCCTCAGTGTTGCATCCCTGCTACCACTAACAACTTTGTTACCATGCAAATGCATACAACGTACTGTTGAGGTATGGCCATAAAGGGTATGAATACACTGGCCAGTATCAGCGTTCCATACTTTTAAGGTTCTATCAGTACTGCCACTGATCACTGTTGTTCCAGACATTTGAGATGACCACACACCACCTGTGTGACCCACTAACGTTCTCAAACACTTGAAAAAAAAAAGAAAAATTATAGATTATTTATGCATACTATCGTCTTCTATGAATACTAAAATTAATAGTCACCTTTCCAGTCACTGCTGACCAAACTTTAAGAGTATTATCATCCGATCCACTAACTATTCTATTACCAGAAAATTGTAAACACGTGATAACATGATCATCGTGTCCTTTGAGTACTTTGGGTGGTCTAATTGGCTTAGTTCTCCAGTTCATTTTGATATTGTGCTGTCTCATGTAGGCTTGCTTCCAAGGTGAACCACAATTGCCAGTACCCCTGCAGGCTTTGCGTTTTGCTGGTGGTAAATCTTTGAGATCATCAATTCCAGCTGCTCTACATTTTTCTTTCCACAGTAGATTATCATCAGCAAGGAATCGCCAATTTCTACAAGTTTGTGCTGCACGAAGTAGATCACGAGGCTCTAAAAATGCCAGTACCGAGAGTGCAAGTTCCTTTGGCAAGAGTGATATAAAATCACGTTGAAATTGTGGCTCTATAACTTGCATCATGTGTCGAACTTGTGTTGGCTCACATCTCTCTATTAATTCATCTATTGCGAACATTCTCTCCGCATTTGACCACCTCTATGAAAATAAAATTGAATTTACAGAGAATTACTATTAACGATTGAAAATAATGAAATTTGAATAAAAAAGAAATACAAACCTGAAATTGAAGCAACCAACTGCTCATTTCTGGTGGTGGATTATCCCTAGTTGGAATAACAAATCTAACATGTTTTCCTTTGTCATCTAATCTTTTAGGCAATGATAAATTCACTTTATCCTCTGGATTTAGCTTTTTGCATGGTAAACTAACAAATTCCGTTTCACTTTTTCGTTTTCTCAATGGTTGTACTACATTTAATGGTACACATGTTTCCAAAACTGGCCTTGGTACATCTGAATTTGACGAGGACTCATCGATAATCTCCTCTTCACACTCAGCATCACACTGAAGTCCACTGTCACTCACCTCACTCTCTTCCTCACTCGTTTCATCCTCACCCTCTTCGGGTTCATTTGTGAATTCCTCAGATTCATTGTTATCATCTTTAATAAGCTCCTCATCAATATTACTCGGTCCTGGGGCATCGTCAATCCTTTCAACTGGACTTGGACTACCGCCACTACTTGGTTTATCACTTTCTATGCCTTTGGCTGATTCAAGAGATGAGGTTGATGAAGACGTTGAAAAGGATGTTGAAGAGGAAGAGGAAGGCAGGGACATTACTGATTACAACGAGACCACTTGGTCTCTCTGAAATAATTAAAAAAAAAATCAGTGAAGGATATCAGGCTGAATGAATTAATTAACGATCTTAAAAAAAATTAATTGAATAAACAGCATCTTTCAATTCAGTAGTGAAGACGTAAAACAGGAGAAATCGACTCATCTTTGAGGTCATTTTGAAGGAAATATCTCGGAAACTAAGCGAGATAAGCTGATATTACTCATCTGTTTTTGCAGAGAATTTCAAGAGTTACAAAAGAGTTTCAGGGCAAAATTAGTCTTTCTCGGTTATTTTCTAAGGGATTTTCAAAAAACTTAATGAGAAAAAAAGAGACGTATCTTGTTTTACCTCTTCACTACTGAATTTTCAATACAATTTATAATTGACTGATGAAATTTCTTTGTTCCATCAAGTGCATAAATCAATCAATGAATTTTTGAATTCTTGCAAAGTACAAAAAGCAATTGAATCTTGGAAAGAATCTTTTTCTGTGTCAAACAATGCTCCAGTTTTACCGAACTTTTATAATGACCTTAATAATTTTTTTTTGCTCTTGATCGATGTAATACATGCTTTGGAGCATTTTTGAGTGGGAAAAATTTGCACTTGACGAGAGAAATTTGTTGAAAAACACTGAGAGAGTGTTTTTTTATTCTTTTATCTGCAGCAATTTTAATCAAACATAACCTCTACTTCAAGTACTCGAATACGCCAAAATTACTTGCAGACTCTAGAAATTTTTAAAATTCATTCTTCGGACATTTATCGTTACAACTGTTCATGTTAGCTTAATAAATTAGAAGGAGAATTATCTTACTGAGATTTATGAAGGACAGTCCGTCCTCGAGATTCTTTTTTGTGATTCTGTTTTCCAAAACTGGAATCTGTCGTTGATGATGACACGATTACAGTAATTATCAAGTTTCCATATCATGGATCACGATAAATAATTGTAATGAGATGAGAAGAAATTGAAAATGCCTGTTGGTTCCTTGGTTGCTTGGAGTGAATTCTCGAGGTTAAAGGTGTCACACATTAAGGGGAAAGGGCGGATGGTATATACGAGCAAAAAAAATTTTTTTTTTTTCAAAAAAAAAAAAAAAAAGACACGGCAGGTGACGACCGAGGGACTTGTTACTTTTGGAGAACCACTAAATTCCTCGAACTATAAAAAAACAAATCTTTATCTTCATGAGGGAATGAGATAGACTAAATCGTGGATACTTGTTGAGGGAACTAAAGAAACTTTACTCTAATGAATAATTAAAAAAAAAAAAAATTATCTTTGTATCCCCCCCCTGTGAGCGGTTGTATTTTCTGTGTATAAATGTGTAAGGTTGTTTCTTCCCCTCCGAAGAGTCTACGAGACTGCTTGCTGCACCACCGCACGTATTATCAAAGTCTGAGATTAATTTCTCCTATCCAGACTGGCTACTACGTACGGAATACGGAAGCCGGGTTGGCTCACCACTAACTTGTGGGAAAGTGGCGCCGCTCATGTTCATTTTTCACATGTGCATTTTAAACTTGTGGAGAATTGGCACTCTACAAGTCCACAAGTTCATTTGTGAATTGTGCACAAGTCCACAAGTTCATTTTTAACTTGTGCACAAGTGGACTTGTGGAAAAGTGGCGCCGCTCATGTGCATTTTAAACTTGTGGAGAATTGACACTCTACAAGTCCACAAGTTCATTTGTGAATTGTGCACAAGTCCACAAGTTCATTTTTAACTTGTGCACAAGTGGACTTGTGGAAAATTGGCGCCATATTCAAAATACCCTTGCATTTCGGATGAAAATAGTAATATTCGAAACTCAAAGTTTCCCCTGCCTATATCGATCGTAAATTTCCCGGGGAATCACGTGGGCTAGTTTAAATTGGGCCCAGATCAATATTTACGGAGATACAAGCATAAGGCCCAATCTAGATTGATCTAAAATGATTCTGCTATGCATATTTGCAAAGCCGAGACTATTCTCTCTTCAAATATGCATGGAGAGATTATTTGGAACTCATCTGGATTGGGCCTTATGCCTGTATCGAGGAAAAAACCCCTTCTCATTTTTTTGGGCCCAAAAATAAATGTTTGATTTTTAAAGTTCTCCCCACCTATATCGACCCCATTTTTCCCGAGGAATCACGTGAGACGGTCCAAATTGGGCCCAGTGCAATATTCACGGGAATACAGGCATAAGGCCCAATCTAGATCAATC
The DNA here is from genome assembly GCA_963921955.1 of Aleiodes alternator. Lineage (NCBI taxonomy): Eukaryota > Metazoa > Arthropoda > Insecta > Hymenoptera > Braconidae > Aleiodes > Aleiodes alternator. The sequence continues at coordinate 5,054,530 of OY998112.1, forward strand.
GAAAATAATTCTACTATGCATATTTGAAAAGCTGAGACTATCCTCTTTTCTAACATGCATGGAAAGGTCATTTGGGACCAACCTGAATTGGGCCTTATGCCTATATCTTTGTGAATATTGCTCAGGGTTCAATTTGGGCCAGCTCACGTGATTCCTCGGGAAAAATGAGGTCGATGTAGGTGGGGAGAACTTTTAAATTCAGACATTTTTATTTTTATCCAAAAAAACGAGAAGGCTAACCCCTTCTCGTTTTTTTGGGCCCAAAAATAAATGTTTCACTTTCAAAGTTCTCCCCACCTACATCGACCTCATTTTTCCCGAGGAATCACGTGAGCTGGCCCAAATTGAACCCTGAGCAATATTCACAAAGATATAGGCATAAGGCCCAATTCAGGTTGGTCCCAAATGACCTTTCCATGCATGTTAGAAAAGAGGATAGTCTCAGCTTTTCAAATATGCATAGTAGAATTATTTTCGATTGATCTAGATTGGGCCTTATGCCTGTATCCCCGTGAATATTGCACTGGGCCCAATTTGGACCGTCTCACGTGATTCCTCGGGAAAAATGGGGTCGATATAGGTGGGGAGAACTTTAAAAATCAAACATTTATTTTTGGGCCCAAAAAAATGAGAAGGGGTTTTTTCCTCGATACAGGCATAAGGCCCAATCCAGATGAGTTCCAAATAATCTCTCCATGCATATTTGAAGAGAGAATAGTCTCGGCTTTGCAAATATGCATAGCAGAATCATTTTAGATCAATCTAGATTGGGCCTTATGCTTGTATCTCCGTAAATATTGATCTGGGCCCAATTTAAACTAGCCCACGTGATTCCCCGGGAAATTTACGATCGATATAGGCAGGGGAAACTTTGAGTTTCGAATATTACTATTTTCATCCGAAATGCAAGGGTATTTTGAATATGGCGCCAATTTTCCACAAGTCTACTTGTGCACAAGTTAAAAATGAACTTGTGGACTTGTGCACAATTCACAAATGAACTTGTGGACTTGTAGAGTGTCAATTCTCCACAAGTCCACTTGTGCACAAGTTAAAAATGAACTTGTGGACTTGTGCACAATTCACAAATGAACTTGTGGACTTGTAGAGTGCCAATTCTCCACAAGTTTAAAATGCACATGTGAAAAATGAACATGAGCGGCGCCACTTTCCCACAAGTTAGTGGTGAGCCAACCCGGCTTCCGTATACGGAAGCTGGGTTGGCTCACCACTGACTTGTGGAAAAGTGGCGCTGCACACGTCCACTCTACAATTCCACAGGTTCATTTTTAACTTGTGCACAAGTGGATTTGTGGAAAATTGGCGCCATATTCCTGAATTTCAAATATGTTATAATGTACAAAGGTAAAATAGTGATGAAACGATTATTATTATTATCATTATTAGAAAAATTGAAATTGTTGAAGATTATTAGTTCATTCAATTACTAAATTATCCAATATTCCAAATATTATGGACTGTAAATTCTATTTTACCTTTATAAGTTATAGCGTATTTGAATTACAGGAGAATTGCGACAGATTTCCACAAGCCCGGCTTCCGTAATTCAGACCGCAGATTTATTATTTATATATTTGACTTCTTTAATTCTACTGTAGAGGCATGATGGCAGTGATGGCTGACTGATTCTTCGCTATCGCATTCGTTACTTTCAAACTGTAACGATTCTGCGTTGACCAATGAGAGCCCAGCTCCCTCGCAATCGGCAACCGCTACTTGTGACTGAGCTGTTGACCACTACAGACTTTAAAATTAATCTCACTCATTACGAAATTGAATCTGATGAAAATTGAATTGAATAATAATAATTTGGTCTTCTAAAATATGTTTTAGAAGCAACCAGATAAAAGTATACTGCACTTCTCTCTCTTCCCCCTTCAAACGAAGGACAAAAGATGATTTTGAATTTGCCGCCCAAACCAATTACGCTTGGATTGAATAGAATGAAGTTGGCTGTATAGTTTAATCACTGAAGGCCAGCTGTGACCACGGTCACAGCACAAATAGGAAGAAGAAGACTTGAAAATTACAGTGCTCTGTGAATATTTATTTATTTTCTTTTTCTACTGAAACATTACGAGTGCTCGCCATTTTTGTCGTTGGTCGTGTGCATTTACAGACATTTTTTGAGACTTTTGTTGTGCTGGTGCCACTGTCAGACGCTGGAGAAAATTTTCACTTTGGGTTTATTGAGGGAACGACCAATTTTCTTAATATTCTCTCTTTGAGTGTAAGACAACAGCTAAGAGAGAGGCAAGAAAGCTGACGAGACGGTGACAAAGCAAAAACGGTTGTAGCGAAACCGGTGAGTGCAAATTTTGATATGAACGGGTAAAATCGCAAATTCAACAAAATTCGATTATTTTCTTTGTGTCTCAATTTCTTGGGTGAAACGGGAAGGGAAGGGGGGGGGGTAACAACAGCAAGCCGGCCGGCGTAAACCCCTCCAATATGCAGAATATTCGTTAAAATTAAAAAATTTAATTAGACGGGAATTTCAAATTGAAAGTAGAATTAACGAGAATTATGTTGAAATTGTGCCAATATTTTTTCGTTAGAAAAATTTGAATTTTGGGAAGAAAAAAGAACATTTTATTCGATTTTCTTTGTTTAAACCCAACGGTTTTCAAATCGAACAATGGGAGTGAGGCAAATGCCGCAGTCTATGATTAAACAATTATGGTTCGTCTCGGACTCCAAAGAGAGAATGTAGATCTTTAATAGCATTTTCATGACGTGGAATGATTTCTGTTATCCTCGTAAGCATTCTTCCATGTTTATTATTTATTTCCAATACGCTTCATTGATTTTTTTTCGATTTCATGAATTGAAATTAATTATTATTTATAAAGTAGATCATTGTTTCGAGTTATACATGAAAGAAAAAATAATATGAAATGAAATTGAAATATTTTCTTGAATTGGTTTCAGCATAGGCGAAAATGAGATTGAAATCCTCAAGGATAGTGGGAGACGAAGAAGTTTTAGATGCTCCTCCTAAGGATCTCCCAAAGAGGAAGGCACAAGTGAATGATCCTGAAAATGAAATACCTGTTGATGATACTAGGCCATATCCTCAAGAATTTATCAAATTTTCATTTGATAAAAAGAACACAATTTGGTATCATCCTCAAACGGTCTGTAAACTTTATCTCCTTTTCTTTCTTTACCCTCCAACGGCGGTTTGAATTCTTCTTTCTTTTGTAGGGATGTTTTGACGTTGAAGCCGGGGATGAGACTGCCAATTCCATTTGTACCAGATGTCTCTGGAGACAGCGACGTACAGGACATTCGCTGCCGATCCAATTGTTTTTCTCGTAATTTCTTCGCTAACCGAGAGCGGTTGGTCCTCTGTGTTTTCTTACTCCCCGTACCTGGGGGATTTTGAGGATTCTTCAATTTTGAGACCGGGAGAGAGACTTTAGACTCGCTGATACCATTTTTATTAGATGTAGTCTCTGGAGACAGCGGCGAACGGGACATTTCCTGCCGATCCAATTGTTTTTCTCGCAATTTCTTCGCTAACCGAGAGCGGTTGGTCCTCTGTGTTTTCTTACTCCCCGTACCTGGGGGATTTCGAGGATTCTTCAATTCTGAGACCGGGAGAGAGACTAGACTCGCTGATACCATTTTCATTAGATGTAGTCTCTGCAGGCAGCGGCGAACGGGACATTTCCTGGTGATCCAATTGTTTTTTCATCGATTCACTCGCCTCCCGAGAGCGGTTCTCCTTCGTCTTTCTACTTCCCTTACCTGGGGGATTTTGGGGATTCTCTGATGTGGAGGCTGGGAGAATGAGACTAGACTTGACAAATTCATAAGGCTCACTAGACCGCAGCAATTCGCGGAACGTATTCGTTCTGCTTCTCTTGGCTGGCATCTCACTGTTCCAGCTCTGAAGAGTATCAGTATTTTCTCGCTTTGGAATTTGGCGGAGAATTCCAGATTGGTCAGCATTCATCTCCAGTTTCAAAGAATGTTTACTCCCGATGTTCTGGGAGTCCGTGCCAGAATCCTCGCCAATATCCTCAGGAATACTCATCTCAAATAGCTCCTCATCAGGAGACACATCTGGCACCTCGTTTCTCATCTCCGGTTTCAAAGAATGTTTACTCCCGATGTTTTGGAAGTCCGTGCCAGAATCCTCGCCAATATCTTCAGGAATACTCATCTCAAATAGCTTCTCATCAGGAGATACATCTGGCACCTCGTTTGCATAAAATTCGGCAGAGTAGCCCTCTACTTTGGCATATGCCACGACCAATCGACCTTCTGTTCGATCGCTCTGGTTGATAAGTTCACATTTCAACCCAGGATACGTCCACCACGCCGTCTTGGATTCTGGTTTGAGAGTGATGGTTTCGAAACGTCCTGATGTAGCGGCACACACACGCTACATCAAGACAACAAATATACAAGCATATAAGCTGGAAGCGTGGCCGAGTTGGCTAAGGCCAACTCTTTTCATGTCAGGACTCTCCGACCACGCTCAGGTTCAAAACCTGGTCATTGCAATCTTTTTTGCAGTGACGCCAGCCTTACCAAGGGGCCTCACACAGACGAGGCCAAAATATAATAGTGGTTCACACAGCGCTATAACACATACACCTGTGAACCGCTATACTGAGACGTTCTGCACGTTCGGAAAGCCCGGCAGAGTGGATCCTTTTCTCATGTACAAGGTCCCTTTGATTATTCCATCAATTTCTATGCCCAGCAAAGCTTGCCCGATATCTTTTGATGCCATGGCATGTTGTTTCCAGTATACAGGACAATGCAGGGCCAATGACTTTCGAAGAGTTCCTGAAGCATTGTGATTCGGAGTTTTCTTCAAGTCAGGCGCCTCCTCTGTCTGCCTCGATAGATCCGACTGCCGATGGCTCGCAAGTGCTACTTACAAAAAACAATGAAAACTTCGTAGGATCTCCTATGGCTGCAAGCGCGAGAACTGATTGTGATTCTCCAGGCACCTGTCCTACGAAAATACAGGACAAAGACAAGGCCAAGTTTGCTGAAATGCTGCATGAAGCATTCACAAATTTGGAGGTATCTCAGGCATGTCCATCTGCGCAGATATCACCTGTTGCATCAGCTTCGCGTGTGACTGAAGAGGCTGGTACGACTTCCAAGCGTGATTCCCAGAGCAAATGCTCCTCGAAAGCAAAGAAGGGAAAAGAAAGAAAATTGAAAAAGCGAATGCGGGAGACCTCTGGTCAAGCCACTACTTCTGAAACAATATTATCATGTTCATCGAGTACATCTGGATCTGTAAATCAGAGTGTACTTTCAGATGCGGTCACTGATAAAGTAACGAGTGGCAAATTGAGAACATCTAAGAGACTAGAGCAGAGTCTATACGTTCTTTTGGGGTCATCTACGCCAAATTCATCTTCTAATAATGCATCTGTGTCATTCAATCCTGGTTTCACTCCCGGCAGAAATAAGTCAAGAACACAAAGGGAAAACAAGAGGTTGAAACTAAAACGGCTGCAGAAATCTTCAAAAAGTGCAAGTGTTTCGATACAACAGAATCCGCCTCCAGATACGACTACCCAATAAATAACGAGTAAAAAAATCAGTTCAATTCAGTATATTATTAGGGTTTCAGTATATGACTCTATATTATTCAATTTTTCTATTCATTCATTTTATATAAGTATTTTCTTGTTGATTTGATATTATCTAGATTGTCCATTAATTCTATTTAAAGTTCATGAGTATGGCGCGAGGAATGAGAAAATTTATAACTTTCTTAATCCTCCTGATTTCCTTCTCCTCTCCAACTCTCCCAAAAGTCAGCCTCTGCCTTTCCAATCTTCCTCATTATCTTTTCGCAGCTTATTACATGCTCCAGTTTTTCTTGGCTCTTGTCACAAACTCTACATTTGTCTTTGCCGAATCCTCTCTTGCCTTCATGCACTGCATTTCCACACCTCCACCTCGCCCACGTGAATTTGTCCGCCAGCCTCCGTCTTTTTTTGCTCCAATACTCTTCCATGCCTTCCACCGTCTTCACCTCCTTGTAGTACTCGCAGTATCCAGACTTTTCTATCTTCTCGCCGTCTTTCTCCTTTTCTCTCCTCTCAACTGTCTGTATCAGCTCCTCCTTCACCGTGGCCGCTTGTTCCAATCTTTCTTCCCAGATTCTCTCTAGTAGCTGTTCCGTCCCCGTTTCCTCCAGCACCTTCTTCACCTCTTTTCCCCACCTTGACGGGTTTCGGTTCTTTATCCCTCTTATTTCCTCCCTCAGGCATTTTCTGGCCCATCTCTCCTCTTCCATGCTTCCGATCTTGATGAGGAAAGAGCATTGCCCTCCTGACCGCATCAGCCTCCACGCTGATCTTTCCTGATTCCGCCCTCCATATGTAGTCCGGTGTGTTTCTTGCCAGACCCATACTTGCTTTCACGTATTTCTTTTGCACCCTCTCAATCTCTTCGTTCCTCTTCCAGCCCCACAATTCCACCCCATACAGCGCCGCAAACTTTCTTAAGATTACAATTTAATTTTATCCATTGGAGTTTATTCCTTCCTTGAAACCACTAAATATTCAGAATGTTATTACTTTGTCTATAATTCGAAAAATTTCCCATGCCTTCAAATACTAAAATTCAATTATTATTACTTCTGAGCAATCGGAAATAGATATATAAATTTACACACACACGTTAATATTCATTTCCTTTCTACATGTCTGAATATTGTTGTAATGCATGAGCACTAATGTTTGGAATTTCTATGAAAAAAAATCATAGAATGAAATAATTGCCAGTCAAATGTTCATTTAAATAAACCTTGAAATTTACCAAGTTTGGGTAAATAAATCATTTATATCTATTTACAACCATGTCCTGATTCCAATAATTATTTAATTCAATTTATTTGTGTTTCTCTTCAACTTATAACTGAGAGTGACGCGTAAAGAGGAAGTTTGACATGTTCCACCTTCGATTTTTTAGATTTTATTCATTATATTTGTTTTATGCAAAGGAGTGATCTAGTTCTGTGTCCAGTGAGTGAGTTATGTTTCACCATTCAAGATCCCCTGGAAGCTCGTCAGGATATTCTCCTGTTAAACAAGCAGTGTAATGTCCAATATAACTACTTTCTCTATTGTCCATGCCATTTCTGACTGCTTGAACTAATCCTTCAACGGATAGATAAGTTAAAGAATCAGCACCAACGTGTTTTGCTAATTTAACATTATCCAATCAATTGGCTATTAGTTCTTCTCGTGTAGGAATGTTTATTCCCATGCAGCATGGATATTTAAGAGGTGGTGATGCTACTTTCTCACGTGGACCTGCAAAAAATAATGTAATTAGTTATTACAGAGTTTTTGAATACTCACTTATCAATATAGAAGTACTGAGCTCACTTTTTATCCAAGGCCAACCCCAGATTTTCCAAAAACAAAGCTTCAACGAATGTTAAGCAAAAAATGAAAATGAAAAAAAAAAAATGACACGATTTTCAAGGTAAATTTCCTTAGTTTTCTAGTCTCATGAGAAGAAACCTATTTCAAATATTCCGATCGATTTTCAGCAATTATCATACTGTGCAATGGCAAACTAACACATGTACGTTTTACCCCTTTCATTCATTTTATCCTTCCTCTGATTGCTTCTTACAACATACCATCTTCCTCAATGATTCTGTATTAACGAGCTCCCCATTGTAAGCAACTGCGAGTGCGCCATGTGCAGTATGAACAACGAACGGCTGACAGTTAACTTCTTCACTAGCAGCACTCGTGCTGAATTTCAAATATGTTATAATGTACAAAGGTAAAATAGTGATGAAACGATTATTATTATTATCATTATTAGAAAAATTGAAATTGGTGAACATTATCAGTTCATTCAATTACTAAATTATCCAATATTCCAAAAATTATGGACTGTAAATTCTATTTTACCTTTATAAGTTGTAGCGTATTTGAATTACAGGAGAATAGGGAACTTGCACATTTTTTTTTTATTTTTTTTTCTTAAAGACTATCATATCATGAAACGAAATTGAACGAAAAAAAAATTATTTGGTCATTAATTTGTTAATAATGACCTGTTAAAAATTAGCATTTTCGAACGCTTCTAAATCGGCAATGATGCCGACTTATTCAGCCTCAGAGACGCCTGGTGGTCGTAACTCAGACTTTCATTCAATACAATTTGAGCTCTATTATAACCTCCTCAACCAATCAGAACATCTCAACTGCTATTGCAGCGCTAGCTACCGTCATCGATAGAAAACAAATTTAGTGAAGTGACGTCACTACCGCTTAGAATTCGTTCAAAAATTATCAATTTTTAATGTATTAATTATCATCAATTAATGATTTTTTTTCGAGTTTCATATTTTTTTATCAACTAACCCAGCCTAATTAATAGCTCCAAGCCAAAAAAAAATGCAAGTTCCCTATTGCGCCAGATTTCCACAAGCCCGGCCACCGTAATTCAGACCGCAGATTTAGGCCCTGTTTCACCGCGAGATAATGGCCATTACTATAATGGCGATTAAGGAAAAATTAAGTTAAAGTCGGAAATTAACTTAATGCCGATTATCTTAAGTCGGTGGTGGGGGAAAATATGGCGGTGATATAGGTAGGGGAAATAACTGCAGTGACAGGATTCGTACCCTATAAAAATTATATTGTCCAACAGAGTTCAATCTGATGGATTAAATCAAAAGAAAATATCGAAAGAAAATGTTTCCATTACTTTTCTTCCCACTGAGGACTTAATTTTTCAAGAGGTTAAGTCGCCATTCTCCTTCCCCTCCGTCGAATTAAGATAATCGCCATTAACTTAATCCGACTTTAACTTTGCTTGAAAATTAGCTAATGGCCATTATCTCGCCGTGAAACAGGGCCTTATTTATATTTTATTTCTTTAATTCTACTGTAGAGGCATGATGGCAGTGATGGCTGACTGATTCTTCGCTATCGCATTCGTTACTTTCAAACTGTAACGATTCTGCGTTGACCAATGAGAACCCAGCTCCCTCGCAATCGGCAACCACTAAAGTCGTACTGGCCAATAGACCGAGAAGTAACCTCGGAAATATTCGGCTCCTATGCTACAACATGGCAATTTCAGCGTCGTGTCGACTTCCAAGGTTACTTCTTTGGCGAGTTCGACAATACTTGTGACTGAGCTGTCGACCGCTACAGGCTTGAAAATTGCAGTGTTCTGTGAATATTTATTGATATTTTTTTTCTACTGAAACATTATGAGTGCTCGTCATTTTTGTCGTTATTCGCGTGCATTTATAGACGTTTTTTAAGACTTTTGTTGTGCTGGTGCCAGTGACAGACGCTGAAGAAAATTTTCACTACGGTATTTTTATTCATAATCATATTTTTTTTAATTTTATTAGTGAATTGCTAATGCCCTCCAATTTTTAGCAGATTTTCTGAAATTGATATGAACAGGTAGAATCGAAAATTCAACAAAATTCGGTTATTTTCTTTGTGTCTCAATTTCTTGAATGGGAGGGGCAAGGGAGGGGGGCGACAACAACAGCAAGCCGGCCGGTATAAAGCGCCCCAATGTGCAGAAATTTGTTAAATTAAAAAAATTTAATCAGATGGGAATTCTAAATTAAAACTAGAATTAACGAGAATTAACGGGAATTGTGCCAATATTTTTTCTTCGGAAAAATTGGAATTTTTGTAAAAACGAAAAAACAAACATTTTATTCGATTTTTCTTTGTTTAAACTCAACGGTTTTCAAATCGACCAATTCGAGTGAGGCGAAAGCCATAATGCTATTCTCACTGGTGGAGTCAACGGTACAGTTCTGAATTCACGAATTGGCGTGATTGTTCATTTATTTCCAAAATTACTGATCTTGATGAATGGCAATTATTTTCATTATTATTCACGTACGTTCGAGAATTTTTAGTTCAATGATAATAATGAGAGAGAGGCAAAAATTTTCTCCTATTTCGTGGATCATGACAATGTCGATCGTGAGCTAATATTTTTTTATTTCAATGTGAAGGGCGAACAGCGGTGAAAGGTGGTGAAGAGGGGGACGGGAGTTGAAGAGTCATCAAAACAAAGAGGAGGGTATCCAAAAAGCAGTGACTCTCAATATTTCTATGTGTTCCGGTAATTTTTAATAAAAAATCGGCTTAACAACGGTGAAAATTTCTAACGGCAGACTCCAAGTCACGCTCAAGGAGGTTGGGGCTTTGTTTTGGACGAGAGTCCACCAGTCATACGAAAGAGGAAGAGGTGAGTTTCTTTTACATCACCACGTTTAATTTTTTTTCTTTTAAGTATAACAATTCCATATAATTATTCATCGAATAATTAATTGAACAAGGGAGGAATAATTAATTGAAGATAAAATAAGATTAATTAATTCTTTCAAAACCAGTAAAATTGGAGTATATAAAATAAATCTTTCTATTGTTCAGGATTGAATAAATTTTTTTTGAGGGCGAGATTTTTTTCATTGTTTGATGAAGAGAAATTAAATATTTTTTTTCTTTTTTTCCAGTTTCATTGTTACTTCTTTCTGAACAACGGAGACGTACACTTGATTGATAGCAGTTTAATACAGCAGTAGAATTCGGCAAGAATTCAGAGGCCAATTGAGGATCTTGTTTTGGACTGAGATATCGAAAGGTGAGATACTAACGACAGTCATCTTACAGGCACCAAGTAAACCAAATTAAAGTCGTAAAAATTTGGAGAAATAAATAGTTGTATTCACTGACAGCCATTTCCTGATGCCATTAATTTTCGCGTTTATCTCCTCACGAGTAGGAATGTTTATTCCCATGTACCATGAATATTTGAGGGATGGTGATGGAATTTCAATTTTTTTGCTTTGAGTGTAGGGGAAGATGAAATTACGCTCATCGAGGATAGTGGGGGAGAAAGGAGGTTCAGATTCTCCCATTGAGGAGCTTCCGACAAGGAAGAAACGCAAAACGACACCCGAGAATCCAGAAGTTATTGAAAATGTGAGGCAATATCCACAAAATTTCATCAAATTTTCATTAGGGAAGAAAAACGCCATCTGGTATCATCCTCAAGCTGTGTGGAAACAGCATGTAATGAAATCGAAGGATGTCGGGCGACTTTTACTGAGCATACGGATTGATGGAATCATCAAGGGAACGTTATACCTGAAGGAAGGATCGAATCTGCAGGACCTTCCTAACGTTCAGAAGCTATCAGGACATTTCGAAACCTTCATTCTCAAACCGGAGCCTCGGACAGCGTGGTGGATATATCCGGGATTGGTATGTGTGTTCTTGAACGAGACAGATGAAGCCGATGATGGATTGGTTGTGGCCTACGCTGAAGTAGAAGGTTACTCTGCGAAATTTGTTGTGAGTGAGCCACTAAATCCGTCTCTTGATAATGACCTGTTCGAAGAGAGTGGTTCTGAGGATGTTGGTAATAATCCTGATCGTCCCAATGACAGTGACGAAAACCCTGATGCCAATGACGGGAATATGGATTCTCTTGACGATGATCCTGCTGATATGAGAGACAATCTCAATGGTGAGGGCCTTCATCGCAACAACAAATATCCTGATGGCGACAGTGGAAATAGGCATTCTCAAGAGAAAGGTGATGATTGTTATAATGGTCTTTTCGACGCTCTTGATCGTCGTATGCCTAGTCCTGATGATGTTGCGGACAATCGCTCTGGTGATGGTTTCAATCACAATGAGGAATCCTCCGATTCCTACGATCAAAATGGTTTTTTTTTCAACCAATGGTGATTATTCTCCCGATATTGCCAACGATGTTCCTGCTAATGATGTGAATAATACTTTGAAAGAGATCGGAAAAGATTTAAGACTTCGTCGTCATATTGAGGGGCCACGATTGCCAAGGACGCTCTCGTTATCCGATCTTCATGCTGTAAGAGATGCGATTAGGCTGAACTGCAAAACAAGTATGAAGGAAGTTGAACTCTTGTGTGATCGTTCGCGGATAAACATGATTGTAGAATCTTACAAACTCCAAAAGTGGGGCATCCCTCCTGAAACGAAGATAACAGCAGAGAAACCTTTAACAATAAGAGGCCCTACATTATCACTTCCTGCGAGTCTTGAACGGCGTGTTGTGCACAATAAAAGGAAGATAAGAGAAGATGAATTTAATTCCCAGAAATGGTGGTTTCAAGAGCAACGCAAGCATTTCACACGACGTTCTGGTCCAATTGCAATAATTTCTCCTCCATCGGTATCTACGAAGCAGAGTGCTGCAAGTCGACAACAAACGATTGCTTCAAGTGGTGAAAAGCTTGGAGTCACTTATAAGACGCCGGAATCAAAAAATACCAAGAAGCTCATAGGAACGGGTACCACAAGAACGCAGAGTAAGAATCGGTTGAAAAAGCTGCAACGAGAACTATTCACTCCCTCAGAATCAGTCTCCTCATCGGTATCCTCATCTCCACAGGCTGCATCTGCATATTCAAATCGGAGTGTGATTGTTAACGTGGATGCCGCACTGGCAAACAAGAGATTTAATAAAACTATGGAGAAACAGCAGCAGAAACCATCGCCTTGCGTGGGAGCGTCTCTTGATAATGACCTGTTCGAAGAGAGTGTTCCTGAGGATGTTGGTGATAATCCTGATCGTCCCAATGACAGTGACGAGAACCGTGAAGCCAATGACGGGAATATGGATTCTCTTGACGATGATCCTGCTGATATGAGAGACAATCTCAATGGTGAGGGCCTTCATCGCAACAACAAATACCCTGATGGCGACAGTGGAAATATGCATTCTCAAGAGAAAGGTGATGATTATTATAATGCTCTTTTCGACGCTCTTGATCGTCGTATGCCTAGTCCTGATGATGTTGCGGACAATCGCTCTGGTGATGGTTTCAATCACAATGAGGAATCCTCCGATTCCTACGATCAAAATGGTTTTTTTTCAACCAATCGTGATTATTCTCCCGATATTGCCAACGATGTTCCTGGTAATGATGTGAATAATACTTTGAAAGAGATCGGAAAAGATTTAAGACTTCGTCAGAATGTTGAGGGGCCACGATTGCCAAGGACGCTCTCGTTATCCGATCTTCATGCTGTAAGAGATGCGATGAATCTGAACGGCAAAACGACTGGAGCAGTCACCACAAGGACGCAGAGGAAGAATCGGTTGAAAAAGCTGCGCCAAGAACTATTCACTCGCTCAGAATCAGCCTCCTCATCGGTATCCTCATCTCCACAGGCTGCCTCTACATATTCAAATCGGAGTGTGATTGTTAACGTGAATGCCGCACTAGCAAACAAGAGATTTAATAAAACTGTTGAGAAACAGCAGCAGAAACCATCGACTTGCGTGGGAGCATCCAAAGCCTCATGTCCGCAGATCGCACTTGCGGCTGCAAATTCAAGTATTGCTCCATGCATGGCCATCGCGCCGAGAACGGGGAACAAGCTGAAGAAATGGAATGGGAAAACAAAGAGAGAGAATGCTAGGAGAAAGAGGAAAGCACATGCTCGTAACGAATCTTCGTAGTTAATTCTTTTTTGCAAGTTCGCTTACTTTTTCGCTAGTCATTCAGTTATCAAATCATCTTGCTATTTATTCAGCTATCAATCGAAAAAATGGGAATTTCTTTTATATTTTCATGTTCTTTCAAAGTTTTATGATTTTTTCACCATCTTTGCCATCTTACAACGATCAGATAATCCTAGAAAGTATAAAAAATAATTAGAAGCACGAAAATAAGACGATAGAGGAATGTGCATATATTCATGTCAAGTGTAGTGTGAGGGGAATAATATTTTGGCTTTTCGGGGGCTTAAAAATTAACTCCAAAATGCATAAGTTGAAATTTTCACTAAAAGACAAGTTTAAGAAATTCAGCACTTTCACTCAAACAGGTGAACAGACAACTATTTATTGTTCAGCACAAAACGATTGGAAAGTGGATGTTGCTAGTGATAATTACTTTCGAGATCCAGATACTTATTACAAGGAATCAAAGAGTATTTTTAGTGATGATAAGATAAGATAAAACTCAAGGCACTATTTTCGAGCTATCAAGATCCTAACGAAACAGACAAAACTACTCAGGATGGTATTATGAAATTTCTCGATGATCTAAATCTCAGTCCTGAGAGCAAGCTCGTATTAATTATTGCCTGGACATTCAGAGCTGAAATACAATTTAAATTTACTGAAGATGAATTCATGAATGGAATGACTAAGCTAGGAGTTGACAGTGTAGATGAGCTGAAAGTAAGATTAAACAGCTTGGAGAGTGAACTTCAAGATCTTCAAAAATTCAAGGACTTTTATCACTTCACATTCAACTATACCAAGAATCCAGAACAAAAGGGCCTTGACCTTCACATGGCTATAGCTTATTGGAACATTGTTCTCGAGGATAGATTCATGTTTCTGCAGCTATGGTGTCAATTTCTCCAAGAGCATCATAAATATTGATTCCGAAGGACACGTGGAACTTGCTCTGGGACTTTTGCAATAATGATTAATCCAGATATGAGTAATTACGACGACGAAGGTGCTTGACCGGTGCTAATTGATGACTTTGTCGAGTGGGATCAGCCCCGGGTGGATCAGTCCCTCTAACATCTCATATTTCAATTATAAAAGAAGAGAAAAAACTAAAAAAAAAAACAAAGAATCATTAATTTATTACGTTTAGAAGCGTTTTGTGATGATAAAAAAATAACAGCGCAATTTCTGTCATTTAATTAACTCTGGTGCTTGACTTCATGAGTCTTTCGTAGTTGAAAAGATTTTTGTGGAATTGATTGAATTGTTGCGAATAAAGAAAATTGTGGAATTTTCTTTATTGGCAAAAGAATGTTATGAAAATTTCCCAAAAATTATTGAATTTAATTCCGAGCCTCGATCAAATAAAATTCTCTAATTATCCAATTAAGAAAAAACTTTCACACTAATGGAAATTTCAATTAAAGAGATATATTTGAATGCCAGGTATTGCTCGACTAATTAGAAGCACGTATCGAAGTCAACTTCGTATGTTTTAAGGAGTATTTATTTTTAGATTTACTCTATATTATCAAATTTTTCTATTTATTTATTCTACGGAAGGATATTGTATCATGATAATTGATGATACATTTTAAATGCTAAAAAAAAGCAATTTTAATTGTCAATTACTTAAGAGCAGATATGTAAATCTACACATATTAATGTTTCGTTTCTTTTTCAAATGATTATAATATCAGTTGAATTTATGAGCACTAATTTAAAAAATTCCCATGAAATGAGAATCATAGAATAAAGTAATTGGTATATGTTCGTTAATGTGAACTTTCAAAATCATTGGAATTTGTAGAAATAAATGGTTTGCGTTTACCGACAGAAACTCATTATAATTTAAAAAACATTAAACATTCATACTGCTCATTATTTTCTTCGTTATTTCCGTCCGTTCAATTATGCTGGTATCAACGAGAGAGACTAATGACAATTTTTAATCTAGATTTATTGAGTGAACGCTGATTTTCTTCTTAATATTCTCTTCCCAAGTGTGGAGTGAAACAAAATCATAGAAGACAGCTGAAAAAATATAAAAGAGTTGTTAACTACTGGTGAGTACTGATATTTCTTTCTCCAGTATTTTTGCCACAAAAAATATTTTTGGTGAATTTTTGATGTCCTGAAAATTTTAATACATCAATTGTAGTCTATTGCAGTAATATTAATGAAAAAGGCAGAAGAAAATATGTCGACATTGTTTATTGCGATGTCAATTGAGAAATAAATATTTATATTACTTGGAGACAATTGGAGTGATGAGGATTCCTTGAAACACAGAGGAATGCTTCAAGAAGCAGTGACTTTCAATATGTTCATTTATACCGATATTTTCAATCAGAAATCATGATTTTTGTAGATTTTTCATCTTCTCAATGCAGTGATGTTTTTGTGCGTTGAAATTTTCAGGGACACCCATCTTCTTCCTATGATGTGTCACGGAAGTGAATTCTATTCAAGTTTCCAGCTCAGCTGGAGTCAATAGAAACGAGAGTAACAAAGCTGTGGTGATGTGAAGAAAGTGGAGAAATACTTTCAATACCCAATTTTCTATTACGATATTTCTGTTGACAAATCGGTATTCTCGGTTTATTTAAAAATTTGAAAAACAGAATTTTTTTCAAAAACAGAAGGCTTTGACTTTGAAATCTTGCGCGAAAATCTAAATTTTTGAGAAATTCAAAGAAATAATTTTCAGCATATGATTTCTATGAGCAATTTCCTCATCTTCCCTCTGGAACCATAAGGAAAAACTTATCTCCAATTACTCTAATTAATAATAGGAGTATTATTGATCATTAACAAATGATCAATAACGAATTATAAATTTTTAAAAACCTGTCTCCAATATTTTTATCCATTTCGAGTCAATTTCATAGTATAAAGTAGCTAAACCAACCCGTGCCCGTTTTACCCCTTATGTTCATTTCACCCCAACTGCCCCTACTATTTTACCACCCATTTATTGGTACTGGAGTACCGTCTGATAATGAGCCTCCCTTAGATTAGAATTTCTCTTCATGGAATCTCGAGATTAGAAATTCAAATTTAACTATAGTGGCTCCATCAATTCATTTCTATGGAAGCTTTTACTGATGCCTCAACAGTTGCATTGCGCATGCGAGTTTTTCGAGTAATATTTGGTGTCTACATGTTTTTGATATGTAACAAAATTTCATAAAGGGACAATTCATCAATATATGTGATGAAAATTGAGATGCAGTGTTTAATGAGGAAAACTTTGTACAATCAACTGAAAAGAATAGGTGAGTTCATTTTGATTGATTTTAATTTATGAAGATATTGATGAAGTTGGAGGTTAAAGCTTAGTAGCAATGGTGGAGCCTTCAATAGAGTATAAGAATCAAGTTTAATAATGTTTGGTAATCATTTTTCAGGTAAAAAATGTCTGTACTCCTCCCAAACCGTTTCTCAGAACCCACAGCAAAAATATTCGCCTCCAACAAGTCGAACTCCACTAGTTTATGGTCAACCAACACCAGAGACTCATCCTCACCTCTTGAAACCTGGTGAATTACTACCAGGTCTCAAGTTGGAAGAATTTAAAGAACGTAGGGATAGGTTGATTAAAATGCTGAGAGACGAAGGAGATATTGGTAAAATTTCAGACAAACACATACTAATAATACCATCATCAAGTAAAGTCTACATGTCGGATAAAATCCCTTATGTATTTCGGCAGAATACGGATTTTTTGTATTTCTCTGGATGCCAAGAGCCAGATTGTGTGTTAGTCATAACTATCAACGGTGATGCTCATGAAACAACGATTTTCGTGAAGAATAGAGATGAAAAAAGTGAACTTTGGGATGGACCGAAGACAGGACCTGGAGCAGCATCAGAATTCTTTGCAGTCGATAGATCACTGCCCACATCAGACGTAGAACCCTTTTTACTGTCCTTCACGAAGCAGTATCCAAATTGTAACATCTGGTATGATAACCAGGAGATTATTCAGCTAGAAGTTCACAAGAAATTGGCGCAAGTACTTAGAACCACAGGAAAGAAGAATATCTCCTCGCCAAAAGTTCTGTTTCATCGAATACGCTTGATCAAGTCAGCTAGTGAGATAGAGTTGATGAAACAAAGCTGTGAAATTGGATCTGAAGCCATTGAGAAGACGATTAAAGTAGCAAAACCCGGAATGTCTGAGCATGAAATCTTCGCCACTGTTGATTACGAGTGCAGAATGAAGGGAGCTGAATTTTTGGCTTATCTTCCAGTTGTTGCCGGAGGAAATAATGGGAATGTTATACATTATATTAATAATAATCAGATTGTCAAAGATGGTAGCCTTGTCCTCATGGATGCCGGTTAGTAAGTTCCTTTCTTTCTTCTTTTTCTTACTATGAACCACTTTTACTCTTTTTTTTTTATTAATATTCTTATATTAATATTGCATCTCTTTTGTCCTAGGCTGCGAATATCATGGATATTCTTCAGACATTACGAGAACATGGCCTATCAATGGAACATTCACTGATCCCCAACGAGTCCTCTACGAAATTGTTTTGGAAGTCCAAAAAACATTGATACAGCAATTAGCAGGATTCCCAACTTTAGATATGCTATTTCATGAAATGTGTGTGCTGCTGGGAAAGAAACTACAAGAAGGTGGACTTATTTCTAAGACTATGAGTAGTAATCAACTGATCTCTGCTGCTTATATGTATTGTCCTCATCATGTGAGCCATTACTTGGGAATGGATGTACATGACACGGGTAAAATTCCCAGGAGTGTGAGAACACAGCCTGGAATGATCGTGACTGTAGAACCAGGTAATTTCTCTTTGAATAAAATCTTTTGTATGCGTAAAAATTCATCATGTTTTCTTTACAGGTATTTATGTCAACTTGAAAAATCAATTGGCTCCTCCAGAATTTCGAGGCCTTGGCATTAGAATAGAAGACGATGTTTTAATAACAGAAAATGGCCCCATAGTCCTCACAGAACATTGTCCAAAAGAAATCTCCGAAATTGAAACACTCGCAAAATTAAATTAATTGTGATACATTATTGTATATACAGAAACTGTTAATAATTTGTCAACATTTTTTATTCATTGATTGAAACATATCAAGAAGTTGAATATCTCTCCCCGATCCAATTTTACTCGAAGAGTTGTTTCGAGGGAATGATTCGAATATGATACATTTGGATCCAGTATAGAATAACCAAAAACAAAAGCAATATCGCATACACAATTAGGGCAATCATGAACATTCGGTATGCTTTGTATTTTTTTTTTCCTTTAATTTATCAATAGAAAGTAATAATTTCTTTCATGAAGACGAATGAAGAGGAAAAGATAATAGTTCAGTTGTTTTTAAGCTTAGCGTCTGCTTTTTTAAGAGTAATAAAATTCGTGAGTTGCTTCACACGAAGATGGGACCAAACGAGATGATCATGGAGTGCGTGAATCTGTGCTGCTGCAAGTGCTGCACTTTCAGGATAGAGAACTGTGGTACAACCGAGGCCTGAAACAATTAATAACATAGATTTCGTCATTTAGCTTTCATTTTCAGGTGTATTGAAAAATAATCAATTTTATTTTGCCATTTAATTGAATTTAATGCATAACTCACCTGACGGAACATTCAGAGACGACCAGACATCTTGGCTAACATTTTCTGAATTGACTGGTGGACAATTGATCACGGGGAGTGCTGTATTACCAGATAGAACTGGACCAAGACCATTCGATCTTCCAGCCACAGCCACTAACACCACCTAAATAAGAACAGAACACAAAGAAATTGCTGAATTGAAAAAAACATTCAATACCATTAAGACAAATACCCTCGTTTACGTCATTTCAATGCATTATCATATGTGATACCCCATTATCTCTGGCCATATCTCAATGTATTAATATAAATGCTGACCTTTTCCCCGGTGCCCTCGTATTCCGAAAGAACTCGCAAAGTCTCTGCTGTGGATTTATGAGCGCTGGTTACTCTCAATTCAACTCTGAGCCCAAGAGTTGCTGCAGCTCTTGCAATTTTATTACAATGCTCCTCGTCAGATGATGAACCCATGAAAATTACAACTTTGGAGCTTGGAGGTGGAACAAGATGCTCTAGTTGATTGGCAATCCACTGGAAATTGCGTTTGACTGTGTCCAAATCAGCATCAGTCACTGTCGTTAAATTCCTGTATACCTATTTGAAAAAAATTCCACAGAAATGTAGAAGATTCTCCAGTAATTGCACAAATTCCAGCTTACTATTAACTCACTTGCTTGTCCTTCATGAGCCTCTTATCACCTGAGGGCCAGAGTCTCCAAGAATCACTGTCAATTATATCAGCAACAAGTATTTCTCCTTCATCATCAATCCCAAATTCTATCTTCATGTCGATGAGTGCACAGTCACGAGTTGCCCAAGCTCTCTCAAGTACCTCGAATACCACCAAAGTCATACGTTTCATAATATCATATTCATCCTTGCCGATTGTTAAACCATTTAGCTTGAAATTAGCTGAGATTATCTGCTCCTCTGACCATTGGGGATCATGGTTAGCATCGTCCTTGAAGAAGGTCTCCTGAAGTGGTGGATTGAAGCGGAATCCTTCAGGAACTCCTGATAAAAATTTTGATGGAATTATTATGTATAATAATGAAATTAGCACACATCTAACAATTTATTTTTAAGCAAATAAATTATTTTAAGGAAAATATGTATGAGAATCTGGACCTATACTTTTTACAATTTTCTGCATGTGCATATTTTTCGTTTTATTTGAATAATTTATTTGTTGAGAAATAGTATAACAATGATCAGATGTCTCAAATTTTGAGCATCATTGTTACTTGAAGATTTGATGGGAAGCTGCAATTAATTTTATTTACCTGCATGTCTTTTCAGAAAGCTTCCAGTAGCTAATCG
Organism: Aleiodes alternator; assembly: GCA_963921955.1. Taxonomy (NCBI): domain Eukaryota; kingdom Metazoa; phylum Arthropoda; class Insecta; order Hymenoptera; family Braconidae; genus Aleiodes; species Aleiodes alternator. The sequence continues at coordinate 5,074,984 of OY998112.1, forward strand.
CCTGGTAACCCACTCTATTGGTACCATTTCGCATTTTTTAGCAATAAACGAGGTCTCTCCAGCGACTCGAACAAAGGCAGTCTTCAATCCAGCTTGATTCAACAATTCAAAGACCTTGGCATTTGTTGCATTGCTAATTGCTGCTTTTCCGGATAATTCGTGGGATTTAACGCCATCACCAGCGGTGATCCTGTCTTTACTTTGAAGAAGACACAATCTCTTGTCTGCCAGAAGCTCGTAGACTTTTTTTGTTTTGCCCTCAATGAGCAATTTTCCAGTTTTATATTCTAGGAAATTACAAAAACTGATTTAGTTAGTGATAAAGTAGATTTTTCTATGAAACAGTGAGAGATAGAATTCTTTTAATGATTCTCTCGTAAAGCTGAAGAAGTTAACGATAGAAAACATGTATGACAACTTATTTTTAACAGTTTCTTGGACATTCCACTTCTCGAGCTGGAAATTGAAAGTGGTTCGCCCAAATTTATATCCAAAAAATTGAAAAAAAAAAAGTCTAATATAACACATGTTTCCAAGTGGAATTTTCTTCAGCTTCTCAATGAAATCATTAACAATTTCCCGTCTCAAACCGTTCCATTATAATGCCTATTTCACCCCCCATCCCTCCTTTTCTTTCAATGATGAGAAACGCATGGTTCGTAGGCGCCTTAAACCTCATGAGAATATAGTTCAGTCAAAAATAACTCCTACTCTAAAAAAAAAAAAAAAAAACGTGTTCTCTGTCAACCAAAGAATTTTTTTCTCCAATCGAAGTATTTTCAAGTTGCAGTTGTGTCGCTTATGATTAATTTACAATAAAATTGCAGATATTACCTGCCATGATCTCAAGTATTCAGCCAACTCTAGTCGAAGCAGAAATGCCGTCTAACTTCCAGAACGTATCAGCTATCATACAGAAGATATTGTATATCCCCCCACCACAAAAAAACTCGATTAAACGAAATATAGTGTTATCATCTACTACTGTATGATGTAATAATTTCGTTTACATTTTCTGAGAGGGACAAACACACTCTTAATCAGTTTATTGAATCTTCCAACTATCAGAAAATAACAATGTATTAATGCATGAAACTTAAGTATTCAATATGCTCTTCTAAAACGCAGATTCACGAAAACATGTTGAAATAAGTGTAGATAAAACTCCTGAGGGGATAGAGAATGAGCTAATAACGTATTTCATATCTATCATTTATTTTTTTGTTTACGGATTAACAGATTCTGCTAACTGATGGAGCGAGGGGGACGAAAAAATAAAGACCCAGGAGAGGTGGAAAGATGTGAAATTTCACAAAGGTCTAGTCAGAAGTACGCTCCGATTCTTCGAGCTCACTCACTAATTCATCGCTACGCTCTACGTAAACACACACGTTGAGAACTCTCTTCAATCTGGATATAACGAGATCACGGAGCTAAACGTGTGAGCACTGCACGTGGCTCTGCAAACGTACTCGTACAATCGTCGAAGTCTCTCACAATTATTGTATTTTTTTTTTCAACTCCTTCAATTGTCCTGTTACGAGGAAGGAATCTCTTCGGAAGGGCATAATTCAGGTATTTATTTCAGTTTGATAATTTTGAGAACACGTTGGCCAACAAGTGGGTACAGTTTCTGTCAAAAATATGACTTTTTGGTAGACGTGTTTACGCGTTATGTAGAAGCACGTGCGACTCCTCTGTTCTATTATTTTACGTATTTTTTCAATAATTCCAACAAATTATATTTGAGCAATTTAGATAATTTATTTTCAAAGAGTTTAGAGATTTTCTAAGTTGTATTCTACCATGATTTGATTTTTTTTCAGGAGTTTTATAATCAATTCTTGGAGCCACTTACTATGTATTGAAATGTTTTTATAATTTTCAATATTAATTTGGTAAAGATTTACGAAATCCCAATGTATTTATAGTTGATTCTAAATTCTATAATGAAGCACGATGTATCCTCATTTTTGTTGATCATTAAAATGTTACATTGACAACTGATATTTATTTGCAATAATTTATTGATGCAAGATTGATCGTTTATTTTTTTAATCATAATGAGAGCAGAGTTTTGTAACTTTTCAGTTGGTTCTTTGACCTCACATTATTTCATCATTCATTATATCTGATTATTTATATTCTCAGTCAAATGTGTGTTAATGCTAAATACGAAGTTGCGGGGATTAATGAAAAATATTATTTATCTGTATCAAGAGGTCATTATTATTTGAATAATTTTTTTATTGACGTCCTCCGATAGGAACATGTCTTGCAACACATCAATGAGGGATACAGATGAATGCTCACAGGCAATGTCCCGATTATCTGTGGTCCAGTCTAAAAGGACGATGGTAAAGAGTAAAGGTGAAACGAGAGGACAAAAATCATCAGGATTGACGCATGAATGTGGTGTTTTTGGATGCATCGCTGCAGGTGATTGGCCCTCATCAATTGACGTTGGACAAGTCGTTTGTCTCGGTATGTTAATGAATAAATTTTCCTTCTGCTGATTATTTCATGATATCATCAAGTTTAAGAGAATTCAGTCCCTATTTTCCAATTAATTGTTTCAGGACTGGTGGCTCTACAACACAGAGGACAGGAAAGTGCAGGGATCGTCACTAGTGAAGGAGTGTGTGCCAAATCTTTTCACGTACACAAAGGAATGGGAATGATTAATAATATTTTCAATGATCAAAATATGAAAAAATTGAATGGTAATTTGGGAATTGGCCATACGCGATACAGTACGAGTGCTGCTAGTGAAGAAGTTAATTGTCAGCCATTCGTAGTTCATACTGCACATGGTGCACTTGCAGTTGCTCACAATGGAGAGCTTGTGAATACAGAATCATTGAGGAAAATGGTATGCTGAAAAAAACAATTGGTTATGACAACGTGGGGCTGATCCTAAATGGAGAGCGAGCTCATTTTCCATCGATTTTTGTGGTTGAAAAGAGAAAGCTATAAATTTATCAAGCACTTATAGTATAAAAACTAATTTTGGAACTGAAACTGAATGAAAAATTTGAACTACATAAATCGATGAAAAATGAGTTAACCATTTATTCGAGATCAACCCAGGTTGCTACGACTAACAGAACTTGCGATATTGCTGGAAAAGTGAACTATTTTTATTCATCACAAGAGGGGTGTCACTTAAAAATTGGTAAAAAATTGAAATTTAGAAAAATTTGAAACAAAAATAATAATTTTGACACATGCTTTCATTGACTTCCCCTTTTTCTCTGTCTTCCCTTATACCACGATTCCAAATCTGTCATTCTTTTTTCTTCATTTTCAGGTACTTGGGAGAGGAGTTGGTTTGAGTACTCATTCTGATTCTGAATTAATTACCCAGGCCCTTTGCCTCAATCCTCCGGAAGGTGAAGTGAATGGTCCGGATTGGCCAGCACGTATCAAGCACCTCATGCAGCTCGCTCCACTTTCCTATTCTCTTGTAATTATGCAGAGGGATAAAATTTACGGAGTAAGAGATCCCTATGGAAATCGTCCTCTCTGCCTGGGTAAAATTGTCCCTGTAGGAAAACTCGGTAATTTCCAATCAATTATCACTAAAATTTAGGATAAATTCCAGAAAGATAAGAATCTAATTGAATTATGTAACTCATTACAGCTGGAAGTGAATCTGATGATGAGGATGAAGCAGAAGGCTGGGTTATTTCATCAGAATCCTGTGGTTTTTTGAGTATTGGAGCACGATATGTACGTGAAGTTTTTCCCGGCGAAATTGTTGAATTGACACGTGAAGGAATCAAGACAATAGACATTGTAGAGAGACCAGATAAGAGGCCACAGGCATTTTGCATATTTGAGTACGTCTACTTTGCACGTAGTGATAGTATTTTCGAAGGTAATTATCCCATTATAACAATCGAATTCTCATTAGAGAAAAATTTGGAGAATCTCTTGATACGATTGCTCATTCTTTCAGGACAAATGGTTTACTCGGTTCGTATGCAGTGCGGTAAAGTCCTGGCCCTTGAATCACCAGTTGAAGCCGACATTGTAAGCTCTGTTCCTGAATCAGGAACTGCAGCAGCGCATGGTTACGCGAGAGCGTCGAAAATACCATTCGCTGAAGTTCTATGTAAAAATAGATACGTTGGGAGGACATTCATTCAACCAAGTACGAGATTGAGACAATTGGGAGTTGCTAAAAAATTTGGAGCCCTCTCTGAAAATGTTAGGGGTAAAAAATTGATTCTCATCGATGACTCTATCGTTAGAGGGAACACAATTGGACCAATAATCAAATTATTACGAGATGCTGGAGCAAAAGAGGTGTTTAGGAGTTTTCAATACTTTTATGTTGATGAGTTGGTGTTTCGAAGTTCTGTAATCACTAATCACATCATTTATTGCAGGTGCACGTTAAAGTAGCATCACCACCTCTCAAATATCCTTGCTACATGGGAATAAACATTCCTACTCGAGAGGAGCTGATAGCTAACAGATTGGACAATGTTAAATTAGCGAAACACGTTGGGGCTGATTCTTTGACTTATTTATCTGTTGAAGGATTAGTTCAAGCAGTCAGAAATGGCATGGATAATAGAGAAAGTAGTTACATTGGACATTGCACCGCCTGTTTGACAGGAGAATACCCCGATGAGCTTCCGGGGGATCTTGAGTGGTGAAATATGATTCAGACACTTCATGCAGGAACTGGATTTTTTTTCCTCACAAATCAAAATATAATAAATAAACGGAATGATCCAAATCATCAAGGTTGAATATATTATACGTCTCCTTCACTCATTAAGCCCCTCAATAAGCTGAGGAGAAATGCAAATAAATTGAAAAATTAATGACACTAGGAAATGGCTGTCAATAAATAGAAATATTCATTGCCCCAAATGTTAATGAATTTAACTTGGGTAACTTGAATTAATATTCGACAATTGTTATTCTACGATCATTTTTCCATCTTAATTCGGAAAATTAGTGCAAATGTATTGTTTCAACATTTAAATGTATAGGAAGAAATGAAGAAAATGAAATAATAATGTGTATGCAATAATTTATGTGTATGAGCAATTCACATATTTGTTTTTGATTGGTTGCAAATAATAATTGGATTTCAACACTGAAAATATATCGTTGACTTGAAAACAAAAAGGGTGTGAGTGTTATGCTTCTACACAGCACTTATGCTCCCCCCTACAGGGGCAAATACTTGTAAAATGACGATATCATGAATTATTTCAATTATTTACAGAATAATGAACTCTTGAATGTTTACTGGTTAAGGAGTTCGGGGAGTTATCTCCAAACTATGAAATCATACAGGACGTTCCTAATGTCATCATTATTAGGTAGTATTTTTTTCAAAATTTTCATGTATTCTGTTTCAGACTAATTAACAGTCAAAATTGCATTTTATACATGGGCTTTTATGCATAAAATCTGTCATAGCCTGAGATCTTCGTTACTACCTGAGTTGATAGCGCTGATCGATGCTAAACCAGGTTTAATGCATAAGAGCCCATGTATAAAATGCAATTTTGACTGTTAATTAGTCTGAAACAAAATACATGAAAATTTTGAAACAAATACTATATAATAATAATGACATTAGGAACGTTCTGTATGATTTTCAGAATGATTCCATATTTTGGAGATAACTCCCCAAACTCCTTAAAGTCATAGAACAAACGGATATTTGAATGGCACATATAAATGAGAAATGATAAAATTTGAAAAAACAAACACAAAAAAATAAGAGAAATTTTCCATATTTTTATGAAATACTCAAAGTATCCTAAATCAAAATAGAACATCCTTGTACAAGAAGACCAATCGATTGAACAATGAATAAACAATTAAATTAACAAAATACGTTGATACCGACTCTTTGATTGATCTATCTGGTATAGGATTAGTGTATTCGGTCAGAAGTGACCGCCAAGTCGGTTTCAGGAGATCTGCAGTGGTGAAGTATAATTTAGGCATTCAAGTATTTTCATTTACTTTCATGAAAACAAAAAAAAACAACAAAATCATCAATGTTGAAAATGTTGCACTTCACCTTCACTCATCAAACTCCATTGTGAGTTGAAGATAAACGCAAATAACTTAGACTTAATTATTGGGATCAGGAAATTGCTGTTGAAAGAAAAGAATAACTGATTTCTCCACATTTTAATGAACTTGAAGGTTTTACCCTAATCAACATTTGACAATTATTTCATATTATAATTTTTTTATTACAAAATTTTTGGATATTCGTGTTAATGTATTTCATAAATATTAGAACAAAGAAAAGAACAAAGAATTATGTATGTGAGAATTTAAATATCTATTCTTAATTATTCAGAAACACAGCCCCAGCATTGTTTTGTGCAAATTTTTTTCCATCTACGATTGGGCTTATCATTATAATCAACAAGTGGAATTTAAGAGAAGCGCGGAAATCCAGGCTGAGGCTGGAGAAAATTGAGGCCTGTTTAAATTTAATCAGAAGGGAATTTTTCCAGACTCCTGTTGAATTTCTTAGGAGTAAAATACTTTCAATGTAGCCTTATAATGACTAAATTATTACAAAAACTCGAATAGCAATAGAATTATTTGGTTTTTACTCGCATTTCCATTCCATGAATTATTAAACTTCTTAAATTCTCCCTTGTATGATTCTGAATGGTCATTCACAAGACTCTGATAGCATGGATTGTGAATAATGATTCTATATAATTTTAACTAAATCTTTACTGCCTTTTTGACATTTCAAAAGATCGATTGATTGTAGATAATGAATAGATAATTATAGCATATATTTAATAGATTGTGATTATTTTATGCCTGCAGATTGTATAGCTGGTCAGTATGTATCATTTAGGGAAATATACTTTGCTAGTGGAATACCGACAGTTTGGCTGTTCGATCTGTGTACGGCTCGGCGGATCTACTGGGTTAAACAGCATTGCGTCTGATTACTACTTGGATGGGTGACCGCTTGCCGTAAAGATTCGAACAACAAACTTGAACGGTAAGGTGTGACTATAGAGAATTAGTCTGCCTCTCTCGTCAGCGTGACAGAAAAGCACATTAAGGCTCTATAAGACCGATGTGGTATTACCGAAGAAATAAATAAAATAAAAATAAAATACTTTACTAGGGAGAATTGATGTTTGTTTGCGATAGTGGTAGCAGATTACATAAGGTATCGGATGTTGAGGAAACTCTTATCTATTCTGATTACAATAATGCAACTCTACTTTAGCTAACATCTAAACCTAAATATAATCTGTACAATAACGCAATACACCACGAAACGAATGGTATGAGAGGAAAGATTTGGAATGAACAAATACGTGGATACTTACTCAATTAATGAATTTATCCTCGATTTCACTGGTCGCCTTCATCCATTTGGGTAGTACCAGACATGGAAGTAACAGGACGTTTCCAACTGCATTAACTGCCATTGAGGAGTAGAAAAATGCGAAGACTATGCTTCCATACGCTCGACTAGCGCCAGTAGCAACCACCCAAAAAAAAAAATATTTCCCATACGCTCGAATATTCCCAAATCGCAAAAAAATTATATGTTCGCCCCCTCATGCACTGGCGCCAAGTAGAATAATGTAAACACTATGGTTCCATACGCTCTACTAGCGCCAGTAGCAACCACCCAAAAAAAAAAATATTTCCCATACGCTCGAATATTCCCAAATCGCAAAAAAATTATATGTTCGCCCCCTCATGCACTGGCGCCAAGTAGAATAATGTAAACACTATGGTTCCATACGCTCTACTAGCGCCAGTAGCAATCACCCAAAAAAAAAAATATTTCCCATACGCTCGAATATTCCCACATCGCAAAAAAATTATATGTTCGCCCCCTCATGCACTGGCGCCAAGTAGAATAATGTAAACACTATGGTTCCATACGCTCTACTAGCGCCAGTAGCAACCACCCAAAAAAAAAAATATTTCCCATACGCTCGAATATTCCCAAATCGCAAAAAAATTATATGTTCGCCCCCTCATGCACTGGCGCCAAGTAGAATAATGTAAACACTATGGTTCCATACGCTCTACTAGCGCCAGTAGCAACCACCCAAAAAAAAAAATATTTCCCATACGCTCGAATATTCCCAAATCGCAAAAAAATTATATGTTCGCCCCCTCATGCACTGGCGCCAAGTAGAATAATGTAAACACTATGGTTCCATACGCTCTACTAGCGCCAGTAGCAATCACCCAAAAAAAAAAATATTTCCCATACGCTCGAATATTCCCACATCGCAAAAAAATTATATGTTCGCCCCCTCATGCACTGGCGCCAAGTAGAATAATGTAAACACTATGGTTCCATACGCTCTACTAGCGCCAGTAGCAACCACCCAAAAAAAAAAATATTTCCCATACGCTCGAATATTCCCACATCGCAAAAAAATTATATGTTCGCCCCCTCATGCACTGGCGCCAAGTAGAATAATGTAAACACTATGGTTCCATACGCTCTACTAGCGCCAGTAGCAACCACCCAAAAAAAAAAATATTTCCCATACGCTCGAATATTCCCAAATCGCAAAAAAAATATATGTTCGCCCCCTCATGCACTGGCGCCAAGTAGAATAATGTAAACACTATGGTTCCATACGCTCTACTAGCGCCAGTAGCAATCACCCAAAAAAAAAAATATTTCCCATACGCTCGAATATTCCCACATCGCAAAAAAATTATATGTTCGCCCCCTCATGCACTGGCGCCAAGTAGAATAATGTAAACACTATGGTTCCATACGCTCTACTAGCGCCAGTAGCAACCACCCAAAAAAAAAAATATTTCCCATACGCTCGAATATTCCCAAATCGCAAAAAAATTATATGTTCGCCCCCTCATGCACTGGCGCCAAGTAGAATAATGTAAACACTATGGTTCCATACGCTCTACTAGCGCCAGTAGCAACCACCCAAAAAAAAAAAATATTTCCCATACGCTCGAATATTCCCAAATCGCAAAAAAATTATATGTTCGCCCCCTCATGCACTGGCGCCAAGTAGAATAATGTAAACACTATGGTTCCATACGCTCTACTAGCGCCAGTAGCAATCACCCAAAAAAAAAAAATATTTCCCATACGCTCGAATATTCCCAAATCGCAAAAAAATTATATGTTCGCCCCCTCATGCACTGGCGCCAAGTAGAATAATGTAAACACTATGGTTCCATACGCTCTACTAGCGCCAGTAGCAACCACCCAAAAAAAAAAATATTTCCCATACGCTCGAATATTCCCAAATCGCAAAAAAATTATATGTTCGCCCCCTCATGCACTGGCGCCAAGTAGAATAATGTAAACACTATGGTTCCATACGCTCTACTAGCGCCAGTAGCAATCACCCAAAAAAAAGAATATTTCCCATACGCTCGAATATTCCCACATCGCAAAAAAATTATATGTTCGCCCCCTCATGCACTGGCGCCAAGTAGAATAATGTAAACACTATGGTTCCATACGCTCTACTAGCGCCAGTAGCAACCACCCAAAAAAAAAAATATTTCCCATACGCTCGAATATTCCCAAATCGCAAAAAAATTATATGTTCGCCCCCTCATGCACTGGCGCCAAGTAGAATAATGTAAACACTATGGTTCCATACGCTCTACTAGCGCCAGTAGCAACCACCCAAAAAAAAAAATATTTCCCATACGCTCGAATATTCCCAAATCGCAAAAAAATTATATGTTCGCCCCCTCATGCACTGGCGCCAAGTAGAATAATGTAAACACTATGGTTCCATACGCTCTACTAGCGCCAGTAGCAATCACCCAAAAAAAAAAATATTTCCCATACGCTCGAATATTCCCACATCGCAAAAAAATTATATGTTCGCCCCCTCATGCACTGGCGCCAAGTAGAATAATGTAAACACTATGGTTCCATACGCTCTACTAGCGCCAGTAGCAATCACCCAAAAAAAAAAATATTTCCCATACGCTCGAATATTCCCACATCGCAAAAAAATTATATGTTCGCCCCCTCATGCACTGGCGCCAAGTAGAATAATGTAAACACTATGGTTCCATACGCTCTACTAGCGCCAGTAGCAACCACCCAAAAAAAAAAATATTTCCCATACGCTCGAATATTCCCAAATCGCAAAAAAATTATATGTTCGCCCCCTCATGCACTGGCGCCAAGTAGAATAATGTAAACACTATGGTTCCATACGCTCTACTAGCGCCAGTAGCAACCACCCAAAAAAAAAAAATATTTCCCATACGCTCGAATATTCCCAAATCGCAAAAAAATTATATGTTCGCCCCCTCATGCACTGGCGCCAAGTAGAATAATGTAAACACTATGGTTCCATACGCTCTACTAGCGCCAGTAGCAATCACCCAAAAAAAAAAAATATTTCCCATACGCTCGAATATTCCCAAATCGCAAAAAAATTATATGTTCGCCCCCTCATGCACTGGCGCCAAGTAGAATAATGTAACCACTATGGTTCCATACGCTCTACTAGCGCCAGTAGCAACCACCCAAAAAAAAAAATATTTCCCATACGCTCGAATATTCCCAAATCGCAAAAAAATTATATGTTCGCCCCCTCATGCACTGGCGCCAAGTAGAATAATGTAAACACTATGGTTCCATACGCTCTACTAGCGCCAGTAGCAATCACCCAAAAAAAAAAATATTTCCCATACGCTCGAATATTCCCACATCGCAAAAAAATTATATGTTCGCCCCCTCATGCACTGGCGCCAAGTAGAATAATGTAAACACTATGGTTCCATACGCTCTACTAGCGCCAGTAGCAACCACCCAAAAAAAAAAATATTTCCCATACGCTCGAATATTCCCAAATCGCAAAAAAATTATATGTTCGCCCCCTCATGCACTGGCGCCAAGTAGAATAATGTAAACACTATGGTTCCATACGCTCTACTAGCGCCAGTAGCAACCACCCAAAAAAAAAAATATTTCCCATACGCTCGAATATTCCCAAATCGCAAAAAAATTATATGTTCGCCCCCTCATGCACTGGCGCCAAGTAGAATAATGTAAACACTATGGTTCCATACGCTCTACTAGCGCCAGTAGCAATCACCCAAAAAAAAAAATATTTCCCATACGCTCGAATATTCCCACATCGCAAAAAAATTATATGTTCGCCCCCTCATGCACTGGCGCCAAGTAGAATAATGTAAACACTATGGTTCCATACGCTCTACTAGCGCCAGTAGCAACCACCCAAAAAAAAAAATATTTCCCATACGCTCGAATATTCCCAAATCGCAAAAAAATTATATGTTCGCCCCCTCATGCACTGGCGCCAAGTAGAATAATGTAAACACTATGGTTCCATACGCTCTACTAGCGCCAGTAGCAACCACCCAAAAAAAAAAAATATTTCCCATACGCTCGAATATTCCCAAATCGCAAAAAAATTATATGTTCGCCCCCTCATGCACTGGCGCCAAGTAGAATAATGTAAACACTATGGTTCCATACGCTCTACTAGCGCCAGTAGCAATCAACCAAAAAAAAAAAATATTTCCCATACGCTCGAATATTCCCAAATCGCAAAAAAATTATATGTTCGCCCCCTCATGCACTGGCGCCAAGTAGAATAATGTAAACACTATGGTTCCATACGCTCTACTAGCGCCAGTAGCAACCACCCAAAAAAAAAAATATTTCCCATACGCTCGAATATTCCCAAATCGCAAAAAAATTATATGTTCGCCCCCTCATGCACTGGCGCCAAGTAGAATAATGTAAACACTATGGTTCCATACGCTCTACTAGCGCCAGTAGCAATCACCCAAAAAAAAAAATATTTCCCATACGCTCGAATATTCCCACATCGCAAAAAAATTATATGTTCGCCCCCTCATGCACTGGCGCCAAGTAGAATAATGTAAACACTATGGTTCCATACGCTCTACTAGCGCCAGTAGCAACCACCCAAAAAAAAAAATATTTCCCATACGCTCGAATATTCCCAAATCGCAAAAAAATTATATGTTCGCCCCCTCATGCACTGGCGCCAAGTAGAATAATGTAAACACTATGGTTCCATACGCTCTACTAGCGCCAGTAGCAACCACCCAAAAAAAAAAATATTTCCCATACGCTCGAATATTCCCAAATCGCAAAAAAATTATATGTTCGCCCCCTCATGCACTGGCGCCAAGTAGAATAATGTAAACACTATGGTTCCATACGCTCTACTAGCGCCAGTAGCAATCACCCAAAAAAAAAAAATATTTCCCATACGCTCGAATATTCCCAAATCGCAAAAAAATTATATGTTCGCCCCCTCATGCACTGGCGCCAAGTAGAATAATGTAAACACTATGGTTCCATACGCTCTACTAGCGCCAGTAGCAATCACCCAAAAAAAAAAAATATTTCCCATACGCTCGAATATTCCCAAATCGCAAAAAAATTATATGTTCGCCCCCTCATGCACTGGCGCCAAGTAGAATAATGTAAACACTATGGTTCCATACGCTCTACTAGCGCCAGTAGCAACCACCCAAAAAAAAAAATATTTCCCATACGCTCGAATATTCCCAAATCGCAAAAAAATTATATGTTCGCCCCCTCATGCACTGGCGCCAAGTAGAATAATGTAAACACTATGGTTCCATACGCTCTACTAGCGCCAGTAGCAATCACCCAAAAAAAAGAATATTTCCCATACGCTCGAATATTCCCACATCGCAAAAAAATTATATGTTCGCCCCCTCATGCACTGGCGCCAAGTAGAATAATGTAAACACTATGGTTCCATACGCTCTACTAGCGCCAGTAGCAACCACCCAAAAAAAAAAATATTTCCCATACGCTCGAATATTCCCAAATCGCAAAAAAATTATATGTTCGCCCCCTCATGCACTGGCGCCAAGTAGAATAATGTAAACACTATGGTTCCATACGCTCTACTAGCGCCAGTAGCAACCACCCAAAAAAAAAAATATTTCCCATACGCTCGAATATTCCCAAATCGCAAAAAAATTATATGTTCGCCCCCTCATGCACTGGCGCCAAGTAGAATAATGTAAACACTATGGTTCCATACGCTCTACTAGCGCCAGTAGCAATCACCCAAAAAAAAAAATATTTCCCATACGCTCGAATATTCCCACATCGCAAAAAAATTATATGTTCGCCCCCTCATGCACTGGCGCCAAGTAGAATAATGTAAACACTATGGTTCCATACGCTCTACTAGCGCCAGTAGCAATCACCCAAAAAAAAAAATATTTCCCATACGCTCGAATATTCCCACATCGCAAAAAAATTATATGTTCGCCCCCTCATGCACTGGCGCCAAGTAGAATAATGTAAACACTATGGTTCCATACGCTCTACTAGCGCCAGTAGCAACCACCCAAAAAAAAAAATATTTCCCATACGCTCGAATATTCCCAAATCGCAAAAAAATTATATGTTCGCCCCCTCATGCACTGGCGCCAAGTAGAATAATGTAAACACTATGGTTCCATACGCTCTACTAGCGCCAGTAGCAACCACCCAAAAAAAAAAAATATTTCCCATACGCTCGAATATTCCCAAATCGCAAAAAAATTATATGTTCGCCCCCTCATGCACTGGCGCCAAGTAGAATAATGTAAACACTATGGTTCCATACGCTCTACTAGCGCCAGTAGCAATCACCCAAAAAAAAAAAATATTTCCCATACGCTCGAATATTCCCAAATCGCAAAAAAATTATATGTTCGCCCCCTCATGCACTGGCGCCAAGTAGAATAATGTAACCACTATGGTTCCATACGCTCTACTAGCGCCAGTAGCAACCACCCAAAAAAAAAAATATTTCCCATACGCTCGAATATTCCCAAATCGCAAAAAAATTATATGTTCGCCCCCTCATGCACTGGCGCCAAGTAGAATAATGTAAACACTATGGTTCCATACGCTCTACTAGCGCCAGTAGCAATCACCCAAAAAAAAAAATATTTCCCATACGCTCGAATATTCCCACATCGCAAAAAAATTATATGTTCGCCCCCTCATGCACTGGCGCCAAGTAGAATAATGTAAACACTATGGTTCCATACGCTCTACTAGCGCCAGTAGCAACCACCCAAAAAAAAAAATATTTCCCATACGCTCGAATATTCCCAAATCGCAAAAAAATTATATGTTCGCCCCCTCATGCACTGGCGCCAAGTAGAATAATGTAAACACTATGGTTCCATACGCTCTACTAGCGCCAGTAGCAACCACCCAAAAAAAAAAATATTTCCCATACGCTCGAATATTCCCAAATCGCAAAAAAATTATATGTTCGCCCCCTCATGCACTGGCGCCAAGTAGAATAATGTAAACACTATGGTTCCATACGCTCTACTAGCGCCAGTAGCAATCACCCAAAAAAAAAAATATTTCCCATACGCTCGAATATTCCCACATCGCAAAAAAATTATATGTTCGCCCCCTCATGCACTGGCGCCAAGTAGAATAATGTAAACACTATGGTTCCATACGCTCTACTAGCGCCAGTAGCAACCACCCAAAAAAAAAAATATTTCCCATACGCTCGAATATTCCCAAATCGCAAAAAAATTATATGTTCGCCCCCTCATGCACTGGCGCCAAGTAGAATAATGTAAACACTATGGTTCCATACGCTCTACTAGCGCCAGTAGCAACCACCCAAAAAAAAAAAATATTTCCCATACGCTCGAATATTCCCAAATCGCAAAAAAATTATATGTTCGCCCCCTCATGCACTGGCGCCAAGTAGAATAATGTAAACACTATGGTTCCATACGCTCTACTAGCGCCAGTAGCAATCAACCAAAAAAAAAAAATATTTCCCATACGCTCGAATATTCCCAAATCGCAAAAAAATTATATGTTCGCCCCCTCATGCACTGGCGCCAAGTAGAATAATGTAAACACTATGGTTCCATACGCTCTACTAGCGCCAGTAGCAACCACCCAAAAAAAAAAATATTTCCCATACGCTCGAATATTCCCAAATCGCAAAAAAATTATATGTTCGCCCCCTCATGCACTGGCGCCAAGTAGAATAATGTAAACACTATGGTTCCATACGCTCTACTAGCGCCAGTAGCAATCACCCAAAAAAAAAAATATTTCCCATACGCTCGAATATTCCCACATCGCAAAAAAATTATATGTTCGCCCCCTCATGCACTGGCGCCAAGTAGAATAATGTAAACACTATGGTTCCATACGCTCTACTAGCGCCAGTAGCAACCACCCAAAAAAAAAAATATTTCCCATACGCTCGAATATTCCCAAATCGCAAAAAAATTATATGTTCGCCCCCTCATGCACTGGCGCCAAGTAGAATAATGTAAACACTATGGTTCCATACGCTCTACTAGCGCCAGTAGCAACCACCCAAAAAAAAAAATATTTCCCATACGCTCGAATATTCCCAAATCGCAAAAAAATTATATGTTCGCCCCCTCATGCACTGGCGCCAAGTAGAATAATGTAAACACTATGGTTCCATACGCTCTACTAGCGCCAGTAGCAATCACCCAAAAAAAAAAATATTTCCCATACGCTCGAATATTCCCACATCGCAAAAAAATTATATGTTCGCCCCCTCATGCACTGGCGCCAAGTAGAATAATGTAAACACTATGGTTCCATACGCTCTACTAGCGCCAGTAGCAATCACCCAAAAAAAAAAATATTTCCCATACGCTCGAATATTCCCACATCGCAAAAAAATTATATGTTCGCCCCCTCATGCACTGGCGCCAAGTAGAATAATGTAAACACTATGGTTCCATACGCTCTACTAGCGCCAGTAGCAACCACCCAAAAAAAAAAAAAATTTCCCATACGCTCGAATATTCCCAAATCGCAAAAAAATTATATGTTCGCCCCCTCATGCACTGGCGCCAAGTAGAATAATGTAAACACTATGGTTCCATACGCTCTACTAGCGCCAGTAGCAACCACCCAAAAAAAAAAATATTTCCCATACGCTCGAATATTCCCAAATCGCAAAAAAATTATATGTTCGCCCCCTCATGCACTGGCGCCAAGTAGAATAATGTAAACACTATGGTTCCATACGCTCTACTAGCGCCAGTAGCAATCACCCAAAAAAAAAAATATTTCCCATACGCTCGAATATTCCCAAATCGCAAAAAAATTATATGTTCGCCCCCTCATGCACTGGCGCCAAGTAGAATAATGTAAACACTATGGTTCCATACGCTCGACTAGCGCCAGTAGCAACCACCCAAAAAAAAAAAAATATTTCCCATACGCTCGATTACTCCAACAATAATTCCATATAACTGCTTCGAGTAATGACGAATTTACTTTATTCTCGGAACAAATTTTTGAAGAATGAATTTTCCTGGTCTCCTCCGGAAACGATGTCATTTCCTCTGAAAATCACAAAAGATTCCCAAAAATTAGCTATAAACACCGGAGCTCTCGCTAATCGCATAGCCATTCGTTTCGTGTGTTCCCTGTGTTATTGAGAGTAGAAAGAATAAATTATTGAAATAAAAAAATCAAACTGGGTATGAAAAAACTGGTACGAAAAAAAACATTGATAGAATTCTTGATTAAGGGGTAACGGAAGACCTAGTAAATTTCAAATTTTCAAATTCATTTTTTAGTGATAATTATGATTCTTTGCATTAAATGTCAGAAGCATGGACTTGCTAATGTCCTTCCCCAGTCGTTGCCACTCTTCTATCATAAAAATATTAATAAATATCGTCAAACAATTAGTTCAAAAATTCAACATATACAAGGGGTTCCGTTACTCCTTAATCCCAGAACATGAATGACGTAATCTCGATTGATTCCAGAGATATGCTAACAATTGAGAATGATAAGAGAAGAATGTGAAATGAAAATCGAATTCATTTTAACGGTTGTTCAAGTTAGTAATTGCCATGAATCAAATAATCGAGATTCGTTCACGTGGAATAAAATTACGATCACTAGCACAGAAGAACGAAGCGTGCGTATCGATGTATTGTATAAACGCATCATAGACGTGTTTCGACAAGACGCAGAAGGACCGAAAGAAGAAACAATTATCCTTTATTAGCGTTGATTCCTATTCATTGCAATTGCGATTTGAGACTGATTGTTGTTTTTTTCCTCCTATCAAAAGTGGAAAAAAAATGGGATCATGAGTGACTCACCATCACTGCAACAGCAGCACCATCATCTTTATTTCCTCCCATGCTCGCTCAAGAAGGCGAAGATAACTAGAAGGAAAAAAGAAGACAATTTTATTTACTGTTTCTTAGCAGACTCGCTTTTCAATTATTAGGAAATAGAATAATTTCTTCGAACTGGAAATCATTTTTATTTTGTTTATTTTTTATTGGAAAAGAGGACAAAATGGACATTGCAATAAAACAGTGAGAGATAGATTTTTTCGATGATTCTAGTGTAAAACTGAGGAAATTTTAGTCAAATAACAAATGCTGCAATCGATATTTTTTTAATTTTTGGAGAATTTAATTCCTTTGGTCATATTTGAGGGGTGAAAGCCCTTTCATTCTTGAAAAGATTTATTTTTTTTAGATATTTCCGGTTCTATGAGTCATAGCAACATGGGACCAATTTGAAATGAAAGCTGAGATCATTTTCCATCAAGTAATGTGGATTTGGATTGGAAAATATGGATTCATTAGATAGTTGTGGGACTCTTGTAAAGAATTATAATCATCGGAGTTTGGCCCATAACTATGTGAAAAATCAATATTGTTGAATTTAAGACTCTACAAACCGATGGCAAATGATCTCACCTTTCATTTTAAATCGGTCCTCGGTCGCCACGACCAATAGAACCGGAGGCATAAAAAAACTGAATGGCCTCGAAAGTCTAAAGGATTTTGCCCTTCAAAAATGCAAAAAAAAACTCAAATTCCCAAAAAATTAAAAGAAAAAATCATTCTGGCACCTGTTTCTTACCTACAATTTCTTCAGCTTTCCGATGGAATCGTCAAGAAATAATCCATCCTCAATATTTTGATTGATTTCATTTTTTCCATAATATATGCATAAAAACTCAAACGTGTCCATTTTATCCCTTTTGTCCATATTGCCCCACTTCTCTATATTTTTTCATCCCCGTTATCAAGATTTTCCCAGTCTCCGCAATAATTTATTTGATAATTAATAATAAAAGAAATTCTATTTAATGTTTTTTTTAATTTAATCATCAGAAAGAAATCATCGATACTTTCTTTTTTCATTCAAATCAATTGCCTAACGTTCGATCAATTTTTTGATGAGAAATTGTACGGTAAAAAAAAATTAAAGTTTGTTAAGGTGTAAATCAACTCATCTTATTCCCCCTCAGTGTGACTGTAAGATGACTGTCCTCAGCCTCTCACCGGCAGTTGTCACAGTCAAGAACAAAATCCTCATTTGGACTCTGCATCCCTGCTGAATTATGCTGCTATCACAGGGTGCACGTCTTCATTCTTCAAAGAAAGAGTGACATTGGAACTGAAAAAAAAAAAAAAAAAAAAAAAAAAAAATTATTTCATCAAAGAATTAAAACTATCCCGCCCTTCAAGAAAATTTATCTCAATCTCAACAATAGGAAAATTGATTTCATATACTGAAATTTTACGTATTTTTGTAAAATTAATTAATTTTTTTCCATCGTCAATCAATTATTCCTCTCTCGTTAAATTAATTATTCCATGAATAATTATCCGGATTTTCTGAAAATAAAAAACAAATTGAAAACTGTAATGATGTAAAAAGAACGCACCTTTTTCCCTTCTGTATGAATGGACGATTCTCGACCTCATTGTCTCAGATATAAGCGTCCCGAATCAAAACAAAGCCCCTACCCCTGTGAGCGTGGCCTTGGCGTCCGCCACTGGAAATTGTAACCGTTGTTGATCCGATTTTTCATTAAAAAATATCGGAATACATGGAAAGATTAAGAGTCACTGCTCCTAGCATACACTTCTCTTTGTTTTGATGACTTCTCAACTCTCTCCTCTCCCTTTCTCCACTGTTCGCCCTTTGAATTGAAATAAAAAAATATTAACTTCACGATCAACATTGCCATAATTCACGACATGGACGAAAATTTTCGCCTGTCTCTCTCAGTAATATCATTATTATAAAAAATTTTCGTACGTAAATAATATTAAAAATGATAGACACTCGAGAAAAACAATAATTTTGAAAATAAATAAATAATCACGCCAATTTGGGAATTCGGAACTGTACCGTTGAGTGTACGAATCAAAATGGCGTTATAGCATTTGCCTCACTTCCATTAGTCAATTTGAAAACCGTTGGGTTTTCAAACAAATAGAAAAAAAAACGAATAAAATTTTTCTTTTCACCAAAATTCAATTTTTTCCAACGAAAAAGTATAAGCACAATTTCAACATAATTATGGTTTATTTTACTATTAATTGACAATTAATTAAAATCACTTCTAACTCAATTTTTTAACGAATTTTCTGAATATTTGAACGGTTTACGCCGGCCGGCCGGCTTGTTGTTGTTGCCAGCCGCCCCCTCCCCTCCCTTCCCCTTTCCCCGAAAAATTGAGACACAAAGGAAATAAGTTGTTGCTGCCAGCCGCCCCCTCGCCTCCCGCCCTTTCCCCCGAAAAATTGAGATACAAAGGAAATAACAATGTTTTTTCCGTTAAATTTTCAATTTCACACGATTGCGTGAATTAAAAAAAAAAAATTTTATTTGAGGACATCGAATCACGAAAAAAATGAAAAAAAAAAAAGTTCATCTATAAAAATGCACAATTTCAACTTAATTATGGTTTATTTTACTATTAATTCACAATTAATTAAAATCACTTCTAACTTAATTTTTCAACGAATATTCTAAATATTTGGACGGTTTACGCCGGCCGGCCGGCTTGTTGTTGTTGCCAGCCGCCCCCTCCCCTCCCTTCCCCTTTCCCCCGAGAAATTGAGATACAAAAGAAATAACAATGTTTTTTCCGTTAAATTTTCAATTTCACACGTTTGCGTGAATTAAAAAAAAAAAATTTGATTTGAGGACATCGAATCACGAAAAAAATGAAAAAAAGAAGTTGATCTATAAAAATGCGGGAGAAAGAAAATTGTACTCACCAATTTCGCTGGAACCGTTTCTCCTTTGTTCACTAGTCCCTTCAGCTTTCCCGCCTTTTCCTCAGCTATTGTCTCACACTCGAAAACAGAATATTAAAAAAATTGATCGTTCACTAAATAAATGCAATGTGAAAATTTTCCTCAGTCACTGTCACTGGCACCAGCACAACAAAAGTCTCGAAAAATATCCATAAATGCACACGAATAATGATAAAAATGGCGGGCACTCGTAATGCGTCAGTAAAAAAAAAATATAAATAAATATTCACGGAACACTAAAATTTTTATGTCTGCAGGGGTCGACAGCTCGGACTCGAATGGCGGTTGTAGATTGCGAGGAAGCTGGGCCCTCATTGGTGAACGGAATCGTTACATTTTGAAAATAAACCAATGGTAACGAAGAAGCAGTCGGGCCACCACTCTCATGCCTCTACAGTCGAATTGGTGAACTAAAATATTGCGTGTTGAATTACCGCGCTTTTTTCAAATTCACTTTGTTGGTTATGATAATAAGAGGCGCATGCCCAATCATAAATGGAAAAAATTGTGACAAAACAATACAATTACGAATTTTCTGAGGTCTGAACACTGAAATTGTTGTTTGGAGTCGATAAAGAATAAGTTTCAAAATTTTTAGTGATTTCTTCTTATTTATATTCACAAATTAATTGGAAATTTTTGAAAATTACTTGTAAAAATGTCATCTCCGTGTGAATTTGAGTTTTCTCGAGGAAATGGAACTGGTGTTGCTGAAGCAATTGGTGAATGGGGCTTTTCCAGCCGTCAAGCGAGTATTAATGATGGAAGAATACAAGAGCTGAAATGTTTATTTGAAGAAATGAATAAATTGTAAGTATCGCGAAAAGATAAGAAGAAAGATTTAAAAAAAGATTTTTAAATTATTTTATGAATGGGGTAAACCGGGAAAAAATCATTCGGGATTTTTTTTTAGAGTAAAGATGTCTGCGAAAAAATATAATTTATTTTATTCGTATTTTAGAAGTAGTTGCATTTGGAGGACCTGAACCCTGATTTTTTTTCCGTTTATTCAAGGTTTTTTATTTTTAATATTTTTGATGGCTTCTCGGATAAGTCGACCTGCCAGAAATAATAGATGGGAAATATAAATATACAAGAAATAACAAGTGTTCAACTACAATTTTACGTTCAACAAATTTAATTATTTTTTTCAGTCATTAAAGAAAAAGGAACAATGGAGTAAAATGAGGATTACAATCGAACGGTCCAAGACAGAGATTTCCTGATAATTTCCTTGGAAAGCTGAGGAAATTTTAGGTGGAAAACATGTGTTGGAAGCATTTTTCTTCAATTTTTGGAAAATTTCTTTTTTTTTTTTGCCAAGTTTTGAACGAGTTTCCCTTTTGGAAGCCGAAAAAATTCACTTTTTTGAGGATATCTCTGGTTCTATTGGTCGTATCAAGCTGGGGTTGATCTTAAATGAAAGGTGAGCTCATTTCTCATCGATTCATTTCTCATGGCCAATTCTACTAAATCATTATTGTTTAAAATATTGCGAAATTCAATCAGTTAGTGTACTCAATGCAATTAACAGTTTAGAGGCGACTTTTAATGCAAATAACGCCTGTTCACAGCCACAAAACTGCGATCAGGCTGCTATTTGGAACTGCCAAGATGCTACCTCTAGTAATTTTTCTGATCTCATCTTAGAGTAGTTAATCTAAAACTTGTACACGTAAATATCGATCTATATCAAACTATTTGCTCAAAGTCCAGAATTTTCGATTAGAATTGACATTTCACAAGTAATCTCTACTGACCCCTTTTGGGTATCTTATCACAATGTCCCAATCAAAATAACATATAATTCGAGATACTTTTCATTGATATCGTAATCGAAAATGACGGATATCACACAATTTATTATGAGTATAATGGGAATGATGTTATTAATCGATTTCGTCTTACTACCCATTAACACAACGCACGTGTGACAAGATGGTTG
The DNA here is from genome assembly GCA_963921955.1 of Aleiodes alternator. NCBI lineage: Eukaryota > Metazoa > Arthropoda > Insecta > Hymenoptera > Braconidae > Aleiodes > Aleiodes alternator. Next base: position 5,097,080 of record OY998112.1, read on the forward strand.
TGGTAATTATTCAATGTAATTTTTTTTTCTCCAGTAAAATATTCTTAAATGTTCTTTTTTCACACACTAGACACGCAGTAATAGCACCCCTGGATATTTAATTCATAAAGGATCAATATTGAAACATCCAGATAATCACTGGAAGTATGGTGAGAAAATTTTGAAAATCTTGAGAGAAAATCCAAACCGTATTGGCCAGGTAAATTTTTGAGAATATACAACCATATCGGATATGAGGAGTACACTGTTAAAAATTTCCGTCTGAATTTTCCATGCAAATTTCCCGGAAATTTCTAACAAGTTACATTTCTACTGAAATTTCACATAATCACATCATTGAAAAATGAAAACATCATCGATTTTCAAATCATTTCACGCCTGAATATCAATGAAATTTGTAAATTTCAGTTTAATTGTTTCTTAAAAATTTAGTAAAAGCAGTAAAATTCAAAAATAAATTGATAATTCAAGTCATTTTGATTATCGATAATCCATGTTTCAGTTGAAAATTCTAATAAGTTGTAGAATGTTCGTTTCAATTCTTTTTAAAACTCATAAATTCCTTTGAATTTCCTCTGAAACTCACAGATTTCATAACAATCTTCCCATTAACAGAAATTCAATATCACGTTTATGAAAATTTTCATCAAATTGTCTACGAAATTTCCATTGTTTTTCTAGTGTATGATAATACTCATAATTTTCTATGGCATGTAGCTTGATGCAAAAACTGGAAAGGAAGATACTTTTGAAGAAATAACAGATAGAAGCGTCAGGTGTGCTTTATGGATGAAACAGCAGGGAATTAAATCCGGAGATATTGTCGCTCTTTGTTCTCATAATCAATTAGATTCTACGGTCGTATTTCTAGGCACTTTGTTCATTGGAGCTGTTTGTAATCCATGGTGGGAAACATGCCTGGAGCAAGGTAACAATTATTCATCAACCCCAATTATTCTATTATAGGGGAGAGTGTGGCAAAATGGACACTGTAATGAAACGGTTGGAGACGGATTTTTTTCGATGATTCTATTGAAAAGCTGAGGAAATTTTAGACGAAAAACGAGTGTCAGATGTATTTTTTTTTTTTTTTTTTTTGAAAATTCAATTTTTTGCGGCATTTTTGAGGGGTAGAAGCGTTTCTTTTTTCTCAAATGAAAGGTGAGCTCATTTCCCATCGATTTATTGGGTTTTAAATTCAAAAATATCAATATTTGTAATAGTTATAGGCCAAAAACTGTTTCACGAAACTGTTACACAAAAATGCTCATGAATACCTTGGATATCGATATTTTTCAATTGAAAACCCTATGAATCGATGGCAAATGATCTCACCTTTCACCTCCCGTTGGAATTTTTACACTACGACAAATAGAACCGAAGATATTCTAAAAAAAACTAAAAACTTCCAAAAAAAGGAAGGCATTTACCCCTCTAAAATGCTCAAAAAAGTCAAAATCGTCCAAAGTTAAAAAAAAATCAATTCCGGCACTTGTTTCCCACCTAAAATTTCCTCAGCTTTCCAATAAAGTCATCGAAAACAATCTACCGCCAATATTTCTATTAATTTCAAGAGTTTTCCATAATATTTGCCTAAAAATTTAGACGTGTCCATTTTACCCCTGAGGTCCATTTTGCCCCATCTTCCCCTATCAATTTTAATTCTCAAACAGAGGATTAATGAAGAATCGACAAGGACATGGCATTGTAGGAATTTTAATATTTCTATTTTTCCAGATCTTATAAATTATTTTCTTGAACTTACTGAGCCCAAAGTAATTTTCGCCAATGCTGAATCAGCTGCTTTCATCCAGAAAATTGTTATGAATGTTAAACCCAATATAAAAGTTATTGTATTGGGGGAAGTACTTGGTATGCAGTCGCTTCGAGAAGTTTTGAACACACAAAACAGTGAAAGAGTGCGAAATTTCGAATGTGAAAAAATCGAAACGCCTGATCATCCAGCTGTATTAATTTATACTTCTGGAACAACGGGTGTACCCAAGGGAGTACTTTTGAATTGTGGCTCATTAACAGCTGGAGTATCACACACTAAAGACGAAGAACTTGTGAACAGCAGAGGTTTTTGGTGTTCAAGCTTATGTTGGATTTCTGCTGTGCTAGGAATAATGAATTGTTTTGTAAAAGGTGCTACAGCGATTGTCTATCCCAATCCATCAGAGGCAGAATTATGTGAATTAATTGAAAAATACAAGGTTACTTTGGATCTCTCAATGGCAATTATATTAATTATTGAAACCGAAAACTTGACATTAAGAATTAATTTACATAATTTTTTTTCACAGATTAATTTTCTAATTCTTGGTACTGGCGTTGCAAATCGATTATTCAATACAAAAGAATCTTTGATCTGCGATATGTCCTCAGTAGATCTTTTGTTTTTCGGTGGTGCTATCGTTAAACATGAAATTGAACAATATCTCCTAAAAATCTTCCCAAATGCAGCCATATTCCAGTCTTATGGTGAGAATATTTCTGCAATGAGAAAAAAAAGGGGCTTTGAAAAATTTCTCCCGTTAGGCTGATACTGGATTTTTTTAATAATTTTTAAAATTTATAAATACTCGAGAAATTGGAAAAAAAAACGAAAATGAGAAGGATTTGACCCAATATTCGAGGGAAATAAAGTGGAATTTGCGAAAAAATAGAGAAATTAAATTGTGACATGGGTTTTCTATTGGAAATTTCCTCATTTTCCAATGAAATCTTTCTAAAAAAAATTCATCTCCTTCCCTCCTATCATAATCTCCATTTCACCCAAATGTACCCTTCAGTTATTCCAATACTAATTACTGTTCTAATTTATGTTTATATTCTTTCAGGTGCCACGGAGCTTGCTGGTGGTGCTACAGTAGCAAGAGTAGACGAAAAATCAAAAGCATGCACATGTGGAAAGCCAACGAATAATGTAGAAATAAAAGTCATTGATCCATCAACTGGAAAAGCACTTGGCCCCAATCAGGAGGGCGAAATATGTTTCAGAAGCCCATACATTATGAATGGTTACTTTAAAAATCCCGAGGCTACGTCACGTGTTATTGATTCTGAAGGTAATTCTCAAGATTATTGCTTGAAAATTTCATTTGAAAGTATAAAAATAATAAATGATTCTATTAAAAACTCACCCTAGGATGGTATCATTCTGATGATCTTGGATATTACGATGATGACGGTGATTTCTATGTTGTTGATCGACTCAAGGAATTAATAAAGTGTAAATTGTACGACATTGCACCAGCTCCAATCGAAAAATGTATTCAAGGCCATCCCAGTGTTGCTGAAGTAGCTGTAGTTGCTAAACCATACAGTCAAGAAAGAGAACAACCAATGGCATTTATCACGAAACTTCCTGGAATGGAGGTATTATAATTAAAAAAAAAAAATTTCAGATGTTTTCATGAAGACTTTTGCAGTCACAGGTCTATTTGATAGACCCAGTCGCTCTTATTCCAGTTGGAATTCCTCTGTTTTCCTCTTTAATTCTATTAATCACCTAATTATTTGTTCAAGGTCACTGAGAAAGAAATTATGGAGCTTGTAGAAAACAAACTATCCGATAAAATGAAGCTGTACGGTGGCGTTAAGTTTCTCAATGAAATGCCTTACACAGCATCCGGGAAAATTGCTAAGAAGGATTTGCGAAAATTGGCAAGAGAGCTTGCTCAGCAATTATGAGCTCAATTAGATGAAGGAATTGCTCATTACATTTATTTCCTAAACTATTTTGCATCAATTGATTCATTTTATAAGGAAAGGTGGAGTAAAACGGACACTCCAATTGAACGGTTCGAGATTGAAATTTTTTTAAAGATTTCATTGAAAAGCTGAGAAAATTTCAGGCGGAAAATATGTGTTAAAATTGTTTTTTTTTTCAATTTTTTGACAAATTTTCTTTTTTGAAGGGATTTCGATTATCGAAACTCACATCATTCTATTTTCTGGGCAACTGCTTTATCATTGAGCTACCGAGGAACCCTATAGCTTCAAATTTCAAGTCAAATTCTGTAAAGATACAATTAATTTAATTACAATCCATCAAATTGCCAGTCATAGAAAATTCTAATTGGAGTTTTACAAATAAAACAATGAAAAATTATTAATTTTAAAAGTTGTACTTTATTTTTAGCTGTCAGAGATACATGTGAAGAAAAAGTAGACGAAAGTATATAAATTCTATATGTCAGTATCTGCTGATGATGAATTTATACATTTTTTGGGTATCCTCGTCCTTTGGCACCTTTGAACATGGCAATGAGAGAGTCGAGGGTTTCTTCTCCTGTTGGGATGATCTGATCTGCTGGAAGAAGGAATCCATGTCGGCCCTTATCACGAAGTTCATAAGTATAGCTGATTGGTGTCTTGAAGGTTGCTTTTACCCAATCCATTGAACTACCACTGGCTACGTCTAATTGAGATACATTTATTCTGTTATTTCCATTCGAGTGTTTGCAATTATTCAATATAGTATCAATTATAATATCACTTGCAATGAAATTTTGAAGCACAAGGAAGAAAAGAATAATTGAATTTCCTAAATAGGAAAAAAGTCAAGATGAATAATTTAAAAAATCACTCACAAATAGTTTCAGCAATGTTTCCAGTGATGTATTGCGTACCATATCTCTTGGCAAGACCTTGGATAGTTTCTTTTCCAATTTCCAGCTGATATTAAACAAAAATTCAAATAAATAATCTGAAATAATAATTTTAGATTTAATGCAAATATAAATTTTCATAATCTCACCAGTTCATCGTGATTATCAAGATGCTCTTGAGTGTGGCCGTAAGGAAATAGAAGAAGTTGAGAATAACTGTGGAATGCAATGTAAGCGTAGAATTTGTCACTAATGCTAGCAATGTATTTTGAAACAGTTTGGGTCTCAGTATCGGAGAAGGGACCTGATCCAGCATAAGTTTCAGCGCATGGCAAACTGCTGGCACCACCATCTGCAAAAATTGAATGATAAATCAATTTTATCATATATGTACCTCGCTGAGAGAGAAAATAAATTTACAATGCCAGAATTAATTAAAATATACTTACGGTTCCACTTGTAGCCCCAATTGCGGTTGGGATCTGCTCCAACACAGAATACACTGTAGGGCTTCCTAGTTTTACGCCACAAACGATTCTGTGGATTTATAAACCATAAACATGTGAATCATATTGCTATCTAATTTTTTTTTTTACACGTTATTACTTTTTTTTTTATCAATGAATTTGTTAAATAGATAGAATAAAGAAATTAAGAAAAATGTTGGCGTAACACGATTTAACAGTGACCCATTTTGATAAACTAATAAAAGAATACTAAAATACTTTTATCAACGATAGAAATGCCGCTTTGAATAAATCATAAACTCTCTTAAGATAATAAAAAATTAAATATACCTTGTTGTGTGTAAAATGGAATCCATCAGGATTGAAAACTGGGAAAATGTACCAGTCGTGTCTATCTGCCAATTCCCTGATATCAGCATCTTTACTAGTGAGCAACTGATTAATTATATAAGTTACTGTAGCTGAGGTAATCCATTCACGTGCATGGATATTTCCTTCCAGAAAAATACCAGGATTTCCCTCTTTGAATGATATTTTAACTCCTTTAATTGGGCGATCCTCGTAAGAGTGTCCAGCAACAATTATCTCAACTTTATCAGGATAAGTAACAGCAAGTGAATCCAGCCATGCGTAAATTTCCTCCAAAGTATGATAACTAGTCCAGTCGAAAGTACCCGTCTTACTGTATCTCAAGTGAGTGGGATTCTCTGCCCTAATCAATGCTTGTACATTCTCAATATGAGGTACATATTTCATATCCGTTACTCTCATCAATTCCTCAAATTCGCCAAGTTTTCTTGGAGAAACCATCAAATCAGCAGTTGTATTGACATGACTCGGACCATTCCAGAAAGAGTACTGAAATCAATTTCATTTTTTCATTACTCTCTCTCCCTTCCATTTTCCTTATCCTCCGGACAAGGAAAAAAAATAATTGCTCAACATTATACATTATAACAAATTCTAATGGATTTGGTCATTATTATTATGCAGTTTTGAAGGAAATTATTCAACCATTCTATGAGAAAGATTGCAATGCTCTGACTTTTTTCATCCAATTCTTGGCAATCTACAAATTCTTAAGCCATTACTGCTATGTAAATTCGCAATACTTTTATACTATGAGCCAATAGAGTATGGAAATTGTAAAAATATTTTTAGCAGTATACTTACTCCATCGGATAGTTCTGAAATGTGATGCAACAAGGTGATTTGTTCAGTATTGGTCGGTAATATTCTAAAGACTTTGTAATTTTCAAAACTCTCCTTTCCGCCTGCGGCCAGGACAAAAAGCCCCAGAAATACGATGAATTTCAACATGTTCCCACTAAAAACACCATTAACACAGGCAATTAGATGATAAAATAACTCACCAAAAATAATTAATTTTTTAATTGTAGAAAATCAATGACTTACCCTCTTCAAAATATGGTGTACATGTGTCTAGATTTTCACAGAGCACCGAGTATTTATTCCCAAACCGCCACCTGTCTACCACACTAAGACAAAGGTAGATTATCCCTCCCTAAATGGTTCAACCAAGGAATTCATATCTCTCGGCTATAGCCCGATTCTTCCGATTAATTATGAAGTAACAATTACACGGATCTGATATTAACAACGAAAATTCGAAATATCTATGATATCCATAACAAATAATTTTAAAAATTTCGTTATCAAATGCTCGATCGATCGCTCGTGATAAATCGTTGGAGATGAAACGTTGAGTTCGATCATTTAAAAAAAATTAGATTAGAAAGATAGATTAAATTGTGAAATATATTGATAATAAAAAATTACTTGATTCAAAAGTTTGTCTACATGAACTCAATTTCAGCGTGTTTATAGTTTCAGTAAATATTATCGTTTATAAAAAATTTCAAATAATCTGATTAATATCATGCAAATAAATTAAAATGTGATAAATAATATGACAAAGATGGTTTAATTAATTTGGAAATATCTGTTCTGTGGAATCATTGATTGTAGAATGCATTGCTTTTGATGATAAGACAAATTCTACTCTAATTTTTTTTTTTTCTGATAGCGAAACGAGTAATCTGAGATACAATAACCCTCTCCAAAAAAAAAAAAATACCTGATTGAGAAGAGTAAAAAAAAAGGAGAAGAAAGCAATTCAAAGGTGCAAACTAGGGGCAATGGGTTTTTCCCAAGACCTCGATGACTTGTCAACATTTATCGCAAAAATGCGCGTAAAAACCATGCGATTGAACATCTCAACTAGCTATTCAACAATGAAATAACTATCAACTCAAATTCACAACAATGACATGATTATTTGTGTCAAGAGCGAATATATAAATTCTGTTTAGTGATTTTTTTCAGATACTATTTTTAATGATACTAATAGACCTCAAACAATATCCTATTTGTTTTCTGAAAATTAGTATTCTTCCCTCATTTGAGCATGACGAGAATTGAGAAAAGTTTACAAGATAAAAATTAATGGTAAATATCAATTTATGCAGAGAATTGAAAATTATCCGAGTTATCTCAGTCTAGTGTAACAAATTGATGAGAATTTTGCAACTGTTGAGTGTGGAAATTCCTTGAAAAATTTGAAATTTGTAATTATCAGAGAAATTAATTCAGCTCTGGTCAAAGAAAAATTGAATTTTTTGTTCAAATCATGTTGAATATGTCAAAGATCACTTGCCATAAATATTATAAGGAAAAAATAGTCATCATGATACAGTTTCAAGTCATACTTTTTTTTTCTCAATAAAGAGTGATAATGATAATTGCGTGAGCAGCTAATTGAAAAATCTCAATTATAAATTCTTAAATATTATTCATATAGTATGATATCACCACCGTTAATGATTATTTATCTTATTGCTTTGTCTGATGTGATGCATCGAATTTTTAATCTCTTCATTCTCGTGATAATTTTCAAATGACGATACCTCACTTGATAATAATTGTTGATATAGGAATCAACTGTATTGAGTGTTAATAACTTGTCTTTTACCGGTAAGTTATCACTAGTTAACTTCTTGCTCGACATGCTTGAGTTTGAATTAATAAAATTGACCAATTTCACTTGTCCATTCACTTGTCCATCATTGAGAATTGAAGCATCACATTTATTCAGAATTTTTCGTCCAATCCAATGATTCATCATTTACATAAACGTAAAAAATATAAAGAAACGTCAATTTTCCATGACGTCAATTCAGACGAAATACTCGCAATATTGTTTCTAGATTCATAGGATCAATCAAAAGCCAATTTCAATGAGAAATTCTTCATTCCATGTTGTAATTGTATTTTTACATCTTTCTACGGGTCTTGAAAAATATTTCTCCATATAAATTTCTCGGAAAAAAAATTTATCTGAAGAAAATTTTCCCAAAAAACTTTAGACTTTGTATATGTTGAAAATGAATTTTTTTGACAGAGAATTTTTCTTGTTGTAGAAATATATTTCGAAAAAATTTTATCCGAGAAATTTTTGCCTGAGAATTAATCGACTGCTCCCCTTTTCTACTAATCGATAATACGCAAGAATTGACTTCAATTACCAATGACAATAGAATGCCTGAGATCCTTGAAATGGAAAGGATTAATCACAGGAGATGTAGTTAAAGTCCTTTTGCTCATTCTATGAAATAATAGTCAAGAACCCTCTGAGAAGTGAGAGGCTGTTCTCATTTTGGTGAACCTTCATAGATCAATATCAATGCTCTCAGTGGGTGTCTGCATAAAATTTTCGTTCTATCCGGTATATTCAAGGTAAAATTGAGTACATAACTAGACTATGATTGACCCAATTTACCTCCTGTCTCAATTCCAAAGTTTACATTCTTAAATGTTGTATGTAAATTTTCACAATGCAACGCACTTGCAATTCCTTCATTTTCAATGCAAATGTAGTTTGCAAAAAAAAAAAAAAAGAGAAAAAATAATAAACAAAAGTAGACGTTTTTTTTCCTACTTATGATTGCTGCAATTTCCTTCGAATAATGAAATTAACAAGCTATTCTTTTTCAAAAGAATGTTTCATAATGTCAAAAAAAAATATGAATGGTTAAATTTATGATTTGGAGATTCACAGTAGTGCAGAATGGGTCATTGCAGCTGCATGTTTATACTACCACGTGTATCGATCCGCGCAAGACTCTATCCCCACTCCCCCCCCCCCCCACCGTTATCGCGGTGCGCATCGTGCTCAGACACTGCTAAAGCATAAATCAGTCGCGTTTCACCGTTCGTAGCCGGTGTGAAACAGAGTTACAGGTAAATAGACGGTTTATTATCAACTGATCAATTAATAAACTGTACTGATGATTGAAATAGCGAATAATTAAGCCAATGAGGGATATTAAAATTTAAATTTCATGTCCTTTCAAGCACAAGTTCCCCCTTTTTTTTAATTATTACAATGATCATCATTGAGTAAAAGACTAAATTGGAGTAAACAGTATCATAATCGTAAAAGTCATTTTTATTCATATCATATCATTACTCTTATTCAAATTTCATTGTATCGAAATTTTGCAATCAAGTGAATAATGTGATTGCTTGATAGAGAAAAACCAATGTGGAATATTTATTTTTTTTAGAGCAAGTTGGAGGTGATAAGAGTCCTGTGCAGAAATTTCTAAGTAAAATTTGTTAAAATGGCGGACAGGATATACTATCCTAATGCTGAACTTGCGAAAAAAGCTCACTGCAAAAGCCTCGAGCAATACAAGACAATGCACGAAAAGTAAGTTGAATAAATAATTTAATTCTCATTGATTTTAATTGAAAATAAAATTAATATCAAAAGTTAAACATCAGCTGATACACTCTTTTTCTCAATAAAGTGTCGAGTATTTTTGTAATTTATTAGAGTACTTGACAACTATAATCGTAAGCTGTACGAGTATGCTCAATACTTAATTACATTTTGATAACGCACAAAAATTTTAATCAAAAGTATTAACACACTCAAAATATCCCGGTATTTCATTCAAGAGTATCAAAAATAGAATCAAAATATCGATCCTGCCTCTCTACGCCCTGGATAACATAGTGGCGGTATAATTTCGCCGAGGCAAAGACATTTTAAGTGCTGACGCAGGACAAAAAAAAAACATTTTGTTTCTTTCAATTTTTTAAATCTTAATGAGCAAGTCAAATATGTAGAGAGTCACTTTTTGAAAGAAAAAAAAAATTAAATATTCATGTATATGAGTGTTTTCGTGAGTAAAATTAAATTAAATATTATTTAATTTGAAAAAAAAAAAAAAATCACAGATCTCTCAAGTATCCAGAAGCATTTTGGGGTGAAATTGCAAAGCAATTTTACTGGGAGACGTCAACGTCAAACGACAAGTTTTTCTCATATAACTTTGACCTCAACGAGGGCGATATTTACATAAAATGGATGGAAGGTGCTACGACAAATATAAGCTTCAACTTGCTGGATAAAAATGTTAAATGTGGCAATGGAGATAAAATTGCATTTTATTGGTAAGTCAAATTAAGAAATACAATTGAGAAAGAATACCTGAAGATAATAATTTGCTATGACCACGTGTGCATTCATTGAAAGACATGAATGCTTTCACCTCATGCATTTAAAATAATTAACAACACGGAATGTGAATTAATGAATATACACATGAGCTTTACTCATTGAGAATTGAGAGGAAGAAAATTCGATTAAATAAAAGTGAAAATTAGAATTCAAATTTCAGTGGATAATATCTGCGCTCGCATGATATTTCTCTGTCTGTTGATTCGTTCAAATGTAACGCGCGGTTTCAAGAAATTACAGTGATTGGTGGACTGGTTTATGGTACCTAAAACTGTACCAAAACCATTGCCACATGAAAGTTTTGCTATCTTTTATTATTCTGAATCTGATGTAATGAATTTGAAATTAAAAAAACTCTTTTTCACCGACTTTATCTGAATAATCTCTTTTGAAGAGATATTATTTATTGCTTCATTTAATGGTAATTGTTAAAAATATAACCGGATTTGAAACGGTCAAGTTCACAAAAAATTAAAACTCAAAAAATATTTACTGATCATGAAGAATGATTTTTGAAAAATGTTCAATCGCGTTGGACCATTAGTTATTTACATGAAGAATTGTGAAAAAACAACGACCTACATGCCATAGAATACTTTGTAGATAAGGTCTTGGAAAAGTTCTTCTACTGGAAAAATTAAACTGTCGATTATTATTTTTAAAACTATTTTTTGTTTTTTTTTTTCTTCAATTATAAAAAGTGATCACGCAATTGCGATAAGAGCAAAAAAAATTATCGTATGTCTGGGTCAAGAACTTTTGCCACTTGGGAATAAATTTTTATAAATTAACAAACATATTACTATTTATGAGAGATCAGGAAATATAGTTTTGAATAAATTTACTACAATAAAGAACGCAGATTTCTGAATAATTCCCAAAAGGGAACAGGGAACAAAAAAAAACGCTCAACAATGAGATGTAATATATAGAATGATATGAGGCTAAATGTGCCAACGATTTTTCGATGACAATCATTATGAAAATGCGAGGGTATTTACGCGCCGATTCACGAACAAATGCGCGTGGCATCGTAAATGTTTAGAGGTAACTTGACATTTGACACTACTTGGTGGATACACCCATCGATATATGATAAAGTCAAAAAATAAGGCACGATTCACAAATTTAAATTCATTCTTCGATGATGAACAGAATGAGAGTATAACGGAGACGATAATTGTCATTTTTTCTTTAACTAAATGAAAATTCTTATAAATACTATGATTTTACTCCATTAATGAAACAGGGAGGGCAATGACCCGGAAGACTACTCGAAATTGACATACAGAAAGCTCTTGCAAGAGACATGTATGTTTGCCAATGTCCTCAAATCGAAAGGTGTACAGAAAGGAGATCGAGTTGCTATTTACATGCCGATGATCCTCGAGTTGCCAATTGCAATGCTCGCATGTACGAGAATCGGTGCTGTCCATAGCGTCGTTGTAAGTAGTTTTCAATTATTTTCAAAATCAAAACTAGATCATCTTCCAAATATTCCTTTGACAATTCATTGATCGATCATTGTAAATTCTACCAATGAACAATATCATGATCAATAATTCATACACCTTCACTGACAATTGACATTGAATAAAATTGTAATATATTATAATGAAATATCGTATTGTATTGGATTATTTATTACACAGTTGTGTGCAAGTTTCAATTAATATACGACCTTGAGTATTACAATGATTTTCATCTCAGAATAAAATTTTTCATTTAGTTTGGAGGATATTCATCGGATTCTTTGGCGGAACGTATAATGGACTGCAAAGCCAAAGTACTGATAACAGCAGACGGTGTACTACGTGGTGAGAAGCTACTAATACTAAAGTCAATCTGCGATGAAGCATTAGCAAAGGTTAAAGCACATGGCCAAGAAGTGGAGAGCTGTATCGTTGTTTCACATCTGAGGAGGCTCGCAAATCCATCAGGAAAACCATCAGCTGGGGGTGAGAATGCAACTTTTCGCTTACGAAACGAGACTCGATTTACGGTACGTAAATCGACCATTAATGCTTGTTAAGAATTTGTTAATTAAAAGCAGATAAATATTTCAATGATAGATAATAAAAATGGGATGAATGGTACGAGTAATGGAACACAGAGTCAGCCAAGTGTGACGTGGGACGATGATAGAGATTGTTGGTGGCACGAAGAAATGGAGGATGCTGAACCAAGTTGTTATCCTGTGTGGGTTGCAGCTGAGGATCCACTCTTTATCCTCTATACAAGGTGACTAATATCAAGGCTCTTTTTTTTTCTCATGTATTTCAGTGTTTTAATGAAGAAAATAATTTGAATACCACCAGTGGATCAACTGGTAAGCCAAAAGGAGTTCTCCACACTACAGCTGGCTATTTAATCTATGCTGCCACAACATTCAAATACGTTTTCGACTATAATCCAGGGGATATTTACTGGTGCACTGCAGATATTGGCTGGATTACTGGACACACTTATGTTGTTTATGGACCTCTTGCTAATGGTGCTACATCTGTTATTGTATGAATCCTTTTGACCAAAGATTCGCAAGATTATTGTGAACTATATTTCATAGTAATACTTGATTAATTGTGTTTCAGTTTGAAGGTACTCCATTCTATCCACAAAACGACAGATATTGGTCGATTATTGATAAATATAAAGTAACACAGTTTTATACTGCACCCACGGCAATTAGAAGCTTGATGAAGTTTGGAGATGAGTTCGTACAGAAACATGATCTCAGTACTCTGAAGGTAAGAGTTCATATAGTTTTTATAAAAACTGACTTTCAATAAAAATTAATATGAATATGTTACTACATTCTTCTCCTTGGAAATAAAAGCGAATAGAGTTGGCCTACTATTCACATTGTATTACCATAAATAAAACGAAAGAATCATGTAAAATTATTAATTATAAATCGATTATTGATTATCAAAGGTCCTTGGATCTGTTGGCGAGCCCATAAATGCTGAAGCTTGGCTGTGGTTCTATAATCTAGTTGGACATGGTAAATGCAGTATAGCTGATACATTCTGGCAAACTGAGACCGGAGGACATGTTATTACACCACTGCCAGGAGCTACTCCCATGAAACCAGGATCAGCAGTAAGTCATCTCAAGAATAGAATATGCTAATAATGCACGCATGTCCTTGTATGAAGGAATTTTTATTGAAATTCCCAGACATTTCCATTCTTTGGTGTACAACCAGAGCTCCTAGACGAAGATGGGAGAATAATTGAGGGAGAGGGCGAAGGATACTTGGTTTTTCGAAAACCCTGGCCTGGTATGATGAGAACTCTCTATGGAAATCACGAGCGCTTCCAGAATACATATTTCGACAGATTCCACGGTTTTTATTGCACTGGAGATGGTAAGTTTACTACTTTTTCTTCTTGCCCTTTCCCTTTTCCTCTTTTTTCTTTTCCGCAAGCTGCAGAGGATTTCTAAACATTTCTCCAGCATAAGCCGATTCTTTTCCAAGTTCTTCCTCGATTCGCAAAATTTGATTGTACTTGGAAACTCGCTCACCCCGACAAGGAGCACCAACTTTAAACTGTCCAGCAGCCAATCCTACTGCAAAATCAGCGATAAAATTATCTTCAGTCTCTCCATATCCTGCAGCAACAACACTAGACCATCCACCTGCTCTAGCCATTTTATGGCAATCAATTGCTTCAGTTATCGTTCCAATTTGTGATAATCTGATTAGAATTCCATTACAACTCTGTTTTTCCAGAGCTTCTTCAATTCTTTCCTTATTTGTAGCAGTTAAATCATCACCGAGTAATTGAATTTGACTATCTGCAAGAAGAGTCCATGCATCCCAATCCTCTTGATCAAAAGGATCTTCTATGGATGTTATCTGTGGAAATTCAGCCAAGAGTTCTAAATATTGATCTTTTAATGCCTCTGGCTCCAAGTGATCTTCAGGATCTGTTTCTTCCGTTTTAAAAGCAAGATCATACCGACCATCCTTGAAAAAAGAACTTGCTCCCATATCTATAGCTATCTTTACTTTGCCCTCATAACCACAAGCTTTTATAGCTTCTGAGATTAGCGTTAAAGCTTCTCGATCTTCTTCCAATTCTGGTGAAAATCCTCCTTCATCTCCAGCTGCTAAAGGCAATTTTAGTTCTTGAGATTCGGCAATATTCTTCTCCACCGTGTGAAAAATCTCAAATGCCATTTTCATAGCTTCTCCAAATGATCCAGCACCTTGCCAAAAAAAAATCCAAACAAAAATCATAAAACAGCAGAAGAAATATAAAAAAATTAATTTTTGCTGAAAATTTGAATGAAATTGACATTTTTATTTATTTATTTTTTCTGCACTTACCTGTTGGCATAATGAGAAATTCCTGACAAGGTAGAGGATTCCCAGCCAATTTACCCCCAGTAATGATAGTAAATACTGGAACTGGAATGATTGGGCCAACACTTGATGCCAACTGAGCAATGTATTTGTACAAAGGAAGGCCTTTTTTTATAGCGCCTGCTTTGCAACATGCCATTGATACACCAAGAATTGCATTAGCACCAAGTTTTGACTTATCACTTGTTCCATCTAATCTGCACATCAACGAGTCTATGTCACTTTGCTGACAAACCTCAAAACGGCTCTTTACTAATTCCGGTCCAATAATTCGATTAACATTATCCACAGCTTTGAGAACTGATCTTCCGTTAAATTTTAATTGATCATTATCACGAATTTCGATAGCTTCATTTGGATTTGGAGAATGAGTACATGAGACAGAAGACCTCAAAAGACCAATGTCAGTAATCACATCGACCTCAAGGGTGGGTTCACCCTTGCTGTCAAATATTTGACGAGCTTTGACCTTTTCAATTGGCATTTTCTGATTTATCAATAAGGAAAAATATATACTTGAAATTTAGAATACTATTTCGGAATCAAAGGTTATCAAAAATAGTTGAAGGCTTTAATCGATGCTATTTGTTTAATAATAGGGGCAAGACGTGATGCAGATGGATATCTATGGGTTACTGGACGTATTGATGATATGCTGAATGTATCAGGTCATTTAATGTCAACAGCTGAAGTTGAGAGTGTACTTACAGAGCATTCGAGTGTAGCTGAAGCTGCTGTTGTCAGTAAACCACATCCAGTTAAAGGGCAGTGTCTCTACTGCTTTGTAACTCCAAATGAGGGAAAATTGTTCGATAAACAACTACAGGATGAACTCAAAAAGAAAGGTGAGTTGGATTATTCATGGTTTTTCAAACATTGGTGTAAAATATCAAAACTAAAATGTGACCCTTTTATCTCTTGTATCAATTCAATATAATAATTGCAGCTGTAAAATTATCACTTTCTTTTGCAGTAAGAGAAAGAATTGGACCTTTTGCTCAGCCCGATGTAGTCCAGCATGCTCCAGGCTTGCCGAAAACTCGCTCAGGAAAAATAATGAGACGTGTACTTAGAAAAATAGCAATTGGTGATAGAAATGTTGGTGACGTTTCTACCCTCGCTGATGAGGGTATAGTTGATCTACTCTTTCAATTGAGGCCACAGGCCTAAGAAAAAAAATTCTTGTTGAATATAAAGAAGTAATGAGAATATTATGAAAGTATGCACTAGTATCAACGATTATTGTTAATGAATGTAATTGTTTATATAATGTTTTTCTGTCCGGGAGAACTCCTTTGGAAGACTAAAACAAAAAGATGCTTGAACGCTTATGACCACAAATTCGAGTGTTAGATATGAATTATTGTTGATTAACAAGGGAGATAAATTTTTGTGAATAGGTAAAACGAGATGAATTCTTTTTATTTTGCAATTGAAATGACAATAGTTCATCTCGTTTCATGTCTTTACTACTGAAATAGAATTTAAACCTCAGAGAATTGATGAAATTCGTGTTTGAATAATCAAGATAATTAAGTGCCATTGATTGGAAACACTTTGAAAGTTTTTTGAGATAATATATCGAGCAAAGAGAGTGTAAAAATTTCAACAGAGACAAATAACATTATTCTGAAAAACGAAAAAAAGTTACTAATTATAAAGGTAAACAGGAAACGCACTTTTGCACCAATGCACATGTGATGTAACGACGAACTAATTTATTCAAGAATGGCCACAAAATTCGAATTATAATGAAGAATCTATAGGGGAAGGTGGGATAAAATGGACATCAGGGGTAAAATGAACACTGGTTAATTTCGGTATTCTATACTATGGAATTTACTCGAAATGGATGGAAATATTGTTAAATTTTTGAAAAATGACATTTTTTGGGGCAGGATTTAAAGGTGAAAGCCTTTCGTTTTTACAAAAATTCCATTTTTCGAGAATATCTCTGGTTCTATTGATTTTAGCGATCTGGGGTTGATGTTGAATAAAAGGTGAGCTCATTTTCCATTGATTCATGGTGTTGAAAAAGAAAAATATCAATTTTTTCGAGTACTTATAGGGTAAAAACTGATTTTCAGAAAATGACCTATAAATATTCGAAAAGTTGATATTTAAAAAATTTGGAACCACATAAATCGATGAGAAATGAGCTCACCTTTCATTTGAGATCCTTCGATTTTCGAAGAGGAAACTTCTTCAAAACTTGGCCAAAGAAGTAAATTTTTCAAAAAATTGAGTCGAAATAAATTTTAACACATGTTTTCTGCCTCAAATTTCCTCAGCTTTTCAATAGAATCATTAGAGAATCTCTATCTCGAGTCGTTCAATTGCCAGGTCCATTTTACCCCACCTTCTCTCATTATAGGGGAGAGTGGGGCAAAATGGACACTGTAATGAAACAGTTAGAGATGGATTTTTTTTGATGATTCAATTGAAGAGTTGAGAAAATTTTAGTCGGAAAATGAGTGTCAGATGTATTTTTCTCGATTTTTTTTGAAATTCGATATTTTTTGGCATTCTTGAGGGGTAAAAAGCCTTCCCTTTTTTCAAAATTTCCAGTTTTTTGCAAATATCTCTGGTTTTATCGGTCGTAGCAATTCGGGGTTGGTCTCAAATGATAGATGAGCTCATTTCCCATCGATTTTTGGGGTTCTGAATCCAAAAATATCAATTCTTGGGATAGTTATCGGCGCAAAAACTGTTTCACAAAACTATTTCACAAAAAAGCCCATAGATACCTTGAAAATCGATATTTTTAAATTGAAAACCATACCAATCGATGGCAAATGATCTCACCTTTCACCTCCCATCTGAATTTTTACGCTACAACAAATGGAACCGAAGATATTCTCAAAAAACTGAAAATTTTCAAAAAAAGGAAGAATTTTACCCCTCTAAAATCCTCAAAAAAGTCAAAATCGCCAAAAATTCGAAAAAATTAATGCCAGCACTTGTTTCTCGCCTAAAATTTTCTCAGTTTTCCAATGAAATCATCAAAAAAAAATCTACCGCCAATATTTCTATTGATTTCAAGAGTTTTCCAGAATATTTGCTTGAAAATTTAGATGTGTCCATATTACCCCTGATGTCCATTCTGCCCCATCTTCTCCTACCTTAGAAGAACAATGGAAATTAATTTATTTACGTTAGCCTCGTTCCAAGAGGTAACGTTGGATACATATCATTCCAGGCGGAACAAAGAATAAAAACTATTTCTAGGTGTGATAATTATTCTAAGAGATAATTATAGATATAAAAGAAAATGAAGAACTTATGATTTAACAATAAATAAATTCCAATAACATTGTATAATGTATATGTATATATATAATATATATACATACCCTAAGACTCAAGCATAATGTTGTATGTAGCCAAATAGAACTACTATTGATCCCCTTTAGTTGAAAAAAAAATATATATATATTTTAGTTAATGATTTTATCTTTTATAATAGTTTCATAATTATTTTTAGTAATGATATTTTCATAAAAAGATCTAAATTTAAAATGACTGTAAAAAAAATTCTCTTTATTTTCTTTGGTTTTAAAGTAAAAATTATTAACACTGGAAAAAAAAAAATATTCTATTGATTCAAATAAATATTTTATCAAAACTGAAGTATCAATCGCAGTTTATTTTGAATGTTTGTATTTTCTCCAATTATTAGTTTTAGAGAGAGAGGAATAGTTCGAATTGCCAGCGAACCTCAAGAGGGGGCGTGTGATTCAGCATTATTGAAGGCCAGCTGATGTGAGCAGAGGCCTCCAGTCGTCACCGAAACGGACGACATACCGTATCGGTTCAATTGCAAAGTGGTAAATCAAATTTTACAATTTTCTTTTCCTTACGATACCTTTGCACAATGAGTCTAGACAACTATTACGAGGTCGCTCTGGATCTTGTCAAGCAAGCTGGAGTGGTAAGTGCAGTTTTAATGCCATTTGTTTTTTCTTCTTATGAGCTTCATCAAAGAATATGAAACTATTAAGATAATTTTAAATGGGAGAATCTCGTCTTATTCTATAAGACTGAAATGATCTCATTTAGAATTGAAAACATGCGCAAAACAACTATCGATTGTATCTGATAGCTACCCTTGTTGAAGGTCACATAAGTAGGCCATCTCGTGACCGCGAAAACTCTAATATAAATTTATAATTTATATGCTTGCCCAAAGATTTGCCAAGAATAAAGAAGAATATCCATTTGAATTTAGGAAAATGAATTTTCTGAGAATTTATTGTCATTAAATTATGAGCAATTCTATTTTTTAAAACTGTAGAAATTATGATAATTAATTGCCCTAGTGTGTATCACCATTGGTATAGTTTTCACATTGATAAAGATATAATTTATATTTGTCCTCATTAGATTATACGAGACAACATCAACAGACCAAAGGATATAATGGTTAAATCCTGCGATGTTGACCTAGTCACTGAATCGGATCAGCAGGTTGAAAAACTTTTTATGGAGGGAATATCATCTAAATTTCCTGATCACAGGTAATCTTCATCAATTGGCGAAAAATAGAGGAGAATTTTTCAGATTATTCACTTAGAGGAGAGTGGGGCAAAATGGACACTATAATGAAACGGTCAGAGATGGATTCTTTTTTGATGATTCTATTGAAAAGTTGAGGTGATTTTAGCTGGAAAACGAGTGTCAGATTTATTTATTTTGATTTTTTCGAAAATTCGATATTTTTCGGCATTTTTGAAGAGTGAAAGCCTTTCCTTTTTTTAAAATGTCCAGTTTTTTGCAAATATCTCTGGTTTTATCGATCGTAGCAATTCGGGGTTGGTCTCAAATGATAGGTGAGCTCATTTTCCATCGATTTATGGGGTTCTGAATCCAAAAATATCAATTTTTGGGATAGTTATCGGCCCAGAAACTGTTTCACAAAAAAGCCCATAGATATCTTGATAATCGATATTTTTAAATTGAAAACCCTATGAATCAATGGCAAGTGATATCACCTTTCCCCTTCCGTCGAAATTTTTTCCCTACGACAAATAGAACCGAAGATATCCTCAAAAAACTGAAAATTTTCAAAAAAAAGGAAGTGTTTTACCCCTCTAGAATGCTCAAAAAAGTCAAAATCGCCAAAAATTCAAAAAAATTAATTCCGCCACTTGTTTCCCGCCTAAAATTTCCTCAGCTTTCCAATGAAATCATCAAAAAAAATCTACCGTCAATATTTCTATTAATTTCGAGAGTTTTCCATAATTTTTGCCTTAAAATTTGGATGTGTCCATTTTACCCCTGATGTCCGTTTTGCCCCATGTTCCCCTATATTGAATTTCATTAAAATTAATGTCATATCATAGATTTATTGGCGAAGAGACAACAAGTTCAGGAGCCAAAGTTCAACTAACAGAAGCTCCAACGTGGGTCATTGATCCAATTGATGGAACAATGAATTTTGTTCATGGTCTTCCACATACTTGCATATCAGTTGCTTTGCTCATTGACAAAGTCTCAGAAATTGGATTCGTCTATAATCCGATTATCGAGCAATTTTTTACTGCCAGAAGAGGCCAGGGAGCATTTTTGAATGGACAACCAATCAAAGTATCTGGTGAAAAAGGTAGAAACATTAACTTCTAATACAAACTCACTCGCAATTTGTTTCCTTTAAATTTCTAGCAAATTTTCACTTTTCAGAATTAAAGAAAGCTCTCCTCATGTCAGAATTGGGTACAAGCCGAGATCCGGAAAAGATGAAAGTTGTGATGGAAAATATGCAAATTCTAACATCAAAAGTTCATGGGTAAGATTGAAATATGATTTTTTAACCCCTCAAGTACGGCATCCATTCATCGTATCGACCCTGACCACAAAAAAAATCCGACAAAAATCAGAAATCATTCCTTCAAATACTATCAGAGTATTGACATTAAAAAAATCAATTTGGATGTATGATAAAACTATTTTTGAGGGACTTTTCGTCTGAGGGGAACAGGTCTGCGGCCTATGTGCGTCGTACTTGAAGGATTAATAAAGACTTCTAATCTATTATTTTATATTGCACTCTACCGTGATTATTTTCAGCTTGAGAGCACTAGGATCAGCAGCCCTGAACATGTGCATGGTAGCAATGGGTGGTGCTGATGCCAATTTCGAATACGGAATACACGTGTGGGACATCGCAGCAGGAGATTTGATAGTACGTGAAGCAGGCGGAGTGTGCATTGATCCAGCTGGTGAGATAAACTATAATTTCTTTCATTCAATAAAAAAACAATGATTTTCCATTACTTAAAATGTATAATGAGATAATATACTATTCCAGGTGGTAAACTCAATCTCATGAGTCGCAGAATTCTTTGCGCTTCTTCTATCGAACTTGCGAATGAAATAACGGGTCACTTGGTCCAGTATTATCCAGAACATGATTGAAAGCAAAATAAAAGAACATAAACTCATGATTCCTGAAACCAAATGTGTATCAAAGGAGAACAAATATTGTTGATATTTATTATAAGGGGAGATTCTCACGGTTGTTGCAAAAGTCAAGGCATTTATCATTTTTCCTTCGGAAATCCTGAAGAAAAGAAAGACTTATTTTTGTCCACTGTACTTAAGAGAATGGAAATATACTTCATGTTCAATAAAACTTAATGAAATTTAATAAATGAATTTGATTTTTATTGTTCAATTAATAATAATTAAGGAACAATTGATAGTCATACTTGGCATATAAATTATATTTAATTCCTCTTCTTAGTTGAGGCAATATTCCATCTGAAAACTCAAATTTTTGAGTATTAAATCACGAACTATCATGCTGAGTGGAATCTGGAAGTGGCAATCCATGCGAATCAATTGAGCTTGCTATTTTTTTTCGATTTTTCACGTTATCTTTTACAGTGTTATTCATTTGAACCAATTCATCACAACTTCCAGATCACACCCGCTAAACAATCTAAGAAAAAAAAACCATTAATGCACATAATTAACACATTGATACCATACCTGTTGATGAGGATACTTACGCATTGATAAAAGTTAAAACTTTATGACAAACCTACGAGCTATCGAGACGACTGATGGATGAAGGCTGAGCAAAAGCACCGAGTATCCAATTGTATCTCTGTTCACGTGGTGTTCATACTCCTCAAATCCTGATCCCTTTCCTCCCCTCCTCACAGGGAGGGCTACAAGTGAAAACATTACCAAATAGCCAATTAGATAAGAGTCGCTCAATTAATTCACCATTCTTGTTCAATTCATATTTTTTTTTCTCTTTTAAAAAAAAAAGCCATTCAATCTAACTGTTTGTCAACATGTTCTTTCCAAACGATCAAAGAAATCTTCACATCCCGCACACAAAAGAACTAAAAGCCAATACGCATTTTTATTCCCCTCTTTTTTTTTTTTCTTTTATGAATAATCTCTCGAATTTTCAAACGCTTCAAGACCATCATTTTCATATATGTTTTCAAAATCAGAAAGAAATTCGGAAAATATCCTATAAGGCAGTCCCCATGAATACCTTGCAGCGGGAACAGCGCTATTATTTGGCCCTTGTTACAGTCCGCCTGCACTTAACGTTGCTTTCGATACTGTTGAGCTCATCTGAAACATAAGCAGCCACGTACAATCTTGCTTGCCAAATTGTCGCGATTAGCATACCGGAAACTACATGAATGTAAATAGTTTCATTTTTTTTAATAGGTTTTTTTTTTTTCCTTCACTTGCATAAATTAATTTTTATGTATTTTCTTTTTCTTACACGTTGTGAGTATTTTAACGGGACTTCTTCCTTTTTTTTATCTTCTCAAATTCTTCGTTATCAATCATTCAAGCGTTTTATTTCAACTACAAGCCTATTTACTATACAATTTTTCATCTTTTTGTTTTTGCATTTTCAAATGTTAGTACACCAATTTTTTTTTCTTCTTCAATCTTTCTTTTTTTCTTTTTTTTTTCATTTAATATCTATGTTTTTTTTTTGTTGTGATTTTGCATCTCTATGCCATGTGTTTTGATGTGATAAAATGAGTAATGTTGTGTGTATTTCTTTTATTCTCCTTCCCTCACGATTGTGTATACGCGTGTTCATAAGTATGATATATATTTTTTCCTTTTGTTTTCTTATGAGCGTATCAAACGATCTCTCATCGAATCATTAACAATTGCATCAAATTTATTAAAAAAAAAAATTTCCCTCTACTTCTAGAATGAAAATAAAAGGAAAAAAATAGCAAGTATTTTAAAGAGAACGAAGGTGCGTTACATCGCACAGTCACATAATTCATAAATAAATTTCTTTGAAATTCATTTCAAACATATATTGAATGTAAAATTCGCGATTTATCGAGAGCAAATGATGCAGTGAAAACATTATTTATCTTTATATATATATATCATCAATTATGGATATATATAAATATACGTTTACGTTCATTTCAATAATTATATTCAATTGATTCATAAATTTTTTCAAATCAGTCAAATAAAATTGGGCAATAAGCACGAAAACTAAATAGATGTCAGAATTAAATTTATAATTTGATTTAAAATAAATTTTTTAAGTGTAAAAACCACTTTGAGAACTTTAAATTGTATATTATCATTATGATTATTATTTTTATTTTCGATTCATTGACTGTCGCCTTGCATGAAAAAGAATACTTGAATTAAAATGAATAAATTCAACATTAAAAATGTTCAAGAATTACGTTATTAATCTCACTGAGATAACTCCGTACACGATTGATTCCTCGGGCACTAGGGTTACCTAGATTTTTTCTTGTATAAATGGATGTGCCAGAGCATGGTTCACGGTTATTCTCTTGGCTGCATCCAGCATTAATGTACGTTCCAATAAATCCTTCAGTTGTCCAACCTTTCGATTCTGTTCTGGTGGCAATGAACTACCTCCTAATTCAGTTCCAAGATCACGAGTAGCTGGCAGTGTCGACATGACTACCACTTTTTCCTTTAGAGACACACACAGAAATAAATGAAAAATTAATAATCCTTTTTCTTGCTCTCGTTTATCGAAGAAGAAGTAAACTTACCACTAAGAATTTCAGTTGATGACTGTTTATAATTTTTTTTTTTATTTTTCATTTATTATTATTGAGAATTGTAACTTACCCGTTCTGTAACTTTATCGACTTCGTGATAAAGAAAATTGCAGTTTGAATCAAAATGCTGCTCCTTAAATGTTCCTTTTCTTATTAATTTGTTTGGCATTTTTCCTTTGAGATCCATGAAGAATTTCAACATTTGATTGTTTGTTTTTCCTGAGAACATTATTTTCCCAGTGTAGAGCTCGTAAATTGTGCAGCCAACTGACCACATGTCAATTCCAAAATCATAAGGGATACCAAGAACTAGAAAATACAAATGTTATTATTTGTTCAAAGGTAAGAAGATGCAGCCTAATTAGGAGCAACAAAAAATTCCAAGAAGACAATAAATATCAATGATGATGATGAAAGAAAAATATATCAACCCATTGAAATAATAAGAGGGCAAGGTGGAGTAGAAAGGACACATTTTAGTTTATATATTTTACATAATGAAAATCGATCGAAATCAGTGAAAATATTTGAGATCATTTTCTTCTGATGCTTCTATTGAAAAGCTAAATGAATTTCCATTTTAAAACTGATACCTGTTTTTCACCACAAGTTGTCTCGGCTTTTCAATAGAATCAATGAAAAAAAATCCATCTCAAGTCTTTTCATTGAGATTTCCATTTTACCCCATTTTTCCCCGAATCAAGAGAGGGAGAGAATGAATACTTACTAATTTCTGGTGCACGGTAGAATCGAGAGACAAGATACGGCGTAACTTCATTCTCACGTGCATGACACGCCGATCCAAAGTCACAAAGTTTTAGTACAAGTTTCGTCTCACTGACTAGAATATTATCAGGTTTTATATCACCATGTAGTATGTTTGCACGTTTCAATAGTTTTAATGCTAAAAACAGCTGTTGAGTATAAGAACGCACAGCTTTAACATGCAGCCCCACGTCTTTGCCATATTTCTTCAGTACCTGCAAAATTGGACAATAATATAAATGATAAGCTCATAAAAATCATCATGAATAGAAGAAAAGAAGTACAACTTACTTCTCGTAAATTCATAGCTAGTGGCTCAAATACCATACACAAATGGTTCTTGTGGAAAAAGTGTCTGAATAAACGCAGGCAGTGGAAACGATCTTCTGGATCAGCATCATTGAGCTTTCTGAGAACTTCCAATTCCTTCAGTCCAGTTCTATGCATTATCTCGTTGTTTCGAATAATTTTGACAGCAACATCCATATTCCCCCTAGCTGTATCTCTGGCCCTCACCACATTACTAAATACACCCTGTCCAGTATAGCCATAAACAACATATCGCGAGTCGAGTGTTTCCCCAACTCTAACTCTATAATATCCTTCTGCATCGTCCCAATTATCCGTCAAACTTGGATTATCAGGTCCACCAGGTCTCTTACCCTCAACAGTTGGACTATTAAAATCAGTGATATTGTCAGCTTCAGCAAACATATCCCACTCATTGGTTTTCTTCGTGCTATTCTTCTCATCCTTCTTCTCATTCTTATCCTCAAATTTCTCATCCATCTTATCGTCATCGTCTTCTTTATTATCAGGTGCATCTTCAAATCTAGATTTTCGTTTCTTTGTTATAATTGGTGATTTATCTTTGGGTAAAGGAGGCGTGTGGCTCTCAGAGGTTGATTCATTATTATTCATGATAACTTCAACTGATTTCGGCGATGAATTTGACTGGACGGTTTGTGGTGATACAGCAGTTACACTCATGTCGGCAGAAAGATTGGAATCCTCTGGTGGACCACCTAATCTTTTCAACAACTCTTCCCTCTGTTTTCTACGTCGTTCAATGATGGCTTCTTCATCTTCCTCCTCTTCGATATCAATATCTTTCATATCTTCTTCACTTGAACTCTCGGATTTATCAATTTTCAGACCCTCAGACAATGAATCCTTGTACTTGTCATTTCTCTCACGTTTCCCATTTTTCTCTCGATCTCTGTCATCTCTTCCATGTCGGTCTCGATCTCTTCGACTCCGTGAAATAGATCTTCTCCATCTATCATTTCTATCTCTATCACCTCGATGACGTGGAGAACGTGATCTACGCAGGCTTCTGGATCTTTCACGAGGCCTCTCGTGATTTCTACTGTCTCGACGATCCCGACTAGATTCTCGGTCTCTATTTGATAACTGTCTTTCTCGTGAATTGTGACGATCTCTGCCCTCAATTTTATCTCTATTCTCATAGCGATCACGAGAACTGTGCCTTCGATCATTTCTTCCATCTCTTGATCTCAAGGAACGACGCTCATCACGTTGACCATCATTCGGATACTCCTCACGTTCTCTTTTTTTCGGGGAATCTTTCTTCATTTCCTTACGTTTCTCTTCATCTAATTTCTTACGCAATTCATCTTTCTTAATTTCCTCTCTGGATTTTTCTTTATCAATAATTTTTCGACCAGATTTATCAATTTTTCGTTCTTCCTTCTTGGAATCCTCTTTGGGACGTGTTTTTTCATCACGTTTTTTATCTGATTTCTTATCTTTTAATTCATCTTTGAGTTTTCTATCACGTGACATGTCAATCACGACTCTTCTATCGGTTTTCAGAACTTTCTTTCGTTCTCTACTACCAGATCGACTCCTGTGGCGTTTCTTACGAGGCGATACATCATCACCACTGTCATCTTCAACGACTATTACGTCAGGAGTTTCTGTCTTTGCTAACTCCTCTGGTGCAATTTCTTTTTCATCTTTGTCTGATTCATCAGAGAGATATTGTACTAGACATGCTTGCAGGCGCTCTTTTTGTTTCATCAACTCTTCCAAGTCTATATCATCTTCAATTATCGTGCAATCTACCTCATCCGAGTCTAAATCAACGAGTTTCTCATCTTCACTCTCAGTTGAGGGAATCTCCATAACATGATCCATTTTTCCATTCATTGGAATTTCTTTCAGTGTATGACGTGATTTTTCCTCACAATTTCCATTTTCTTCACGTTCTTTTCGTGGTCTCTTATGTTTTTTATGCTTCTTTCGTTCTTGTCTCTCCAATTTTGATTCTTCCCTCTCTCTATCAAGAATTTTGTCTTTTTTATGCTTGTGATGTTTGTGTTTTCTCTTTTTCTTTTTTCTCTGCTCTGTAACGTCAGAATCATCGTCAAAACTTTGAACATTACGTTTTGAGTCTAAATATTCCAAATCAGAGGAGCTGAAAATAATAATTCAAGAAGAGGTTATTTCCAAAAATAAGATAAATTTGTTCTATCAAGTATTGATTTTTCTGAATTAAAATTGGTATATCAATGATATTTAATGGCACCAATTGAATAGAAATAGTCAGACTGTGGCATAAATACAATAGTTTTGGTCATTCCATAAAATTGGAGGATTCTTTCATCATTAAATTTTGGAGCCATCCCCAGTATTTATAAACATGACAAATACCACAGTATATCGAGACAATCGAGTCATTTCTTTCACTTAAAACAGATAAATAATTACACACGTAGTTTAAGGTAAAGTACTCACCCCATTATTGATCAATCAATTTAATTATTAATGTTTACAGATGATTAAGAATCACACAAGTACGATAGACAATTACAGACTCGTCAGTCATCAATATACCGCCATCTTGTTATATTCGTTTCGTAGACAATACGTATGGGCTTCTCGAATTGATGAGAGTTTGCGATATATATTTAAACCTCTCTTGCAGCTAACTTCATGCCACTGGCCAATGTAAACGTAGCTTCAGACCGGTTTGGCAAACACGTGGTGAAAGCATGGTATAACTCAATGAAAATACAATTTTAATTAAATACAGTATTTTCCAAATAACAAATTCATTGAATATTATTATTATATTGCAATATAATAATGTTAAAAATTTATTAAATATTTTATATTTACGTGAACAATTTCAAGTAACAAGTGATAGTGAGGACTATTTTTATCGTAAAAAAATGAAAAACAAACCAGTTCGTCACAAAGAAACAAATACATTCAAATTCAAAAAATTCTCTGATCGAATTGGTGAAATTGATGTTGATGTATTTCATCGAGTTGCCCACAGAAATGAAGAATTTTCTGATGATGAAGAATCTTTGGAAACAAATTTTCACAAAACCCTGAAGAAATGGAATGTTTTGAATTTAACAGAAGGCTACACGAGCTTCAGGAAAGAAGTACAGCATGTTGTGACACTTGCACAGCTTTTGAAACACAAAGAACAAGTTATAGACTCGTTAACAAAGTATTTGAGAATGAAAAATGCTGTATTTTTGCAGCCAATTCTCGATTTAGTTGTAGCAGCAGCAAAGGATCTTCAGAGAGATTTTTATCAACACTTTCCACATTTTTTATCTTTGATCATTGATCTCTTGTCCACAAAGGATCCAGAAATTTTGGAATACTCGTTTACAACTCTAGCCTATTTATTCAAATTTTTGTGGAGATATTTGATTAAAAACATTGACAAAACCTTCAAACTTTTGCTACCACTGCTAGTTGATACTAAACCAGAGTATGTCAATAATTTTGCAGCAGAAAGTTTTGCATTTGTTGCTAGAAAAGTGAGGGATCGTCAAGCATTTCTAAAATTAATTTTTCAGGCACTGGAAAAAACTCCAGATGGTACAATTGGCTGTGGAAAATTATTGTTTGAAGTTATATCAGGAATTTCTGGACAATTTCACTCTTGTGCTGAACAGATGCTCACTCTGTATTTAAATACATTGATGGATGATTCGATAGATCAACAATTGGCATTCAATGTTATTCAACAGATTTTCATCTGCATTACGAGCTCAATAAATCCAAAGCACAGCCAAATACTTTGGACAGTAATATTGAAATTTTTGGATCAATATAGGAATTCTCAGGTTGATGATAGAGAGGAGCGATTTGTTGAATCAATTTTGAGACTTGTTTCTTTGATTATAGAGCACAAAGGTGGAAGCATGTTGATCGATCCAGTACCATTAAAATGTCGACTTGTAAGAATCATTGAAACTCATGAGAATGCCATTTTAAATGAGGCTGTTAATTTATCTGTTGATATTCTTCTTGCTGAAAACTTGAAATTGACCCAGGAAATCTCCAGTGAATTCGTGGGAAAACTTTTGTCAATTAGAAAGAAAAAAATATTGAATGATATCGTAGAAAAATTGATTAATCATTCATCATTTGAGGCTCTAATTCTTCCTATAGCTTTGCAAAGAAGTATTCTCAAAGAAGAATTTGGTAGTGAAGAGTTACGATTATTTGCTAAAGTTGTTAGCACTAGAGCAGCTCCCAGTCTTGGTGGAATTAATTTCAAGTCTTGGAGAAAGATCAATTTGGATTTTCGAGGATTTCCCGATACAATTGTTCAGTATCTTCATGACAAATTGGAGAATTGGGAGGAGGGTCATTCAGTATCTGAGGATGCCCTGAGAACACTCATCATTTTACCTCATGTGAATCTTGTGAAAGATAAATTGATTGAAATATTGAAGAAAAATTTGATTATGCTCTATCAGCAATTAATAGGAGATAATTATGAAGATTTCTCAAATTTGGAGATTGAAAAGAGAGCTTTTACATTTTTACTATCATTGGAATCTCTGATTCGACTATTGGAGCTACAAGTTTTCCAGAACTTTATTGAAGAAGAAAAAGTTGATTTCATAAAATTAATTGAACGATATGCTCATGTTCCGAGTATCCTAAATTCTTTGGATTTATTTTTCACAGTTATGAAGAACTCGGAGAAAAGAAACAATTATTTGAATGACCAAGTTTTCAAGGAAATCAATGAATATTTGGGAGTGAAACTGGGTTCACCCTATGGAAAAATCAGATTAACAGTCTCTCATATTTATTCATTATTCGCTCAAGTGGAGGAGTTATTTATTGAAAAGAATGAAGAAGGTAGAAATCTTTTGGAGATTTTATTTACTGCAGAGAGTGTAGAAACAAGTGTTTACAATTACAGAGATCGTTTGATTCAACTTCAAGCATTAACTTTTGGTTCTAGATCTCTGATGAATATTCAGGCAGATTACCACGATTTTCCTTTACGTTTTTTACTGGGAAATTTGTACATAAATTTCTCACTCCTATGGGATCCAGTTGCCAAGGCAATTGCTACATATGCTACTGAAAAATGCCCTCAATTTTGGCCAATTTTTCTGGAAGAGTTGAAAAAAGAAAGCACTATCTTTCTCCCAGAAAATTATGACAAAATGTTTGAATGTAATGTTCTCAAAACTGTAGTAGAGAAATTATCATTGACTGATAAACCTGATCAACAAAATTATAGAATTCTATTATGGAAATGTATGGGTGAATTTCCAGAATACTGTGAAATAAAAAATCGAGACATTACAGTTTTATTTATCGATTTTGTGGAAAATAAAGTATTTAAATCAAATTCAGAAACAGCAAAGTCTTGTAGTATTGAGAAGCGAGATAATTCATTGGAAACAACAGCTATCGAAGAAATCGAGTCAGAAGATGAGGCTGATGAACCTAACAACAAGGAAGAATCTCCAAAGCATGAACCATCAAAAAAGTCACATGCAACAAGAAAAATAGGACGGAGTTCGGAGTTCAAGCTGCTGCTAGCTCAACTAAATTTGTTTGCAAAAGCTCAGAA
The DNA here is from genome assembly GCA_963921955.1 of Aleiodes alternator. Classification (NCBI taxonomy): domain Eukaryota; kingdom Metazoa; phylum Arthropoda; class Insecta; order Hymenoptera; family Braconidae; genus Aleiodes; species Aleiodes alternator. The sequence goes on from OY998112.1 coordinate 5,127,770, forward strand.
TCCGAAAATGTTGTATAAAGAGGCTGAAATGAATCAAATTTACATGGATTTATTAACGTCGAAAAGTTCGGAATTACAAAAGGCTGTTTTAAACTGTCTTGTCGCATATAAACACAAATTTTTGCTTCCATACAAGGATCATCTTTATGGTTTAATTGAAGAGAAAAATTTGAGGAATGAATTGGCAAGGTTTAAAATTGAACACGAAGAAGGAGAAACAGTGGGAATGATTCAAACAGATCATCGAAAAGACCTCATGCCAATTGTCATGAGATTAATGTATGCAAAAATGATTTCTCGAGGCACTGGAAGAGCTAGTGGAGCAGCTGGAGGCTTAGTTCGACGTAAAATTATTTTGAGATTTTTAATGGGTGTAAAAGAAGAAGAAATGATGCTCTTTGCAAGAATGGCATTTAAACTCTTTGAAAAATACTATACGAGCCTTTCATCGGAGGAAGAATTGAAGGATCTAAGACAAATAACAGCAGATGTGATGAAAAATATTAATTTATCTGATGTAATACCCCCAAAACGATTACGGAGTGCTGTAAATTTACTATCAATTATTATTGAGGAATTTGGAGCAAAAATGTCTACAAATCTACTTCCAAGACTTCTTGCTCTTCTACTCTGCATTCTGGCTCAAATAAAAGGAATTCTGGACAAATCGGAAAATGTTCTCTCAGGATTTATTCCAATGATGAAGGATTTGAAGAACACATGCATCGGAATTCTTGCAAGATTTTTCGGCCATTTCGAAAATTACAATTGGTCTGAAGCAGAACTAGATGTATTGTTTGACATTGGGGTTTTTCCATGGATTGAGAAGCTTCCCATTGAAGGTATTCATAGTCCAACAGCTCTGTTGAAGCTTCTCTCAGCTTGGTCACAGAATCCAAGATACTTTTGCCTTCTAGTCAAGCACAAAGATGATAATAGCAGTATTTATTGTCTTCCATTCATCATGAAGCTTCTTATAGCTGAAAAAACTCATCCCTCGGTGATTAATACCATCTTGGACATGCTGGAGAAACTTTTAACTCTCCAAGATTATGGAACCACATTGGAAAATCAAATGGATGTTGATAATGACATGAAGATTCCATTGAAACCGAGGAATCTATTGGAAATCAATGCTGAATCATTGCTACCCGGTACTCACATTAATTATGGTTCATCAATTCTTTTGCCTCATGTACCAGATATTTTATTCTACATCAAACGAAAATTCCAGAGATCAAAGTTTGGAATCAACAGGACAGAAACTACTATTTTAGCAAGAATATCTGAACTCAATTTGGATCCAGAGACTTCGAAATCATTAGTTTCATTATCATTACCAATTTTGGTAAAGAGAGCAATGAAAGGAGAGTCTGAGGAAATAATTCTCGAACTTTTAACCACAATTTCAAACTTGATGAAGAATGTTGAAGAACCACATGTTCATATTAGAGCTATTCTACCTCTGTTCTCTTGTGTCTCTTCAAATTCTGCTAGAAGACTTTTGCTCCAGCTCTTTGAAACAATTGCCAGTAAATCTTCTGATAATCTGCCCAAAGATACCATGATAAAAGCAGCTCGATTATTGAATAAACTCAATGCAATGGATCAAAGGTGGATTGAACAAGCTGATTTCGAGAAGAGACTTGATGCATTCTCAGAAATAAATGACCATAGCTCAAGTCATTTGACTCTTGAATTTGGAGTTGCTGTTCTTCATTGTTGTTATTATTTCTTGAGGCACGAGACAGATCTATCGTTGAAAGATGCTGCAGGACAATGTTTGAATAAATTAGGTCCAAGATTAGCAAAAGCTAATAAAGACAATAATATTGATAGAAAATTCCTAATTGAGGATACTATTTTGAATTTAGTTAGAACTGGTATAAGAAGTAAAAGTGAAACTGTTCGAATACGATCAATATCATTTCTTGGAGCAATGTCCATGGAGTGTGCAGATATTCATCCAGTTTTGAGGGATTTAAATGTATTAACTGATAAACAAGATCCTGAGGTTGATTTCTTCGAGAATCTCCAACATCTTCAGCTTCACAGAAGAGCAAGAGCATTTTTAAAATTCTGTACCGTATCAAAAACATTGACGAGAATTCCAAATTCGAAAACTCTGACACAATTCATCTTTCCACTTGCCTCATCGTATCTTTGCAATGAATCTTTCGCCAATAAAAACAGTTTAGTCGATTCAGCAATTGAAACAGTTGGAGCAGTTTGCAGACTCTTGCCATGGCATCAGTATGCTATTATTTTGAAATATTATCTGGATAAATTGAGATCATCGAGTGAATTTCAAAGGCAAATTGTAAGAACTGTAATAGCTATTTTGGATGCATTCCATTATGACTTGTCGAAACTGAAAACAGTCGTGCAAGTTGAGCAACAATTGGAGCCAACAATAGTAGATGATATTGAAGGTAAGAATGATGGAGAGAAAGAAAAATCCGAGTCAGGACAATTAGAAATTGAAAAAGAAGAAGAATCTGTAGAGACCCTGGATGAAGCTTTGAATGAAGATTCTCCAGTTGAAGATGAGAAAACTCAAGAAGATAAAGACGAGAAAGAGGAAGAAAAATACATTGCGGAAAAGCAAACAGTTCTATCTCCTTATGCAGCTAAAGGTCTTGTTTTTGATATAACAAATACCCTTATGCCTCAGCTGCATAGGGCAATTCTCAGTAGAACACAGCACGAGATGAGCCACAAGGTCAATAGACGAAAAACTGGAGCCGAGAAAGAAGAGGAGGAACTAATGCGAGTACCAATAGCATTGGCTTTAGTCAAACTTCTTCAACAATTGCCAGAAAAAATATTGGATAAAAATCTTCCTGGTATTTTCATGAAACTTTGTACATTTCTCAAAAGTAGACTGGACTCGGTGAGACGTGCTACTCGAGAAATCCTTCAAAAAATAATGATTACACTTGGTCCTGATTATTTACATCATTTATTGAGAGAAATGAATTCTCTGCTGACCAAAGGATTTCAAATTCACGTTCTTGCATTTACTATTCATGCTGTTTTAATCTCTTTGAAGCCATTCTACAAGGAAAATCACATCAATGAAAATCTTCAGAGTATTTTACAAGTCTGCAAAGTTGATTTGTTTGGCTTGAGTGGGGAAGAAAAAGACATTATCGGAGTTACAAAACACACTTCAGAAGCAAAATCAACAAAAAGCTTTGATATTTTTCATATTCTTGGGCAATTTATCACAGAATCTTGTTTAATTGATTTGCTCCAGCCACTTGTTGGAATTCTGAATGAAACAAGATCTCACAAGACTCTTCGAAAAGTTATAGAGTGTCTGAGACATGTGGTTCTCGGTTTAGCTGACAATACTTTCATTGAATCTGATAAATTACTGATTTTTCTTTACGGAGTCGTGTCGAAAAGTATTCCAGCTTTTGCCAGTGACAAATCCGTCAAATCAGATGGAAAACAATTGAAGCAAAAAATCAAGGAACCAGACAGCTTTATAATTCCACCAGAACCAAAGTCAAGGATGGGATTGAAAGCGATTGCAAAAACTTCTAAGGATGCTAATGATCACATTCTGCTTGAATTCGCATTAAAACTTCTTCATATTCTTTTGAAAAGGGAAAAAGTAGGTGGAAGCTCATTTACAGCCTACTTGGATTCATTTGTTCCAATTTTAGCTGATTGTCTGCAATCTCAACATGTGAAACTCGCTACATTATCCCTTCAATGCCTCAATTGGATCATCAAGTTGGATCTGCCATCAGTACATTCAATGATCAAGGAAATCTGTTCATCAATTTTCAAGATTCTTCACAAGTATGGAGCTGCTGGTTTGGGAAAAGGAGACAACTTTGATCTTGTCATGGCAGCATTTAAAACAATGTCAGTTCTAGTTAGAGATGTTAAACACTTTGAAATGTCCACAGATGAAATGAAGGCCCTCATTTTGTATGCAGAACAAGATCTTCATGATTATGATAGACAAGCAACTGCATTCAACTTGTTGAGAGCAATAGTCAACAGGCGATTGATAATTCCCGAAATTCATGAAGTTATGAATAAAGTATCTGCACTAAGTGTGACTTCTGAATCTGAGAATGTCAGACAACAGGCACGAGCAGTTTTTTATTCATTTTTAATGGAGTATCCACTTGGAAAGGATTTGGAAAAACATTTGTCATTCTATTTAGCTCAATTGAGCTATGAAATGCAGCCAGGTCGTATGAGTGCTCTTAATATGATCTTCAGCATTGTCACGGGCTTTCCAGAGAAAATTCTCATTGAACAATCGGGTCTAATCTTCATTACAACTGGTGCTAGACTCGTTAATGATGACGATCCTGAATGTCGTAAGCTCGCTGCCAAGTGTCTCAAGGAAATCATCATTCGAGTATCTCACAATCAGAAAATCAAACTCTTTGATGTTGTGATGACTTGGTTCAAAAACTACAAAGTATCTCATCGAACATTGGCAGCACAACTCTGCGGAATATTTGTTACTGTAGAAAAGGATTCATTTGAATCGAGATTAAAGGAAGTTTTGCCACTGATAATGAAACAGTTTAAACCAGACGATGCAGAAGAACATGAACCAGGACTTTATGTCAAGATAACAAAGAAGAAGAAGAAAACAATTGAAGTAGAGGATATTAAAGATCCAGAGAGACTCAAGGATCATCATCTCTTCCAAATTCTACAATTAACTCTAAAAATTTCAGCAAATTGTTCATCATTTTTGAAGGATAATGAATACATTGATACTGTTCAATCACTTGCTGAATACAGTCAATTACTTCTGGGACATCCACATCTTTGGGTGAGGCTTGCAGCAACACAGCAAATTGGCTTTGTTCTTGCTTCACTCGACGAGAATAAACTTTCACACTATTTACAATTTAAAATATCAAAAAATGCGGAGGAAATTTTGGAGAAGGGTTACGTGTACTCTTCTCCTGTTGAAACACTACGTAGTTTATCTCTAGATTTACTTGCACAGTTGCAGCCAGGAATGGAGTTTGAAGAATTGGCAGATCAGGTTGTTAAGAATCTTGTATTCATTGCCAGAGTCGTAAAGACATCAGCCTGGAATAATGATGGAAATGATAATGGTATTTCTTTACTGTGGCTTGTAAAAAGAGTACGTAGATGTGTAAACATGGAAGTGACACAGAGTCCTAAATCTACATCCGTGGTAAGAGATTCGTCCGCTTATTTATTATTTATTTTATTTTTTTGCTTTTTTTATTCCATCAAGCTTTCACTCGTCAATTTACATTTCTACTAAATCTCAGATCTTACATATTTTACTCAACTTCTTCAAGAGCAATGCTCTTTTTTTTTTATTCATTTGGTAAATTTACGTGGGATGGTTATTCATTGATACTGATTCAATAAATTATCTCAGTGACTGGCCACACAATGAATATCTAATCGACTTTCCATTGAGAATGGTTTTTTCAACTTTTATTTCATCATCTTGGAGTATATTTTTGTTTCTTTAAAACAGAGTTTCTGAATGTTAAATAGTAGGGGAATGTGGGGCAAAATGGATATTGTAATGAAACAGTGGAAGATAGATTTTTTTCGATGATTCTATTGGAAAGCTGAGGAAATTTGAGGCAGATAACAAATGCCAAAATTAATTTTTTTTAATTTCTTGAGAATTTGATTTTTTTCGGAATTTTTGAGGGGTAATTTTTGAGCCTTATGATTTTTGAGAAAATTCAGTTTTTTCAAAATATCTCTGGTTCTATTGATCGTAACGATATGGGACCGCTTTTAAATGAAAGCTAAGATCATTTCCCATCGATTCAAGGGATTTGAATGCAAGTATATCGATTTTCCAGATAGTTATGGAAACTTTTATGAAAAATTATTATCATCGGGTTTTGCTCTATAACTATGTGAAGAATCGATATTTTTTGATTCAAAACCCCATAAATCGATGGGAAATGATCTCACCTTTTATTTAAAATCGGTCCCAGGTCGCTACGACCAACCGGATCAGAGATATTTCCAAAAAACTGGATTTTCTTATGAATCGATAGGATTTTCTTTGCTCCTCAAAAATGCCTTGAAAAATTGGATTCTCGAAAAAATTGAAAAAAATTAATTCTGGCACTTGCTTCTCGTCTAAAATTTCCTAAGCTTTGCGATGGAACCATCGAAGAAAATCTATCTCCGATATTTCCATTAATTTCAAGATTTTTTTATAATATATGCATAAAAACTCAAATGTATCCATTTTGCCCCACCTCCCTCTATTTTATATCATCACACAAGATTCCAATTAAAAAAAATTAGAAAAATATAGTTTGAAAGAATCATCAATTGTTGACGATTGTCTTTAGTGGAAAAAAAGCCTGCAGTATCATTCAAGAGATTTCATGACATATAATTATTTACAGAGAACCGCTGCATTTAAATGGACAGCCGGCGTAGTGAGCACAATTCCCATGGAACCTTTTCTAAATCCAATTTTATTTCAACTCATGTCACCACTAGTTAGAGAAATGATAACAACTGATGAAGCAAATGCTCCACTACGTCAATTATCCAAGGAAGTAGCGAGAATGATTAAAAAAAGAATTATCGATGATGATTACGTAAAATTACTTGCGAGAGTTCAACAAAAATTGGATATTAAACGAGCAGAGAGGAAAAAGAATCAGACTCAACAGGTGAGGATTCAAAAATCCAAAATAATTCCGTGAAATTACAAAAGGGAAATGAAATTGACGTAAATAATTTTTTTTTTTTCAGTTTGTTATTGATCCTGAATTGGCAGCAAAACGTAAAATTGCTAAACAATTGAGGAAAAAGGAAGTAAGGAAGAGGAAAAAAACACAGAAACATGGGAAAAAAACTGGAGCAAAAAAGCCACGGAGAGAAATTGATCTAGACATTACATAATTCTAATTTTTACACGATAAGCTAAAATGAAATGTAAATAAAATTATACAAATTCACCAATGATTATGTGTTTCTTTAATTCTTTCTAATGAATGGAAGAGTTTAATTATGAGCACTGCTAATGAGATAATAAAAAATGCATTAATAAAACCAACGCTGTAGGCCACGTGGAGCGCTTAAATGTGAATGGTAGGGATAGTGCGACAAGACAGAGGTAAAGGGAGACAGACACATTGAAATTAGTAGAGAAAAGAAGAGCGACTAGTCCTATTTGAGTATCACAAGTAGCCTCATCGTCTACCGTAAAAAAAAAAGAGAGAGATAGAAGAAATTAAATTTTTCAAGTAGAAAAAGAATATTTTGAAATAGTAAAAAAATCATGTTAATTAATTTGATCTATTTGATTGTTTTATGTCTTCTCTTGTTAATTATTAAATTACGTCAGAAATCATTGGACTCATCCTCAGGTATTGTATATTCACTGTTCACACGTATAATATATTCTAAAAAATAATTGGATAAATGCCAAGCAGTGAGATTCTCAGTCAGATTTACTTTTCCTATTGTATTGTTCTCTTGGTATATCTCTCTCGCAGTATTTCGAACTCAATTAATTTAAGCACGTGCATAATTAAACATGCATTAGAGTATTAGAAATTTTTTTCGAATATTACTCTATCAATTAATTTCAATTTTTTATGGATATTAGGTATCGAGATACCTGGTCCATTTCCATGGCCAGTACTGGGAAATTTACGATTACTACGAAAATTATCGAAAAAATTTGGTGGACAACACAAAGCATTTATTCAGCTCTGCAAAGAATATCGTAGCAATATCATCAAATTACGACTTGGTAGATCAAATGTCATCGTTGTATGTGGATATGAGAATGTAATGAGAATTTTAAAGGATGAAACTTATGATGCAAGACCATGGAATGAATTTACTAAAATTCGAAATATGGGAATGAAAAAAGGTTATTAGCTAGAATAATCAATGATGATTAGGATTATGAATAATTAATTATTTCAGGTATTACAATGAATGAGGGCCCGGAATGGCAGGATATGCGTGGTTGGCTCATTAGATGCCTCAGAAATTTGGGATTTGGACGTGAAGAAATGTCAAATAAGATTAGAGATGAATTAGCTATTATTATAGAGAATTTAAAGATACAAGATGGTAAAATTTTGAGAATGAAACCAATTATTGCACCGGCTGTTATTAATGTTATATGGAGTTTAGCTACTGGCAAAAGAATTGATGATGAAAAAAGGTGAATTAACTGATTAGTATCATTAAATTTGATTGTTTATTTAAACCTGGAACTTGATTCCAAGCTGAATTAATTGTTTGAAAGCCAGTATTCTTTCTCCCAATTAGAATACAATGGAGAATGGAATACGCTCCAAACTTATGGGAAATGAACATCAGGGGCAAAATGGAAACATCTAATTTTTTAGGCAATTATTATGGAAAACTCTTGGAATTAATAGAAATATTGGTGGCAGATTTTTTTTGATGATTTCATTGGAATGTTGGGGAAATTTTAGACGAGAAACAAGTGCCGGAATTCATTTCTTTGAATTTTTGGTGATTTTGACTTTTTTGAGCGGTTTAGAAGGGTAAAACCCTTCTTTTTTTAAAAATTTCCAGTTTTTTGGAAGGTGAGATCATTTGCTATCGATTCATAGGGTTTTTAATTAAAAAATATTGATTTTTAAGGTATTCATGGGCATTTTTGTGAAACAGTTTTGAGAAACAGTTTTTGGCCTATAACAATCCCAAAAAATGATATTTTTGGATTCAAAACCCCGCAATTTGATGGGAAATGAGCTCACCTTTCATTTAAGACCAGCTCCAAATTGCTACGACCAATAGAACCAGAGATATTTGCAAAAAACTGAAAATTTTACCCCTCAAAAATTCCGAAAAATATCAAATTCTCCAAAAAATCGAAAAAAATACACCAGACACTCGTTTTGCAGCTAAAATTTCCTCAGCTTTTCAATGGAATCATCAAAAAAAATTCATTTCCAACCATTTCATTACAGTATCCATATTGCCCCACTTTCCCCTATATTAAGTGTTTCACAATTTCGAAATTCTCGAAAAATCCATTATTCTGGGAAATTTAATATAATTTGATTTTTTTCATAGATTAAGGGATTTCCTGGAAATTATGGAACGTCGAGCTAAGGCTTTCGACATTGCCGGAGGTATGCTATCGATATTTCCTTGGATCAGACACATAGCACCACAAAGTTCGGGTTATCAGCTCTTAGTAACATTGAATAATGAATTAAAATCATTTCTAATGGTTAGTTTTTAGAATCTAACTTTCATCACGATTACGTTTAAAAAAAAAATCAATTTAATATATCTTTTCCTCGCTCGATTTAATAATAGGAAACGATTAATGAACACAAAAAAGCATACGTACCCGGAAAAGAAATGGACTTGATTGATATGTTTCTAACAGAAATGTATCATGGAAAAGGCCCAGCAGCTGGTTTTACAGAGGATCAATTATTGATGATCCTCATTGATCTCTTCATTGCAGGATCTCAAACAACAACTGTTACACTAGACTTTTTGTTTTTTTATATGATTTTACATGAAGATGTTCAGGAAAAATTGCACAAAGAACTGGATTCTGTAATGAGCTATGGTCAATTACCACAATTGACAGATCGTCAGCGGTAAGTCTACGAAAAAAAAAGTCTTAAAAAGTATATATTCTCATTTTTCTATTGTTATTCATGATAAACTGATGAATAATTTATTTCAGGCTTCCCTATACCGAGTGTGTCATGACAGAATCACAGAGATTGAGATTAGTTACACCGATAATTGGACCACGTAGAGCTTTACGCACTACAATACTTGATGGTTACAAAGTATCTGAAAATTCATGTGTACTGATTAATATTTACAGTATACATATGAATTCACAGTATTTCGAGGAGCCTGAAGCATTCAAGCCTGAAAGATACCTCAAAGATGGTGTACATGTACCTGATAAGAGATTAATATTGTTTGGTGGAGGTAACAAGATGTTCTATCAAGAGACTTAAAAAAGGAAAGAGAGAAGCAATTAGTCAACTAGAATGATTAAATGATTGTCGTTTCTTTTTAGGTCATAGACGCTGTCCAGGCGAGAGTGTTGCAAGATCCGCTGTTTTTCTCATTTTTGCTGGAATTATGAGAAACTATAAATTACTTCCGGTCCCGGGTAAAGATCTAACTGATACTGAACCACAACCAGGACTCACGATCTCACCGAAACCATATGAAATCTCATTGGTTAATCGAAACAAATAAGTATTCCATTTAAATTTGTAATAACTCATCTTCAATTTGTTATTTAATAAATATAAAGTAATATTGTTTAAAGCGAGAAATGTTGCGGTTTCTCCGATGGTTTCGAGTTTTCACCTCATTAATTCATTCTATTAGACAATAAATTATCACGAATAATTCAGATACTCTCTCGAAACTAATTTATTATCATCTCATAAGACATAATTACATTTTAATTGAGTTAAGAAACAATTATATTAATATTTTCGTGGAATTAATTTAATGAGATACGGTCTAGGTGATATTACAAAACCATCTATACCTTCAAGTATTGGAGGATCTTGTTCTTGCGGTGTTTCTAGATTGAAATTATGAATAATTGAAGTAAAAAATAGAAACAAAGAGGCACGTGCCAATACTTCTCCCAAGCATCTTCGCTTTCCTGTTGAGAAAAGGAGAAAAATAATTTGAAAAATCGGGTTTATTAATTTCATATAAATCGTATTAGTTGAAATATTTTCAATTACCCAAACCAAAAGGTATAAATTTGCTGTTCTTCACGTACTGTCCATTATCATCTAGAAATCTTTCTGGTCTAAACTCATTAGGTCTGTCCCAACATGTTTCATCAATATTAGCACTGTGATAATTGAATAAAACAACAGTATCCTAGAAAGTGAGGGCAAAAAAGAAAAACAATAGTAATGAAATGGAAATTATTAACAAGACACTTGCACACACAATTAGATTCTCTTACTATGGAGATATTACCTTTGGAATGTGATAACCCTCGAGTGAAACGTTTTTCATTGTTTTATGAGGTACACCAAGTGGCGTGAGAACAAGTACTCTGTGTGCCTGTATCATAACAAAAAACCAAAACAAATGCCACTGTCATTGCGTATTATTTAAAAAAAAAAAAAAAAGCGAATGGAAGAAAAAATATGACACTTTTTCTTTCATTTCTAAATGCAAATTACTACGTACATAGAATTTATTTAAATAAGTATCATCACCTCAGCTAAAAAGGCCTCGACCCTCGGTAATAACGTTGCGTGTTCGAGGCTTGGCTGTACGTCACCCACTATCTCATCTAGATCTTTTTGCAATGCCTTTATCCATTCTGGATGATGAAGAGCTAGCGCAAAAATTGCTGTCAGTGAATCCGTTGTTGTCTTTGACCCTGCCATAAATAGGTCCAAACAAAGTACCACCAATTCCTCGCCTAAAATAAATTTCAAAAAAAAAAAAAATTCCAGTCATTAGTGAAAGTTAATTGTAACAATAGAATTAATTCTGAAGAAAGTTAAATAATAATTGTTACAGAATTTTAATTTTTACTGAAAAAAAAAAAAAAACGCATCAGAGAAAGTTAATAATTGATGTTTTACTTGGCAGAAAAATTCTTACGATCATATGAATTTTCAGCTTCCAATAAAAATGCCTCGATAAAATCTTTTGGTGGTCTATCACGTCTCATTATTCTCAGATGCTCATCAATTTCATCTTGTATAAAATTCCATAATTTTTGATGCGTATCCATCAAGTGATTATAACCAGATAATTCTGGAATAATGAATCGGAGAAATGGTAGATGAGACAAAATCCCACCTAGTGTATCACTTGACCTGTTAAAGAGCTCATCATTAGTAAATTCATCACGCTATTTGAAATTATTTTGAAATAAAAAAATGCTGACCTAAAGGCGTCGTGGAGTACCAACAATATATTCTGTAATCTTGAATCATCATAGGTAAATCTATGACCAGCAATCATCATCCACAGTGTGTTTAAAACTGTCACATTGAAAATTCCATGTAGATCTAATGATTCGTTTGTCCTCTCGACTTCATTGCGGAGATGATTTACAAGAGCTTTTGCCTCTGTCTCTAGATAATTGTCCATAATCTTTTGTCCAAATCCAAATGAGCGTAAATGCCTCATTGTTGATTTTCTCGTCTGTGACCATTGATGTCCATCAATGAATAGTACTCCCTTTCGTTTTCCAAAGGCTCTTACTCGAAAGAAAAAGCCATCGGGTCGACCATTAAAATCATCTCTCATTAGTACTTTTCTAATTAACTCATTTCCAGATATAATGACAAATTTCTGTCTACCCAATTTCATTCCAAGAATTGGACCGTACTCTTTTGTTAATTCTTCCAGTGCCACATGTACATAATTAAACTTTTTCTTCATTTTTCGAAATGTAGGAAATGCACCAACGAGTGGCAGCCACTGGGGTCCTGTGTGAGACGCATTAAACAAGTATTAATGTGAAAAATTTGCACAATGTTGAGATTGTGAAAGTCTCATTTTAATGATTCAATTTTTTTTTTTTCTCTTCTCTCAATTTTATTTACCTGGCGGAAATTTCCGTGGTTTTACGCAATCACGCGAACACAAAATCCAAGTAATAAGGAAAAAAAACAAAAAAACTAGCAACATCTTCTTCCACTTATTCTCAACTAAGTCAAAGTTTTTTCATCGATTGGTTTGGATTTTTTGAGGAAACGTGGCTTATATACTAGCCCTTTTTACCACCTTCAATGTATATGTTAAGCGTTAAAAATATCTTTCAAAGAAGGAGGAAAAAAAACGAAATGACCTATCCAAAGGAAAAAAATATAAAAATAGTTGAGAAGCAATGATCCTCAAGATAAGTAGGAAGACATGACCTATGACGACCTGAGATCCGAATATAGTCGCTCTTCCTTATTCATCTTTCCTGCCTAAACGTTTGTGTAATTTAAAACTACTTTATTCTTATTCATACATACTTTTCCAATGGGATTTACTTGTTACGATGGGACTGACTCGGTTTTTTTTTATTTTTTATCAAGATGAGTACTCTGAGCTTAACGGATGTAATTAACGTCTTGGTACTGTCATGAGAATAATTAAGACGAGTTATATACACCTCCAAGTGACATACAAGCCTGTACTTGAGAATTACAATCGTCAGGTAAGAAAAAAAGGGAATAAAAAAAGAATAAATGAATAAAAAACAACTGGAAAGTAGAGACTTTATCCCATCAAGTTCATTTCCCCACGTAACTGTGGTTTTATTTCGTTATTTTTTGTTTACATTCTTAAAATGTGTCTTTTTTCTTCTCCATTTCATTCGCCAATAAATTTCCATACCTGATGCGTATCGAAAATTCTCTATTTTACTTTTACTTTTTTTTTTTTCTCTCCATTACGTGACAATTTTTTGAAATAATTAAAGTTCTCATTCACTTGTAAATTCATAGACTCAAGTAGAAAAGCAAATAGATAAACAAAATTTAGCCACCCACTGTGGATAATTGATGGTAAAATTTTATAAGGTAGAAGTTACTTGGCTTCTTTATACTTTCTCTCCATAAGTCCTCCTACGTATGAAACGTGCACATATACATATGTACTTTGTGCTGCACTTTCTCCCAGTTGAATTTACGGGCGATTTCTTGCTTTGAAAATTTGTATCATGTACGACGAATAAGGACGTGAATGAAGAGGAGAAAAAAGAAAGGGATTTTCTTTTTTTTTTTTTTAACAAAAAATATCATAATTTTATTCGCAACAGGCAGTAATCAACAGTCATTACAACAATTAACGTTTTCATATAAAAACATAGAAAAATAGTAGTAAAAAAAAAACAGAATCAATCAATAACATAACATAAGAAGGGTAGAAAAAGCCAAATATAATTTGGTTTTCATCTTAGAATAGCATTTTTGCTTTTCTTCATCGCGCTACTTAATCTCAAACTGAGTATATATGTACACCGGCTTATATATTACAAAACGTCGTAATACCTCCTGTTCAACAAAAACATCGAGGAGTAAATGAGTTTCTTTGTACAAGCTCATGTAGTCTTTTTAATATTGTCTCAGCTAGTTGGGAATTTCCATGTTGTTTGTTGATCGGTAGAAGGTGGGACCAGATCATCAGTTATCGAGGCCAATTGCCTTGGTGTCTGTTGACCCTGTTGCAGCTGTGATGATTGCTGTTCTGGTACTTGCAGCGGTTGACTCTCACGAGCTAATCTCTGTCTTTGATCATCCGTGCCAGCTATGTCTTTTCGATCCTCCCATCCACCGTGTGATTCTGGCTGATGATGATGATGATGATCCTCTGCTGGAAACCATTCGGATATCCAAACAGGCTTCCAAATTTTCTTCCATGCTGGCACCCAAATTTCCTTCCAAGCCGGCACCCAAATCTGCTTCCATGCCTCTTTCCAGGCTAATTTTTTATCTGGTATCCATTCTTGTTTCTGCTCAGTCTTCCATATTTGTTTCCAGGCTTCTTTCCATTCTAATTTTTTGTCTGGTACCCATATGAGCTTTTTGTCTGGTCTCCATATTTGTTTCCACTCTTCTTTCCAAATAAGTTTCTTGTCATCAATCCATATTTGTTTCTTAGCCGGTTTCCATATCTGTTTCCACTCTTCTTTCCACTCTAATTTTTTATCTGGCAGCCAAATTTGCTTCTTAGCTGGTTTCCAATACTTTTTCCACACTGGTTTCCATACTAATTTCTTCTTCCAAAGATCATGGCTTACGTACTCCCAACCATGTGGATCTGTACCAAGATGCTGTTTACCGGGTATTCCAACTTTAATCCATTCTGGTACCCAAATTTTCTTCCATGCTGGTACTTGAATTTCTTTCCATGCCGGTACCTGTATATGTTTCCACACTGGTTTCCACACTTTTTTCCAATCAGGTACTTTAATTTCCTTCCATGCTGGCACCTTTATTGGTTTCCACACTGGCTTCCAAATTTTTTTCCATGCCGGCACTTGAATTTCCTTCCACACTGGTACCTGAATTTCCTTCCACACGGGTTTCCATATTTTTTTCCATGCTGGTACTTGTATATCCCTCCATACAGCACGTTTCGTTGGCTCCCAAACTGGCTTCCAAATTTTCTTCCACGCTGGTTTCCAAATTTGCTTCTGTGCCGGCTTCCAAATCTTCTTCCAGCCGGGTTTCCATATTAATTTTTTCTTCCAATAGCCTTTCTCATGATGATCATCGTGATGATGATCATGATCATTGAGAATTTCTCCTGACGGATCATATCTCTTCTCGATACCTACAGTTCTGAATCATACAAAAATTATCCATTAACATAATCTTGATAACACAGGAATTAATCATGAGATTTATCAAATGAATAAACTTACTGTGCTTGACCTTGCCACTGTGGTTGCAATGCCAATTGATTATTCTGATCTAACGCTTTACTGTTCACAAGTACAACTTGCAGCAGTAGCGCTGCTAGTACGACCTAAATGAGCAAATAAAGATAAATTAGATAACACTAATAATAGAAAAAATCGCGATTAAATGATAGCAATGAGAAAAAAAAACAAAAGAAAATAACTCACCGCACATCTTATGCGGATCCTCATATTGTCACAGGTGCCACCCGTGAGGTGACCGGGCGCAAACTCTGTTCCCTAACGCACAAGAAAACTCTCTTAACTTGGTCCAATAACCGGAACGCCGTGGTTATATAGGCACGGTTACTCAGGTACTCCCCCAAATGGGTTATCCCCGTTTATAGCCCCCAACTTACCTCCTCAACCATACACTAAACCGCGAATCGGAATCCACCGAAGGAGGGCAATATCCAGTGTCAGTGTTACCTTCTTTCTTAACCCAGGTAATCGCTGGTGGTGGTTGGATGACCGGCGAAGGAAAAAAAAACACAAATTAACAGAAAAAAATACAAGCAATGGTGGGGAAAAAAGGTAATGTAATATGGAAAGAAGAAAGGATATATGGAAAAAAAAGGAAGCAAAAAAAGTTATTTCGTCCTTCTACACTTTTGCTTGGAGAAAGTGAACGCGACTTTGTAACAACTGTTGTTTGCTCCTCTTGTATCCCCACTTTCTTTCATTCTTAACGAAAAAAAAAGAAAATATATACGTGTGTGCGTGATTCGGCAAATTAACATTGTACCTCAGCAAGGTTACGTAGCAAGGTTGTTTAGTACCGTTGATCTACATTCCATTAGAATCATAATCATACAGCTGTCTTCATTTTATCTTGACCTATGTTTTTTTTTTTTATCTCATATGAATGATGCCAAAGGCTCATGATACTTGCATCGAACTCTCTAGACATTTGAAAAGAGCAAGTGCAAAGTGGTAGGTCCGGATGAAAGTGAAGTTCCCCTCTTGTAGTATTATCCTCCACAACTTGAACGAATGAGAAACGCTTTCGCAACTCAACGCTGAACGCGGTATCGATGAATTTACAAATATAATCTTTTTGTTCCATTTTTTTTTGTTTCGGCTAAACGGTAAAAGGGATCAGAGAGGCTGAACCTCTGAGAAAACAAAAATTATTACAATCCCTGGGATTGCCTCAAATTACGTCAGTCTCGGCGTTTCACTTTCTTCCTCTGCTTTACTGTATCTAACGTGATGATGAACACGTACGTTAATTAAATTTTCGAAATTTCGCTATACTAAGCTTGGAGTACAGGATTTATTATGAGATTCATTAATTCAGAAATTAAGATGTATTGCTTAATATTTATTATATCGTAATGATCTTGATATGATTTTAGCGAAATAAATGGACATTCCGATGAAACGGTTCGAGATTGGATATTTTTGATGATTGCATTGGAAAGCTGAGAGAATTTGTGATGGGAAACATGCGTCAGAATTGATTTTTTTGAATTTCTTGGAAAAATACCTTTTTATAGCCAAAATTTGAATGGACATGTCTTTCCAAAATTTCAAAAATTCACTAATTCGGCAATATCTTTGATTCTATCTATTTTAGAGACTCGGAGTTGTGCGCAAATGAAAGCTGAGCTCATTTGCCATCTATTCCTGTGATTTTAAAACTGAAAAATATCGATTTTTCAAATACTTTAGGGCCATTCTATGTAAATCCGTTTTTGCTTCACAAGTACTTGAAAAATCGATCATTTTCTTTCCAAAACACCGAAATGAACGGCAAATGAGCTCAGCTATCATTGACGTGCAACCCCGATGCATTACGACCAATAGAATCGAAAATATTGTCGAATTAATGAATTTTTGTTAATTTTAAGGAGAACTTCGAATCTCGGCTGAAATAAAATGTATTTCCCAAAAAAAATCCGGAAAAATCACGTCTGATGCATGTTTTCCATCCCAAATTTTCTCAGCTTTCCAATGGAATCATCAAAAATATTCAATCTCCAATACCCTCATCGTTTGCTACGATCAAACCTCTTTTCGACTCTTTTTCATGTTCATTAGACATCTCGCCACCTTCTTCTTATCGCGAATAAGATCTTGAATCATTTCATTGAGAATCGAAGAAGAGCTGAGAGATGCATTACCCTCGATTTGCATAAATTTTTCGTCAATCGTTAATTGAACTGTAGAAAGTCATAGCTGTGATAAATAATAATTTATTCAAATACTGATACTGGAGCATTGGATTCGATAAATGATCCGTTGGCCTTGGGGCAACGAGAGTCATGTTCAAGAAATATATAGCTCGAAGGAATGCTGAGAAAGTGGCATTCGACAGTTCTCGTTGTACGGACTAATATAACCAATAGATTTCCATTATTTATTTGCAATAGTCTTATTTACGTGAAATTTTTATTTTTCTTCAAATCGCTGAAAATTTACTGCCAAAATGCTGTAAAAATACGAGCTACTAAGAATATAATGAAACGAGTTGGTAATGGGCGAAATCGAAATTCAAGTGGATTGATATTCGTTGTTCGCACAGTACTGGGACACACAAAAGTACGCAATACATTGCCTTGTTGCTATTACACTCCAATCATGGAGGTAAAAGAAAGCGAGCTATACAAAGCACTGGTACACATAGTTTGCAATAGGAAATAATGAAAATTTTACGAAGAAAACTACTATTAAACTATAATCAAACGGTTCGAGGTGAGAAAAAGAGATTTGCTCGAGCTTCCGTGGGAGAGAAATTATTATTGGCCATGTTATATATATATTGTAAATTTAATTGGCTGTCAAAGCACACGAAATCACGTTCAACTGATGTGAGAAAGTTTCAACATAGTCATTTGCATCATCCATAATGGGATTACAAAAATTAACGATATGTAGCGATGAAAGAATATTTATTTTATTCATCAATTTATCATTTATTTCCTTAATTCAATTATGTTTGGAAATTCACACAGCTAATATTACGTAAATATCTCTACTACTCAAACCGGAAGCAAAGTTCTATGTGAAATTATTATAATGATTCTGTCACATTGAGAATACGTGGAAAGATATTTTGAAGAAAGTGTTGGCTATTTTGAAAAAATAATGATTTTCCCGAATGAATTGCAAGTTGAATGATCGATTCGAGTGGAAGTGATATCAGGGATTTGTGGAAAAAATGTAAGAATTTTTTTTTTTTTCTTTATTTTTCTTCAACCAATGCCATATACATTAGATCCGTGAAAGTTGCGCTTGACTCGTAGCACAAGGTTCGCAACCTGTTCATGCGACAGTTCTCAAACTTTTTCTTGTATTAAAAAGCAATTGGATCTGTTTCCACTGTAATCAGCATTTATTGGTCTCGCTCAATTGCTGAAAGATGTTAACAATCATTGAATAAAAGACATGGAGACATAATATTTAATTTAAAAAAAGAACCAGAAAAACATTAATATTGACAAAATAAAAAGTCAACTGAAGTTAAATGCACGCATAATATCTTTCAACAATAGATTAATCATCTCTACTTAAAAAATCATGTATATCTCGTTCAACAAAAAAAGATTCATGTAAATTCTCAATTACGGTAAGAGTCTTCCTCAACTATCACTTCTGTAATTATTTTCTCATTTAATTTTTTTTTTTCCTTTCATCTGCCAACACTGATTAATGAACTCCAAGATTAGCTTCAATGTTGCAGATGATTTACCGCAGTCAAACAAACTCATAGAAACACCACAGTATTAACAATTAACAATACTTTTCTTTTTACTAGTTTCATCTTTAAAAAAAACAGAATAAAAAAATCTAATGTCAAGGCCTCTTAGATTCCCATATAGAGAAAAAGTGAAAATCCTACAAAGCAAAGCAGTGGCGCGAGAAATAGTATACAAGATATTATGCTAAAGTGAATACTCTAGATCACTAGTGCGAATCGCTCCTGTTTTCAGTGCCCCATATGTACCTCAAGTTCAACTCTACTTTCCAATGTCTATTACAGTATTAAATTGTTAATTCTACAATAGTAATTATGCAATTTACGAAAGATGACCACCCAGATTGAGTCTATAAATGGTAAATCGAAGAGATTAATAATCTGACACTACACTGGTATCCCACCTGACCTACGACCGTTTATGAATTATTTATGAGTTCTCGGATCTCTCACGAAAGATGTTTTACCATTTTTTTTTTGCTATTCGTTGAATTTTTATTCCAATGAAATTTAATGTTTTAAATCAACTCATAATAGGAAGAATGAAATATTCCATTGTGCAACGATTTCCATCATCATCAATGGAGTGAATAATGAAAGGATGCGAAAATTATTCCAGTGCCAATGATTAACAATTAGCTATGATACATAAACGTTCAATACGTAGCACTCTATTACGTGAGATATGTACTCGATATGCCAAGCACGACTACCTACTCCATTGCGCCTAATACATAACTCAATAATACTCTCGCTCTCGATCCACTTTCGCATTTAATTTAAAACCTCGTCTTAGGAAGTAGATGTAAGAATTAAAATGAATCATATAAAAATGGATAACAAACGGTGAGAGTACACGATGAATAAAGCGATGGAAATGAAAAAGATGAAATAAAAGAGGAAAAAAAAAAAGAATAACTGGTGGAGGAAGATCGAGTAGACTTCATAGCCTTGAACAAACTTTCACTCTTTCCCTGTCTCACGAGGAAGTCCTGGGGCGATGGATGTTTTTCCACTTGCGATTCTCAAGTATGCGTAGCCCTATACACGGAAGCAATAATACGCACAATTTCTTCGCTAATCTTACAAGATTATTGAAATTAAAAGATTTATATGCTGAGGATGAGGAGAGTTGAAGGAATGAAAAGTAGGAAATATTTAATTTCATTTAAATTTATCGGAGCGCTCTTTTGCAAATGCAGTTAAAGTACATGTGAGGATTTAATAGAAATTGTATAAACACATATGCCTTTGAGGCAGATGATGACCATGCGCCTCTTCTTGCAAATACTTCCGAGTGGGAAAGTCACGATGCCTCTGGAGAAAGTATCGCATTAAAGGCCGTGGGTTTTGCGACCTCTGGGACCCCTCTATCTTCTTTGCACGTTCGAGTACACGATTTCCCCCCCTGTTTAACACATTCCCCTACTCCTAAGATCACTTGGGAAATCCTTCTGGCGGTCAATTGATCTCTCGATGCAACATTCTGTTTTTTTTTCCTCTCGTTTATTAAAAAATATACTTTCGTATCTTTATTATCATTTTTCATAAAAAAAAAGAAAACAACGTAACATAATTTATAGTCACAAAATAGAAATATTTACAATAGTTGTGAACAATATGAACATACAATTACTCTGATTCTAATAGTATTCACATTGATGAATAATTTCAGAATCACGAGGTTTACCTTATGACAAAAAAAAAGAAAACCTGTGAAATTTAATCTTATCGTCTGTATCCATGATGTTCTTCTTCATGATGTTGAGGAGCTGGTACCCAAACTTTCTCCCACACTGGCTTCCACACTTTCTTCCATGCTGGCACCTGCACATTCTTCCAGACAGGCACATTCGTAGTCTTCCACTCGTCCTTCCAAATTTTTACCTTTTGACTTATCCAAACTTGCTTCTTAACTGGTACCCATACTTTAACATTTTCCTCTTGCCAAAACATTTTTTTGTCAGTTACCCAAACTTGTTTCTTCTCAGTTTTCCATATTTTCTTCCATTCTGCTTTCCATTCCATCTTCTTGTGTGATTCCCAGGCCTGTTTCTTTTCAGTTCTCCAGATTTTCTTCCAGCTTGGCTTCCAAATTAATTTTTTCTGCGGTTGTGGTGGCGGTGATGGTGGCCCATAGTGATATCCCTGGTCATCTCCATGGTCATCTCCATGACCAGGAGGCCCATAAGTATCTGGAACACCAGCACTTGGTGGTCCATAGCTGTCATGAACTCCACTACTCGGTGGACCATAAGTATCAGCTGGTTGATGATGATCATGAACTTCTATCCATTCGGGAATCCAAATTTTCTTCCAATCTGGTACTTGTACCTCCTTCCAAACGGGTACTTGAACTTCCTTCCAAATGGGCTTCCAAATTTTCTTCCAAGCTGGAACTTGAACCTCTTTCCATGCTGGTACTTTAACTTCTTTCCAAATTGGCTTCTGCACTTTTTTCCATTGTTCTTCCTGTGATTCTTTCCATGCAGGTACTTTGACTTCCTTCCAAACTGGTACTTGAATTTTTTTCCATTCTTTTTTCCACTCGAGCTTCTTCTCATTCTTCCAAATTTGTTTCCATTCTTCTTTCCATGTTAGCTTTTTTTCCCAAGTACCCGAGGGCTGTTCGGGTGCTGAATAATGATAACCACCATCACCACCGGAAGGTGGACCATACGACTGGGCTGGAGGACCATGGGATGGTGCTGGAGGGCCATGAGACGGTGCTGGAGGACCATAAGACGGCGCTGGTGGACCATAAGACGGTGCTGGTGGACCATAAGACGGCGCTGGTGGACCATAAGACGGTGCGGGTGGACCATAAGACGGTGCTGGTGGACCATAAGACTGTGCTGGTGGACCATAAGACTGTGTTGGTGCACCATAAGACTGTGCTGGTGCACCATAAGATGTACTCGGTCCTCCAAAACCAGATGGAGGTGGTGGTGGGGCAATGTCTAGGGGTGCTCTAAAGACAATAACAATAAAAAAATATCATTCTTCTTTGTATTATCAAATCAATGAAATTCTGCCTGATCACGGGCCATTCCGTTCAATTCAGTCAATTAATTTCATTAATCAATTCAGTGACAAGATTTATATGAATCCTTTACCATCGAAGATAAAATTAAAAAAATCGTACTCACTCTCTCTTTCGAATTGGCTCTCCAAGCACAGCACAAGCTAGGGCCAGGAGGCAATGCAGCACCACCTGAAATCATCATCGTAATAATTCACCAGATTAAAAAAAAAAAAAATCATACGTTGCATAAAAACACTGAAAACAATTTCACATAAATTCGTCAGCTATAAAAATGATACGAAACATGATATGATGAAGAATAATAAAATATGAAAGATATCACGACACTTTCACGACCGCAAGCACATTTTTTTTTATTTTACCAACGTAAAATATTTTTTATATTTTTATTCTCAATTCCTTATATTAATTATGTAAACACGTCACAGAATTAAATAAAACACTGACCAATTTGTTTCGACGCATCCTTAGGACTTAGCCAGATCGTCAATACGAAATGGGAAGAAGAAAAAAAAAAAAAAAAACGTTGAAATTAGACGCAAGGAATTAGTCACGTCCACTCTTGTATTCTGTGGATCCTCTTCTGGTAAATTTCGTAGATAGTACGAACGCTTTTATAGGTGGGGAAACGAAAAAATTGTAGAGTTGGGTTTGGGCATGAATAAATGTAGTGTCTAGGAAGTGGAGAAGGCCCACACCTGCATACTTGCCAACAGTGCTCTTAGGATATACACCCGCGGGCTACATGATGAGACACACTCCTCTCATTTCAAAAAAAAAAAAAAAAAATCAAGGAGGAATTGTAGGTAGGGAGTTGACCAGTCAGCTAAAAGTGAATATACACATTATCCCGTTTTGTTGCATGCACATGGGCAAACGAAACGGAAAGCGTGAAGTCTCAACAAACAATAAAAACTAGCTCACTACTTTGTAATGTGACATTTAATTTTCGTGTAATTCAGTTGAATTAATTTTTTTATATATATTTTTTTTTTTTCTATCAACGGTGAATTAATTTCTTTCATTATCATCTTCTTCCTGTTTAGACTCGCGTAAATGATAACGAAAGCATGCATTAACCGAGCATTTCCGTCATCTTCATCATGTGAATTGAATTTTCGCTTCTATTATACACGTATATCTCTTCATACAGGTGAAAGTACATGTACTAACTCAAAAGTGCAATTAAATCTTTTTCATTAACGAAAAAGGAATGAAAAAAAAAACGTAACTTCACTGCATCTGCGGGTATGTGACACTGCAAATAAAGATTACATGTATTACGACCATTTCCGTATTCAGCAACATGTTTTTTTTTTTTAAAACCTTTTTCTCTTTTGGGTATCCATTGTGCTGCGGGCTGTACCAGGGAATCGGGTCATTACGCAACAATGATTGACCATAATTTCTTTTGCATTCTCCGAGAAAGAATGACTTTAAAAAAATCGCTTTTACGAGAATTGTTCAAGGGCGTCATTGATTGTGTCTGTGTTGCGCCACAATTTTTCAAAAAACATAAATGAGGGATTAGGCAATAGTAGAAAGTGGGGAGTTTGCTATTCTAAATTCTTGAGTTAAAGCCAAAATTTCTCTGTTCTGCTCTGGCAGACTTCCACGTTACAGGACACGTGTAATATCATCTATTTTAATTAAGAGAGACGAGAGATATGAAGTACGTTTATCTCAATTCTGTCTAAAGTCATTAGTGTATTAGAGATGAGAAAAAAATATATATGTAGGAGAAGGTGGAAGGCAAATATGATGGAAAACTCTTGCAATTAATAGAAATATTGGCGGTAGAATTTTTTTGAAGATTTCATTGGAAAGCTGAGGAGATTTTAGGTGGGAAACTAGTGCCAGAATTAATTTTTTTGAGTTTTTTACATTTTTGAGCATTTTAGAGGGGTAAAAAGCCTTCCTTTTTTTGAAAATTTTTAGTTTTTTGAAAATATCTTCGGTTCTATTTGTCGGAGCGTAAAATTTCCGATGGGAGGTGAAAGGTGAGATCATTTGCCATTGATTCGTACGGTTTTCAATTAAAAAATATTGATTTTTGAGGTATTTATGGGCATTTTTGTGAAAAAGTTTTGGGAAACAGTTTTTGGCCTATAACTATTCGAAAAATTGATATTTTTGGGTTCAAAATCTCATAAATTGATGGAAAATGAGCTCACCTTTGATTTAAGACCAATCCCAAATTGCTACGACCAATAGAACCAGAGATATTTGCAAAAAACTGAAAATTTTCAAAAAACCAAAGACTTTACCTCTCAAAAATGCCCAAAACTATCGAATTTTCAAAAAAATCGAAAAAAATACATCTGACGCTCGTTTTCCAGCTAAAATTTCCTCAGCTTTTCAATAGAATCATCAAAAAAAATCCATCTCTAACCGTATCATTACAGTGTCCATTTTGCCCCGCTCTCCCCTACATATATTTGTAGGGGAAAGTGGAGTAAAATGGGCCTGTTTGTTAGAATGATTTGGCATTTTTTAGAGAATAGGCAGCTCTATGAAAAAATTTAAAAAAATTATACAAAAATAGAGACATATTGGAGCATCTCCTCAAATTTTTTCAGATTTTTCCTTCGTGTCTTTAACATCAAAAAAAAAAATCATGAATTATGTTGTTGCAGTGGTCCATTTTACCCCATTCTCCCCTATACAAATTACAAATAACTTTGTTTCTCCCGAACTTTTCACCCTGTACTGTATCTTCCACCCATTCACTTCAACTTTTACTTTTTAATTTTTCTCATTAACTTTTATGAATAATTATAAATGTAAAGAAGCCATTATTGCGACTTTCTTTCCTCTTATTATGGCATTTAAACGATAATTCTATTATAATTATCAATATTTTAATGAAGTATAACGAATTTAAAATTTCACAATAACTTGTTAACATAACTGTAAAATTCTTGTCCTATTCTTTTGAGACATCTGAATTATTCAAATATGTAGTTAATTGACCACATTGTGACCTTGGTAGCGGCATTGAAATACCACAAGTACTAGATAAATGATTACAGACAATGTTCTAATATCTATCTTCTCCTCAGCATCAGATCCCAACCCTTAGTCACGTTTGTACCAATAATTTGACCTTTTTTTTTATCGTACATTTCTACAGAAATGTGCGGTTTTAATAAGAGAAGAGAATGGGTGAGGCTGTATTCGATTGGTACCTCAAAAAAATCATGCTTTCACTCTGCCTCTGTAATTACTGCAGTGTCATCTCTTATTTTTTTTTCAATCATTGATCTTCTTTTTATCCACTGCCTCCATTTTTCCTTCCTTTCAATCCTTTACTTCTTAACATCACTTTACGATCTTCGTTATCTCTACGTATTCTGGTATTTCGAATGATATTAGTGCCTTATAATCCTCGAACAAAATGTTAATTTATTTTTTTTTTAATTTTTTTTTAATTGATTCTTTTTTTTTCCTATAAAAATGAGATTGTATACTTTCAAAATTGATATTGAAAGTGAATTAATTTCACTGTGAATTTTTAGAAGGACTTGACGAGAAATACACTCTCACTTCATCCACATTTTTGACTCTATAACAACCCGTATTATTTTTTATCATGAGGGCTCAAGAGTGTTATATCGCAATAATAATATTCCTGATGTTTCGATTATCCGAGCAACTTGTTCAAGTTAATTTATAAAAATTACATGCATAAAATGTCCTTTCACGTAGTTTTTTTTTTTATTAAATTTCTATAAATAATTTTTTTTCACATTTATAGATTAACACGTCAGTTGTCTTATCCTGTAGGATCATAAAATTTACATTTTTCAGTTAGTTGAGAGCGTCAAGGATTTTTTTTTTTTATTAATGACATTACTGATTCGTGGCTTTAGTTATGAAATTCAAGGAATTTTAAATTATTTAAATAGTTTATTGCAATTTTTTCACGAGGAATTTGGAAATAATGGAAACAGGGTAGTGGGGATTTATTGCATTCCAGAAGAATCTCATTTTGCTTTTTTTTTTTTCGAAATTTAGCGAAAGCCTCAGTTGAAAATATTTATAAGAGAAGTGTGTGTTAATTTTATAACTATGCAAATTTTTTTTAAGCTCATCATTTTTAATAATTCATTATTTCTCTCATTACTCATATTTTTGCATATTTTTCACCTTCACTTTTCATCAATGAAGTTATAATTAATCCATTTCATTGACTAAAGATTCATTTGCTCAGCAATATTCCAAATATCTCAAACTGAATTTATGAATTTGTTAATTTTCACAATATTCTTCGAAATGATATCATAGATTATTCTCATTTCAATTACATAAGTGAAAAAAAAAAAAATCGTAACTCTGAAAAAATCCTTGAAATTTCTCTCTCGAAAAGAGGAAGAAATGAAAAAAAAAAAAAAAAAAAATCAATACAAAATGCAAATAAATTCATCTCAGTGAAAGATAATAAGGATGTATATTTTTTTCCTCTTAATTTCATATATTTTCGTCGAGATAAAGAAGAGAAATGAGTTACAAAGATCATATATATATATATATATATATATATATACCTCTCACAGGCGCTTTCCCACTTTGAGGATCCATCAGCAATGGCAAAGAAGACGAGGCTCAATAGCCTTCTGGAATTCAGCTAATGCAAACTTGACCTTCGTGAAAGAAGCGTGAAATTTATACATATATATATATATATATATTTAGTTTCCTTCATTTGGGTAATGGTTCGATTTCACAAAAACGAAAATTTCCCCACCCAACTTCCTTTGCCAAACTCGGCATACCCTCGGAACACAAATTTCTCTGTCGTTTTCATTTCTTCAACATTTATTTTTTCATCTTCCTCACGTCGATTTCACATCTCAGAAGTGTCAGCTCTATTTTTTTACAGTTGGAATCCTCGTTAACTACTTGTTGCTTTTATTATTCGAAAAATCACTCATATTGAGTGGAAATGTTTGACATAGGAAATGATCTTCATTCCATTTGGAAATGGATTAACGAAAAACTAATATTGTTTCACTGTTTTCACTTTATTCAAAGATACATAGGGGAGAGTGGGGCAAAATGGACACTATAATGAAACGGTTAGAGATGGATTTTTTTCGATGATCCTATTGAAAAGCTGAGAAAATTTCAGCCGGAAAACAAGTGTCAAATGTATTTTTTTTCGATTTTTTCGAAAATTTGATATGTTTTGGCGTTTTTGAGGGTTTTTTTCAGTTTTTTGCCAATATCTCTGGTTCTATTGGTCGTAACGATTGGGGGTTGATCTGAAATGAAAGGTGAGCTCATTTTCCATCGATTTATGGGGCTTTGAATTCAAAAATATCAATTTTTTGGATAGTTATAGGCCAAAAACTGTTTCACAAAACTGTTTCACAAAAATGCCCATAAATTCCTCAAAAATCGATATTTCCAAATTGAAAACCCCATGAATCGATGGCAAATGATCTCACCTTTCACCTCCGATCGGAATTTCTACACTACGACAAATAGAACCGAAGATATTCTCAAAAAACTGAAAATTTTCAAGAAAAGGAAGGGTTTTACCCCTCTAAAATGCTCCAAAAAGTCAGAATCGCCAAAAATTTAAAAAAATTAATTCCGGCACTTGTTTCCCGCCCAAAATTTTCTCAGAATTCAAATGGAATCGCCAAAAACAATCTGCCGCCAATACTTCTATTAATTTCAAGAGTTTCCCATAATATTTGCCTAAAAATTTAGATGTGTCCATTTTACCCCTGATGTCTATTTTGTCCCATCTTCCCCTGTATAATTTCTCCTTATTTCACTCTAATTTAAATGCAAGGGGTATTATTTTCATTTTTGCATTTCCAAGTAAGCAAATACGAAAGCCACTATGTTTCGAATTTGGGTCGTATTCTCTCCTCTCTTTTAGTTGATGGTAATGTCCAAATAATCTCTAAACACATTCAGATGATGAAACTTTAAAGTTTATTGTTATTTTGTAACATTTCGATGTTTCTAACAGCGTGGAGAATAGCTTAGGTAGAAAGGGCTTTGATTCAAATGAATGGAGACAATTGAAAAACCCGCTCAAATATTCAACTCATACAACGTGACCACATCAGCCCAAAGTAAGAGCAAACGTTTATAAAGAAAAAAAAAAAAAAAACTCATCATTCTTCGTCATCCTTTATTTTCATTTGGTTTGGAAGTTGAAGTGAGCCTTTCACTGGTTATGGAATCTGCAAAGTTTCCATTGGCTTTAATGTAAAAGACATTTTTAAGGATTTCCCAAAGTGTCCTTGAGTCCCGGAGAATCCAATGTTACTTTCAATTTGGAGAAGAAATCAAATTTCGATTCATCTTCATCAAGTTTATCTATATTTCGATTTTTTTTTATTTCCCTCATGTGAAAAAACAATGAACGTAATTCGAATATATTATTAGTAGTGACTTGTAGATTTCATGAAATGATGCTGTCATTTCAGAAAGTCCCATTTCTATTATTTGCTAATGATAGAAATGTTATTCATGGAGAATTTGAATGAAGCATCATCAGAAGAGAAATATTTTTTTTTAAGATGTGATTGACGTCAATGGGTACAAACTCATTGAGAGAGTAGCAATAGAAGGGGGACTTGAATAACAGCAGAGGAGCCTCTGGATTTACGCGGTAAATGTGATTATTAGTGTCACCGTGAACATTCATTTCATAATATTATGAGAGGAAATAAAAAAAAAAAAAATATCTATCTTCGCTTGTGAGAGCTCATTGCCCGTTGACGCCTAGAAGGATATCTTGAGATCTCTTGTTTGATAAATTGAGAAAGCCCTTGGTTTCAATGTAGCATTGCGAATATGTCTGATGTTTTATTGCTGCTGTGGAATTTATCGTGAACATTGGCCTCTCTCAATTCACATGTTCATCAAGGGAAAAGGAGAAAAAGTTAGAGAAACATCTTAATTAGCTCCAATCCGTTATTCATTTTAATTTCTTTTTTTTTTTTTTATGATTCAAACATTTGAAAAGTTACTGGACCTTTAGTTTCATCTTTTCGACCCCGAATTCTTCCGACTAGAAATAATTTCCTCTGTGCAGTAATCATTAATAAGATGGCGAATGAGAGATTTACTGTTCAACAACTTGGAAATACACTGAACAACGGATCAGGAGAAAGGGCAATCATGTCAATTATCAAATGAACATGTCATTGTCAACTTGATTGAATTGGCCTTTCATAGGTTCTAAGAAATGATTTATGTCTGACAATCATTTGAAAATTTTGAAATACGTACATTGTTGTGTGTTTGAAATTAAAAGAAAGATTAAGATGACTAGTTAAGACAAGTAAATTATTTTTTCTCCTTTACTTATAATGCAACGATGGAAATGGCCTATGCAGAAGGTTGAAGGAAAATTACGAAGGAATTTTCGAATTTCTAGGAAATCATCTTAATGCATATCTTTGTTTTGTCTTGGAATGATTTTTTTTTACAATTGCACTTTATTTCATGGCCTCAGGCCGTTGGATTTTTCTTCATTAGTTCCAGGTCTGCATCCATCATGTCTTTGACTAATTCCTGAAATTCAAATCAGTTACACAGTCTTCTAATTCCCTTTCCGATTCTTTTTTTTATCTTTATGAAATCATCTAGAGGGCTTATTTTCTGAATCTATTTACCTCGAAGCTAAACGAAGGCTTCCACCCAAATTTCTTGCTGGCCTTACTTGCATCACCGTGAAGCATGACCTGAAGAGAACAATAAATTAGAATATTCATTGAATTGTAAATAACGCGCTATTTTATGGGGAAAAAAAAAGAAAAATTCAACCCACCACTTCTGTTGGACGGAAGAATTTAGGATTAACACGAACTAAAACTTTCCCATTATCTTTGTCTCGTCCAATCTCTTCGATACCCTCTCCCTCCCACGTTATTGTAGTTCCCACATAACGGAACGCAGTTTCTACGAATTCTCTAACACTATGACTCTCTCCAGTAGCGATAACGTAATCTTCAGCAGTATCTTGTTGAAGCATCATCCACATGGCCTAATAGAATAGATAACAGGCATTTTTATACGTTGATTAATCTAGTACTGCAATTAATAGATAAATTATTATTATGAGACATTATGAGAAATTACCTTAACATAATCTTTGGCATGACCCCAATCTCTCATAGCATTCAAATTACCCAATTCAAGTTCTTCTTGTGCTCCAATATGAATTTTAGCGATAGATCTTGTAATTTTTCTCGTAACAAAATTTTCACCTCTCCTCGGGCTTTCATGATTAAAGAGAATTCCATTACATGCATACAATCCATACGCTTCTCGATAATTTACAACGATCCAGTAGCTATAAATTTTCGCGCAAGCTAGAAAAAGTAATTCCAACAGTGAATGTATCTCAATGAATGATTAATATGATTTAATGCAATAAATTTTCATACCATATGGTGAACGAGGATAGAATGGAGTCTGTTCATTTTGTGGTCCTGTAGAGTCTTTTCCACCGTAAAGTTCTGATGTTGAAGCTTGATAAAATCTTACTTTTTTCTCTAGGCTGCATGTTCTTATTGCATCGAGTAATCGAACTGTTCCTAGAGCATCTACTTCTCCGGTGTATTCACTCAACTCGAAACTCACCTGTACAATAAGTAAATTAACGATAAATTTATTTCTCATTCAATGACTGCATCATCCAACTATTCATTGTTTCATAACACCTGGCAAATGATTATGGTAAATTTTTATTCATCGTATTCATAAAATTAGATGAAAGAAAATATCAAGTAATATAAAAAATTCACTCCTGACAAGTTTTCTAAAAGTATTTATAGAGTGTAAATACTAAAGATAAGAGTCGAAAAACAATTATTCCACGAAAATGAAAAAAAAATCGAGTTTACCTGCGATTAGAACATGTATTTTTTGAAAAATAAACCAAGGCTATTAATCGTTTCTCGTTTCTCTTTATCACAAGCATGAAATATGACATTTTTAATGGCGTTCCCTTAAAGATATAATGTGTAAATGCTTATCTATACCTTGACGTGGCTTTGCGCAGCTAGATTATAGATTTCAGTTGGTTGTACACGAGCAATAACTTTGACTAAGCTACTGGCATCTGTCATATCACCCCAATGCAATTGAATATTTTCATGCCGATGAGTTTTTGGATCGGCATATAAATGCTGTATTCTTCCAGTATTAAATGAGCTTGAACGACGAATAATTCCATGCACTTCGTATCCTTTATCTAGGAGAAATTCTGCCAAATATGAACCATCCTAAAATTGAGATATCCTTTTTTTTTCTAATGTGGACATTTAAATGAAATATATAAATCGACAAGGCTAGAGATACAGAAGGGCCTCTAATAAATGCATTCAATTCTGTATTATAATGTTAGTGTCTTTAAGTGTCATTTAAGTGTACGTAAAGTGTAAGTGCTTTAACATGTACTCAAAGGGCATGTTAAATACACGAAAGAGGCACTTCTGTAGCTCCAGCCTTATCATATGTAAGGGAGAATGAGGCAAAATGGACCTCTGCAACAACATGATTCAGGAATTTTTTTCGGAGCTCAGGACTCGATTGAAAAATCTGGAAAAATTTGAGAAGATGCTCCAATATGTCTTCATTGTTGTATAATTTTTTCAAATTTTTTCATACAGCTGCCTATTCTCTAAAAAAATTCCAAATGATTTTAACAAACAGGTCCATTTTGCCCCATTTTCCCCTAAATATGTGAAAATGAGATTTTTGTTTTACCTGGCCGGTGATACCGGTGATTAGAGCAACTCGACGTTCCTCGGTTGCCATCGTTCTATCAACTTAACCTGAATACACTAGTCTTTTCCAACGTTTCAAATGAACAAACAGATTGTTTAAACAACTGGACTCCACATGTAACTATACTATTCTTCCTTCTATCTCGAGTCTTTATTTTTCATTCTAGAACGTTTTCTGTCGATTAATAACACTCCGTATCAGCTCATGGATTAACGTCAAAACATTATGAGAGAATGGGGAGGAGTAGTAGAGCTTGTGAATTGTGCCTAAAGGGTGCAGGAATGTCCAAGTATGTATCTCTACGTTCAAAAATAGCGGGAATATTTGAATTATGAAAGCGTGCAGAGCACCATCTGTCAGAGCTCTATCAAAATGCAGTGTTTTCAAAATGAAGAACTACAATAATTACATTCCTCATTCATCATTCAGTAAATAACAAAAGAAAATAAGAGATTAGTTGAATAAAACAACGAATACCAGGCACAAGAGCTTGGATAAACTTTAACAATGTTGACTATGCAATTTGGCCAGTGTGGAAATCAACTTGGCGAGACATTGTTCAGTAAAATAACTGACGATCTTCAATCAGTGAGTCCAGGAACAGGTTTTACTGATTGTTATGAGTACAAAGAAGAGGTAATATCCAAATGGTTTGAAGGTAATGCTAAAGATGGTCGTAAAATTGCCAGAGTTATCTTGATTGATACAGAGAAAAAAGTTATAAATAGAGTAGTATCTGAGAAGAATGACTACTACTGTTATCGATCGAAAAACATCATTACTCCAGGGAATTCTGGAGGTTCAGCAAATAATTGGGCTTTTGGATACTCGAGAAAGGGGCCAATGTTTGATGAACTAGTATTAGAAGCTGTTAGAAGAGAAGTGGAAAGGGCAGATCGTCTAGATGGCTTTCTTTGTCTACTTGGCTGTGCTGGAGGCACTGGATCAGGCCTGGGAAGCTTTATCATATCCTCACTACGTAATGAATTTCCAGTGAAGAATATAATCACAGTTCCAGTTCTTCCATTTACCTCTGGGGAAGTTGCAACACAAAACTACAATACTATTCTTAGTCTTGCCAAGATCATTGGAGACTCTGATTTGATTATCATGATGGAGAATGAAAAACTTGATCAACAATTGTCATCAAATAATTTCGGAGTAAAAATAGATTTTCCAAGGGATCTCAATGCCATTGTGGCAGAAAATTTTTTATCCATCTTCCAGCCAGCTAGAGATGTTGATTCTGGCTGTCGGAATCAAGTGAATCACATTATCTCAAAAGTATCACCCCATCCAGGATACAAATTGGCCTCTATCGAAACCATTCCACCTCATCTAGACTCCCAAAATACAGCTACGAATTATCAAATTCATTATAAGTGCCTCAGGAAAGAACTTTCCATACCTAGAGGTATTAAAAGCCTTTCCAACATTCTCATCACGAGAGGAACCAGTAAACAAAAGATAAAAAAAACACTTTGCTCTAATGAAGATGATGCAAACTCTATTCATCAATTGATTGATCGTGAAATTTACTGTCAAATGAAATGGCTCTCATTCAATGAAAAAATGACGCATTTTCATCAGAGAAGAAATTTTTTGGGAAATGAAAAATACAGCTCAGTAATTTCTAATAATTCAAGAATTGCAAGAACTCTGGACGAAATTTTGGCTAGTACTTGGAAAATTTACATCCACGGAGCTTTTTTACATCAATACAAACAATACGGATTGGAGGAAGATGATTTTCTCCGAGCATTTGCCAAGATTGAGAGTGTTATCAAATCTTATAAATCCCTCGAGATCAATTGAAGTGACTCTATCTACTATGAACATTTGCGCAACTTCCGCAATGTCGTCACAGAATTATGCCGCCATCCCCCTCTTGAATGTAACTTATACATAGTAATGGAGTGAAACGTGGAGTATCGATCACAAACTTATTCTGGCTTTCTATACGTTCACCCCACCAACCCAATTGAGGGATGTCTTCCTGTGACGTCACGAACATCGACCCACGTGCAACCCCACTCTTTCCCGATGACGAAGAAGATGAAATTAACAAGTTCCGGGAAACTGAAAGACTTACCCTGTAATCAATTCAACTGTCTGACCTCAAAAAACAAAAATTATTGCACAAAAACATTGCTGAAAATATTTCAATGTAGGGAAAAGTAGGGTGAGATGGCTTGGGATGGATGTTTTTTAACGATTTCATTGAAAAGCTGAGGGGAGTTCCTGTTAAAAACTTGTATCTAAATTAGTATCTTAAAGTTTTCTTAAAAATTCTATCTTTTTTTTCTATGAAAGGGTGCATCAAATCCTTTCTTTTTCGATTTTTTTCACTTTTTTGAGGATATCTCTGGTTCTATCTATCATAGCGACTTGATGTCGGTCTTGAATGAAAGGTGAGATGATTCGCCATCAATTTATGTAGTTGAAGAAAAAAAATTATCGATTTTTTTAGATACTCATGGGCGTTTTTGGGAAAATCAATTTTTGCCCTACAAGTGCCTATAAAATCGATAATTTCATGTTCAAACCCCCATAAATCGATGGCAAATGATCTGATTTACCACTTGCAACCAATATCAAGTCGGTACGATCGATAAAATCAGCGATATTCTCAGAACTGTGAAAATTTTCAATTTTTTAAAGGATTACAAAATTAAAGCTCTGTTTTTCAGCTGAACAAATAGGCTTTCGAAAAAAAAAAAAAAATTGCAAAAAATTAATTTCGACATACTTTCAAAGAGAAATTCTCTCAGTTTTCCCATGGAATCATCAGAAAAAAAAACTATCTCAAATAACTGAGAACTTTTCAAAGTACAAATCATAAAAATTAAAATGTGTTGTTCTCGCCCCATTCAAAATTGAGCTAATGCTGCAAATTTGATATATAGATACTGTTATCGCAATTACATTGTAATTCCTATGATATTTTTCTCAAAATTGTCAATGAAAAACATTCAAAAAAGCATCAATGAAAAAAATTCAATAGAAAATCAAATATCGAAAATTATTTATACACTTTTTTATTTAAACTTGCCTTTTAATCCATAATCTATAAATAAAATAAAAAAAATATACAATGTCTATATTTTCACGTTTATACCTCCTAGCTTCGGCCCTGGTTTTTCGATCTACACCTTCTCCTTCCCCCACTCCTAGCGTAAAATCCCCGCCAATGCTGCAGCGTATTCCTTGACGTCGATACCTCCACCTTTCAACTCGCCACCCTTATTCTTGTTCTCTCTCTCTCTTTCTCCTATCTCTCTCACTCAGTGGCAGACTGAGCGGCCCCACCACTACCACCTTACACTCCATAATCGAGGGGTGGGATACGCTCGCCACAGGACGCTGTAGACGCAACTTTACCTCGGGTTCCTTTGTATTGTTGTGAATTTTTTCAATAATAAGGCCCAGGTAAAGATAAAAATCAAGGGGAAAAAGGTCTTGAAAAGGTTCGTCCATCGTTTGTGTTAGTGATTTACTCTCGGAGTAAAAAAAATCTCTGAGAGAAAATAAAACAGTGCAAGTGCGTTCCTCTGGCTGCTGGACAGTCCCTGGCTTATTTTGTACGGGTTACGCCATTTTGTAGAAATTTCTGATACAAGCATCTAAAAACTGTCAATTACAACAGGGTTGAATGATTTTTTTTTTTATTTACATTCATTAAACACAATTTTTTTCAATCAAATTCTACGTTATTTTTACAAATTTTGTGGTAATTTTCAAATTTCCAACGTTCGAAACTGTTTGTTGTGACAGAAAGAGAGAGAGAGAAAGAGAGAGAGGCCTCAAGTGTCAAATTGTGAATGAAAGTTCAAGTTTTTCACTAAAAAAATTTGAGAAAAACTTGTTAAAGTGCATTTTTATATCATTCATTGTGATTTGTATCTTTGAAAATTTTTTTCCATTCATCTCGTGAGTGTGACACGTGTTACAGAGCAGAGATGAAGGTGCTTGAAGGAGGATACATGGCTCCAAAAACTCGTTAAAGGTAATTAATTGTCTAAAAATTGTCATATTTTGATTTTTGTAAAGAAAAAAACGCTGAAATGATTTCATGAAAAATAAATAAAGGCGGGCTTATCTGTGTTTTGGAGAAAAATAAATATATATATATATATATAGCTCAGCAGGTGCATGGCTATTGATACGGCACTGTCAGCCATTCTGAAAATTTTCCCCCCTCACTGCCTCATCTCCACTTG
Source organism: Aleiodes alternator (assembly GCA_963921955.1). Taxonomy (NCBI): domain Eukaryota; kingdom Metazoa; phylum Arthropoda; class Insecta; order Hymenoptera; family Braconidae; genus Aleiodes; species Aleiodes alternator. The sequence goes on from OY998112.1 coordinate 5,163,925, forward strand.
CTTTATTCTCCTCCAATCTATGGTCAAAATGACCCTGAGGGACAGTGTAGTGCCTCATTCCCTCTATCTCTATTGCCACAGAATAATGAAGATATTCGAGGAATTTTATCTACAAGGGGATGAAACTACCCTCGGATTTCATCCCTCCAAACATCGTAAAAATAATTCAACAAACTCTGAGACAATTCTACTATTAATTTTCTTGAGACAGTATTTTCTTCGAGAGGAATCACTTGATGAGAGTCAAGTTATAGTGGAGATTTCAATGCCTCATTTTCTCTATTTTTTTTTTTTTTCTCAAGGAATTCTAGTTTGAAAAATAAATTGGAAAATTCCAATCGTTGAAAGTTCATATAGGAGAAAGCTAAAAATAATTTGAGAAATTAATTCAGTCACTTTTTCGTGTGTAATGAATTGGAGATAATATTTTTTTTTTTTATCAGGAATTTATAGACTTAGAAAAACAGGTCATTAACATGAAGCTCAAGTCTGTATGACTCATTGCCCTCAGAACCCTCTCAATCGCGCAGGTTCTCCAATCCAATTCACCTCTTTTTTTCCCCTCTCACATTTCAAACACCAAACCATTCACCTGTACAAAAAAAAAAAATACCTGTCTTTTCATTCCTCTAATAATGTATTCTATTTCCAGAGTTTAGAAAAGTTTTTCTTGGCTGGATGAAACTCTATCTTCTCCATCAAAATCAAACAAAAGGAACATTGAACAAATAAAGATGAGAACTCCCGGTGCTGAGGCAGAGGTGAATCGTACACACGACACTTATGGATTTGATTTTCAACCGAAAATTAAAAATACTGGATCAACGTCCTCATCGCCAATGCCATCGTCCTCTGGAATCATTGTTAATCCACTTGTTTTGTCAACTTCTCAGACGGATACTGAAATTTTCACAAACAGGTGAGATGCATTTACATTTTTTCATTCCGGATGTGAAAAATGTAGTAAATATATTTGGACAAACGTTTTTTTTTCAATATAAAATCATTGCTTTAATTGCATACACAGATAGATCATATGGGGGAAGGTGGGACAAAATGGACATAAGGGGTAAAATGGACACATCTAAATTTTTAGGCAACTATTATGGAAAACTCTTGAAATCCATAGAAATATTGGCGGTAGATTGTTTTTGATGATTTCATTGGGAAGCTGAGGAAATTTTAGTCGAGAATCAAGTGCCGGAATTGATTTTTTTGAAGTTTTGGCGATTTTTACTTTTTTGAGCATTCTAGAGGGATAAAAGCCTTCCTTTTTTTTTGAAATTTTCAGTTTTTTTGAGAATATCTCCGGTTCTATTTGTCGTAGCATAAAAATTCCGGTGGGAGGTGAAAGGTCAGATCATTTGCCATCGATTCATAGGGTTGTCAATTCAAAAATATCGATTTTCAAGGTATTTATGGGCATTTTTGTGGGACAGTTTTCTGAAACAGTTTTTGGTCTATAAGTATCCCGAAAATTGATATTTTGGAATTCAAAACCCCATAAATCGATGGGAAATGAGCTCACCTTTCATTTGAGACCAACCCCGAATTTCTACGACCAATAGAACTAGAGATATTTGCAAAAAACTGAAGATTTTCAAGAAAGAAAAGGCTTTTACCCCCCAAAAATACCGAAAAATATCAAATTTTCCAAAAAAATTAAAAAAAATCATCTGATACTCGTTTTTCGGCTAAAATTTCCTCAGCTTTTCGATTTGTCAAAAAAAATCCATCTCTAACCGTTTCATTATAATATCCATTTTGCTCCATTCTCCCCTAACTTGATAATTAATAACTCAGAATAGAGTTTGTTTAATACAGGCAAATAGAAGATCTCATCTAATTCATAAATCAGATAATTGAACATTAGACTTTGCATGAAGTTTATGAAGTATTTAGTCAATAAAATTTATCGTTAAAAAAATGTGATTAAAATGAAAATTACCGAGAAATCACATTTTTCTTAATAATTGTATCTGACTACTCAATTAACTGGGTATCAATACAAGTTCATTAATTATTCTAATTGTGCTCCTATTTTTACCCAGTAAATAAACCATTTGAAATTATTATTCAATGAAAAATAAACAAATTTTCAACTATTCTGCGACCTCTAGAGGTATCTAAATTGAAGCTCGTGAATTTAAAATTTTTCCAAGTAGCACTTTCTCATCTCTATATGCTATCTAATCTATGCCAATGTGTTTTCTTCACGTTTTTTTTTCTTTCCATCATCATCAAACAATTCTTTTTTGCATTCCTGAAAAGATATCACGTACCAGTCCGCGCTGTAGTCAATAACTTTACTTGTAATTGTGGGTGGCCTGATCACACATATATATTTATGAGAAAACTTATGCAAGTGTATGTCCTCGTGTATAGATAATAATATACGTAACGACAGTAGTTGAAAACAACGGTGAACGAGAAAGAATCGTGGAATGTATGTTCATGAAGATCTTAAAAAATTCCTAAATAGGAGAAAAAAGAAGAAATGTTTGTGGAAAACTTTGATAATGTATTATATTCATTTTTGAAGATATTGTAGTGAAACTTGTGGATAAATCAAGTATTTGCTTTTGTACTTAAATTAAATAGGTGAATTAATGAGATAAAAAGTGATTTAAAAACGTGCCTATACACTATTGTGTTCTCCAGTAAAACAGCAATAGACGAAAAAAAAAAATAATTTAAAAATTACTCTGTTCTTATAAAGAAAGTGCAGAATAAATTTCTGTAAACATTGCTGTTTTTTTCTGTTTTTTAATGGAAAGAGTATAAAAATTGTCGTATGTGTTTGGTAAATGATAAATAATGGTTCTCGCTCGTTTTTTTATAAAAAAAGAGCGAGATGATCCACCCCTCCATCAATCAGGAGTGGACAAAGTTGTGCCTAGGTGAGGAATAATCGAAAACGAATTTTAAAAAAAAACTAACAATTATTGGAGCACATTGTCGTGTCTATTTTCGGAGGATTCAAGGATTGTTGTTTTTTTTTTTCTTTTTTTCAATTTACTAAGGTTTTCCTTGTTTTCTTAGATTTTTCTTATCTTTATGCATTGAAAAGTGGCCATTTCATCATTCTAGTGTGCTGTGTATTCAAGATGAATTGGGTCAGCTGAGTAACATTGCTGTTGCCTCTAGTTTGTCCAATGGTGGTGTAAAAGATGCACAGGTAATAAAAAATGAACCCAGTTATGATGGAGCAGGTGATTCTAAGAGTGAAAGCTCGGATGACATGACCAAGCATGGACCAAGCTCCGGTGCCATGGAGACACAAAAATCAAGCTGGGTGGAAGGAATTCTTGGCTGCATGAGACCAGTTTGGACAATGCTATCTAAAGCCACTGTTAATGAGAAAATTAAAGGAATTCCAGGTAAGGCAATGCATCAATTAATGATTATTGAAATAGGAAAATCATTGAAAATATCTTATCTCAAATACTTGTACTAAAAGTCAAGTAATTTTTATTATTTCCATGATGTTGCAAAACATTATTTAAGAAAAAAAATGATTTTTTCAAACAGATGATGATTGGGAGATTCCCTTCGAGACAATAAGTGACCTGGAATGGCTGGGATCAGGTGCACAGGGTGCTGTATTCCGTGGCCTTTTAAATAAAGAAATCGTTGCTGTGAAGAAGGTCCGTGAGCCACGAGAGACTGATATTCGTCACCTACGTAAACTCAATCATCTAAACGTCGTAAAATTTCGTGGTGTTTGCACTCAGGCACCCTGTTATTGCATCATCATGGAGTACTGTCCCTATGGACCACTCTACGATCTTCTACGTGCTGGTGAACCAGTTCCTCCACCTCGTCTAGTTTCTTGGTCGAAACAGATAGCCTCAGGAATGGCCTATCTCCATAATCACAAAATAATTCACCGAGATCTTAAAAGTCCAAATGTTCTAATTGGTAGTGGAGAAGTAGTGAAAATTTCAGACTTTGGAACTAGCAGAGAATGGAATGAGATAAGTACGAGGATGAGTTTTGCTGGTACAGTTGCCTGGATGGCTCCAGAGATAATAAGAAACGAGCCCTGCTCCGAAAAAGTAGATATATGGTCATATGGAGTAGTTCTATGGGAATTGTTGAGCGGTGAAATTCCATACAAAGACGTCGACTCATCGGCAATAATTTGGGGAGTTGGGAATAATTCATTGCATCTACCAATACCTGCTAGTTGTCCAGAGGGCTATAAACTTTTGGTCCAGCAGTGCTGGGCAGCAAAACCGAGAAATAGACCGTCATTTAAACACATTGAGGTGCACTTACAAATAGCAGCTGTTGAGGTACTTTGCACTAAACAAGAGGAGTATTTTAAGACACAACAGACTTGGAAAGAGGAGATTAGAGTTCACATGAAACAGATGCAGACAAATAGCTCAAATGGTTCGAGATACGAGGCTGATTTGATCAGACAAAGAGAGAATGAACTCAGGCATGCCCAGGACATTAGGGAACATTATGAACGAAAGTTGGAAGTTACAAATAATCTTTATCTCGAGTTGAGTGCATTTTATCTTCAAATGGAGCAACGTGAACGTGACATTGCAAAAAGAGAGCAACAGTCTGGTTATAAACAGTGCAAAAAACGCCTAGTACATCCACTTTTACAAGCAAGAGACAGATTACATAGGAGGAGAAATAATTTGGCACAACAGTCAAGCTCATCAACACCAACTACACCTCCATCTCCTCAGGATTCACCTCAGAGTCCTATGAAAGCTACATTATGCACTCAATTGAATGAATCTAATCAACCAGAGACTATTGTACTTCCAACTGCGAATTCTAGTTTTAAACAGAGAAAATATCGACACAGACGAGTTGGTTCAGGAGGTATTGCATCAGCAAGTCCAAGGTCAAGTCCACATCGTGAAAGAAAGAGTGGCGAGCTGAGTCTGAAATACGTCGATCATCAGACACAGACTGATATAACTAGTATCAGTGAATCTATCGAAAATTTGGGACTTTTTGGCCTTTCCAAGGGTGTTCAGTATTCACCACCCAGATCACTACCAAAATCTATCAATGGCAACTCGCCTGATGTTGTTGATAAAGATGTTTACGATGGTAATTTATGCTCAAGTCCTGATGGATGTTCAATTGAGAATAGATCAAATGGTAATGAGAGAATTAAGGATAGTGATGATGAGAATCTTGAAACGCTTGAGAGGAAGGTTTCCGAGATTATCAATGCCAATAGACTTCTTTCACCCGTTGACAATGGGAACAGCGATGATGTCACAATGCATGGGTGAGAATTCAATTTTTTTTTTCCACATTCTCAATGTTATATTATTTTTATTCTTTCATAAATTGATCAGAACTTTAAACACACGCAACAAAAAAAAACACACATTTATCACCTTTTTTTCTTTATTTTAATTTGTATTATTTTGCTTTTTTTTCTTGTTTTTGTTCGTTCACGAATTTTGTAGCTTACATTACGGTGGAATGAATGGGGCCGTAGGAGGAAGGAGTGAGGATAGAGAGCAGAAAGCAGCTGATGGGAATGCAGAGGACGAGAATGATAATAAAAGGATTGATAGGACAGGAGAGAATGATAATGACGAGTTTGATATTGATTCAGAGGACGATGGAGGTGAGGAGGGCTGGTCAGATGAGGACAGAGAATCATCGAGTAGATATGGGCTTAGTTACTCACTTAGAAGAAGAAGGTAATAATGAAAAAGCAATGTACACCTTGGCTTGATGGCTTTATTCATATTAATCATTCTTTTTCTCTGCTTATTTTTAATAACTTTTATTTTATTCTATGAAATATTGAAGCTTGTCTTTCAATCTTGTCTATATTATTTGGTTAATGCTTTTTGCAGTGCTACCAGAAGACCCATAGGCCCTGGATGCAGATTAAGAAGAGTGAAGCAGAATCCCCACAATGCCATCGATCGTGGCCTAATATCAGATGAAGAAAATACATCGGAATATTCTCATCCACCTTCCAGTCATTCCTCGACGCTTGAGAGTAATCCTGATGTTCAACGGGCTTACCGAAGAGCCACACGTAATGCCAATAAAACATCAGAAGCCTCATATTTGTATGTTAAACGATCGAATGATCGTGAAATAGCAGTAAGCCCTTAGAATTTAATACCCGATGCTTTTTGAATGAAAGATATATGTATATATATACATATATATTATGAAAAATTCAGATTATCTGGATTATATTTTCGACCGTAAAATTTAAAGTAGTATGAGTGTGAAATTATGAGTTTAAATGAGGAATGTGGTCGTTATGTACTTTAAAATGAAAGTATTAAGTTGTATATAAGATTTTGGGGTGATTACAATTTGTAAATAGATTTCTGTATCGTATATAATCGTAAGGTTTGATTATCGTTTAAGAATAATGTGTAGCTCAGTGATTCGATAGACGGGAGATTGATTTCACTAGGATTAAAAGATTATGACTAATTTCTCATATTATATCAATTTTTTTAATTGGGAAAAAATAGTTTAAAAAAATAGGGAAACATGTATATTAGAGTTGATCGAAAAAGGTAGAAGACTAGTTTTTCTTTCTCTAAATCGTATGGAATCAATTTAGTAAAATTTCCAACATATAAAATTTATAAAATGAGAAATAGTTTGTAATTTTTTAATCGAAATATCTCTGATATGATCAAGTACAATTACATGTGAATGACTGAAATTATCTCTTTATTCTTCTCTCTTTATAACGAATGAATGCATGGATCGAATGTTTGAATGATCGAGAATGTTGACTCAATTTTTTTTCTCTCGAGTGTTTGCTCATGAATTTTTGTACAAACAAGAAAAAAAGATGAAGAAAAAGAAAACAATTTTTTTTCTGTTGCCGCGATGACGATGTTTTACATAAATTATGAAATTTCCTTGGATCTCATGAATTAAACTATGCAAAAGAAGATAAATTTATGTTCTCCTTTTGCTTAGGGAATAAAAAAAAGAAGGAAATTAAAAATAAAATAATAATCGTGCAATTATCTTTACTCATTGCAAAATGAATAGTATTTATATATACACACGTGCCGCCCAAAATTCAAGATTGTAGCATTAAATTAGAGACAAAATAATGGACGAATCAGTATATATATATATATAAATATATATATATACCGGCAATATTAAAAATTTCGTAGAATTATATTAATAAATAGAATGATTTACGGAGCTGTAGAAATAATTAGAGATTTTTTTTTTATTAGTATGAAAATTCTGCAGGTATATTGATATTTTTCAAGTCCAGTGTATTCAGTTGATTAAATTAAATCATTGACAATTTTATTTTGATACACTGGGGTGCCTTAAAATTTAAAAGACAATGGAAAACTATTTAAAAAAAAGGAATCATTGTACCTGCTTCAGCATTAACGGAAAATTGCCTTAAAAGAATTTATATTGTTCTTATAATGTACTATTTTGACAATATACAATTAATTCCAATAAAATTTCAACTATCAGCTCCGCATGGCATTCGAATTAATTGAATTTGTAAAAAAAAAAAAAAAAAAAGAGAAAGAAAACAAATTGACAGCTAAATTCAACTGGTTCGTCTTGCGTTTTCTTCGTTTTCGTAGCGATACGAGTTGAATAATTTAAGAATGAAATGTAACTGAATAATTTTGTCTAATCAGTAAAATTCCTTTACTCCTGATGATTTTGATGATGATGATGATATATTTATGGACAATTTTCCAAACCCTTCCACAATAATTTCATCTAGTTTTAATAAAAGTGAGCCACTACGAGATTTCTTTTCTGTCATTATAGGAAGTACTGTAAACTTTGTTATTGAGTAACATTGAGAACATTTAAAGTCTATGATACAATTAACATTTTTATTTCCATCAAAAATCACTCGCAACGAAATTTTCCCCTTCTCACTTTCTACTCGTCCCAAATTCAATTGAAAATGCGTGTACTATTGACACAGTCTTTTTTGGTAAGTATATATCAACAAAAACAATAGTATCCAGTCGATTCGCAGGAGCATTTGTTGCTCAAACAATGGTATATTTATAATACTGTCTTTAGCATTTAAAGAAAAACAGAGTTTTTCATTGAATTAATTTAAAAAGAAAAAATGCATAGTAGACAGAATAAGAAGAGAATGAACGAGGAAAAACAAAAATATCACTTCCACTCTGGGTACGAGGATCATTATCATTCAATGGGGATGAGAGATGTCGCATTTTTTTGTTTTGCTTCAAGCAATAAAACGACAGATCAAACTTCTTATACATTTTTACAAAAAAATGTGCCATTTAAAAGTTCACCAATAAAATGAATTGTGCAGAAATTCAGCGGTTGACTTGTATAGAGTTGAGGCACTCTGTTTGAGGCCTGTTAGGAGAGATACAACACCCTCTTTTTGGTCCTCCTGATTTTCCTCGTCTTCTGGCAAGTATTCAGGATAGTCATCGAGATCTCCATTCTCTTCATTTGTCTGAAAATTGACATTAATCTTTAAAATAAATACAACATTTCATCCACTTTACTAGTGAATTCAACACTCACCAGTTTGACTAAAAATTCCTGATTGTATTTATTTCTGGTAACTAATCTAGCCTCCATATTCTGAGTATTATCTTGTATTGCTTGTGCAATACATTTAGCAGTAACATTAACCAGTGTTCTCATGGTAACTCTCTGATGTTCAACATCAAGAACAAGTGATATGAGTCCCTCAATTCTGATCAATGTTGCTTCAAGTTCTGCCCTCGTTTCCTATGAAAAAATTCAACAGAATTAGGAGAAGGTGGGTCAAAATGGACATCAGGGATAAAATGGACACATCTAAATTTTCAGGCAAATATTATGAAAAACTTTTGAAATTTCTAGAAATATTGGCTGTAGATTGTTTTTAATGATTTCATTAGAAAGCTGAGGAAATTTTGAGTGGGAAACAAGTGCTGGCATTGATTTTTCTGAATTTTTGATGATTTTGACTTTTTGAAGCATTTTAGAGGAGTAAAAGTCTGCCTTTTTTTTTTAAATTTTCAGCTTTTTGAGAATATTTTCGGTTCTATTTGCCGTAGCGTAAAAATTCCGAATGCAGGTGAAAGGTGAGATCATTTGCCATCGATTCATAGGGTTTTCAACTAAAAATATCGATTTCCAAGGTATTCACGGGCATTTTTGTGAAATAGTTTTGTGAAACAGTTTTTCGACTATAACTATCCGAGAAATTGATATTTTTGAATTCAAAACCTCATAAATCGATGGAAAATGAGCCCACCTTTCATTTAAAACTAACCCCGAATTGCTACGACCAATAGAACCAGAGATATTTGCAAAAAAATGAGGACTTTCGAAAAAAAAGAAAGGCTTTTACCCCTCAAAAATCCCAAAAAATATCGAATTTAAAAAAAAAATCGACAAAAATGCATCTGAGACTTGTTTTCTGGTTAAAATGTTCTCAGCTTTTTAAGAAGCATCATCAAAAAAAGTCCATCTTTAACCGTTTTATAACAGTGTCTATTTCGCCCCACTCTCCCCGATATTCCATTCCAATTAATTCATAAATAAATCAAAGATACTCACTGGTAAAAGCCCACTAACATGAAGAACAATAACATGTGTCTTAAGTTTTTTTGGTTCAATAACTCTTCTACATCGACTTCTTAAATTATAAATAGGCGGTTTCATTCTCTCAATATCATCCTTGACATTTTGTGCATGTTTAGCCAAATGTGGTGTATCAATACCATATTTATTGACAACAGCCTCGAGTGCCTCTCTAACACCAAAAGTCGAGGTTATGTGTACATAATTTTCAACATTTTTCGTGAATATCTCAAGTATTTCAAGTGCCAATTCAACAATTTCCATATCAGGTACTTCGAGAACATAGGCAAGGTATGACAATACAGTTCTGTCCTGTAAAATCATTAATTACATATTTAATAATGTATTTTTTTTATTTAAATAATTCAATGAAATGATAAAATATCTCTTTCCACTTCATCAAAAATTATTATAAACAATGTTTATATTATGAAAATAAACCCTGACCTTTAATATAGTGTCATGGTTGGTAAAATCATCGGCAAGCTTCCTGTAAGTCTCCAGAGTTGATCGTAGCTCTTTGGAGTCAACTGGATCCTCAGTTTCCATGATTTTCCTTTTATTAAGTGCTTTTCAAGCACATTAATAACACTTTTTTTGACTTCCTTTCGATTAATTTTATATAATAATAAATCCTTTTAGTTTTCCAATTTACTGAGTTTTCAAGACCCTCCTACCCCTCAACAGCTGGCCAAAACACACCACTTTGGAGTTTTTCGAAGTTTCTGAGATGGCGACACAAGTTCCTACCCCTTTCGTCCCCCCCAGCACCCTTAGAATTTGCTCCAAAATTTCCTAGAACAGTATTCATCTGAAATAAAATAGATATTTACTCAGTTTATTCACGATGGCATTGTTCACTCCTTTTACATCGTAATACACGAAGAATTTTACCTTTTTTTTTAACCACAATTCATGAATACATTCGGATTTATATTACATGAAACTGACCCAAGCAATTCGCAGATCATTCGCAAGCTCCAAAAACATGTGTTCATGTTGAATTATTCAATTTGAAGGTTCAATTGATACAATATTAATTGTAAATACTTTTTTGTTGCTTAAAGATATAGGAAATCAGTGAATTTAATAATAGATTATATGGTCTGTTGAAGGGGATTTTATTGAAAATTATTGGTTCATCACTTTTCTAACCTTTTGATAAGAAACATGTGGTGGTACAGTGGTGGCTGAAAAATTTTTAACTGTTAATTGGAGTAATTTCATTTCAATAAGAAATTGACGGCGATATGGTATTGAGAGAGGGATGGCTACTGTTTAGTAATGCATTACATATATTTAAATTTAATCATGACATTAGGCGAATTTCGTCACTGCCTAAACTCACACCTCAAGAGGTAAACAAATAATTTAATTTAAAGTGTAAATAATTGTTAATTTGCTAAAAATTGTTTGCAATTTGAAAAAATTGTCATGTAATTCTATATTCTTTCGGCAATTTATAGGGAAGAGTGAGGCAAAATGGACCTAGAAAACGAGATGACTCGAGATTTTTTTAAAAAGCAGCGGTTGCTCCAAAAAATCTGAAAAAATTTACAAACAATAGAGATATGTTGGAGAATTTTCTAAAATTATTTCAAATTTTTTTGTCAAGTCCTTCATTCTGAAAAAAATCGGTAATCATGTTACTATGACGGTCCATTTTGCCCCACTCTCTCCGCTAATTTTAAAAAGCAATAGACATTCTTTAATTAAAGACTTTTTTTTCAGGTAACAAGAATTTTAAGAGCCAATGAATTTACCAAAGAATTTGAAGGAACAAGTTCTATAAAATATTATGACACTAATCAATTACAATCGAATAATCCCATTGAAGATACAAGATCAGAAGCAAGGTGTCGTCTGACTAATGGTAAGAATTTTTTCATTGAATATCAAGAAATGTTTTTTGAATTCTTTCAAATTTTTAGAATTCCATTCAAGTGGTTTGAAATTATTTTGAAAATGATTTGATTGAAAAGGTGAGGAAATTTGATTTCAAAAACATAGAGAAAGGTGGGGTAATATGGACACTCCAATTGAATGGTTCGAGCTAGAAATTTTCTGATGACTCCATTGAAAAGCTGAGGAAATTTCAGGCGAATAACATATGTCAAAAATTTTTTTTCCAATTTTTGGAAAAATTTCCTTTTCAGCTAAATTTTGAAGGAGTTTCCTTTTGAAAATCGAAAAAATTCACTATTTCGGTGATATTTCTGGTTCTGTTGGTCGTAGCGACCTGGGGTTGATCTCAAATGAAAGGTGAGCTTTTTTCTCGTCAATTTTTGAGGTTCGAATTTTTTTAAAATCAATTTTTCAAATATTTCTAGGTCATTTTCTGAAAATTAGTTTTTGCCCTATAAGTACTTTAAAAAATTGATATTTTTCTTTTTGAACTCGATGAATTGATGGGAAATGAGCTCACCTTCCATTTAAAATCAACCCTAGGTCGCTACGATCAATAGAACCAGAGATATTCTCGAAAACCTGAAATTTCTTCAAAAACAGAAGCCTTACACCTTCAAATCTTGCGCAAAAAATGATATTTTTGAAAAATTCGAAAAAATAACTTCTGAAATATGATTTTTATGGGAAATTTCCTCATCTTTCCAATGACATCATCAGAAAAAAACTATCTCCATCCATTTCGAGTAAATTCCATAGTACAAAATAGCATAGTACTCAAACCAACTCGTGTCCATTTAACCCCACTGCTCCCTAGTATAAAAAATCAATTCTAAGATGTGTCCCAACCCGAATTTTCTCAGCTTTTCAATGGAACCATCCTATGTATTTTATTCTGAAGACTTCTACTGATTCATTGCATTTTTTTTTATCATGAAGCGAATTCGAGTTGTTTCTAAATCAATTTCCCATTTTCAACAGGACTATTATTAGGGATTTTCGATGGACATGGAGGCAATGCTTGTGCTCAAGTAATTTCGAAACGATTACTACATTATATTGCGGCTAGTCTACTTCCTCCAGAAGTTTTGAAAAAAACACTGGAATTGTATAAAAATCCGGAACAATTGCGTCAACATTTACTCGAGTGTTACCATGATAGTTTAGAGTTTATTCCTGAAATTAGTAAACTCTATGGTGAAAGTTTTCTTTTATATCTCAAAAATGTTTCTGAGAAATATGGACAGACAAATGAGGAGGATTTTCAGATGGACAGTGCACTAGAGAGAGCATTTTTGAGTTTGGACAGGGATCTTTCTGATGAAGCACTGACAAAAAACAAGAGACAAACTGATGCCAAGACACTTTCTGTGGCTATATCAGGAGCAGTTGCAGTTGTAGCTCATATAGATGGTCCACATCTTCATGTAGCTGGTGTTGGGGACTGTCAAGCGGTTTTAGGTGTTCATTCAGGTAAGGATTGCTGCCAAAGCAAAATTTTAATGAAACGAACATAATTCAGGATTTTTTTTTCCATGTCAAGGGCACGAAGGAAAAATCTGAAAAAATTTGAGAAAATGCTCCAATATGTCTTTATTTTTGTATAATTTTTTCAAATTTTTTCATAGAGCTGCCTATTCTCTGATAAATTCCAAATTATTCTAAAAAATAGCTCCATTTTGCCCCACTTCCCCCTATAAATCTCTGATTTTTCTGTAGAAGACGAAGGCTGGTCAGCAAAGCTAATGAGCGTAGAACATAACACAGACAATCGTGAGGAAGTTGAACGGATTCTCGCTGAGCATCCAGAAAATGAAAGTCGAACGGTGATAAAAATGGAGCGTTTACTTGGTCAATTGGCACCACTTCGAGCACTCGGTGATTTTCGTTACAAATGGAGCAAAGAATTATTGGAGCAAATGGTTGTGCCCTACTATGGAGAAGGTGCTATACCTCCAAATTATCATACACCACCCTACTTATCAGCGAAACCAGAGGTGATTTATCACCGATTGACACCAAAGGACAAGTTTCTGATAATTGCAAGTGATGGCTTGTGGGATTTAATGTCACCACTTGAAGCAGTTCGTCTTGTTGGAGAACACATGAGTGGAAAGGTCACACTGAGTCCTCTCAAGTTGCCTCAAGCTGATATGAAATTGGGGGAAATCAATGAAATGCTCCTGCAAAGGAAAGAGGGCCTCAAGAAGAAACCATTGGATGAGAATGCTGCCACTCATCTGATTAGAAATGCCTTGGGTGGCACAGAATACGGAATAGATCATGCTAAATTGTCCCAATTTTTGACACTTCCTAGTGAAGTTGTTCGTGTTTTCAGAGACGATATTACCATCACTGTCGTTTATATGGACACTGAATTTTTGAGGCATTGTCCATAGTAGAGAAAAATATTAATACAGAAAAAAGTATATAGATAAATTAATGTAAGTTTTTGCAAGGATTTTGTCTCTTGTCAATTTTTCTATGATTATTAATTCTTCTGTACATAATTAAGCTTTATTGAACTGTCATGTATTGTATTGACATGTCACATTTATTTTGGACATCATAAAAATTTACATTGAAGAATAGTGTTGAATTTATTCTATTGTGTTATAGAGATAAATATACATATATGATGCTATTTTTTTTTCATAATTTCTTCATTCTTTCCTCATTTCTTTATAAAGTTGAATTGATAAACATTTATCATGTAATTTTATTCACTGGTGACTTGTTTTCTTCCTCTCGGGCGAAATAAATACGCACGGAATTAGTTTAGCAATTCTAAATTCAAGATTATCACATTTATACATATTATGATCTGTTAATGTATTGTATCGGTAATTAGGATTTGTTTTTTTAGTTTTCTCCTTCAATTTAGTTGTCTTCTGTTTATTAAAAATCAATGAAAGTATTAGATAAACAGGGGAGGTAAACACAATTAAGGATTTTTAAAATTGATTCAATATTATATCTCTTATATTCTTTGTGTTTTTCCAAATAAAAATGAAAAAAAAAAAATTGGTAAGGCGAGATAATTGAGTGGCATATAAAAAAATAGGTTGCCAGTTTCAACCCTCTTGACCGAAATCCTCTCTGAATTTTTCTAATTGCGTGATATCCTCTTGATTCACAGTTGGACGGGTTGTCGAAACAGATTTTAGCATGTGTTTCTGCAAAAAAAAAGAGCAATAAAAATTTCTGTTTAATCTGTTATGAATTAAATTGTGAGATTTCTTTTTCAATTTCAAGTATAATTACCATTGTGACTGGAGCTTCAAAGAGTTCATCACTCTTGACATCCATCCAGTTCATTTCAACAGCATCAGGATCCCCAGGCGAGCAGGGTGTAAGTAAATTGTCCACAATAACTGAAGGATCTTTAGGAGAAGGACCACTGACTCGTTTGAAATGAGTAGCAGTTTGTACAAGCCTTATGGGTTCCATAAGAGCCTCACGAACAATAATACGAATATCATCACCCGAATAACCCTCAGTAGCGGCAGCCAGCTGTTTGAAATCCTCCTCTGAGATCGTGTGAGCATTCTGCCTCAAGTGAAGCTTGAACATGGCAGCACGAGCAATTTCATCGGGAAGAGGTATGTGAATACGTTTTTCAAATCGTCTTCTGATAGCAGCATCAAGGACCCAAGGTGTATTGGTTGCTCCCAGTACTAATATACCATCATTATCATTGCCAACCCCCTGCATTTGTACGAGAAATTGTGTCTTGATTCTACGCTCTGAGTCTGATTCATTGTCAGATCTCGAGGAACACAGAGAATCAATCTCATCAATGAAAATAATACTCGGTTTCTTTTGTCTAGCAAGTTCAAATAAATTTTTAATGAGTTTTGCTGATTCACCTTGCCACTTGCTGACTAAATCTGACGAGGAGACTGACAAGAATGTTGAATTATTTGCTTCTGTTGCAACTGCTTTAGCCAAATAGGATTTTCCAGTACCAGGTAATCCAAAAAGTAAAATACCTCTCCAAGGCATTCTTTTACCTTTGAAAAGATGAGGAAATTGAATTGGCAATATTACAGCTTCTTTTAATGCCTCTTTAGCTGATTCTAGACCAGCTACATCACTCCATTTGACATTTGGCTTTTCCACAACAATAGCTCCCTCCAACATTGCTTGTAATTTTTTCTTCTCTGGATCTACCTCTGTATCACTGTCACCACTGTCACTCTTTTTGTCTTCTTTGGCGCCTTCTTCACCAGTTGCCACTGGCTTCTTCTTTCCTTTCTTCAGATAGGCCTTGAGTTTTTCTGCTCGATCAAGATACTGCTGGCATTTTTGTCGTATACTGTCCTTTGCTCTTTCACCCTGTGCTTCATCTGTAAAATAAATAAATTATATACTCGCATTTTCAATAAAACCTAAATATTGTGTTGAACAGTGAAATTGAATGAATAGAAAAAAGTGTCATTCATGAAAATGGATAATTGATGTAATCTTCAAGTAATCAAGTAATTAATGATGACTAACACTTGATGGAATGGAGAAAATATTCGACTGCATGTTCATAGTACTTCAATGCCTCCTCGTAATTCTTCTTTTTATCCTCTTCAGTGGCTTTTGTCACCAAATCAATGGCTTTCTGTATTGGCAAAACAAAATATTTGTGTGAGCAATGCAAAGAAAATGATTTTTTCTTTCAATACATCTATATTTCTGTTGATTGAAATGATGAAAATACCTGTAATATAGTTCCACCAGCCATGTTTTTTTTTCCTTTTTAAAAAATAGCTATGACCACACCAGATTAATAAACTCGGTGAAACATGAAAATATATTCAAAAAAATTATCCTACGAGTCTCTGCTGAAGCCAGCTTGCAGAGAAAGGTTAACACTAATGAGTCACTCGAAATAAACTAGATTAAAAGCAATATTATACTTAATTACGTAGTTGTTGCTATAGATATTGAACTATTGGGGTTAGAACATTATTGAGATTTTTTACTGTCAAAAAATTTATATCAGGAAAAACCACAAAATGGTAGACTTTCAATAATTATGAGTAAATCCACCTTGACATCAAGTTCAAGCTGTGTTTTCAATTCTCGATGGAATATTGCTGCTGGAAGAGGCATATAGAGACATTTTCAAACTATCGGAAAGATATTACACATTATTCCTTTTCATGAACAATTTTTCTCTGACAACATTAACTTTTAGATTAAGAGTCCATAATCAATTAATGATTTTTTCTCTCCATATTTATCGTAATTCTAAGTTTTTTTTCTCTCAAAATTATAATGAAATGATTTTTTTTCGATTGAAAACAAGTTTTTTCAATTATCAAATAACTTTGAAAAAAAGCGGGAAAGAAAGGCGCATGCGCGTCATTAAAATGACCTCTGTGGCCCTCTCTCGTTGAAAATCTCAACTTTCCACATCTTCAAATGCATTTGCCGCTCTTCTATCTTCACAACTACAAAATTGCCGCCTCTCTTCTCATTCTTCTTTGCCATAAACTAGAGAGAGTGAGACAGAGAAAAAGAGAAGCTTTTCGGGGGACTCAACAGTGCCCCGAAAATTCTAACCATAAACAAAAAAAAAAAATAATAATAATTTAATTATAAAATTATTATTTTATTTCTTATTAAATGTTTAATTGGAAAATTCATCAAAAATAGGGGTTAAAAATAAAGCGGAAAAACGGCGTCTCGAAGAAAGGGATCGTCAAGGATGTCCGAGACGGAGGAACTGGAGGTCAGTTACGCTCATAATTAATGCACTTATCAGTAACGAATTTTTTTTTTGCTCTCTGCTCAACAATATACGTTTGTGGACACATGAAAACTTGTGCCTGGATTAGTTGACGTTGATCAGTTTCGAAGTCGAATCATCCTTTTTTTTTTTTTTTTTTTCTAATTTTTCTCTCCTTTATCGTGCAACGTTTCTCAACAATGTAGTGGCGCGTAAAAAGGTTGAGAATATGCAGAAAAAAAAGAAACAGTCGTCAGCATAAATTAATTATTTATATAAAAAAAATAAAACAATTTTATTGATGTTAAGTGAATGTGAATTATTTCGTCTTTTGTTTCAGAATATGGTATTGAGTTTTCGAGTATCTGAACTCCAGATGCTTTTAGGTTTTGCTGGAAGAAACAAATCAGGACGTAAAAACGAATTGCAAGCACGTGCTTTAGAATTATTGAGACTACGATCACATCCAGTACAATTAAAAATTCGTGAACTTTATAAAACAATTCAGTGAGTGATTGTTTTTTTTTTTTTTTTCTAAATCTTTTCTCATGTATTTTTATTATTTCTCAATTTTTTTGTTCATCGTAGTGGTCCAGGTTTCTGAAAGTGTCCTAGTTACTGGTAATTTTTGCGAATTTCTCAGCTATATTTAAATTTATAATATATTCTATTGCTGGACTTGTTCAGCAGTTTCCCAACAAATATGTAAGGGAAACTGAGGCAAAATGGACCTCCAAGTCCAAATGATGTACGATTTTTGAAAAGAAGTAACGGAGCTTACAAAAAAAATCTGAAAAAAATTGAGAAGAAGCTTCAACATGTCTACTTTGCAGGTGATTTTTTTCAAATTTTTTTTTGAAGAAGCCTTTGGCTCCGCAAAAACGTCGTGAATCATATCGACACGTTGGTCCCCATTTTGCCCCGGTTTCTCCTCTCAAATTTCATTAAATTATATTCACTAAGCAAATAGTTGTTGCCTTCGATTTCTGCTGCCAGGAACTAGCTCTAAAGTGTCAGAAATTGGGACCACCACAGTATTTCCATGTTTATGGATTAATATCGTTGCCTTAGAATCGAAGGGGCGTAAGTACTATGCTCATCACAGCATTCACGCCTTTTTGTTTCTAAGGCGACGATATGCAGGGGTCATGAGACGTTGGAATGATTAAAATGAAAGAATACTTATTAATTGTCAATTGAGCTTTGATAATTAATTAACATTGTTCAATTTTAATCATTTTAATGTTCCATGACTTCTATATATTGATTTATAATTTGTGTTTGTGTTGATATGGAAATTGATCGATAATTACAGAGCAGATCAATTGGCAGCTCATCAAATGTATGGTCAACAAGGTGGTGATTCACAGATTGATCAAAATATGCATCAGAGATCAGATGATGCAAGGTAGATTATATTAATCAATATTATTTCATTAAAATGTATCAGTTTAAATTTTTCCTTTGGTAAAGGCATGGTCTTAATAATCAATCATGGATCAGAGTTCTGCGCAGAGTAACACAGCAGCATGGAGGATCAACAGTTCAGCCTGGGAAAGATTTGCCGCCAGCACATCAGGCATCATTACCACAGTCACAGGTGGCGAGGGCACCACCAGTTTATCAGCCATCGGGTTATCCAAGTGTTGCTCCTCAGGTAATTGGAAAAAAATGGGTAGGGAAGAGTTGGGCAGAATTCACCTCCGGTGCAACATGATTCAGGATTTTTTTTTGGAGTGAAGGACTTTGTGGAAAAATCGGAAAAAAATTCAGAAGATGCTCCAATATGTAGAAATTGTTGGTGAATTTTTTCAAATTTTTTGGAAGAGTCCTTCAGCCTTAAAAAAAATCCCAAATTATTTTGATCAACAGGCTCATTTTGTCTTTGTCTTAACTATAAAATTTCTAGACAAATTTTTTTCCATCATCAGTTATTTAAAAGTATCTGGGAAATTAAGCGAGATGGAGTGGTTCTGTCTCAACCTCTTCTTGTAATTCTTGAAATTTTCTACAGAAAAACCTCAAGGCAACAAGAGCATATTATCCATCATTTACAGATATATTTTCTTTTTTTAATGCTGTAAAAATATTATTAAGAAAAAAACTTCAAAACGTCAGTTAATTGAAGGTGGATGAAAAATATAGAGATTAATGATTTTTTTCTGCACCTTTCAGAGGTCGAGTAACAGTGTCTATGCACCTTTTGCATATCCAACAAAAGTACTACCTCCTCCTATGCAAATTCAACAGCCAAACCAATATCCAGTTCATCCAGACGTGAGACTGAAAAAATTGCCATTCTATGATTTACTCGGTGAGTTATTGAAGCCCTCGAGCTTAATGCCACAGGGCTCACTCAGACTACAGGAGAGCACATTTCAATTCCATTTGACACCACAGCAGGCATCTGATATTGCCACTTACAGAGACTGCAGACCAGGCTCCAAAATGGAGTATATTATTCAAGTAATTTTCACTTTGTTAAAATCCATAATTTGTCACGTTTCTCTGAAAAATTTTCTTCCACTGCAAACTTTTCAATTCACAAGGTCCAGATGAGATTCTGCCTCCAGGAAACATCCTGCGAGCAGGAAGATTATTTCCCGCCAAGTGTTCAAGTGAAGGTCAATGGGAAACAGTGCCCGTTACCAGTAAGTTTTTGTTTAAATAGGAAAAATCGGAGTAAAATGGATATTCCAATTAATTGGTTCGAGATAGAGATTTTCTGATGATTCCGGTGGGAAGCTGAGAAAATTTTAGATAGAAAACATGTGTCAAAATTATTTTTTCTCAATTTTGTAAAAATTTTACGTTCTGGCCAAGTTTAGAAGGGGTTTCTTACCTTTCGAAAATCGAAAAAATTCACTTTTTCGGCGATATCTCATGTTCTGTTAGTTTTAGCGATTTGGGGTTGATCTCAAATGAAAGTTGAGCTCATTTCTCATTGATTCATGTGGTTCAAATTGTTTTAAAACAATTTTTCAAATATTTATATGCCATTTTCTGAAAATCAGTTTTTCCCCTATAAGTACTTGAAAAATTGATCATTTTCCTTTTCAACCATATAATTCAATGGGAAATGAGCTCATCTTTCATTTAAGATCAACCCCAAGTCGCTACGACCAATAGAATCAGAGATATTCACGAAAAACTGAAATTTTCCAAAAAACAGAAGAATTTCTTTCCTTCAACCCTTAAGCTAAAAATGAAATTTTTTGAAAAATTGCAAAAAATAACTTATGACATATGATTTTCATGGTAAATTTCCTCAGCTTTCCAATGAAATCATCAGGAAAAACCTATCTCCAATATTTCCATCGATTTCGAGTAATTTTCACAGCATAAAATACCAAAACTAACACGTGTCCATTTTACCCCACCTTTCCCTGTAGAATTGGACAAGTTTTTCTCAAATTATTGTAATAATGATCTTTCAATCATCTTTTCAGAATCCCATACCCACGAATAAACCCGGTGTCGAGCCAAAACGTCCACCACGACCAGTTAACATAAGTCCCTTAGTTAAACTTTCTCCAACTGTAGCGAATAACATTCAAGTCACATGGTCAGCTGATTACGGCAGACGATATGCAGTTGCTATTTACATGGTGAAAAAATTAACAAGTTCTGAATTATTATCACGATTGAAGAATAGAGGTGCAAGACATTCCGATTATACACGTGGTTTAATCAAAGAAAAATTAAATGAAGACGCAGACAGTGAAATTGCAACGACATCATTGCGAGTGTCATTGGCATGTCCACTGGGAAAGATGAGAATGAGCACACCATGTCGTGCAAGTACCTGCTCACATTTACAGTGTTTCGATGCATCATTGTATCTACAGATGAACGAGAGAAAACCAACGTGGAATTGTCCGGTTTGTGACAAAGCAGCACTCTATGATAATTTAGTGATTGATGGATATTTCCAAGAAGTGTTGATGTCGAAGAAACTATTGTCTGATGTCAATGAAATACAATTACTGCAGGATGGTTCATGGGAGAATTTAGTGCTGAAGAAGGAAAAGGATAAGGAGAAGAGCGAAACGAAGAGTGAAACTAACTCGCATGCCAAAGTTGATGTTGACACTGTTGACTTGGGTAAGAATTATTAATATTCGAATGGTTCTCCTTTTTCATTGATGACAAGGGAGAGTGGGACAAAATGGACCTACGTGTCTAAATGATTCGGATTTTTTTTTTTTAATGAAGGAGTCTGTGGAAAAATTTGAAAAAATTTGAGAAAATGTTACAATATGTGAACATCATTAGAGAATTTTTTCATACAGTACTTTACTTGAAGAAAAAGACCCGAATAATTTTGAAACGCAGGTCCATTTTAGCCTCTAGTCTCCTTTCCCTTCAAAATACAGATATTCTCTTTTTCTTTCGTATCTGCAAAGTTAAAAAAAAATGGATTCGCTCTCATCTCCAGTATTTTGAAAATATCTCGGAAACTACATAAGATTGAGCGAATTTACAGTCCTAAATCCTCTTTTATAGCTTTCTGAGAATTCTTTTGCAAATTCGTCTTAGGTGAAAAGGGCGTATTTCCATTATTCACCAAGATGTTTTCAAAAAGAAAATGGTGACGGAATCAAGAAAATTTCCTATTTTTTTTTCTCATAAATTGAATTTTCATGAATTTTTCCAGACGAAAGTACGACAGCACCGTCTGTAAAACCGGAAGAAAAGAAGAGTGCACCAGTAATTGACTTGATATCAGATTCCGAGGACGATGATGACGATACACCAGCGGCAAAACAGATAAAACTTTCTAATAATAAACCACAATCACAAAGTACAACACGTAGAAATCAAGAAAATACACGGAGAGACAGTGAGTCGCCAGATCTTCTCGTAATAAATCTTGAATGAAACAATGAACTATCATTACAGTGATGATTATTCACAATTAAACGTTGAAAGGAAACAGTAATTCTGTCGTGAAGTACATACCAAAGTTGATTTGTTAATATACAGGTTGACGTGATGCGTTTTGATGTGAATTCATAAAAAAAAAAAAATAAGAAGATGGTTTTCAATTTGAAAACATGATTTTTTTTCTTTTCTTTTTTATTTCTTAAAAATGTATGGCTATTCTCTTCAATTTCTATAAATAAAATATGAAAAATTATAATCAATGGTAATTTTCTTTTTTTTTTAACTCAGAAGTAAACCGTGAGATTTAGTTTTTCAGGTCCTGGATGAGTCGTACTAGGTCGTACCTCGGAGCTTGCTACATCTGCACTATCGCCTGTCTGCAAAGATGATAATAACTAAATTAATTCTCACCATCAAGGAATTCTCATCATTAAGGGGTCACGAAACTTTAGAATTTTCAAAAAATCTATTTTTTTTTGGCCAAAAAAATACTTTGATCCTTCAAGAATATGAGCAAAAAAGATTATCATCTTAAATTCATTTTTTCTGATTAAATTCAGAACTTTTCCCTCAGAAAAGAAGCATTTCTAGATATTGCTACCTTAGAAACAGAGTGGCGTAAGTGCTATCTTTATACACAGCACTTACGCCACTTTGTTTCTAATCTAACGATATCTATAACTCATTTCAAAACTTTAAACGCGTTTTTCTCGAAACGCATTTTTTTTAATGTCAAAAATATGGGAAAAATGCTTTTCTAAAGGCTTTTACAGTAGTGTAACCCTTTAAGGTTTTTTAAAAAAAATTCTTACTCTGCTGCCATCGTTCCAGGACAATTTCTTGACATGCCTCGAGTCCTCGACAGGCCACGCGGGTACCAAAGAATCCGGTGGATCACCAGAATAATTCGAAGAATTCTGAGAAACTGTATCCAGGTTCATCCGCGCACTTAGATCATTCATATTTTGAACGAGTCCACCAATATTTGGTATATTTGAGGTGGCTGATAGTGATGGCGTTATCGGCATTGGAGCAACTTTGCGATGACCATATGTTGGTCGATTTGGCTCTTGAGCAGTACAATTTCCAGAATTATACGGATTCTCGTTATCGTCCCCAAAAACTGGATTTTTTGTGCCCCTCTGTTTTCGTACCACAGTCTTCGGCGTTTCTTCGTGTAAGACATTGGCACCTAATATTTGGGGACTCGAACTTAGTGCTGAAGGCACTGGAGACTTGCCGCGGTATCCAGTACCAATTGAATTTACTGAACCCGAATTTTTCGGTCTTTTCCTGAAAAAAGTAATTATTTGAATAAAACTTTATTTTTTTCAGTGTTCTCGTATAAAAAAAATAGTAATTATCCGGATGAAAAAATTATTTTTTTATCCACAATAAAAAATTTGATCATTCCACTTACTGCTTGTAAATATAGAGTATAAGGATGAGTATAACAACGCCTAAGAGTCCAAGAACAACTCCGAAAACAGCAACGAGAAGAATACTTCCGTTCAACCAAGCTGGAGCAGCTCTCGCAGCAATTGGCAATCTTGCATTCGGTGGGATGTGGACAATCAGCGGAATCATACTTGTTCGAGGGGGTATACCAGAGTCTGAGGCAACTGCCACTAGTCTCGCGAGTGATCCATTAAAAGGTCCTTGGGAAGTAAGGATCAATTCGCCATTATCCCGAATTTCAAAGGATTTGGCGTCTGGACCTCGAAGTGACAGTGATACTCTGTCTCCTCGATCTCCATCTGCTGCTTCCAAACGACCGACAATGGACCCAACTCGCAGATTTCGAGCGTGAAATTCATAACGTGGATGACGAAATCGCGGCTCCCACTCGTTCACATCCTGAACCGAGACATTTACACGTGCTGTATCGTTCTAAAAAAATAATTATCATAAATTCATAAAGCTTTTCTACAATTATTGATTCAATAATACTGAAAAAAGCGGAAAAAGGACAATTTTCTTCCATTTTTTCGCCTATCAACAAATAAATCATTTTCAAATGTGGAAAATATGCACATTGTCGTCTTAGAGTTAAAGGGGCGTAAGTGCTATGTTCATACGTGGCACTTGCGCCACTTTGTTCCTAAGGCGAGGACATGTGGAACATTTAAAAAGGCTATATGCATGAGTTTTTTCAATATTTTCTTTCTATAATAATTTATCTGTCTAAAAAAAATCAAGAAATTGTCAGTTATGCGCTAATTTCATTGAAAATCATTCTAATTTAATTAAAAATCGTGTATGAATGATTTTTACATTAGATCCATCGGAAACGTGTACTAAGAAGCTGTGCAGAATTTTCTTCTCATAATCCAGTGGTTTCTTCAGTAATAATTCGCCAGAATGTGTGATAGAAAATTTTTCCAATTCGTCTACTGGTCCATCCAGCCAATACCGTAATTTCGAATCAATTTTATTGACACCAGTCGTGAGGATTATATTGCCAGGAGGTGTATTCTCAGACACGCTGATGTGAAAATTCTTGAGTACAAATTTTACCGGCAAGCCTCCACCTTTAAAAGAAAAAAAAAATTATGGAATCAAAAAAATCGAAAAATCCTCTTTTTTTTAGAAAAAATTTATACCAGATAATGGTTCGCCTGGATTTTCTCTATCCACTAAAACAGTAGCGAGACTGTATCGATCCGGATTGTCAATTTGCGTTGCCTAAATAATCAACAAAAGCCAAGTTAGTAAATGTACTTCAATGTTCCAGTCCTTTTTTTTTCTATTTAACAATTAAAATGAGGCCATGCACCTTAATAACCATAGTAACTGGGCTCGATAATTCGTGTTCCATTAATGGACGCGTGAGAGAAATTTCACCGGTCTGTGAATTTAAACTCAAGAATGGAAGAATTCCCCCTTGAATTGTGTACTTAATCGGGGCATTAATGCCAATGTCTTGATCCTTGGCTACAATTTGTCCTGGAGATACGGTTAGCGTTTTTTTCTGTAAAAATAAAGAAATCGAATGAATTTTAATATCAATACAACGTTAATAATTGAGTATTTATCGTGTTGTTTCTTACATTTTTCACGGTTTCCGGAATAATGATTTGATATTGATGATGGAGAAATGCGGGATTCTGGTCATCCGCGTCAATTACATTTACTGAAAGTGTAGTGATGGATGACTGCGGCGGATTTCCTTGATCCTATTTTTAAAATAAAATTTAACAAAAGATGATAATTAATTATGATAAAAGACAATGTTTGAAAAAATTGCGCTTATAGTCTTTTGAATTTTCCATGTATGCATTTTTTTTCTTCCTTTGATAATTTAATTGTTAAGAAAGAAGAAAACTAAAATTTTTCAGATGTCTATTATTTTTAGTATCATAAAAAAGGGTAATAATTTGAGAAAATCAATCTACACTAATGAAATTGATAAAAAACACGTTACGCATCTATGCGCAACAATTAGCAGAAAAATTATTCAATGTTTCCTCCTTTTGAAATCCAAAAAAATGAATGATAAAGAAATTAGCGCACACTTGACAATTTTTTTGAATTTTTTTGTTAAGTAAAATGAATTAAAATGAAGAAATATTTGTAAAAAAATTGCAATTGTACTTCTTTGAACTTTCTACATGTGCAAATTCTTTAAAAATGGTTTATTTGTCAATGAAAAAAGAAAATTCGAACTTTTCAGACATCCGTTACTTGCAGTATTATAAAAAAAAAGGTTGAATAATCTATGAGAATTGATATAATAGATCTAAATTAATGAAAAAGACGTTACGGACCTGTGCGCGAATATTAACAGAAAAATTATTCAGCGTTTCATAATCCAGGGCTTTCCTTAATACTAATGTTCCCTCCAGTGCGTTTATGAATACAAAATAATCCTGTAATTGCAGTAAAAATAAAATTAATGATACATTGAAGAAATATCTCCTTTTTTCTCTCTTTCGTTTCATCCAATTACCGAATGTGGACCGGGAAGAACTGCATATTGCACCGTAGAAAAAGGCCCTGGCTGATCGGCATCAATCGCTCTAACACCCTGAAGCACTCTCGTACCAATGACAGTGACCTAAATGACAAATAAACCAATGAATAATCATTTATCACTGTCATTCCAATGATTTTCTTCTTATTATTAGCAATCATCTTCAACAAAATCACTGGAAAAAAAAAATAAAGAAGGAATCATTCAATGGGCTTCTTCTGTGTTTGTAACGGACAAGCGTTACGCGTAGCTGATAAAGCGCACACTGCGCTCACTCACCCACTTGTCTCGTTCACTAACACATAACGAATATAAAAAAAAAGTAAAAAAAAAAAAAACATTCAAGTTGACTCGTCATTCGCTACGCCCCTTCTCCAAAACGTAAACTCGAGTTACGGTTTGCTGAATTTCATGCATTAATGGCTTTCAACAACGAAACTCGAAAATCCTTCCTCTACAAAGTATCCGAAGTTAAAGGGAAAGAAGAAAGAAAGAAAGAAAAATCAAAAAAATTTCATTTTTTTTTGTTTTTGATTAATTAGATTAAATGATCAATTTACCTCTGATATGTTGAGAATATAAGGCGCATTAACGAATTGAGGCGCATTATCATTGGCATCGGTTACTCGAATATTCACGGGAATAACAAAACCCTGAAAAAATTATTAATTTAATGTTTCAATCATAATCAAGAGTATTTTTCGTTTTACAAGAAGATGCACCGAAAAATACTGATACAGATGGCTAGTTTTTAGAAAGTTAGAGAAGCCTCCCCCATCGTAGAAAGTGCCGACAATTGCCGGCATTGTGAATTTTATTTTGAAATTAATTCTACCGTTAAAAGAAGTAAAAATTTCAAAGAATT
Organism: Aleiodes alternator; assembly: GCA_963921955.1. Taxonomy (NCBI): domain Eukaryota; kingdom Metazoa; phylum Arthropoda; class Insecta; order Hymenoptera; family Braconidae; genus Aleiodes; species Aleiodes alternator. The sequence goes on from OY998112.1 coordinate 5,190,865, forward strand.
ACGTTTTAATTTGTATTTTAAGTATAAATCAAAAGAAAAAAAAAAGGAAATGAGGAAAAAATATGTACATGGAAAAATGTAAAATTAAGGAATTAAAAAAGAAAAAAACCTGTGATTTTCCAGAATTATGAACTTACGGGATCTAGCGTGTGCCTTCTCTCGCAAATAATATTTATGTAAACACTTGCGGGACCATCTATGCCCTCTTTATCAAGTGGCCTAATAAGCGTTAAATTTCGTGTATGAGGTAATATTGTAACTGGACTATCATGCTCCTGTAGACGTAATTCTATATCACCATTTTTACTTGGATCACCATGTACACCTAATAAACCAATGGTATCTCCAACTTTTTTGTCCTCGCTTACAAACAAGTGCGAGGCTGTTGCACCGTTCTCCAAGAAGCATCTTGTATCCCTAATCACTGAGAATTCAAAGGAAAATTATTCAAAAGCCCATTAACGACATCAAAAAAAAGGCACTTACATTGCGCTGAATTCAATTGCATCAACGAAATAATTAGAAATAGTCTGATCATCATATCTTCCATATCACTCGATAATATTCACGTGTAAACACACTCATCTCCCGAAACATCTAAAAGAAGAAGAAGAAGAAGAAGAAGAAGAAGAGAAAAACCACAATTTTTGTTAAAACAAAATGAATTAGAAGAAGCAAAGAAATTTCAGCACGACTCACCACGAAATTATCACTTTAAGCATTAATGAATTCCTCTAATTATTATTTTTTTTTTTTAATTCTTAAGTGAGTATTTTGCACATAATAATTGGGTTTGAATTGTGAAAAAACCTTCTTTCTTAGTTGCGTCGTGGAGAAGAAAAAAAACCGGTTTAATGCATTGTTCTCTCCCTCAGAAAAGCGATTTCCGGTGGCGGTGTAATATTAAAAAATTCACAAAAAAACTGTAACACAATCGATAAAATTTAATAAAACAAATTTAATAACTTAAAAATTGCACGCAACACCTTTTGGAAGAGTATAGTGATTTTCTTTTTTAACGCAAAAATTAGGTTTTTCTTTTAGATATTCAAATTCAATATAGAGTGACGCGCTTAGAAAAACCCCGACAGTGTCCAGTTTAAGACTGGCTTTAATACAGCTGTGAAAGGGTCTGCTTTCGAGTTCTCTGTATATTACAAACAGAAGCATGGGCTCAGGAAGTGACCGGTAAAAAGAGGGGATTCTCCCCCATATTCCAACATAAACAGGTGCCAGTGCTCTCGTGTATTGTAGTAAAAACCATGGAACACCGTATGATAATTGGGCCATAAATAAAGACGCATGTGTAATATGCTTCATTACCTTGAATTAAGAAAAAAAAATTACATTTTCCAATGGACATTGGACCTCCTTTCGACAATTTCTGTGTAAAAAAAAATTTCTTGTTCATTATTTTTTGACGTCCTCGAGTGAAAAGGTCGTAACAAGCTAGGAATTATGTACTATTCACGCCCTTTTTGCTGTAGGACGACGATATCATGAGAAACATGTCCATTAGAAACAAAGGGACATACGTGCTGTGTACAAACATAGAACTTGCGCCCCTTTGTTTTTCTAAGGTGACAATGTAATCATCTAAATATCATACAAAATTACTTCATCGGCCTTCCTTCAGTGATTTTTGTGTAAAAAATATTTGATTGAACATAAATGTTTTTCCCATACAGTCATGTGGTCATGATTATAAGTGTTTTTTAAAGTTCAAGAATAGGATGAAATTGAAACAAACACACTGTTTTTTTTCATTCTTTTATTAGTATTATTACTTTAATTGTTTCGTTATAATTTTCATACTCCCTACTTTCTCGATAAAGTACACACTTAATATAAAAGAAAGTATGAGAATTTTTATGCATGCGAGTCTTTCATCTTTCCTCCTAAATGGTGTCTATTACAATACAATATTTTTTTTTACTTCATTAAATCCTTAATTATGACAAATGTGTATAAAATGCATGTAGAACACATTTCCGTTGTTTTTTTCCCTCACTCTTCTCTTATCTCTTTTTTTTTTTTCATCTTGCGGTGAAGTTGAGACCATAAAAAGAATTTTAGTACTTTTGATAATTGATTTTATATAGCTGCCAAGTTATTATATATACATAATTAAAGATATATATACATATACGTGTATAATGTTTTTTTTCTTTTATATGAATCATGCAATTATGTCTCTTGAGTATGTCAATGACAAAAACAGTCACCCACCATCGATCTTCCGCGCATGCGTATTTTTCATCCCCACTCCATCGATTTTTATTCGGTTGAAGAAGTGGGGGTTAGCAAGAACGCAGTATTCAGGGAACCATTGCAATGGTAGGATCATAATCGCAAATAATTTTCAGTTTAGTCCTTTAGTTAGAAACATTTTTGTTTAAATAAAATATGAAATTATGCAGATTGTATACTTTTGTAGGGCTTTATATCAAATTTTTCAAGTTTTGTAAAGATGATTTTTCTCTCTAATGAATGAAGTGCCTTCATTTTTTTTTTTTCTTCAATTTTTACTCTAAATGGATTATTATTAGTACCTATAATTCAGGAACTGCTGACGTGAAAATTCGGAAGATGATTTTTTTTTTTTCTTTATTTCATTCTACTTCATCTATTCTACTATTATAATTTTTCTTCATGTGAATAAAAAATTAATAAAAATTATGATAAAAAATAAACACAATGTTATATTTCTCTCTTTCATCGTCTTCAGCTCATTTTTAAATGCTCACTTGTGTAAATTAGGTTTGCCGTTTACTTTTTTTTTTTCTTTTTAATTCTTGTTTTGTTCCATTAATAATTAGTAATTTCACTTTCCTTAGCTTATCGATGCAGTATGAAGAAAAGATTTTCTTCAATTGGGCTTTTTTTTTTTTTACTTTACTTTAAATTACAGGGAGTCTTTTATATGTAGTACCACTGAGCGTTTTTTTTTCTTTCTTTAATTACTTAAGTCTTGGGAAAAAAAAGAACTATTAACCCTGAAAAGATGTTTAATAACGTCATTAAATTAGATAAACGATTCGAATTCTTGATTCAACAGAAGAGAAAAAAAATCGAACGTAAAAAAGCAAATAAAATAATTGACAATTCATTCAACATTCCTCTATCATTTCGCCTCAACTACTACAATAAATTGAATTAATTTTTCTTTCTTTCATATAAATAAATATTATGTAAGGGAATGAAAAAAATAATATATATATATATTTCTATTGCTCGGGGCATTCGTTTTTCAATGAAAAAACTGTGTAGCTGAGAATTCAAGATAATAATGAAAGAGGAGAAGGATTGAGGGAAGGGGGTGGGGAAATATATGCACACATCTCCAGCGGAAGGTACCTGATTTCTAGATTACTGCATGTCACCAATAGCGTAATCGTTCCTTTTTGTTTGAAATTATCATTGAATGCCACATGCATTTCACAATAATAGTAATAAAAAAGAAAAACTTCTATTCAAGCAATAAAGGCTAATTTCATTCAACGTTAAAGAATAAATTTGAGCTGTGTGATGTAACATAACGGAATAAAAAATAATATTTAAAAATTCAATCATTAAAATTCAAAGATACAAAAGAGAAAAAAAAATATTGTAAAATTGAAAAGTAGAATTGACTACATCTAAACGTGACTTACAGATTGATATACGTTAGACCGTCCAATATTATTCGAATTCATATTTGATCTCTGCATAGTTCGATCTTCATATCGGGTGCTACCCTGGCTTGCCATTGGCCTATTTAGAGTACTGAAATCATAACTGCAACAATAAATAATATCACGATAAATAAAGTCTCTTTAAAAACATCCACATCAAATTACAACATATCGTCATCTCAGAACTGAAGTGGCGTAAGTGCTATGCATAAGAATAGCACATACACCCCTTTAATCCTGAAGCGATGATATATAAAATATTCAGTTTACCTGTTTGCATTATTTGGTGAATTGAGGCCGGAACTGTTGCGAGCAGCTACTGTTTTTGTTACGAAATCAGCCTCTTTCCATCCGTGCTTCTTATAAACTTCGCGCAATTCTGTATGCTGCCACATCGTAAATAATACTTGTCCTAAAGTATAACATAAAAAAAAAAAATTGATAATATTGAATGGAGTGATATTATTAGAGAAATTAGAGGAAAAAAAAACATACCGGCAAATTTTAAAACACGCGCCGTATACTTTTGTCTCTGTTTAGTAATATTCATGAGTCTCTCAACTCCTCCAGCATCCAATAATGATCTTGAAAATTCTGCATTTTTCTTAATAACTTCATTCAATGTTGCTAATACAGCAGCAATTGTATCATCACTAGTACCCTGATCATGTTGATTATTACCAGATGGTAATTTTTGTATTAAATCTCTCATAGCATACTTTCCAATAAGCTCTTTGTTACGCTGATCTATAGCTAAATTTCTTAGTGCCGTTGCAACAGCACAAACAACACGATCAACTTCCATACGTAATAATTCAACTAAAATTGGTAGACCCTTTTCTTTGCGTACAGCTGCACGTATTTCAATGCTTGGCTGCCAATAACAAGCAGCAAGATTTTGTAATGCACCAGCTGCAGCCTCCAGTGTCTCTGGATTTGAGCAAGTTTGCAGTAGGCTCAAGTAGCACTGTACAACTTCCGGCTGCCACAATAGCTCCATTCCTTTGACTGGCTCGGTTCTAGTAGCAGTAACTGTCTTTGATGTTGTAACTTCTTTCTGAGCTGGCTGTCCATCTTTTCTCCTCTTACTACCTCCAAAACATCCTAAATTTTCACCCTTAACCGGTGCAGCAATACGATTTTGTACAATCGACTGTATCGGATGTTTATCATAATTTGGATCCTCAACTTCCTGACAACGATAGCTCAAATTTCGTAAAATACAAACACAATTTTCGACAATTTTATTACCAATATTCGATTTTTCTATTGCCGATCTAACAACATACAATAATGCATCAACAAGTCCATCGCATTCACGTAATTTTTTTCTAGCATATTCACCAGCACTTGATACATTTCTAAGTACACCAGATGCATTTCTAAATACTGTTGACCAACATGTTTCACCATTGGAAGCACTTGGATCCCATCCACTGTGTGGTATTATAATATTATTAACAACAAGTGTAACACCATCATCAATAATAGCTTTTTTCAAATCCTCGCATGATGATAAATTCCATAATACACCAGTAACTAATTCTTTGATATCAGCATCTGATGTACGTCGTAGTAGGCTAATTAACGTTGGTACACCGCCTGCATTTTTAATAGCACGTTTATTCTCATCATTTTGACGTCCATATGACAAGTTTCTCAGTGCACCACATGCATTTCTGTATACATCGGGACTCTCATTTTCAAGTAATTGTACTAATGGTGGTATACCACCTAATGATCTTGTTTTTTGCTTATTTGGATCATCCATATAGCACAAGTGTTGCAGATAAGCGGCTGCATTAGCTTTTATTATATTATTTGGATTACTTAGGAAACCAATGACCTCAGACAAATTAGGATCTCTCCAGCGCAGTGATTTCGGATCATCGCCAAGTGGACTTGCCATTCCGGGAACGGAATGACGTGTTTGAAGCCGTTGTAAGTGCAAATCATCCTCGAACATACCTGGCGCAAGTGTACCTTGCAATTGCACTTGATGCGATTCATCGTAGGATGGACCCTCACTTGATAGTGCTACTGGTGGTACACCTATGCTTGGACCGTAAGTTACTGGACCATAGGGCGATGGGGATGCGTAACCATAGGTCATTTTACCCTCATCATATTGATCACCGGGTACACCACCTGGACTTGGGGTTATTCGGTAATGATCCTGGAGCGCTGGATTAAGGACTGATTCCATGTCGTTGTAGCCCTCGACATACTGGGGTCCTTTGCGGATGTACTCTACTGTTGAGTATATTAATTTTCATTTAATAATCAATTAAAAACAATGTGGAATTAATTATGATTCTCAAATGAGCAAACCTTCGACAATTTTTAAAAATTTCTCAGTTATAATTGAATGTACAATATATTGTTTAATATTTAATATAATAGTAATACAATAGTTAAATTGCATTCAATAAGTGAATGATTGTAGTCTTCGATCTATATTGTCAGAAACTGGAGCAACCACGATAAATTCAATTTTTTAAATATTTTTTCTAGTAATTTATTTGCTTAAACAATTTTCAAAAATTGTCAGATTTGTCAAATATTTATTATCATAATTAATTCGCAAATTTCCTTTTATTTAATATAAAATAATTAATTACCATGTGGTGGTGTAGTTCGGCTGTGGTCTGATGGACTATGTGGACTATGTGGTGAGTGTGAATCAGGTGCATAAGCACCATGTGGTGCAGGATAGTCGGCTTGGGTTGCATAGCCAACATAAGGATCGTAGTGATCGAAATTTACCATATAAGGATCAGCACCATAGCAAGGATCCCCATGTGTGTATTCTTGTGACATTAGTGGCACTGGAATGTAATTAACTGCACCAGCTTCAGACTCAATGTGTGATACTTCGCGTATAACTTTAGTCACCGATGTTATCTAAAAATAGAAATTCAATCATTCATAATTTTATTTCCCTTTCTTTTCCTCTCGTTGAACTTTAATTAAATTTACAGATCGATTATCAGATGAGATGTAATTAGCATTGAACGTACTTGCTGAGATGTTTGTTGATTGTGGGTACGTACAAGCAGAGGATCATCCTGAACAGATAATTGCGACGAATGGACAGAGTGTGTTTCTGTTTGCCCATTACTGCTGTGGTAATCCGGCTCACTTGGACCACTTTGAAGAAAAAAAATGTAACGAGAAAATTAAAAACAAACAAGTGAAATCGCTCGGGGCTTGTTAATGATGAACAATGGATCTAGCATGTGACATGAGGAATTAGGTGAAATTAATTAGGACTCTGTAAACTAGCATGCAGATTAAAATTCGGTTACATTTCAGGAAAATTTCCGTTTCTAATGCGGATTTTTCAATTTTTTAAAAATAATTCCATTAAAGATTTGGAGTTTTCAACAAATTCGGTGGATCTTGAGGAAGAATTTTTTATTATACTGAAAATAGCAGACATCTGACAATTCTCAGGCTTTTTTTTTCTTGTAGGAGATCAATCACGGAAAGAAGAGAAAAAAAATTCAAAGTCTATAATTGCGAATTCTGTCAATAATTTTTTTTGTAACAGTTGTATTTCTTCAAAAAACCTACAAAATTCTCAAATGCCTGTTAATTTAATTATCATAATTTTTCTGAGTCTATACATGCACATTCGTAAAAGAAAATTATAATGAAGACGAATGAAAATTTTACGATGCTACTATTTTTGTTTACTAAGTGAGGGGTTAATCACCTTTTTTTAATCTCAATTCTTGTTACATTATGCTCTTGGCGTTGCTCAACTCTCCGATTCACCAACCTAATTTCATTCATTCTTTTTAGGTATATTAAATAGTGTCTTTTTTTGAAAATTGTTAGTGCAGTGTTAGTGGATCATGAGCGAAATTCAGTGTAGAAGTGATGAAATGAGAGAAGTTTCCATATTCTTTTAAAATTGCTGAAGTTCACCTCATTCTAATACTTCGCAAATTGAATTCAATTCAAGAATATGGAGTTTTCTGACAAATTGATTTCATTTTGTCATCATTTTTTTTTTGAAAATATCTCAGTAAACAATGGAGATATGTCTTTTTTTCGTCCTAAGATGGTTTTGCAGAGAATTTCAAGAGCCACAACGAAGGAATCAGACAAAACTGCCCTAGCTTATTTTCCGAGATATTAGAAAAAAAAAACAAAATGAGTCGTAAAGACGTGAATGGAAATTTCAATGGTTTTTTTCTTCTTTTATTTAAGAAGATCTCAGAAACTGAGCGAGATAGAGCGATTTTGCTGTAATCTTTGTTTCATAGAGAAGTTCAAGACCTACAAAAAAAAAAGGATCTTCGTCAATAATTTCAAGAACTCCAAAAAAGGATTGAAACAAAATCGCTCTATTCCGCTTAGTTTACAAGACCTATCCTCAAATTAAGAAATTATACAATAAAATCAATTTGTCTGAAAATTTCAAAGTGATTAACAGCTTCATATTAACAATTATTGTTACTTACAGACAAGAATCAACGAGCTGATTGTTAGACATGCCTGATCTCTTTTTTTTTTTATCCTCTGCAGTGTATATCACAGTCCAGCTGAAACAATGAATTAATACAATTGAACTATTATTACTTCGGATTAAATTAAGACCAATGAATATTTGAATTCAATACTTGATTCGAACCTCTCTGCAAGATGCTTATATTCCTCTCGATATTGAAGCTCGTATTTACTGAATTATTGACATCCGTTGCAACGAATTGAGCACATCTAAAATGTAAATTCATGATATTTTCATAAATTATAAAATAGGCTAATTAAATAAAATCCATGATTATTGATTTCTCTCATTAAAAACATTGAAAAGTGTCTCTCAGCTTGACAATTTAGAAGAGACATTTATAGAAAATGACGAAAAAGAAGTTTGACTTCTTCTTTTCCCTCTTTTCTCTCCATCCTCTTCCTCCTCCTCCCTTCTCCTATCCTTTCACCATTTAAATTTAAAATGTAAATTTTTCTCCTTTCTTATATGACGAAGAATCATTTTCATTTGTGATGTGTCTATGATTCCCCATGTGTACAATAAGCGCATGCGCCACTACTGTGCATCAACGGGTTGCCTACTCCACTACTATATGTATATATATATATAATATATATGTACATATATATATAGACAGATATATGTATATGCGATCACACAAGAGAGTACGAGCCCAATTATCCCAATGAACTCGTGTGTGTATACAATAAATAAAATACATTTTTCCAAGAAAAGCAAGAAATTCCCAGGAATTATAATAATGATGATAATGACTGAATTGCAAGAACCAAAGGGGGTCACTCTATTTTCAGTCATGTGGACCTTTTTCCAGGGGAAAAAAATACTCAAAAAAAATGCAAAAGAAACGCCTTTTGCTCCATGATCTACCCCATTTATTGGAGCACGTAGTTATATGTAAGCGATTGTGTTATGTGTCAGGGCACTTAACTCAAGTTCCACAGCACATAACCAACGTTATCAATGGAATAATCATCGTTTTTTCCTTTTTTTTTGCTGATCGAGCGTTTGAGTGAGAGAGAGCGAGATGGGCGTGTTTTTTTTTTCTTCTAAAAACACACACACGCAAAGAAGAGGCAATTTTTTATTTGGGGAAAATTACCTGAGACAATTTTTGGCAATTTTGCGAATCTTGCTTCTCGATAGAGCGTTATTTCCAAATAATTAAACATCTCAGATGCACTTTACACATAATTCAATTAACACTTGAATACATTTTAATTTGATTTAATTAGCGCCAATATTTCAGATTTTTCCTTTTAGTTTGAATATTTTTAGGAAAATTGGTTACAAATACATTTTTTTTTTTTTTTTTCAATTTCACGAGGAGATAATTTGTACTACAAACACTTGGAAAAGATACACTGCCGGTTACAATACATATGTCTGGCGTATTACTGACGTTTACGCCTTTTCTTGGTTTTGATTGATTTATCAATTGGAGTAATGCTATTGATACACATCAATCTTGAAACAAAGAAAGTTGTTGATTTTATTTTTCTTTTCGAATAATCAGATAATTTTTACGCTTTTTGTGTTGAGTGACAATTAAATGTAACCACACTTGGCCAAAAGTCGCCAACGCCTACACAATACACAGTCCATGCATTTTCATACACACACACACACATAGAGAGAGATGTATGAGTTTTGAGGAGGGGGGAGCTTGTGGACAGCCTCCCAATAAACAGTTATTTTGGGTTTACATTGAACGACAATTTTTGGAGAGACTGCTGGGGATTTTCGGGCTGATTTCTATTTTCTGGGGAATTTTTTTTCGCAGTACTCGATTGGTAACTTATCGACTCGGTGATCAAATGAAGTTATAGGGATGAGAAGAGAGGGAAATAATTTTGAATTTTTTGTTGGAGTAAAGGTGATGAAAAATTCTAAAAAAAAATCGAGCAAGTGCTTCAAAATGTCTGCAGTAGTTGTGACTTTTGTGGAATTTTCCTGTCAAGGCATTCACTCTGAAAAAAATAGCGGATCACTTTGTACCATGACCTTGACGCTCTCTCTCTCACTCGCTCTATCTCATGCATGGGACAGAAAATGAGTAATGTAAAAAAAAATTGAGAAACAAAAAGATTGCATCTTCCGAAACAGCACTTAGAATCAATAGCACCAAATGCCCTTCAAGATCTGTCGATCAAGGATTCAGGCTTGACTATAGTTCGATTCGGGTTTCAACCAAAAATCACTTTGGGTTCCAAATTTCCTTGCCTCAATATGGCTCCAAAGCACTTGACTATACACAGCGCTCTATGGTTGGGCTGGTATAGGAATGGGGAATGCGAGTTTCAGTACTTTTTATTAATTAATTGGCTAATTGAATCGGGGTGATTGTTATCTATCAATGTTTAGTATCAATCCGTGAGTATATATACAATTTCAATTTTTTTCATATGGGGTAGTATCTAACCGGAGGTGGTATTTATACGGTCTTCTCGAAACCGCGAGGATTGTTTGTTTGTTTGTTATTTGTGCTGTTTGCGCAGCTGGCCTTCAACAAATTTATGTTATACAGCCAATGTTACTAATTTTTATGCGACAAACTGTGCTCAAAGACATTTTCTGTTGTTATGAGCTACACAACTCCATCCAGTCGGGTTCGAACCCGGATCTACCGCATGTGAATCTACAGTCCAATCCACTGCGCCAGACAACTGGACATAAACCGCGAGGATTGTGAGCCTGAACCCCCGTAGATGACGTTTTCCGGCGCTAGGATCTTATTATATCGGATATGGAGTATTTCGTCTCTCTATTCTTGATTTTTATTAACTTCCCGATAAAGGAAGTTTATGTAATGACCCCGAAAATGGAAAATCGATTTTTCGATCGATCTCCATGTTTTAAGACCTCCTCAACATTTTTTGATAGTTTTTACGATCATGTCTGTGTGTGTGTGTGTGTGTGTGTATGTGGCCAATTTTTTCGTTCACGTTTTCTCGTTAATCAATAACGCGATCGAGATGATCGATGTTGCAATCGAAGCATCTTGATATAGATTCGATCTGATTAGTTTTTGATTGAAATCGATACAGTGCTTTCTTAGTTTTTTAAGAAAAACATTATTAAATTTTTCTCAACTTCCCTGAAAGTGAAGTGAAGTCTGTGCACTGACCCCGAAAAGGAAAAATCGATTTTTTTATTGATCTCCATATTTTGAGATCTCCCCAAAATTTTTTGATAGTTTCCACGATTATGTCTGTCGTTATTTGTCGTTTTTATCATTCATCATTTTTTCGAATAGTAAATGAGAGAAATCATCGGGAAGTTCTTAGTGCGGCTTGAAGTCACACTTATCACAATACATTCTCACTAATTCCTTCTAATTGGCAGTAACGCACTCCTCTATTCGCGAGCGAGCGTAGCGAGCGAGCAACTATGCACTCCTCTATTCGCGAGCGAGCGAAGCGAGCGAGCAACTGCTCACCTCTAGTTTTTCCTCAAAATCACTCGATTTGCAAATTTTCTCAATCGGTTTGTAAAGAATTATTAGAGTCTACTGAGTTTCACCAAACCCTTTCCTCCCACCATTACACTCGATATCCCGAATTATCAGTAATCAATCGTCAATTTCCCTACAAATCCTCACCTTTATCTATTTTATCGACTGTACTCTAGAATACTACCTCAAGTGTCGATAAGTACAGTCAGATACAAGAAATTATGGAATAGAAATGTGGAAAAAATTCAAATCCCTTTCATATGTAATTCTCAAAGAGAATAGAAATAATTCACTTTTCCTATGTTTTTTATATCAATTTTCTGAAGAATAAGGCAAGTGAAATATAAGCGGATGTAGAACATTTTTTTCTTTTACCGATGATTCACTGATAATTGTGTTTGATCCTGTATTTCTCTGAATAACTTGATGAAAGTGAAGAGAAAGTCGGAGAGTACCGGCAACAAACGGACACGCGGTACTGGTCAGTAGCATTTCATGTATTTGAGGTGATCGGTTGTGCCAATTCTCTTCACTCAATTGAATTCAAATATTTTTTCAATCGAAAAAAAAAAAATTAAAAACGCGGTAGAGAGAGAGAGAGAGAAAGAAGAAAGTGATTTGAATATTTTGTGTTTACAAATGCGCGACATGAGCATTTGAATCGGTTTTTTCCTCGATCGTTATGAATAATCAAATTCTCTAGAGTGACTCAACTTATTTCCATATAATCGAAATTTCACTTTTTTTTTTCTTTTTTTTTCTTCAAAACTCGTGAATACAATGAGGCCAATTCTATTACTATTACTAACGTTTTGTTTGACACTTCCGGTCATTCATTGTGATAGAAATAATGTTAGTGGCTCTAAATTGGGTGTTTTTAGTAGAACATTGGAGGACTGGATTGTGTCACAGGATGAGAAAAGTAATAGCCGGGAATCCCGTGTTATGAAATTTGGGGAAAATTCATTGACTGTATTGCGTAAAGGCACAACGCCTAATAAACGTGAAGTTTCTGAAACGGATCTATATTTATTGGGTAATTAATAATGAGTTATTTCATCATTTTTCCTCGATTTAAATGCAAATGATGGATTTTTTTTTTTTTCTATAATTAATAATTAAATTTGAATCTTCATGATTTTTAATTTCAGGGGCGATTGAAAAATTATTGTACAAGGTTGAACATCTTGAGAAACGATTGAGGAGGGCTGAAGAACTACTGTACTACGTTATTGCTGGAAATAATAGTCTGGAGGGTAAAATTATGAATTTAGTGTGAAAAATTAAAGTTTTTGATAATTAGAGGGAAATAGGATAAAATGGGGAGTTTGATGAGGAAGGGTTGAGATGATTTTTTTTAACGATTCCACTGAAAAGCTGGGGAAATTTCAGGTGGAAAACATCTGTCAAGTTGATTTTTTTGAATTTTTTGAAAATTTCAAATTTTCGATCGAAATTTGAAGGGATGGCCCCCTTCAAAAATCGAAAAAATTCACTTTTTTTTGGAGATATCTCAGTTTCTATTGGTTGTAACGATTTAGGATTGATCTTAAATCAAAGGTGAGATCATTTCTCATTGATATATGAGGTTTGCAAAGGAAAATGATCAATTTTTGAGGTATTTATGGGTAGTTTTGGAAAAATCAGTTTTCACTCTCGTAAATTACTTCAAAAATCCATATTTTACCTTCAAAACCTCATGACTTAATGGCAAATGATCTCATCTTTCATTTAAAACCGACCTCAGCTCGTTAGGACCAATAGAACCAAAGTTATCCCCAAAAAAGTGAAATTTTTTGAAAACGGAACGCATTTCCCTCCAAATTCTGACTAAAACAATAGAAATTTTCCGAAATTAAAAACAAAAATGAATTCCGGCACATGATTTCCATCGAAACTTTTCTCATCTTTTCAATGGAATCATCAGAAAATCCCTATCTCAAATATTTCCCCCGATTTCTTCCCATTTTTATCATATTAAACGTAAAAACCAAGAAGTCCTCGATTCACCCTCTTATGTCGTTACTTTTTTTTTTTCAAATTGGTCAGAGCCATGTCCTATGAACTACACGAGAATTGGCAAAGAGTGTTACTACACAAGCTCTAGAGCCTTCGATTGGAAATCATCGGCAAGTCTCTGCAGAGGTGTCGGTGGTAATTTGCTGGAACTCGAAACTCCAGAGGAGCACAAAAACATCAAAAATTTCCTTCAAAACACAAAAGGAATGAAAGGATACGACTTCTGGACTGGTGGCTTGAATCCTGGATTACTCTGGATTTGGGCAGGAAGTGCTAAACCTGTTTTTGATAATCAAACAGAAACAGTTGATGGCTATGGCCGGTAAGTATCTCAATAATAAACTCAATAATTCACCAATAATTGATGATTTGTTCTCCTTTCAGATGCTTGAAAATACGTAATTCATCGCCGAAGATTTTCTCGTTTTACGGTGAAGAATGCACTAAAAAACTCCGTTATATTTGTAAACTCGTTAAGGAAGAATATATAAATGAAATTGAGAAAATCGAGCGTGGCCTAGAGATGAAGAGAAAGACTCTGCACTGATTATTATCTTCTGGAAAAAAAGAGAGAAACAGTTAGATGCAGTGATGGCCCCGGTTTCTGACAGTGTCCTAGTAACTGTGAATTTTTGCAATTTTTTTTATTTATTTCTAAATTAACAATATTGTTTGAAGTTCAATTTTTGAGCTCATTTAGCGCAACAAATGTGAACTAATATATAATTGGAGGGGAGAGTGGGGCAAAATTGACACTGTAATTAAACGTTTAGAGATGGATTTTTTTTTTGATAATTCTATTGAAAAGCTGAGAAAATTTTAGCCGGAAAGATTCTGATTTTTCGATCGAGTCCTTAAAAACAAATCCTGAATTATGTAGTCGCAGAGGTCTATTTCACCCTGTTCTCCCTTGCATAATTAAATCACAGTTGATGAGCAAATATTTATTGTTCTCGATTTATGCTGTCAGGAAGTAGCTCTAAAATGTCTAAACCGGGACCACCAAGGTATTTGTTGGCCACAATGTGAACTGAATACTCAAAACATCTCTTTTACGCTTCATGTATTTGCATTTAATTTATCTACGTAATACTTTTTTTTTCTGGAATTTTTTGCTCTAAAAAATAAGCGATAAATCAGTAAATAAATTATAGTTTAATTTAAGTTATTTAAGTATTTAATTAAAATGAGGCATACTATACTATTTGTAGAAACACCTCTGTTTACATGTTGATGATGAATTCCAAAATGTAATATCGATATTAATGAAGATGACTATTTACTTTCGTTTTTCTATTTCTAAGATGCCTGCTGGAGAAAATTGTATGCAGAATACGACAGTTTCAGCAGCTGGAATATATAATTTATCATGATTTCATTGACAGGCTATAAATTTCTTCATTATTTTCTTTTATTTCTCTCTCTCACACTAGAGAATGATGCTAATGACAAAATTACGACATGACCACTTGTGAATGTAAGCGGCTTCATTGATCTCGTCATTATTATTAAGAGGCTTTTTCGCACGGGAGCTGTTAGTGAAGGCCAATCCAAATTGTAAATGTCATTTCCAACATTTGCACTCTGAAAATAATTAAATTGAAGAAATTAAAGAAAACCGGGGCAAAATCGACCTGTCCTTCAAAATGATTCGGAATTTTTTTGAGATAGAAGACGTCAACGGAAAATTTTGAAAAAATTCACCTACAATGTTCATATGCTGGAGTACTTTTTCAAATTTTTTCAGATTTTTTTATAAAGTCCTTGACTCCAAAAAAAATCCTGAATCATGCATTCTTCCTCTTAACTAAATCCAATAAAAATGGAATTAGCACATATCTGGCAGTTTTGTAGATTTTTTTAAACCAATAAATTATTATTCAAAAAAATGTAAGAAATTGGTAGCTATAGCTTCTTTAATTCTCTACGTGTGGATATTTTTTATTCATTCCTTGGGAGTAATTTATTTGATATGAAAAAAAAATACTAAAATCGGTAGATATCTGCTTTTTTAGTGTCGTTAAATTCAAATTATCTAAAAAAAAAATGACATAAATTTTCATAAATTACCTCTATAGTAACGTTATTCCCATAATAACAAAAAATGAATATCTCCAGCATCATTGACACCAAATACAGAAATACTTCCATAAAATCACCGGATAGCGGTCGTACTTTTGATAAATCGTAAACGCTCACACAGATTACCATAAAACTTATTGAAAACTGGGTAAAAATAGTGTAAGTAAAAATATTATTCGACAATTCAGCAAATCTGAATAAAAAAATTTTGTTTTCTAATTAATTAGAAAAAAGAAGCAATGCCTATTTGTTCCAAGAATTTTATTATTTCCACTCACTTGAGAATTTTCAAGTGATGCTGAGCGTAACTTGAGACAATTTCTCTCTCAGTCTGTTCATTTTTTTCCTTTTCATGACTATTTCTATTTTTTTCATTTCTATGATTATTTCCATTTTTTTCATTATCACAACTGTTGAGATTTTTCAGACGATTTTTGAAAATTTCAAGCTGAGCACATGTCTGCACCATGCAGCCTGGTAAAATTGTGTCATAACAAATGTTAACGAGTGAAGTGAGATAAGTAGCAATCGTTTGTTGAAGATAAGTCAGCCAAAAAAGTGCATTCGAATTTAAATCATAAGGTATCCATGACTTGAATGGTAGAATCCTTTTTGGTGCATTTTCCATTGCTGTTTGCAGGACAACAGCGAATACTGAGCTTTGAATGAAACTTCCATAAATCAACGAATTAGTCCTGCAAAAATATAAATTAATATTCGAAAAATATTTAAAAAATTAATTTCATGTCATCAGTTTATTTTTCTTTCTAATATCTCGAAAATGAATGGAAATTCACGATAATGAAATTTAGCATATGTTCGACAATTGTTTGGATTTTTTTTTTAATGATAAATTATTGTAAAAAAAAATATTGAAAAAAATTTCGTTTATAGTTTTTACTTCAATTTCCAACATGTGCATATACTTTTGTTCTTGAAAAAAAAAAAAAGGATTTTTCTAAAAAAAAAGAAGCGAAAAATTAAATCATCGAGCTTTTTGAAATCATCCGAAAATTGTCCGATTTTTCGTTCTTTCACATAAATTAATTGTTAAAAAACAAATGTGCACATCTAGAAAATTCAAAAAACGATAAATGCGAATTTCTTCAATGTTCTTTCTCCTAATATCTTATTTGTTAAAAAATAAAAACCAAAAGTTTGTCGATTTTGTGTTATAATTTCATTATCATTTCTAAATCACCAATCAAGAGTGTCATAAAATCTCAATTACACATTAATTTCTTAATTCCAGACCTGATAACTCTATCAAACTTCTCCTGAATAGCGTATTCCGCTTCATTTTCCGGTGAACACGGTGAAGATGATAAAATTTCCATAATCTTCAGAATATCACTTCTTCTTGCAACGAAATTCGCTGATTTTGCGCAGGCATTGAGCATAGTTAAAAGAATCCGGGCATCATCAATAAAATCATCAATATTACCTGGCGCTTTAATTAGTTGAATCAATTGCGATATAGTTACTGTATACAATATTAAAAACGTCAGACAAGTGTAACTATCATAAATGATTATTTTAGGTATAGAAGACCAATTTGCCGGTCTCCAAAAGCCGAGGATTTGAAGAACGAAAAAATTCAGTGTGAGTATTTTCATTATTTCCTTTTATTCTGAATTTTAAATATGAAAAAATTTTATTTACTGCATTTAAATGAGTTTAAGTGAATTGAAGAGTCTCAATCAAAGAACTGTTTTGGGAAAATTGCGACTTGCATCGAGGAAGACGCGGGACTAATTTAATATTCAAATGCTGATAAAATATTAAAGCAGCAATTTTATCTTCATCTAATATTCAGAGTTGACTTCTGAGAAAAACAATTTTTCTTATAATATTATTATCAGAAAAAAAGAAGTAACTGTTTCTATTGTCTCTCCCCTTTCTTTTGTGTTTCTCGAAGAAATTCGAGCAAATGTCACGTGATATCTGGGAAATTTCTCCCTCCACCTGTTATTTCCGAAGGTTCTGACAGAAAAAAACAGGAAGAAATAGGGAAAAACATACATAGTTGCAACCTATGCATGAATATTTGATGAGCCGATGGTAAAATAATAGATATTCTCAGAGAAATACTTGGAAAAACGTTTAACTTTCATAGATACGTATGAAATAATCGTTTTTCCCCTTCTTTGTAGACATTTGTGACAAACTCCAATACTTCCGTAAATAAAAGTAAGAGGAAACCCCTGAGTATACAGAAGGAAAACTTATTTCAAAGTATTTCTTTTTTTCGATACGCAATTTGTCAGTTCAATGTAAAAGTTAGTCAACCATATATTGAAATATAAGTTGAGACATTTTTTTAAACTGTTATTGTTCAGGCATGTGAAGGAATTTATCGTTTCTTATCTTGATTTCATTTCACTTCAGGCACTATCATCGAAATTTTCACTTTTATATATACAATACCACAAACAGTAATTGAACGAACAAGCACTAATGAATTATGTCCAATATTCGTCAATTCAGGAAAGATTGGGGGAAATGGACCTCTAGTGAAGCATGATTCATGATTTTTTCTTCGGTGCGAAAGACTCGGTGGAAAAATCTGAAAAAATTGAGAAGATGCTCCAATACGTAGACATTGACAGTGAATTTGTCGAAATTTTTTCGAAAAATCCCAAATCATTTTTAACTCACAGGTCCATTTTGCCTCGGTTTCTCCCTTATATTTAAAAATATTATTCATGTTGACACTGTTCAGCTATCATCAGTCTAAGAGGCTTGCTGGAGAAAACTGTACGCAGAATATGAAAGCTTGAGTAACTGAAATAACAAATTACAATAAGTATTATTTGAGTGCACTATGATTATTTAAGTGTATCATTTAAGTGCATTATGATTTTAATAGCAAAAAGATGTGAACTAGAAAAAAATCCTTTCTTTTCCCAATTTTTCCTCGAATATCTGGAACCAATGGCGATACGCCTTTTTTTATCCTAACGAGACCGATGGCGCGCTAAGGCGCGCCCGTTATGTATCTTTAGTATAGTATATTACGCGGACTATACTACTCACCATTTAACTGACCAATGAAGAAGAGGACTTCACTTTAATCGTGACAACTTTTGATATATCGATTGTTTGCGTTCTTGGTCCTTTTTATAAAGGATAATCGCGAAAAACTGGAATTTTTTCCTCCTGTCTCTATATTAATGTCTACTTCGCTCTATCTCGCTTATTTACCGAGATAATCGAGAAAAACTAAGAAAATTCCACGGATACTGGATATCCCGAATCGTTGCGGCTTTTGGCCCTTCAGGATCCCCCATCATCGTGTGTTTCACTCAATTCTTTGAGAAATTTCAAGGAAAACCCCGTATTCCCTCGGCAAATGGGTGAAAAATGAGGATGAAGGAATATTCGAAGGAAATCAGCCATCATGAAAATCCCGATTTTCAAATCTTCATAACTTTTTTTCTGTCGCGTAATTCCTGATGAAATTTTGCAGTGACACTGCCTATGTCGTCATGAGAGAGCCTGCAAAATTTCATAACAGTATCGCAACTGGTTCCGAGAATTCGATAGAGCACAAATGGTCATTTTCAGAGAGCAAAGGCCATTGACCCTGGGTTTGGCCTGAAAATTCCGCGGATACTGGATATCCCGAATCGTTGCGGCTTTCGGCCCTTCAGGATCCCCCATCATCGTGTGTTTCACTCAATTCTTTGCGAAATTTCAAGGAAAACCCCGTATCTCTACGGGAAATGGGTGAAAAATGAGGATGAAGGAATATTCGAAGGAAATGAGCCATCATGAAAATCCCGATTTTCAAATCTTCATAACTTTATTTCTGTGGCGTATTTCCTAATGAAATTTTACAGTGACACTGCCTATGTCGTCATAAGAGAGCCTGCAAAATTTCATAACAGTATCGCAACTGGTTCCGAGAATTCGATAGAGCACAAATGGTCATTTTCAGAGAGCAAAGGCCATTGACCCTGGGTTTGGCCTGAAAATTCCGCGGATACTGGATATCCCGAATCGTTGCGGCTTTCGGCCCTTCAGGATCCCCCATCATCGTGTGTTTCACTCAATTCTTTGCGAAATTTCAAGGAAAACCCCGTATCTCAACGGGAAATGGGTGAAAAATGAGGATGAAGGAATATTCGAAGGAAATGAGCCATCATGAAAATCCCGATTTTCAAATCTTCATAACTTTATTTCTGTGGCGTATTTCCTAATGAAATTTTACAGTGACACTGCCTATGTCGTCATAAGAGAGCCTGCAAAATTTCATAACAGTATCGCAACTGGTTCCGAGAATTCGATAGAGCACAAATGGTCATTTTCAGAGAGCAAAGGCCATTGACCCTGGGTTTGGCCTGAAAATTCAGCGGATACTGGATATCCCGAATCGTTGCGGCTTTCGGCCCTTCAGGATCCCCCATCATCGTGTGTTTCACTCAATTCTTTGCGAAATTTCAAGGAAAACCCCGTATCTCTACGGGAAATGGGTGAAAAATGAGGATGAAGGAATATTCGAAGGAAATGAGCCATCATGAAAATCCCGATTTTCAAATCTTCATAACTTTATTTCTGTGGCGTATTTCCTAATGAAATTTTACAGTGACACTGCCTATGTCGTCATAAGAGAGCCTGCAAAATTTCATAACAGTATCGCAACTGGTTCCGAGAATTCGATAGAGCACAAATGGTCATTTTCAGAGAGCAAAGGCCATTGACCCTGGGTTTGGCCTGAAAATGCCGCGGATACTGGATATCCCGAATCGTTGCGGCTTTCGGCCCTTCAGGATCCCCCATCATCGTGTGTTTCACTCAATTCTTTGCGAAATTTCAAGGAAAACCCCGTATTCCCTCGGGAAATGGGTGAAAAATGAGGATGAAGGAATATTAAAAGGAAATCAGCCATCATGAAAATCCCGATATTCAAATCTTCATAACTTTTTTTCTGTGGCGTATTTTTTGATGAAATTTTACAGTGACACTGCCTATGTCGTCATGAGAGAGCCTGCAAAATTTCATAACAGTATCGCAACTGGTTCCGAGAATTCGATAGAGCACAAATGGTCATTTTCAGAGAGCAAAGGCCATTGACCCTGGGTTTGGCCTGAAAATTCCGCGGATACTGGATATCCCGAATCGTTGCGGCTTTCGGCCCTTCAGGATCCCCCATCATCGTGTGTTTCACTCAATTCTTTGCGAAATTTCAAGGAAAACCCCGTATCTCTACGGGAAATGGGTGAAAAATGAGGATGAAGGAATATTCGAAGGAAATGAGCCATCATGAAAATCCCGATTTTCAAATCTTCATAACTTTATTTCTGTGGCGTATTTCCTAATGAAATTTTACAGTGACACTGCCTATGTCGTCATAAGAGAGCCTGCAAAATTTCATAACAGTATCGCAACTGGTTCCGAGAATTCGATAGAGCACAAATGGTCATTTTCAGAGAGCAAAGGCCATTGACCCTGGGTTTGGCCTGAAAATTCCGCGGATACTGGATATCCCGAATCGTTGCAGCTTTCGGCCCTTCAGGATCCCCCATCATCGTGTGTTTCACTCAATTCTTTGCGAAATTTCAAGGAAAACCCCGTATCTCTACGGGAAATGGGTGAAAAATGAGGATGAAGGAATATTCGAAGGAAATGAGCCATCATGAAAATCCCGATTTTCAAATCTTCATAACTTTTTTTCTGTCGCGTATTTCCTGATGAAATTTTACAGTGACACTGCCTATGTCGTCCTGAAAGAGCCTGCAAAATTTCATGACAGTATCGCAAACGATTCTGAAGATTCGATACAGCGGAAATGGTCATTTTCATAGAGCAAAGGCCTTTGCCTGTGGGTTTGGCCTGAAAATTCCGCGAACACTGGATATCCCGAGTCGTTGCGGCTTTCGGCCCTTCAGGATCCCCCATCATCGTGTGTTTCACTCAATTCTTTGCGAAATTTCAAGGAAAACCCCGTATCTCTACGGGAAATGGGTGAAAAATGAGGATGAAGGAATATTCGAAGGAAATGAGCCATCATGAACATCCCGATTTTCAAATCTTCATAACTTTTTTTCTGTCGCGTATTTCCTGAAGAAATTTTGCAGTGACACTGCCTATGTCGTCATGAGAGAGCCTGCAAAATTTCATAACAGTATCGCAACTGGTTCCGAGAATTCGATAGAGCACAAATGGTCATTTTCAGAGAGCAAAGGCCATTGACCCTGGGTTTGGCCTGAAAATTCCGCGGATACTGGATATCCCGAATCGTTGCGGCTTTTGGCCCTTCAGGTTCCCCCATTATCTTGTTTTCAATCAACTCTTTGCGAAATTTCAAGGAAAACCTCGTATCTCTACGGGAAATGGGTGAAAAATGAGGATAAAGGAATATTCGAAGGAAATGAGCCATCATGAAAATCCCGATTTTCAAATCTTCATAACTTTTTTTCTGTGGCGTATTTCCTAATGAAATTTTACAGTGACACTGCCTATGTCGTCATAAGAGAGCCTGCAAAATTTCATAACAGTATCGCAACTGGTTCCGAGAATTCGATAGAGCACAAATGGTCATTTTCAGAGAGCAAAGGCCATTGACCCTGGGTTTGGCCTGAAAATTCCGCGGATACTGGATATCCCGAATCGTTGCGGCTTTCGGCCCTTCAGGATCCCCCATCATCGTGTGTTTCACTCAATTCTTTGCGAAATTTCAAGGAAAACCCCGTATCTCTACGGGAAATGGGTGAAAAATGAGGATGAAGGAATATTCGAAGGAAATGAGCCATCATGAAAATCCCGATTTTCAAATCTTCATAACTTTATTTCTGTGGCGTATTTCCTAATGAAATTTTACAGTGACACTGCCTATGTCGTCATAAGAGAGCCTGCAAAATTTCATAACAGTATCGCAACTGGTTCCGAGAATTCGATAGAGCACAAATGGTCATTTTCAGAGAGCAAAGGCCATTGACCCTGGGTTTGGCCTGAAAATTCCGCGGATACTGGATATCCCGAATCGTTGCAGCTTTCGGCCCTTCAGGATCCCCCATCATCGTGTGTTTCACTCAATTCTTTGCGAAATTTCAAGGAAAACCCCGTATCTCTACGGGAAATGGGTGAAAAATGAGGATGAAGGAATATTCGAAGGAAATGAGCCATCATGAAAATCCCGATTTTCAAATCTTCATAACTTTTTTTCTGTCGCGTATTTCCTGATGAAATTTTACAGTGACACTGCCTATGTCGTCCTGAAAGAGCCTGCAAAATTTCATGACAGTATCGCAAACGATTCTGAAGATTCGATACAGCGGAAATGGTCATTTTCATAGAGCAAAGGCCTTTGCCTGTGGGTTTGGCCTGAAAATTCCGCGAACACTGGATATCCCGAGTCGTTGCGGCTTTCGGCCCTTCAGGATCCCCCATCATCGTGTGTTTCACTCAATTCTTTGCGAAATTTCAAGGAAAACCCCGTATCTCTACGGGAAATGGGTGAAAAATGAGGATGAAGGAATATTCGAAGGAAATGAGCCATCATGAACATCCCGATTTTCAAATCTTCATAACTTTTTTTCTGTCGCGTATTTCCTGAAGAAATTTTGCAGTGACACTGCCTATGTCGTCATGAGAGAGCCTGCAAAATTTCATAACAGTATCGCAACTGGTTCCGAGAATTCGATAGAGCACAAATGGTCATTTTCAGAGAGCAAAGGCCATTGACCCTGGGTTTGGCCTGAAAATTCCGCGGATACTGGATATCCCGAATCGTTGCGGCTTTCGGCCCTTCAGGATCCCCCATCATCGTGTGTTTCACTCAATTCTTTGCGAAATTTCAAGGAAAACCCCGTATCTCTACGGGAAATGGGTGAAAAATGAGGATGAAGGAATATTCGAAGGAAATGAGCCATCATGAAAATCCCGATTTTCAAATCTTCATAACTTTTTTTCTGTCGCGTATTTCCTGATGAAATTTTACAGTGACACTGCCTATGTCGTCCTGAAAGAGCCTGCAAAATTTCATGACAGTATCGCAAACGATTCTGAAGATTCGATACAGCGGAAATGGTCATTTTCATAGAGCAAAGGCCTTTGCCTGTGGGTTTGGCCTGAAAATTCCGCGAACACTGGATATCCCGAGTCGTTGCGGCTTTCGGCCCTTCAGGATCCCCCATCATCGTGTGTTTCACTCAATTCTTTGCGAAATTTCAAGGAAAACCCCGTATCTCTACGGGAAATGGGTGAAAAATGAGGATGAAGGAATATTCGAAGGAAATGAGCCATCATGAACATCCCGATTTTCAAATCTTCATAACTTTTTTTCTGTGGCGTATTTTTTGATGAAATTTTACAGTGACACTGCCTATGTCGTCATGAGAGAGCCTGCAAAATTTCATAACAGTATCGCAACTGGTTCCGAGAATTCGATAGAGCACAAATGGTCATTTTCAGAGAGCAAAGGCCATTGACCCTGGGTTTGGCCTGAAAATTCCGCGGATACTGGATATCCCGAATCGTTGCGGCTTTCGGCCCTTCAGGATCCCCCATCATCGTGTGTTTCACTCAATTCTTTGCGAAATTTCAAGGAAAACCCCGTATCTCTACGGGAAATGGGTGAAAAATGAGGATGAAGGAATATTCGAAGGAAATGAGCCATCATGAAAATCCCGATTTTCAAATCTTCATAACTTTATTTCTGTGGCGTATTTCCTAATGAAATTTTACAGTGACACTGCCTATGTCGTCATAAGAGAGCCTGCAAAATTTCATAACAGTATCGCAACTGGTTCCGAGAATTCGATAGAGCACAAATGGTCATTTTCAGAGAGCAAAGGCCATTGACCCTGGGTTTGGCCTGAAAATTCCGCGGATACTGGATATCCCGAATCGTTGCGGCTTTCGGCCCTTCAGGATCCCCCATCATCGTGTGTTTCACTCAATTCTTTGCGAAATTTCAAGGAAAACCCCGTATCTCTACGGGAAATGGGTGAAAAATGAGGATGAAGGAATATTCGAAGGAAATGAGCCATCATGAAAATCCCGATTTTCAAATCTTCATAACTTTTTTTCTGTCGCGTATTTCCTGAAGAAATTTTGCAGTGACACTGCCTATGTCGTCATGAGAGAGCCTGCAAAATTTCATAACAGTATCGCAACTGGTTCCGAGAATTCGATAGAGCACAAATGGTCATTTTCAGAGAGCAAAGGCCATTGACCCTGGGTTTGGCCTGAAAATTCCGCGGATACTGGATATCCCGAATCGTTGCGGCTTTCGGCCCTTCAGGATCCCCCATCATCGTGTGTTTCACTCAATTCTTTGCGAAATTTCAAGGAAAACCCCGTATCTCTACGGGAAATGGGTGAAAAATGAGGATGAAGGAATATTCGAAGGAAATGAGCCATCATGAACATCCCGATTTTCAAATCTTCATAACTTTTTTTCTGTCGCGTATTTCCTAATGAAATTTCAAAGTGACACTGCCTATGTCGTCATAAAAGGGCCTGCAAAATTTCATAACAGTATCGCAACTGGTTCCGAGAATTCGAGAGAGCACAAATGGTCATTTTCAGAGAGCAAAGGCCATTGACCCTGGGTTTGGCCTGAAAATTCCGCGGATACTGGATATCCCGAATCGTTGCGGCTTTCGGCCCTTCAGGATCCCCCATCATCGTGCGTTTCACTCAATTCTTTGCGAAATTTCAAGGAAAACCCCGTATCTCTACGGGAAATGGGTGAAAAATGAGGATGAAGGAATATTCGAAGGAAATGAGCCATCATGAAAATCCCGATTTTCAAATCTTCATAACTTTTTTTCTGTCGCGTATTTCCTGATGAAATTTTGCAGTGACACTGCCTATGTCGTCATGAGAGAGCCTGCAAAATTTCATAACAGTATCGCAACTGGTTCCGAGAATTCGATAGAGCACAAATGGTTATTTTCAGAGAGCAAAGGCCATTGACCCTGGGTTTGGCCTGAAAATTCCGCGGATACTGGATATCCCGAATCGTTGCGGCTTTCGGCCCTTCAGGATCCCCCATCATCGTGTGTTTCACTCAATTCTTTGCGAAATTTCAAGGAAAACCCCGTATCTCTACGGGAAATGGGTGAAAAATGAGGATAAAGGAATATTCGAAGGAAATGAGCCATCATGAAAATCCCGATTTTCAAATCTTCATAACTTTTTTTCTGTGGCGTATTTCCTAATGAAATTTTACAGTGACACTGCCTATGTCGTCATAAGAGAGCCTGCAAAATTTCATAACAGTATCGCAACTGGTTCCGAGAATTCGATAGAGCACAAATGGTCATTTTCAGAGAGCAAAGGCCATTGACCCTGGGTTTGGCCTGAAAATTCCGCGGATACTGGATATCCCGAATCGTTGCGGCTTTCGGCCCTTCAGGATCCCCCATCATCGTGTGTTTCACTCAATTCTTTGCGAAATTTCAAGGAAAACCCCGTATCTCTACGGGAAATGGGTGAAAAATGAGGATGAAGGAATATTCGAAGGAAATGAGCCATCATGAACATCCCGATTTTCAAATCTTCATAACTTTTTTTCTGTCGCGTATTTCCTAATGAAATTTCAAAGTGACACTGCCTATGTCGTCATAAAAGGGCCTGCAAAATTTCATAACAGTATCGCAACTGGTTCCGAGAATTCGAGAGAGCACAAATGGTCATTTTCAGAGAGCAAAGGCCATTGACCCTGGGTTTGGCCTGAAAATTCCGCGGATACTGGATATCCCGAATCGTTGCGGCTTTCGGCCCTTCAGGATCCCCCATCATCGTGCGTTTCACTCAATTCTTTGCGAAATTTCAAGGAAAACCCCGTATCTCTACGGGAAATGGGTGAAAAATGAGGATGAAGGAATATTCGAAGGAAATGAGCCATCATGAAAATCCCGATTTTCAAATCTTCATAACTTTTTTTCTGTCGCGTATTTCCTGATGAAATTTTGCAGTGACACTGCCTATGTCGTCATGAGAGAGCCTGCAAAATTTCATAACAGTATCGCAACTGGTTCCGAGAATTCGATAGAGCACAAATGGTTATTTTCAGAGAGCAAAGGCCATTGACCCTGGGTTTGGCCTGAAAATTCCGCGGATACTGGATATCCCGAATCGTTGCGGCTTTCGGCCCTTCAGGATCCCCCATCATCGTGTGTTTCACTCAATTCTTTGCGAAATTTCAAGGAAAACCCCGTATTCCCTCGGGAAATGGGTGAAAAATGAGGATGAAGGAATATTAAAAGGAAATCAGCCATCATGAAAATCCCGATATTCAAATCTTCATAACTTTTTTTCTGTGGCGTATTTTTTGATGAAATTTTACAGTGACACTGCCTATGTCGTCATGAGAGAGCCTGCAAAATTTCATAACAGTATCGCAACTGGTTCCGAGAATTCGATAGAGCACAAATGGTCATTTTCAGAGAGCAAAGGCCATTGACCCTGGGTTTGGCCTGAAAATTCCGCGGATACTGGATATCCCGAATCGTTGCGGCTTTCGGCCCTTCAGGATCCCCCATCATCGTATGTTTCACTCAATTCTTTGCGAAATTTCAAGGAAAACCTCGTATCTCTACGGGAAATGGGTGAAAAATGAGGATAAAGGAATATTCGAAGGAAATGAGCCATCATGAAAATCCCGATTTTCAAATCTTCATAACTTTTTTTCTGTGGCGTATTTCCTAATGAAATTTCAAAGTGACACTGCCTATGTCGTCATAAAAGAGCCTGCAAAATTTCATAACAGTATCGCAACTGGTTCCGAGAATTCGATAGAGCACAAATGGTCATTTTCAGAGAGCAAAGGCCATTGACCCTGGGTTTGGCCTGAAAATTCCGCGGATACTGGATATCCCGAATCGTTGCGGCTTTCGGCCCTTCAGGATCCCCCATCATCGTATGTTTCACTCAATTCTTTGCGAAATTTCAAGGAAAACCCCGTATCTCTACGGGAAATGAGTGAAAAATGAGGATGAAGGAATATTCGAAGGAAATGAGCCATCATGAAAATCCCGATTTTCAAATCTTCATAACTTTTTTTCTGTCGCGTATTTCCTGATGAAATTTTGCAGTGACACTGCCTATGTGGTCATGAGAGAGCCTGCAAAATTTCATAACAGTATCGCAACTGGTTCCGAGAATTCGATAGAGCACAAATGGTCATTTTCAGAGAGCAAAGGCCATTGACCCTGGGTTTGGCCTGAAAATTCCGCGGATACTGGATATCCCGAATCGTTGCGGCTTTTGGCCCTTCAGGTTCCCCCATTATCTTGTTTTCAATCAACTCTTTGCGAAATTTCAAGGAAAACCTCGTATCTCTACGGGAAATGGGTGAAAAATGAGGATAAAGGAATATTCGAAGGAAATGAGCCATCATGAAAATCCCGATTTTCAAATCTTCATAACTTTTTTTCTGTCGCGTATTTCCTAATGAAATTTCAAAGTGACACTGCCTATGTCGTCATAAAAGGGCCTGCAAAATTTCATGACAGTATCGCAAACGATTCTGAAGATTCGATACAGCGGAAATGGTCATTTTCATAGAGCAAAGGCCTTTGCCTGTGGGTTTGGCCTGAAAATTCCGCGAACACTGGATATCCCGAGTCGTTGCGGCTTTCGGCCCTTCAGGATCCCCCATCATCGTGTGTTTCACTCAATTCTTTGCGAAATTTCAAGGAAAACCCCGTATTCCCTCGGGAAATGGGTGAAAAATGAGGATGAAGGAATATTAAAAGGAAATCAGCCATCATGAAAATCCCGATATTCAAATCTTCATAACTTTTTTTCTGTGGCGTATTTTTTGATGAAATTTTACAGTGACACTGCCTATGTCGTCATGAGAGAGCCTGCAAAATTTCATAACAGTATCGCAACTGGTTCCGAGAATTCGATAGAGCACAAATGGTCATTTTCAGAGAGCAAAGGCCATTGACCCTGGGTTTGGCCTGAAAATTCCGCGGATACTGGATATCCCGAATCGTTGCGGCTTTCGGCCCTTCAGGATCCCCCATCATCGTGTGTTTCACTCAATTCTTTGCGAAATTTCAAGGAAAACCCCGTATCTCTACGGGAAATGGGTGAAAAATGAGGATGAAGGAATATTCGAAGGAAATGAGCCATCATGAACATCCCGATTTTCAAATCTTCATAACTTTTTTTCTGTCGCGTATTTCCTAATGAAATTTCAAAGTGACACTGCCTATGTCGTCATAAAAGGGCCTGCAAAATTTCATAACAGTATCGCAACTGGTTCCGAGAATTCGAGAGAGCACAAATGGTCATTTTCAGAGAGCAAAGGCCATTGACCCTGGGTTTGGCCTGAAAATTCCGCGGATACTGGATATCCCGAATCGTTGCGGCTTTCGGCCCTTCAGGATCCCCCATCATCGTGCGTTTCACTCAATTCTTTGCGAAATTTCAAGGAAAACCCCGTATCTCTACGGGAAATGGGTGAAAAATGAGGATGAAGGAATATTCGAAGGAAATGAGCCATCATGAAAATCCCGATTTTCAAATCTTCATAACTTTATTTCTGTGGCGTATTTCCTAATGAAATTTTACAGTGACACTGCCTATGTCGTCATAAGAGAGCCTGCAAAATTTCATAACAGTATCGCAACTGGTTCCGAGAATTCGATAGAGCACAAATGGTCATTTTCAGAGAGCAAAGGCCATTGACCCTGGGTTTGGCCTGAAAATTCCGCGGATACTGGATATCCCGAATCGTTGCGGCTTTCGGCCCTTCAGGATCCCCCATCATCGTGTGTTTCACTCAATTCTTTGCGAAATTTCAAGGAAAACCCCGTATCTCTACGGGAAATGGGTGAAAAATGAGGATGAAGGAATATTCGAAGGAAATGAGCCATCATGAAAATCCCGATTTTCAAATCTTCATAACTTTTTTTCTGTCGCGTATTTCCTGATGAAATTTTACAGTGACACTGCCTATGTCGTCCTGAAAGAGCCTGCAAAATTTCATGACAGTATCGCAAACGATTCTGAAGATTCGATACAGCGGAAATGGTCATTTTCATAGAGCAAAGGCCTTTGCCTGTGGGTTTGGCCTGAAAATTCCGCGAACACTGGATATCCCGAGTCGTTGCGGCTTTCGGCCCTT
Organism: Aleiodes alternator; assembly: GCA_963921955.1. Lineage (NCBI taxonomy): Eukaryota > Metazoa > Arthropoda > Insecta > Hymenoptera > Braconidae > Aleiodes > Aleiodes alternator. The sequence goes on from OY998112.1 coordinate 5,220,705, forward strand.
CAGGATCCCCCATCATCGTGTGTTTCACTCAATTCTTTGCGAAATTTCAAGGAAAACCCCGTATCTCTACGGGAAATGGGTGAAAAATGAGGATGAAGGAATATTCGAAGGAAATGAGCCATCATGAACATCCCGATTTTCAAATCTTCATAACTTTTTTTCTGTCGCGTATTTCCTGAAGAAATTTTGCAGTGACACTGCCTATGTCGTCATGAGAGAGCCTGCAAAATTTCATAACAGTATCGCAACTGGTTCCGAGAATTCGATAGAGCACAAATGGTCATTTTCAGAGAGCAAAGGCCATTGACCCTGGGTTTGGCCTGAAAATTCCGCGGATACTGGATATCCCGAATCGTTGCGGCTTTTGGCCCTTCAGGTTCCCCCATTATCTTGTTTTCAATCAACTCTTTGCGAAATTTCAAGGAAAACCTCGTATCTCTACGGGAAATGGGTGAAAAATGAGGATAAAGGAATATTCGAAGGAAATGAGCCATCATGAAAATCCCGATTTTCAAATCTTCATAACTTTTTTTCTGTGGCGTATTTCCTAATGAAATTTTACAGTGACACTGCCTATGTCGTCATAAGAGAGCCTGCAAAATTTCATAACAGTATCGCAACTGGTTCCGAGAATTCGATAGAGCACAAATGGTCATTTTCAGAGAGCAAAGGCCATTGACCCTGGGTTTGGCCTGAAAATTCCGCGGATACTGGATATCCCGAATCGTTGCGGCTTTTGGCCTTCCAGGTTCCCCCAACATCTTGTTTTCAATCAACTCTTTGCGAAATTTCAAGGAAAACCCCGTATCTCTACGGGAAATGGGTGAAAAATGAGGATGAAGGAATATTCGAAGGAAATGAGCCATCATGAAAATCCCGATTTTCAAATCTTCATAACTTTTTTTCTGTCGCGTATTTCCTGATGAAATTTTACAGTGACACTGCCTATGTCGTCCTGAAAGAGCCTGCAAAATTTCATGACAGTATCGCAAACGATTCTGAAGATTCGATACAGCGGAAATGGTCATTTTCATAGAGCAAAGGCCTTTGCCTGTGGGTTTGGCCTGAAAATTCCGCGAACACTGGATATCCCGAGTCGTTGCGGCTTTCGGCCCTTCAGGATCCCCCATCATCGTGTGTTTCACTCAATTCTTTGCGAAATTTCAAGGAAAACCCCGTATCTCTACGGGAAATGGGTGAAAAATGAGGATGAAGGAATATTCGAAGGAAATGAGCCATCATGAACATCCCGATTTTCAAATCTTCATAACTTTTTTTCTGTCGCGTATTTCCTGAAGAAATTTTGCAGTGACACTGCCTATGTCGTCATGAGAGAGCCTGCAAAATTTCATAACAGTATCCCAACTGGTTCCGAGAATTCGATAGAGCACAAATGGTCATTTTCAGAGAGCAAAGGCCATTGACCCTGGGTTTGGCCTGAAAATTCCGCGGATACTGGATATCCCGAATCGTTGCGGCTTTTGGCCCTTCAGGTTCCCCCATTATCTTGTTTTCAATCAACTCTTTGCGAAATTTCAAGGAAAACCTCGTATCTCTACGGGAAATGGGTGAAAAATGAGGATAAAGGAATATTCGAAGGAAATGAGCCATCATGAAAATCCCGATTTTCAAATCTTCATAACTTTTTTTCTGTCGCGTATTTCCTGATGAAATTTTACAGTGACACTGCCTATGTCGTCCTGAAAGAGCCTGCAAAATTTCATGACAGTATCGCAAACGATTCTGAAGATTCGATACAGCGGAAATGGTCATTTTCATAGAGCAAAGGCCTTTGCCTGTGGGTTTGGCCTGAAAATTCCGCGAACACTGGATATCCCGAGTCGTTGCGGCTTTCGGCCCTTCAGGATCCCCCATCATCGTGTGTTTCACTCAATTCTTTGCGAAATTTCAAGGAAAACCCCGTATCTCTACGGGAAATGGGTGTAAAATGAGGATGAAGGAATATTCGAAGGAAATGAGCCATCATGAACATCCCGATTTTCAAATCTTCATAACTTTTTTTCTGTCGCGTATTTCCTGAAGAAATTTTGCAGTGACACTGCCTATGTCGTCATGAGAGAGCCTGCAAAATTTCATAACAGTATCGCAACTGGTTCCGAGAATTCGATAGAGCACAAATGGTCATTTTCAGAGAGCAAAGGCCATTGACCCTGGGTTTGGCCTGAAAATTCCGCGGATACTGGATATCCCGAATCGTTGCGGCTTTCGGCCCTTCAGGATCCCCCATCATCGTGTGTTTCACTCAATTCTTTGCGAAATTTCAAGGAAAACCCCGTATTCCCTCGGGAAATGGGTGAAAAATGAGGATGAAGGAATATTAAAAGGAAATCAGCCATCATGAAAATCCCGATATTCAAATCTTCATAACTTTTTTTCTGTGGCGTATTTTTTGATGAAATTTTACAGTGACACTGCCTATGTCGTCATGAGAGAGCCTGCAAAATTTCATAACAGTATCGCAACTGGTTCCGAGAATTCGATAGAGCACAAATGGTCATTTTCAGAGAGCAAAGGCCATTGACCCTGGGTTTGGCCTGAAAATTCCGCGGATACTGGATATCCCGAATCGTTGCGGCTTTCGGCCCTTCAGGATCCCCCATCATCGTGTGTTTCACTCAATTCTTTGCGAAATTTCAAGGAAAACCCCGTATCTCTACGGGAAATGGGTGAAAAATGAGGATGAAGGAATATTCGAAGGAAATGAGCCATCATGAACATCCCGATTTTCAAATCTTCATAACTTTTTTTCTGTCGCGTATTTCCTAATGAAATTTCAAAGTGACACTGCCTATGTCGTCATAAAAGGGCCTGCAAAATTTCATAACAGTATCGCAACTGGTTCCGAGAATTCGAGAGAGCACAAATGGTCATTTTCAGAGAGCAAAGGCCATTGACCCTGGGTTTGGCCTGAAAATTCCGCGGATACTGGATATCCCGAATCGTTGCGGCTTTCGGCCCTTCAGGATCCCCCATCATCGTGCGTTTCACTCAATTCTTTGCGAAATTTCAAGGAAAACCCCGTATCTCTACGGGAAATGGGTGAAAAATGAGGATGAAGGAATATTCGAAGGAAATGAGCCATCATGAAAATCCCGATTTTCAAATCTTCATAACTTTTTTTCTGTCGCGTATTTCCTGATGAAATTTTGCAGTGACACTGCCTATGTCGTCATGAGAGAGCCTGCAAAATTTCATAACAGTATCGCAACTGGTTCCGAGAATTCGATAGAGCACAAATGGTTATTTTCAGAGAGCAAAGGCCATTGACCCTGGGTTTGGCCTGAAAATTCCGCGGATACTGGATATCCCGAATCGTTGCGGCTTTCGGCCCTTCAGGATCCCCCATCATCGTGTGTTTCACTCAATTCTTTGCGAAATTTCAAGGAAAACCCCGTATCTCTACGGGAAATGGGTGAAAAATGAGGATGAAGGAATATTCGAAGGAAATGAGCCATCATGAAAATCCCGATATTCAAATCTTCATAACTTTTTTTCTGTGGCGTATTTTTTGATGAAATTTTACAGTGACACTGCCTATGTCGTCATGAGAGAGCCTGCAAAATTTCATAACAGTATCGCAACTGGTTCCGAGGATTCGATAGAGCACAAATGGTCATTTTCAGAGAGCAAAGGCCATTGACCCTGGGTTTGGCCTGAAAATTCCGCGGATACTGGATATCCCGAATCGTTGCGGCTTTTGGCCCTTCAGGTTCTCCCAACATCTTGTTTTCAATCAACTCTTTGCGAAATTTCAAGGAAAACCTCGTATCTCTACGGGAAATGGGTGAAAAATGAGGATGAAGGAATATTCGAAGGAAATGAGCCATCATGAACATCCCGATTTTCAAATCTTCATAACTTTTTTTCTGTCGCGTATTTCCTAATGAAATTTCAAAGTGACACTGCCTATGTCGTCATAAAAGGGCCTGCAAAATTTCATAACAGTATCGCAACTGGTTCCGAGAATTCGAGAGAGCACAAATGGTCATTTTCAGAGAGCAAAGGCCATTGACCCTGGGTTTGGCCTGAAAATTCCGCGGATACTGGATATCCCGAATCGTTGCGGCTTTTGGCCCTTCAGGTTCCCCCATTATCTTGTTTTCAATCAACTCTTTGCGAAATTTCAAGGAAAACCTCGTATCTCTACGGGAAATGGGTGAAAAATGAGGATAAAGGAATATTCGAAGGAAATGAGCCATCATGAAAATCCCGATTTTCAAATCTTCATAACTTTTTTTCTGTCGCGTATTTCCTGAAGAAATTTTGCAGTGACACTGCCTATGTCGTCATGAGAGAGCCTGCAAAATTTCATAACAGTATCGCAACTGGTTCCGAGAATTCGATAGAGCACAAATGGTCATTTTCAGAGAGCAAAGGCCATTGACCCTGGGTTTGGCCTGAAAATTCCGCGGATACTGGATATCCCGAATCGTTGCGGCTTTCGGCCCTTCAGGATCCCCCATCATCGTATGTTTCACTCAATTCTTTGCGAAATTTCAAGGAAAACCTCGTATCTCTACGGGAAATGGGTGAAAAATGAGGATAAAGGAATATTCGAAGGAAATGAGCCATCATGAAAATCCCGATTTTCAAATCTTCATAACTTTTTTTCTGTGGCGTATTTCCTAATGAAATTTCAAAGTGACACTGCCTATGTCGTCATTAAAGAGCCTGCAAAATTTCATAACAGTATCGCAACTGGTTCCGAGAATTCGATAGAGCACAAATGGTCATTTTCAGAGAGCAAAGGCCATTGACCCTGGGTTTGGCCTGAAAATTCCGCGGATACTGGATATCCCGAATCGTTGCGGCTTTCGGCCCTTCAGGATCCCCCATCATCGTATGTTTCACTCAATTCTTTGCGAAATTTCAAGGAAAACCCCGTATCTCTACGGGAAATGAGTGAAAAATGAGGATGAAGGAATATTCGAAGGAAATGAGCCATCATGAAAATCCCGATTTTCAAATCTTCATAACTTTTTTTCTTTCGCGTATTTCCTGATGAAATTTTGCAGTGACACTGCCTATGTGGTCATGAGAGAGCCTGCAAAATTTCATAACAGTATCGCAACTGGTTCCGAGAATTCGATAGAGCACAAATGGTCATTTTCAGAGAGCAAAGGCCATTGACCCTGGGTTTGGCCTGAAAATTCCGCGGATACTGGATATCCCGAATCGTTGCGGCTTTTGGCCCTTCAGGTTCCCCCATTATCTTGTTTTCAATCAACTCTTTGCGAAATTTCAAGGAAAACCTCGTATCTCTACGGGAAATGGGTGAAAAATGAGGATAAAGGAATATTCGAAGGAAATGAGCCATCATGAAAATCCCGATTTTCAAATCTTCATAACTTTTTTTCTGTGGCGTATTTCCTAATGAAATTTCAAAGTGACACTGCCTATGTCGTCATAAAAGAGCCTGCAAAATTTCATAACAGTATCGCAACTGGTTCCGAGAATTCGATAGAGCACAAATGGTCATTTTCAGAGAGCAAAGGCCATTGACCCTGGGTTTGGCCTGAAAATTCCGCGGATACTGGATATCCCGAATCGTTGCGGCTTTCGGCCCTTCAGGATCCCCCATCATCGTATGTTTCACTCAATTCTTTGCGAAATTTCAAGGAAAACCCCGTATCTCTACGGGAAATGAGTGAAAAATGAGGATGAAGGAATATTCGAAGGAAATGAGCCATCATGAAAATCCCGATTTTCAAATCTTCATAACTTTTTTTCTGTCGCGTATTTCCTAATGAAATTTCAAAGTGACACTGCCTATGTCGTCATTAAAGAGCCTGCAAAATTTCATAACAGTATCGCAACTGGTTCCGAGAATTCGATAGAGCACAAATGGTCATTTTCATAGAGCAAAGGCCTTTGCCTGTGGGTTTGGCCTGAAAATTCCGCGAACACTGGATATCCCGAGTCGTTGCGGCTTTCGGCCCTTCAGGATCCCCCATCATCGTGTGTTTCACTCAATTCTTTGCGAAATTTCAAGGAAAACCCCGTATTCCCTCGGGAAATGGGTGAAAAATGAGGATGAAGGAATATTAAAAGGAAATCAGCCATCATGAAAATCCCGATATTCAAATCTTCATAACTTTTTTTCTGTGGCGTATTTTTTGATGAAATTTTACAGTGACACTGCCTATGTCGTCATGAGAGAGCCTGCAAAATTTCATAACAGTATCGCAACTGGTTCCGAGAATTCGATAGAGCACAAATGGTCATTTTCAGAGAGCAAAGGCCATTGACCCTGGGTTTGGCCTGAAAATTCCGCGGATACTGGATATCCCGAATCGTTGCGGCTTTCGGCCCTTCAGGATCCCCCATCATCGTGTGTTTCACTCAATTCTTTGCGAAATTTCAAGGAAAACCCCGTATCTCTACGGGAAATGGGTGAAAAATGAGGATGAAGGAATATTCGAAGGAAATGAGCCATCATGAACATCCCGATTTTCAAATCTTCATAACTTTTTTTCTGTCGCGTATTTCCTAATGAAATTTCAAAGTGACACTGCCTATGTCGTCATAAAAGGGCCTGCAAAATTTCATAACAGTATCGCAACTGGTTCCGAGAATTCGAGAGAGCACAAATGGTCATTTTCAGAGAGCAAAGGCCATTGACCCTGGGTTTGGCCTGAAAATTCCGCGGATACTGGATATCCCGAATCGTTGCGGCTTTCGGCCCTTCAGGATCCCCCATCATCGTGCGTTTCACTCAATTCTTTGCGAAATTTCAAGGAAAACCCCGTATCTCTACGGGAAATGGGTGAAAAATGAGGATGAAGGAATATTCGAAGGAAATGAGCCATCATGAAAATCCCGATTTTCAAATCTTCATAACTTTATTTCTGTGGCGTATTTCCTAATGAAATTTTACAGTGACACTGCCTATGTCGTCATAAGAGAGCCTGCAAAATTTCATAACAGTATCGCAACTGGTTCCGAGAATTCGATAGAGCACAAATGGTCATTTTCAGAGAGCAAAGGCCATTGACCCTGGGTTTGGCCTGAAAATTCCGCGGATACTGGATATCCCGAATCGTTGCGGCTTTCGGCCCTTCAGGATCCCCCATCATCGTGTGTTTCACTCAATTCTTTGCGAAATTTCAAGGAAAACCCCGTATCTCTACGGGAAATGGGTGAAAAATGAGGATGAAGGAATATTCGAAGGAAATGAGCCATCATGAAAATCCCGATTTTCAAATCTTCATAACTTTTTTTCTGTCGCGTATTTCCTGATGAAATTTTACAGTGACACTGCCTATGTCGTCCTGAAAGAGCCTGCAAAATTTCATGACAGTATCGCAAACGATTCTGAAGATTCGATACAGCGGAAATGGTCATTTTCATAGAGCAAAGGCCTTTGCCTGTGGGTTTGGCCTGAAAATTCCGCGAACACTGGATATCCCGAGTCGTTGCGGCTTTCGGCCCTTCAGGATCCCCCATCATCGTGTGTTTCACTCAATTCTTTGCGAAATTTCAAGGAAAACCCCGTATCTCTACGGGAAATGGGTGAAAAATGAGGATGAAGGAATATTCGAAGGAAATGAGCCATCATGAACATCCCGATTTTCAAATCTTCATAACTTTTTTTCTGTCGCGTATTTCCTGAAGAAATTTTGCAGTGACACTGCCTATGTCGTCATGAGAGAGCCTGCAAAATTTCATAACAGTATCGCAACTGGTTCCGAGAATTCGATAGAGCACAAATGGTCATTTTCAGAGAGCAAAGGCCATTGACCCTGGGTTTGGCCTGAAAATTCCGCGGATACTGGATATCCCGAATCGTTGCGGCTTTTGGCCCTTCAGGTTCCCCCATTATCTTGTTTTCAATCAACTCTTTGCGAAATTTCAAGGAAAACCTCGTATCTCTACGGGAAATGGGTGAAAAATGAGGATAAAGGAATATTCGAAGGAAATGAGCCATCATGAAAATCCCGATTTTCAAATCTTCATAACTTTTTTTCTGTGGCGTATTTCCTAATGAAATTTTACAGTGACACTGCCTATGTCGTCATAAGAGAGCCTGCAAAATTTCATAACAGTATCGCAACTGGTTCCGAGAATTCGATAGAGCACAAATGGTCATTTTCAGAGAGCAAAGGCCATTGACCCTGGGTTTGGCCTGAAAATTCCGCGGATACTGGATATCCCGAATCGTTGCGGCTTTTGGCCTTCCAGGTTCCCCCAACATCTTGTTTTCAATCAACTCTTTGCGAAATTTCAAGGAAAACCCCGTATCTCTACGGGAAATGGGTGAAAAATGAGGATGAAGGAATATTCGAAGGAAATGAGCCATCATGAAAATCCCGATTTTCAAATCTTCATAACTTTTTTTCTGTCGCGTATTTCCTGATGAAATTTTACAGTGACACTGCCTATGTCGTCCTGAAAGAGCCTGCAAAATTTCATGACAGTATCGCAAACGATTCTGAAGATTCGATACAGCGGAAATGGTCATTTTCATAGAGCAAAGGCCTTTGCCTGTGGGTTTGGCCTGAAAATTCCGCGAACACTGGATATCCCGAGTCGTTGCGGCTTTCGGCCCTTCAGGATCCCCCATCATCGTGTGTTTCACTCAATTCTTTGCGAAATTTCAAGGAAAACCCCGTATCTCTACGGGAAATGGGTGAAAAATGAGGATGAAGGAATATTCGAAGGAAATGAGCCATCATGAACATCCCGATTTTCAAATCTTCATAACTTTTTTTCTGTCGCGTATTTCCTGAAGAAATTTTGCAGTGACACTGCCTATGTCGTCATGAGAGAGCCTGCAAAATTTCATAACAGTATCCCAACTGGTTCCGAGAATTCGATAGAGCACAAATGGTCATTTTCAGAGAGCAAAGGCCATTGACCCTGGGTTTGGCCTGAAAATTCCGCGGATACTGGATATCCCGAATCGTTGCGGCTTTTGGCCCTTCAGGTTCCCCCATTATCTTGTTTTCAATCAACTCTTTGCGAAATTTCAAGGAAAACCTCGTATCTCTACGGGAAATGGGTGAAAAATGAGGATAAAGGAATATTCGAAGGAAATGAGCCATCATGAAAATCCCGATTTTCAAATCTTCATAACTTTTTTTCTGTCGCGTATTTCCTGATGAAATTTTACAGTGACACTGCCTATGTCGTCCTGAAAGAGCCTGCAAAATTTCATGACAGTATCGCAAACGATTCTGAAGATTCGATACAGCGGAAATGGTCATTTTCATAGAGCAAAGGCCTTTGCCTGTGGGTTTGGCCTGAAAATTCCGCGAACACTGGATATCCCGAGTCGTTGCGGCTTTCGGCCCTTCAGGATCCCCCATCATCGTGTGTTTCACTCAATTCTTTGCGAAATTTCAAGGAAAACCCCGTATCTCTACGGGAAATGGGTGTAAAATGAGGATGAAGGAATATTCGAAGGAAATGAGCCATCATGAACATCCCGATTTTCAAATCTTCATAACTTTTTTTCTGTCGCGTATTTCCTGAAGAAATTTTGCAGTGACACTGCCTATGTCGTCATGAGAGAGCCTGCAAAATTTCATAACAGTATCGCAACTGGTTCCGAGAATTCGATAGAGCACAAATGGTCATTTTCAGAGAGCAAAGGCCATTGACCCTGGGTTTGGCCTGAAAATTCCGCGGATACTGGATATCCCGAATCGTTGCGGCTTTCGGCCCTTCAGGATCCCCCATCATCGTGTGTTTCACTCAATTCTTTGCGAAATTTCAAGGAAAACCCCGTATTCCCTCGGGAAATGGGTGAAAAATGAGGATGAAGGAATATTAAAAGGAAATCAGCCATCATGAAAATCCCGATATTCAAATCTTCATAACTTTTTTTCTGTGGCGTATTTTTTGATGAAATTTTACAGTGACACTGCCTATGTCGTCATGAGAGAGCCTGCAAAATTTCATAACAGTATCGCAACTGGTTCCGAGAATTCGATAGAGCACAAATGGTCATTTTCAGAGAGCAAAGGCCATTGACCCTGGGTTTGGCCTGAAAATTCCGCGGATACTGGATATCCCGAATCGTTGCGGCTTTCGGCCCTTCAGGATCCCCCATCATCGTGTGTTTCACTCAATTCTTTGCGAAATTTCAAGGAAAACCCCGTATCTCTACGGGAAATGGGTGAAAAATGAGGATGAAGGAATATTCGAAGGAAATGAGCCATCATGAACATCCCGATTTTCAAATCTTCATAACTTTTTTTCTGTCGCGTATTTCCTAATGAAATTTCAAAGTGACACTGCCTATGTCGTCATAAAAGGGCCTGCAAAATTTCATAACAGTATCGCAACTGGTTCCGAGAATTCGAGAGAGCACAAATGGTCATTTTCAGAGAGCAAAGGCCATTGACCCTGGGTTTGGCCTGAAAATTCCGCGGATACTGGATATCCCGAATCGTTGCGGCTTTCGGCCCTTCAGGATCCCCCATCATCGTGCGTTTCACTCAATTCTTTGCGAAATTTCAAGGAAAACCCCGTATCTCTACGGGAAATGGGTGAAAAATGAGGATGAAGGAATATTCGAAGGAAATGAGCCATCATGAAAATCCCGATTTTCAAATCTTCATAACTTTTTTTCTGTCGCGTATTTCCTGATGAAATTTTGCAGTGACACTGCCTATGTCGTCATGAGAGAGCCTGCAAAATTTCATAACAGTATCGCAACTGGTTCCGAGAATTCGATAGAGCACAAATGGTTATTTTCAGAGAGCAAAGGCCATTGACCCTGGGTTTGGCCTGAAAATTCCGCGGATACTGGATATCCCGAATCGTTGCGGCTTTCGGCCCTTCAGGATCCCCCATCATCGTGTGTTTCACTCAATTCTTTGCGAAATTTCAAGGAAAACCCCGTATCTCTACGGGAAATGGGTGAAAAATGAGGATGAAGGAATATTCGAAGGAAATGAGCCATCATGAAAATCCCGATATTCAAATCTTCATAACTTTTTTTCTGTGGCGTATTTTTTGATGAAATTTTACAGTGACACTGCCTATGTCGTCATGAGAGAGCCTGCAAAATTTCATAACAGTATCGCAACTGGTTCCGAGGATTCGATAGAGCACAAATGGTCATTTTCAGAGAGCAAAGGCCATTGACCCTGGGTTTGGCCTGAAAATTCCGCGGATACTGGATATCCCGAATCGTTGCGGCTTTTGGCCCTTCAGGTTCTCCCAACATCTTGTTTTCAATCAACTCTTTGCGAAATTTCAAGGAAAACCTCGTATCTCTACGGGAAATGGGTGAAAAATGAGGATGAAGGAATATTCGAAGGAAATGAGCCATCATGAACATCCCGATTTTCAAATCTTCATAACTTTTTTTCTGTCGCGTATTTCCTAATGAAATTTCAAAGTGACACTGCCTATGTCGTCATAAAAGGGCCTGCAAAATTTCATAACAGTATCGCAACTGGTTCCGAGAATTCGAGAGAGCACAAATGGTCATTTTCAGAGAGCAAAGGCCATTGACCCTGGGTTTGGCCTGAAAATTCCGCGGATACTGGATATCCCGAATCGTTGCGGCTTTTGGCCCTTCAGGTTCCCCCATTATCTTGTTTTCAATCAACTCTTTGCGAAATTTCAAGGAAAACCTCGTATCTCTACGGGAAATGGGTGAAAAATGAGGATAAAGGAATATTCGAAGGAAATGAGCCATCATGAAAATCCCGATTTTCAAATCTTCATAACTTTTTTTCTGTCGCGTATTTCCTGAAGAAATTTTGCAGTGACACTGCCTATGTCGTCATGAGAGAGCCTGCAAAATTTCATAACAGTATCGCAACTGGTTCCGAGAATTCGATAGAGCACAAATGGTCATTTTCAGAGAGCAAAGGCCATTGACCCTGGGTTTGGCCTGAAAATTCCGCGGATACTGGATATCCCGAATCGTTGCGGCTTTCGGCCCTTCAGGATCCCCCATCATCGTATGTTTCACTCAATTCTTTGCGAAATTTCAAGGAAAACCTCGTATCTCTACGGGAAATGGGTGAAAAATGAGGATAAAGGAATATTCGAAGGAAATGAGCCATCATGAAAATCCCGATTTTCAAATCTTCATAACTTTTTTTCTGTGGCGTATTTCCTAATGAAATTTCAAAGTGACACTGCCTATGTCGTCATTAAAGAGCCTGCAAAATTTCATAACAGTATCGCAACTGGTTCCGAGAATTCGATAGAGCACAAATGGTCATTTTCAGAGAGCAAAGGCCATTGACCCTGGGTTTGGCCTGAAAATTCCGCGGATACTGGATATCCCGAATCGTTGCGGCTTTCGGCCCTTCAGGATCCCCCATCATCGTATGTTTCACTCAATTCTTTGCGAAATTTCAAGGAAAACCCCGTATCTCTACGGGAAATGAGTGAAAAATGAGGATGAAGGAATATTCGAAGGAAATGAGCCATCATGAAAATCCCGATTTTCAAATCTTCATAACTTTTTTTCTTTCGCGTATTTCCTGATGAAATTTTGCAGTGACACTGCCTATGTGGTCATGAGAGAGCCTGCAAAATTTCATAACAGTATCGCAACTGGTTCCGAGAATTCGATAGAGCACAAATGGTCATTTTCAGAGAGCAAAGGCCATTGACCCTGGGTTTGGCCTGAAAATTCCGCGGATACTGGATATCCCGAATCGTTGCGGCTTTTGGCCCTTCAGGTTCCCCCATTATCTTGTTTTCAATCAACTCTTTGCGAAATTTCAAGGAAAACCTCGTATCTCTACGGGAAATGGGTGAAAAATGAGGATAAAGGAATATTCGAAGGAAATGAGCCATCATGAAAATCCCGATTTTCAAATCTTCATAACTTTTTTTCTGTGGCGTATTTCCTAATGAAATTTCAAAGTGACACTGCCTATGTCGTCATAAAAGAGCCTGCAAAATTTCATAACAGTATCGCAACTGGTTCCGAGAATTCGATAGAGCACAAATGGTCATTTTCAGAGAGCAAAGGCCATTGACCCTGGGTTTGGCCTGAAAATTCCGCGGATACTGGATATCCCGAATCGTTGCGGCTTTCGGCCCTTCAGGATCCCCCATCATCGTATGTTTCACTCAATTCTTTGCGAAATTTCAAGGAAAACCCCGTATCTCTACGGGAAATGAGTGAAAAATGAGGATGAAGGAATATTCGAAGGAAATGAGCCATCATGAAAATCCCGATTTTCAAATCTTCATAACTTTTTTTCTGTCGCGTATTTCCTAATGAAATTTCAAAGTGACACTGCCTATGTCGTCATTAAAGAGCCTGCAAAATTTCATAACAGTATCGCAACTGGTTCCGAGAATTCGATAGAGCACAAATGGTCATTTTCAGAGAGCAAAGGCCATTGACCCTGGGTTTGGCCTGAAAATTCCGCGGATACTGGATATCCCGAATCGTTGCGGCTTTCGGCCCTTCAGGATCCCCCATCATCGTATGTTTCACTCAATTCTTTGCGAAATTTCAAGGAAAACCTCGTATCTCTACGGGAAATGGGTGAAAAATGAGGATAAAGGAATATTCGAAGGAAATGAGCCATCATGAAAATCCCGATTTTCAAATCTTCATAACTTTTTTTCTGTGGCGTATTTCCTAATGAAATTTCAAAGTGACACTGCCTATGTCGTCATTAAAGAGCCTGCAAAATTTCATAACAGTATCGCAACTGGTTCCGAGAATTCGATAGAGCACAAATGGTCATTTTCAGAGAGCAAAGGCCATTGACCCTGGGTTTGGCCTGAAAATTCCGCGGATACTGGATATCCCGAATCGTTGCGGCTTTCGGCCCTTCAGGATCCCCCATCATCGTATGTTTCACTCAATTCTTTGCGAAATTTCAAGGAAAACCCCGTATCTCTACGGGAAATGAGTGAAAAATGAGGATGAAGGAATATTCGAAGGAAATGAGCCATCATGAAAATCCCGATTTTCAAATCTTCATAACTTTTTTTCTTTCGCGTATTTCCTGATGAAATTTTGCAGTGACACTGCCTATGTGGTCATGAGAGAGCCTGCAAAATTTCATAACAGTATCGCAACTGGTTCCGAGAATTCGATAGAGCACAAATGGTCATTTTCAGAGAGCAAAGGCCATTGACCCTGGGTTTGGCCTGAAAATTCCGCGGATACTGGATATCCCGAATCGTTGCGGCTTTTGGCCCTTCAGGTTCCCCCATTATCTTGTTTTCAATCAACTCTTTGCGAAATTTCAAGGAAAACCTCGTATCTCTACGGGAAATGGGTGAAAAATGAGGATAAAGGAATATTCGAAGGAAATGAGCCATCATGAAAATCCCGATTTTCAAATCTTCATAACTTTTTTTCTGTGGCGTATTTCCTAATGAAATTTCAAAGTGACACTGCCTATGTCGTCATAAAAGAGCCTGCAAAATTTCATAACAGTATCGCAACTGGTTCCGAGAATTCGATAGAGCACAAATGGTCATTTTCAGAGAGCAAAGGCCATTGACCCTGGGTTTGGCCTGAAAATTCCGCGGATACTGGATATCCCGAATCGTTGCGGCTTTCGGCCCTTCAGGATCCCCCATCATCGTATGTTTCACTCAATTCTTTGCGAAATTTCAAGGAAAACCTCGTATCTCTACGGGAAATGGGTGAAAAATGAGGATAAAGGAATATTCGAAGGAAATGAGCCATCATGAAAATCCCGATTTTCAAATCTTCATAACTTTTTTTCTGTGGCGTATTTCCTAATGAAATTTCAAAGTGACACTGCCTATGTCGTCATTAAAGAGCCTGCAAAATTTCATAACAGTATCGCAACTGGTTCCGAGAATTCGATAGAGCACAAATGGTCATTTTCAGAGAGCAAAGGCCATTGACCCTGGGTTTGGCCTGAAAATTCCGCGGATACTGGATATCCCGAATCGTTGCGGCTTTCGGCCCTTCAGGATCCCCCATCATCGTATGTTTCACTCAATTCTTTGCGAAATTTCAAGGAAAACCCCGTATCTCTACGGGAAATGAGTGAAAAATGAGGATGAAGGAATATTCGAAGGAAATGAGCCATCATGAAAATCCCGATTTTCAAATCTTCATAACTTTTTTTCTTTCGCGTATTTCCTGATGAAATTTTGCAGTGACACTGCCTATGTGGTCATGAGAGAGCCTGCAAAATTTCATAACAGTATCGCAACTGGTTCCGAGAATTCGATAGAGCACAAATGGTCATTTTCAGAGAGCAAAGGCCATTGACCCTGGGTTTGGCCTGAAAATTCCGCGGATACTGGATATCCCGAATCGTTGCGGCTTTTGGCCCTTCAGGTTCCCCCATTATCTTGTTTTCAATCAACTCTTTGCGAAATTTCAAGGAAAACCTCGTATCTCTACGGGAAATGGGTGAAAAATGAGGATAAAGGAATATTCGAAGGAAATGAGCCATCATGAAAATCCCGATTTTCAAATCTTCATAACTTTTTTTCTGTGGCGTATTTCCTAATGAAATTTCAAAGTGACACTGCCTATGTCGTCATAAAAGAGCCTGCAAAATTTCATAACAGTATCGCAACTGGTTCCGAGAATTCGATAGAGCACAAATGGTCATTTTCAGAGAGCAAAGGCCATTGACCCTGGGTTTGGCCTGAAAATTCCGCGGATACTGGATATCCCGAATCGTTGCGGCTTTCGGCCCTTCAGGATCCCCCATCATCGTATGTTTCACTCAATTCTTTGCGAAATTTCAAGGAAAACCCCGTATCTCTACGGGAAATGAGTGAAAAATGAGGATGAAGGAATATTCGAAGGAAATGAGCCATCATGAAAATCCCGATTTTCAAATCTTCATAACTTTTTTTCTGTCGCGTATTTCCTGATGAAATTTTGCAGTGACACTGCCTATGTGGTCATGAGAGAGCCTGCAAAATTTCATAACAGTATCGCAACTGGTTCCGAGAATTCGATAGAGCACAAATGGTCATTTTCAGAGAGCAAAGGCCATTGACCCTGGGTTTGGCCTGAAAATTCCGCGGATACTGGATATCCCGAATCGTTGCGGCTTTTGGCCCTTCAGGTTCCCCCATTATCTTGTTTTCAATCAACTCTTTGCGAAATTTCAAGGAAAACCTCGTATCTCTACGGGAAATGGGTGAAAAATGAGGATAAAGGAATATTCGAAGGAAATGAGCCATCATGAAAATCCCGATTTTCAAATCTTCATAACTTTTTTTCTGTGGCGTATTTCCTAATGAAATTTCAAAGTGACACTGCCTATGTCGTCATAAAAGAGCCTGCAAAATTTCATAACAGTATCGCAACTGGTTCCGAGAATTCGATAGAGCACAAATGGTCATTTTCAGAGAGCAAAGGCCATTGACCCTGGGTTTGGCCTGAAAATTCCGCGGATACTGGATATCCCGAATCGTTGCGGCTTTCGGCCCTTCAGGATCCCCCATCATCGTATGTTTCA
Organism: Aleiodes alternator; assembly: GCA_963921955.1. Classification (NCBI taxonomy): domain Eukaryota; kingdom Metazoa; phylum Arthropoda; class Insecta; order Hymenoptera; family Braconidae; genus Aleiodes; species Aleiodes alternator. Next base: position 5,237,129 of record OY998112.1, read on the forward strand.
CTCAATTCTTTGCGAAATTTCAAGGAAAACCCCGTATCTCTACGGGAAATGAGTGAAAAATGAGGATGAAGGAATATTCGAAGGAAATGAGCCATCATGAAAATCCCGATTTTCAAATCTTCATAACTTTTTTTCTGTCGCGTATTTCCTAATGAAATTTCAAAGTGACACTGCCTATGTCGTCATTAAAGAGCCTGCAAAATTTCATAACAGTATCGCAACTGGTTCCGAGAATTCGATAGAGCACAAATGGTCATTTTCAGAGAGCAAAGGCCATTGACCCTGGGTTTGGCCTGAAAATTCCGCGGATACTGGATATCCCGAATCGTTGCGGCTTTCGGCCCTTCAGGATCCCCCATCATCGTATGTTTCACTCAATTCTTTGCGAAATTTCAAGGAAAACCTCGTATCTCTACGGGAAATGGGTGAAAAATGAGGATAAAGGAATATTCGAAGGAAATGAGCCATCATGAAAATCCCGATTTTCAAATCTTCATAACTTTTTTTCTGTGGCGTATTTCCTAATGAAATTTCAAAGTGACACTGCCTATGTCGTCATTAAAGAGCCTGCAAAATTTCATAACAGTATCGCAACTGGTTCCGAGAATTCGATAGAGCACAAATGGTCATTTTCAGAGAGCAAAGGCCATTGACCCTGGGTTTGGCCTGAAAATTCCGCGGATACTGGATATCCCGAATCGTTGCGGCTTTCGGCCCTTCAGGATCCCCCATCATCGTATGTTTCACTCAATTCTTTGCGAAATTTCAAGGAAAACCCCGTATCTCTACGGGAAATGAGTGAAAAATGAGGATGAAGGAATATTCGAAGGAAATGAGCCATCATGAAAATCCCGATTTTCAAATCTTCATAACTTTTTTTCTTTCGCGTATTTCCTGATGAAATTTTGCAGTGACACTGCCTATGTGGTCATGAGAGAGCCTGCAAAATTTCATAACAGTATCGCAACTGGTTCCGAGAATTCGATAGAGCACAAATGGTCATTTTCAGAGAGCAAAGGCCATTGACCCTGGGTTTGGCCTGAAAATTCCGCGGATACTGGATATCCCGAATCGTTGCGGCTTTTGGCCCTTCAGGTTCCCCCATTATCTTGTTTTCAATCAACTCTTTGCGAAATTTCAAGGAAAACCTCGTATCTCTACGGGAAATGGGTGAAAAATGAGGATAAAGGAATATTCGAAGGAAATGAGCCATCATGAAAATCCCGATTTTCAAATCTTCATAACTTTTTTTCTGTGGCGTATTTCCTAATGAAATTTCAAAGTGACACTGCCTATGTCGTCATAAAAGAGCCTGCAAAATTTCATAACAGTATCGCAACTGGTTCCGAGAATTCGATAGAGCACAAATGGTCATTTTCAGAGAGCAAAGGCCATTGACCCTGGGTTTGGCCTGAAAATTCCGCGGATACTGGATATCCCGAATCGTTGCGGCTTTCGGCCCTTCAGGATCCCCCATCATCGTATGTTTCACTCAATTCTTTGCGAAATTTCAAGGAAAACCTCGTATCTCTACGGGAAATGGGTGAAAAATGAGGATAAAGGAATATTCGAAGGAAATGAGCCATCATGAAAATCCCGATTTTCAAATCTTCATAACTTTTTTTCTGTGGCGTATTTCCTAATGAAATTTCAAAGTGACACTGCCTATGTCGTCATTAAAGAGCCTGCAAAATTTCATAACAGTATCGCAACTGGTTCCGAGAATTCGATAGAGCACAAATGGTCATTTTCAGAGAGCAAAGGCCATTGACCCTGGGTTTGGCCTGAAAATTCCGCGGATACTGGATATCCCGAATCGTTGCGGCTTTCGGCCCTTCAGGATCCCCCATCATCGTATGTTTCACTCAATTCTTTGCGAAATTTCAAGGAAAACCCCGTATCTCTACGGGAAATGAGTGAAAAATGAGGATGAAGGAATATTCGAAGGAAATGAGCCATCATGAAAATCCCGATTTTCAAATCTTCATAACTTTTTTTCTTTCGCGTATTTCCTGATGAAATTTTGCAGTGACACTGCCTATGTGGTCATGAGAGAGCCTGCAAAATTTCATAACAGTATCGCAACTGGTTCCGAGAATTCGATAGAGCACAAATGGTCATTTTCAGAGAGCAAAGGCCATTGACCCTGGGTTTGGCCTGAAAATTCCGCGGATACTGGATATCCCGAATCGTTGCGGCTTTTGGCCCTTCAGGTTCCCCCATTATCTTGTTTTCAATCAACTCTTTGCGAAATTTCAAGGAAAACCTCGTATCTCTACGGGAAATGGGTGAAAAATGAGGATAAAGGAATATTCGAAGGAAATGAGCCATCATGAAAATCCCGATTTTCAAATCTTCATAACTTTTTTTCTGTGGCGTATTTCCTAATGAAATTTCAAAGTGACACTGCCTATGTCGTCATAAAAGAGCCTGCAAAATTTCATAACAGTATCGCAACTGGTTCCGAGAATTCGATAGAGCACAAATGGTCATTTTCAGAGAGCAAAGGCCATTGACCCTGGGTTTGGCCTGAAAATTCCGCGGATACTGGATATCCCGAATCGTTGCGGCTTTCGGCCCTTCAGGATCCCCCATCATCGTATGTTTCACTCAATTCTTTGCGAAATTTCAAGGAAAACCCCGTATCTCTACGGGAAATGAGTGAAAAATGAGGATGAAGGAATATTCGAAGGAAATGAGCCATCATGAAAATCCCGATTTTCAAATCTTCATAACTTTTTTTCTGTCGCGTATTTCCTGATGAAATTTTGCAGTGACACTGCCTATGTGGTCATGAGAGAGCCTGCAAAATTTCATAACAGTATCGCAACTGGTTCCGAGAATTCGATAGAGCACAAATGGTCATTTTCAGAGAGCAAAGGCCATTGACCCTGGGTTTGGCCTGAAAATTCCGCGGATACTGGATATCCCGAATCGTTGCGGCTTTTGGCCCTTCAGGTTCCCCCATTATCTTGTTTTCAATCAACTCTTTGCGAAATTTCAAGGAAAACCTCGTATCTCTACGGGAAATGGGTGAAAAATGAGGATAAAGGAATATTCGAAGGAAATGAGCCATCATGAAAATCCCGATTTTCAAATCTTCATAACTTTTTTTCTGTGGCGTATTTCCTAATGAAATTTTACAGTGACACTGCCTATGTCGTCATAAGAGAGCCTGCAAAATTTCATAACAGTATCGCAACTGGTTCCGAGAATTCGATAGAGCACAAATGGTCATTTTCAGAGAGCAAAGGCCATTCTGCGAATTCGATAGAGCAGACATTGACATTTTTAATGATCCCTTAGTAACGTCCATTTCGCTCTATCTCGCTTATTTACCGAGATAATTGCGAATAACTGAAAATACTCCTTCCTTGATCCCAAATTAGTACCTATTTCGCTCTATCTCGCTTATTTACCGAGATAATCGCGAAAAACTGAAAAAACTTTTCTTTTTACTCCATATTAATGTCTATTTCGCTCTATCTCGCTTATTTACCGAGATCATTGCGGAAAACTGGAAAAAAATTTTCCTGATTCCCTATCCCAACGCGCCCGTTAGGTATTTTTAGTATAGTATATCACGCATACTACACTACTCACAATTTAATTGACCAATGAGGAATGAGGACTTCACTTTAATCGTGACAACTTTCGATATATCGATTGTTTCCGTTCTTGTTCCTTTTTATAGAGGATCCTTCCTTGCTACTCTCATAATTCTCTTTAAAGGAAGATCAAGATAAAAGGAACGTATCTCCATTAGTTCCCCAGATATTCCTAAACTTAGTCCATTTTTTCCTGTTTTACCTCTTCACTAGTGATTTTTTTAATTTTTAAAGTTGTTTCACGGATTATTATGTTTTTTTGCTCACTGCTGTGAAAGATGTGAGTGACAAAACAACCACATATCCACTTGTGAACGTGAGTGGTCTCATTGCTCTTGTCATGATAATAAGGAGACTCTTTTGACTAGGAACTGCGAGAGAAAACCAATTCAAGCTGTAGATATGAGTTCCAATTTTGGCACTCTGAAATATAAAGAATCACCGAGGAAATTTTCTTTTTCATATAATTATATCTAATAAGATATATAAGATCTCGAAAAGTGGGGAAAAAAATTCAAACTTCAGATCTGATCAGATCCAATTCGATAAGATTTCAGATTTAGTTAGATCTACTAGCATATTTGCTTATATCTACACAGATATGACGTCGTATCTATCGAGATATAACTGTAGATCTAATTGTAGCGAATTGTATCTAATTAGATACAATTCCATATAATTGGATCAAATTATATAAAATGGTACATTACCGAACAAGTCCGGTGAAGTATCTTCTCACGAGCGTGGGGTTGCAAAGTGATCCGAAGACGAGTGCACGATTCCTAGAGTCCTTACCGTAAATGTAAGCTATAGTTTTTTTTATGTACAGCCCTGGTGAACCCGTTGTTGAGCTTTCGATTGTTTCTCGTGTAACCATATCGATAGGGGTGAGTCGGGCAAAATGGACACTATAATGCAACGGTTAGAGATAGATTTTTTTTGATGATTCTATTGAAAAGCTGAGAAAATTTTAGCTGGAAAAGGAGTGTCAGATGTATTTTTTCCGATTTTTTTGAAAATTCCATATTTTTCGGCATTTTTGAGGGGTAGGGCCCTTCCTTTCTAGGAAATTTTCAGTTTTTTGGAAATATCTCTGGTTCTATTGGTCGTAGCGATCCGAGGCTGGTCTCAAATGAAAAGTGAGCTCATTTCCCATCGATTTATGCGGTTTTGAATTGAAAAATATCAAGTTTTGGGATAGTTATAGGCCCAAAACTGTTTCACAAAACTGTTTCACATAAATGCCCATAAATATCTTAAAATTCGATATTTTTAAATTGAAAACCCCATGAATCGATGGCAAATGATCTCATCTTTCACCTCCCATCGGAATTTTCACGCTACGACTAATAGAACCGGAGATATTCTCAAAAAACTGAAAATTTTCAAAAAAAGGAAGAGTTTCACCCCTCTCAAATGCTCAAAAAAGTCAAAATCGCCAAAAATTCAAAAAGATTAATTGCGACAGTTGTTTCTTACCTAAAATTTCCTCAGCTCTCCAATGAAATCATCAAAAACAATCTACCGCCACTATTTCTATTGATTTCAAGAGTTTTCCATAACATTTGCCTAGAAATTTACATGTGTCCATTCTACCCCTGATGTCCATTTTGCCCCACCTTCCCCTATGTCTATTTAGTCAATTCTGCATAGGTCAATAGTTGATACGAATTCTGGAATCTTGACAAATAAAAATGATTGACTGTCAACCACCGCATGTCTAAGTCGATTTACGTTCATTTTCCGAAAAATTACAGAATTTTTATCGACCAGTGGCCAATGGAAGATTGACTGATTGAACATATCGATATAGATATTCGACGGGTCCACTGGGAAACGTGTGGAAAGTGCCAATGAACATACACGTAGCTTCCGGAAAGTGGCTACTTTTCGCACTGCGTGCTGAAACAGTAGATTACCTAACAAGTGCGGTAAAGTACATTTCTGACGAGCTGAAGGCGAGTTTTGTAATCATACGAGTTTGGAAATCTTCATCGTACGTCTGAGGTACTGTTTTTTTCATATACAGCATGTGAAAAGTGCTGCTTCCCGCCGTAGGTGTGTAATATACTATTACCGAGTACGTTAACTTCAGTTTCTCTGAAATTTTTCTGAGAATATTACAATTACCTCATCAGTAACATTATTTCCATAAAAACAAAATATAAATATTTCCAGCAGCATTGCCATCGAATACAGAAAAACTTCCATAAAGTCACTGGACAATGGTTGAACTTTTGATAAATCATAAACGCTTACACAAATCACCAAAAAACTTATTGAAAATTGGGCAAAAATAGTGTAAGTGAATATATTATTTGATAAGGATGAAAATCTGAAAAATGATCATTTTTTTTATGCTATTGAAATCTAAATATCGTTGCCTTAGAAACAAAGTGGCGTAAGTGCTATGCATAAGCATAGCATTATGCAAAACACTTATGCCCCTCCGTTTCTAAGGAAATAATATATTTCTCTCACTCCAGTATTTTCAGGTGATGCTGAACATGATTCGATATCATGACTTGTTCCATACTTTCATTTGTATTTCCTTTTTCATGTTCGTCTTGTACTTCACAATCATTTTTACAGAGATTCTGCATACGTTTTTTCAGGATTTCGAATTGAACACATGTTTGCACCATAAATCCGGGGATAATCGTGTCATAGCAAATGCTGACGTACGAACTGATGTAAGTTCCAACGGTTTGTTGAAAATAAGTGAACCAGAATAATGTGTTTGAGTTTAAATTGTAAGGCAGCCATGATTCGAATGGTAGAATTCGTTGCGGTGCATTCTCCATTGCTGTTTGAAGAATTCGAGCAAATACTGCACTTTGAATGAAACCTCCATAAATCAGCGAATTCATCCTGGAATGATAGTTGAATTTTTGTATAGAGGTAGTTCAGGAAAAATGGACACAAGGGGTGAAAATCAGTAGAATTCGATGGAAATATTAGAGATGGATTTTTTATGATAATTCCATCGAAAAGCTGAGGAAATTTACCATGTAAATCATATGTCACAAGTCATTTTCTCTAATTTTTCAAAAATTCAAATTTTTACCAAAAATTTGAAAGTGAAAGCCTTCTTTTTTTTTGAAAAATTTCATTTTTTCGGGAATATCTCTCTGATAGAGATCTGGAGTTGATAACAAATGAAAGGTGAGCTCATTTTCCATCGATTTACGGGGTTCAAGAAGAAAAATATCAACTTTTTCAAGTACTTATTATGGCAAAAACTGGGGTCATTTTCAGGAAATGACCCATAAATATTTGAAAAATTGATTTAAAAAAAATTTGAACCCCATAAATCGATGAAAAATGAGTTCACCTTTCATTTGAAATCAGCTCCAGGTCACTACGAGTGAAGAAACCCGAGATATCACTAAACAAGTGAATCTTTTCGATTTTCGGAAAGGTTTACCTCTTCAAAACTTCACCAAAGAAGTAAAATTTTCAAAAAATTGAAAAAATAATAATTTCGACACATGTTTTCTACCTAAAATTTTCTCACCTCTCCAATAGAATCATTAGAAAATCTCTACTTCGAACCGTCCAATTGAAATATCCATTTCACCTCACTTTTGTCCCCATGAATCTTCCAAAATGACTCAAGATCATTGAAAATCGTTGGAAACGTCAATTACCAAGTATTACATACCTAATGACCCTATCATACTTTTCCTGTATATCACATTCGACCCGATCTTGTGGAAAGCACGGAGAAGACGATAATAGACCAATTAGTCTCGCAATGTCACTTCTTCTCTTCACAAAATTTGCTGATTTTGCACAAGCGTTTATCATCGTCAAAAGCACGCGAGCATCATTGATAAAATGATCCACATTGCCTGGCGCTTTAATCAATTGAACTAATTGGGATAGTGTCGTAGTATATAACATAAAAAACATCAAACAAGTATATGCATCATAGAGCATTATCTTCCAAGTGGACGACCAATTTGGGGGTCTCCAGAATCCAATTATTTGAAGAACAAAAAAATTCAGGGGAAGTATTTTCTTATTCATTATTTCTGTTTCACAATTTTTCAATTTTTTTTTCCAATATAGATTGCATCGAATGGCTCTCGAATGATTCGAAGGATCACATTTAACTGTGCTAAGAAGCTCATGCGATGAATCGAGGAAGACTCGCGAGCTATCAATTATTCAATATTGATAAAATATTGAGGAAGTAATATTATAGTCTTTTAATATTAAACAGATAAGACTTTATGTTGAAAATAGTTTTTTAGCATTATTTATTTTTGTTATATTATTTATTGAAACATAAAAAAACGTATTTTTATAGCGGACAAGTAACAAAGACATTTCGATTGATATTCATGAATCTTTGATAATTTAATAGTAGAAAGATTTGCATTTTTCATGTTATTCTTGGAAAAACGTTTAATTTCGTATTTTTACATGGAATATTCAGTTTTTTTCATCTGCATTCTTTTTTTTTCCAAGAAGCATGAATTTTTCTTCTGAAGTTCGATCATTCTTCATGGAGTAAAAGTGCTTATTCTTGTGTTTTGCTCGTTCTCTCCATCAAATTTCACAATCTATGAAAATTCAGCTGCTCGATTAAATCAAATGAAATGTTGAAAGACATGGAATATTTAGGAATTCCAATTGAACTTCATTTATCTAATTCTAAATTCTTTTTTCATCAGATTTTGTCTCCTTTGATGTTGAAAATTACGAGAAGAATGTCTCACTTCTCATTATTTTTTATTAAAATGTATGAATGCAATCAGTGGGTAAAAATGTAACTCTCAGTGTTTTACATGTGTAAACTGTTTTAACTCTCGAATATAAATAGAAAAATTTATGCAGAAATATATCATACGTAAATGAGGAAATATTTTGTCTGCATTTTCAGAGAAACATTCAACTGCGTGTAGTGTATTTTTACGATTTAAAAAAGGAAGAAAAGAAAGAGAGCTCAGCGGGAGGAAATAGCGAAATAATAATCTTAGTTTAAAAAAAAATAAATTGAATACGACGAAAACTACAAATTGTGCTGTTTAACTCTTGAATTAGGAGGATTTTTTTCTTAAATTACGACTAGACAAAAAAAAATACTGCTCTCAAATAAATTTACTATGTGCAAGTGAATATTTCAGATTTTTCTCAATCAAAAAAATCTTATCGTCATCTAATTTCTCATTTAATTTCATAAAATATCAATTTGCAACAAGAATCCCTACATTTTTATTGGACTTTTCCAAATTATTTCTAAAGAACGACGAGAAAAGTTGAAAAAAATTAGCATGATGTTTCTCCTGTTCATTAAATTTTTTCATTTTAATGAATTAATTGATTGAATACAAAACTCGATCATGCAGATGAAAAGTAATCTGCTAATGTAAAGAAAAATTCTTCTTCCATAAAAGTTTTTGCAATTGCTCAGAAGGAAATTTCTTCATAATTGGAAACTTCAGATTTTATCGCTTCTTCTCTATGGCTCATACATCATAAAATTATATAGAGAAAACACTTAATCTCTATCAGAGGTCATGAATTCTTGAATTTTGTGATTAAAGATCTTCGTTTTCTGACAATACCATATATTTACAATAAATCAATTTTAAAAAAGATTATGATTGTTGAACTAAATTAATCATTGAATTAATTTTTTTCGTAGATATGATCGTTCAATTTATGTATGAAAGAGATCCAGCAAAATCATCAATTACTGAAGCAACATTCTACCATACACTGATCTATGTTTTTAATGATGCAAAAAAGTGGACCAAAAATCTGCAGATCAAGGAAATCTCCTTTGCATGAATATTTCTTGAAAGTTCCAGATATCTCAGACTATTCATCTGAAAATGAGTGTCAAGTGATAACTTAATTGGGCAATCCTATTCATTCCTCTATTCTCCACTCAATTACTCCATATGTAATGGATGTCTGAGGAAGGTTATGTGTCATGTTCTATATCAATCCTCCAAAAGGAAAAGTACCTCTTCATATTACCGAAGAATGTGTGTTTAATCGTCTACAATATTTGAATTTATTGTACAACAAGGAAGAAGAAAAATTCAATGGAAAATTTGTGTATTTATTGGAAGACTCTCCTTACGACAACGTTGGACACTTCACACTTAGGTTAACCTAAAAAATTAATTTCGTTATTTTTTTCATTATGATCCTGAAAATAGCAGACATCTGACAATTTTCGGATTTTCTTTATCATTATTTATTTGTTAGAAAAATTGTGCAATTTTTTAACATATTTTTTCTTTATTTTGATAATATAATGACCTTTTTTTCAACAAATAATGTGATCAGTTGATATAATTTATTCTTACCTTTTTTTTTTTTTTTTTATAGATTATTAGTGTCAATATCATCGGAATCATGGAGTCATTGGATGATACGTGAATGTTTGCTGCTGAGACGTCGTCTTGACAATCTGTCACCTCGACAATTACACAGATTATTCCGAAATATACTTCGACGTTCAATCAATTATAGATTTGATGGAAATACGTGTGTTAAAGAATCGTTAATAACGTTGTCATCTCATTATCTACGTCCTGATGTATTCAAACACCTGATCTCCAATCAGCATACAGCTGATTGTGATTTATTTCCATTCAAAAGTAACTAATTAATAAAAGTACAAATTGTTTGAAATTAAAGCCAATGAGTGTACATTGGTACATCGATATTGAACAGTATCAAAAAACTATTTCTCCTTCTGAGATAACTGAGAGTGGGGATTCAAAACTACCTAATAATATTTTTAAGGCTGTTAAAAAATATCCCCAATCAGAAACATCTAAATATTGGAATGTGTCAATCAATATGAAAAGTTTTTGGTTCAATATGATAAAAATCCTTTTTTACCCACTCTCTTCTATTCGTAAAATTTTATTTATTGTAATTTCAATGACTCCATTCCATTCGAATTTATTGACTATAAACTTATGAAGTCATTGGCAATCAATTGCAGTTATGAAGTTGCGTTAATCAGTGCTTGGAGTCATTGAAATCACATCTTTCTGAAGTCAGTGAAATCAGACACTGAATTCACGTCAAGTCATTTTAAAGTCATGGTGTCACTCAATTTTTGAGTGAATAACCCCTCGGAGGTGAAGATTTTTTGTAGATCTTTACTGTAAAATTTATTTTTAATCAAAAAACCATATATTTTTTTCAGTTTCGTTTCATTCTGTACCTGATTTGGTGTGTAAAAGGGCATTAGATCTTGAGAGGGGCTATTGCATCGTTAAATGTTCGAAATGGAAAATAGTACTTGAGTCATTGTTCAATCGTCTAGTCCAGCATGAGTACAGCATTCGCAGAAATGATATGCGCTGCATCGTGGAAACAGATCCACGACTACAGCTGATGAGCCAAAGAATCGTTAAATTAATTCTAAAGCCAAAAATTGATGTACCTGGCCAATTAACAGCAGTCAATATCAATGAGGAGGCTGACAAATTTCCACCGTGCATGAGACACTTGCACTTAGTATTGAAGAGAAATCATCGGCTTAGTCACTATGCAAGATTTTATTACAGTCTATTTTTAAAGGACTGCGGTATGAATTTGGATGATTCAATTTCATACTGGAGAGACGAATACTCGAAACCACATACTTGCCAGAGTGGATGTACACACAAATGGCAGAGCAGTGAGAAAAAATTCATCTATAGTATTCGGCATTTGTATGGATTAGAGGGAGCAAGAGTTAACTATGTTTCACCGAATTGTCAAACTATTTTTGTAAGTTTTGGGAATGTTATCAATTTTTTAGATTATTTGTGCAATAGGATTGAAATATGATAATGAAATTAGCACAAATATGACAATTCTCCAAATTTTTGGAAACAAATAAATTATTATTTTAAAAAATATTTAACAAATTTGTACTCATAGTTTTTCGAATTCTTTGAATGTGCGGATTTTTCCTTTTTTGAAATGATTTATGTGTTAACGAGAAAAAAATTATCAAATATCTGCTATTTTCAGTATCATGAATCATAAAATATGTCTGTTTTACCCCTTTTCTATTGTTTTCCTTATCAATTCTGCATTTTCATCTAGAACGCTGATCCTGGACCAAGATATGAAGGTGGTTGTCCATTCAAAACACTGGATGATGAACAATTGAAAAAAGTCTTCAGTGATTTCGCAATAAATGATGAGAACCAAAAAAAAATGATGAATTTAAAGAAGAAAAGTCCTGGTGCTGCCTGTGGCTTATTCTTAAAGGAAACCCATGGAGTCAATGGTGATTTCATTATAAATCACCCTGTGGAATATTATATAAATGTTACAAAGAAAGACTGATTTTCAAATTATCCATTATTTTATTATCGTGACCTTATTTCAGTTGAACCTAAAATAAAATTTTATTTATCGTGTTGAAAATTTTTCTAGTGCTTCTTTTATCACTTTTCGTGTAACCCCGTTCTTAACCAGGATTGATAGTACTCCAATTGCCGTTAAATCCCGTATATTCCGTTGCTCGTCATCAAAAAATATCATGTCTTTGAATTCGACCCCAGAAGCCTCGCGAATCCTATTTTCAGCGGAAAAAAATACAAATTTCATAATTTCCAGGTAAATTGATCTGAAATTAATGACCATAAAATTAGCAGATATCTGACAATTTTTTGGATTTTTTAAATCAAATAAATTTTTATAAAATAAATATTTGTGAAAATTTGGCATTTTTAGTTCTTTAAGTTGACTACATATGCATATTTTCAATTTTTTCAAAATAACTTATTTGTTAAAAGGAAAAAAAAAACAAAAAATTGTCAAATGTCTGCTTTTTTCAGTGTCATAGAAATTCGATAACTTACTTGTTGAAATGAGTTACTTTACAGCCTGGATAAATTTCCTTGTATTTAATATGTTTGTCCCAGCCAAATAAGTTCAACAATTGATGTGCACCTTTGATTTCTGAAGTTCTGGAGGCTACTCCGATTTCATAGCCCTGTTCATTCAGATCCTTCAGGATTTCAGGGACATTTTCATAGTAACGGATCTTCTGACCGTGTGCATCAACAATAGACCCATTTTTTCTGCATCAAAAATGGATAGCATCGCCTTAGAAACGAAGGAGCGTAAGTGCTATGCTTATATTCAGCACTTACGCCTCTTTGTTTCTAAGATGACGATCTAATTTCTTCTTGAATATTGGAGAAAATGCTTTTCTCAATCAAAGATAATTCCTTAAAATTATAATTACCCTTTGTGAAATGGGGGAGTAACGTGGGTGTCCACCCAGAAAGGCCATAATGTATAATCTAATGCAAAAAAAAAAAAACAGAAAATGATTATTCTTCTATTCTTAGAATGAAAGAGTGAAGATCAATCATCATTACGCTTATTATTCTAACATTATCTAACCTAAATCAAATACCATTAACTTCGGTTTCTTCTCAGCCATTTTCTCCTAATTTTTTGCTTCAGTTGTAATTATTCAGTCGAATGAAATAACGTGCGTAAATATAATTAGTTCTCGACCCTTTTGCCTTACATTTGAACTTTTTACAGTCCAAGTGAATAAAGAAGTACTTTGCGTGACACTGAAGACTGCCATTAGTTCAATATTTGAACACGGCGCTTTTCAATTCGACATTCCCTAGCCACGCCTACTATATAGATATAGAATCAAAGAAGCGTAAGTGCTCGGCTCATTTCTTTCCATATTTTTGGGACCTTTGAATCAAAATGGCGTAAGTGTTGGGCTTAACCCATTACCCTTACGCCATTTTGTCGCTAAGATGACAATACAAAAAAGACAATTTCGATGCACTTATTTTTTTTTAATTGATTGAAGGAAAAAAAACTTATAAAGCAGGTAAAACAAAACTTTTATTAAAAACAATTGGATAATATGCGACAAATACATTGCACGACAGGTCAGAGTAAATGTATATGTGCTCATATATATATATCACTCGAAGAAATATCCTTTTTCATTTTCCAAATACACTTTTTCTATTCGTTGTTTCCATGATATAATGATAATAATGATTTTTTCCATATTAATTTGTTTTTTTTTCCTCTTCATACGTCATTCTACATTCATAATTCATTTATAGTCGGCGTAATTCTAAAAAAATTTCTCTCTTCATTGAATTGATCCCAGCTATTACGCACATAGTTATATATATATACAAATTTTTCCATAACAATTATACAGATGTATTTTTAGTTAAATATTTTTTTTTTTTCGTTTTTTTGTTGTTTTTATAACGTAATCATTACACAGCAATCTATTGTACAATCAGAAATTAATAGTTTTTTTTTTTTTCAATATAATTTTGCATTTTAAATGTTTTATATTGAGTTTTTGACATTCAGAAAGGAATAAAAAATTTATTCTGCTACCTTTAGTCATTTTTCATCATTTTTTGGAATTTTTTTTTTTAAAACCATTAATCTGATTTAGGCGTAAAAATACGACTTTTCCGGTGGCATCATTATTTCGTCTTAGAAGCAAAGAGGCGTAAGTGCATAGGTGCACAGCACTTATGCCTCTTTGTTTTTGAGGTGACGATCTATTGACTTGCGAAGTTTCGTTAGTGTACACTCATTTTTTTTGCATTTTTCGCACATTTTTATGAAAATTCAACAAAACTTTGGAAAAAACAAGGAAAAACCAGCGTGCAGCGATGAAACTTTGCGAACTGATATATAATAAATTCGATAATGAAATATTTAAAATATTTACGGATCAATCCGATTCATAATTTGTGAGAAATTTTCGAAAAACTGAGAAAAATGACTAATAACAGCAGTAAATTCTTAAATTATTGAAGCATTCGGAATTTTTTCAAATTATATAGTACATGAGTTATCACGAGATGATAGTTCGGTTTTAATTTGGCATTCATTAATTAATTACTTCTTTTTCTTTTCTTTTTATCTAAATAATACAGCTATTAGAGATATGTAAAATCAATTTCCTTGATCATTTCTAATTATGTCAAACTTAACGTTTTTTTTTTTTCACAGATTTTTCATCATTACTTCAATCACTAAAACATCGGTGCAATATTTAATCAACAATTTCATCATTTCAATGCATTTTTTTTTGTTATTATCGTTCGATAGTTAAAATGCATTCAATTATATCCGATATTTTATTGCCATCTTCATTGATAAATCGTGCGGCACATTCAACTGATTGTTCAATTCGCGATTTTATCGAACGTTTATATTCGTTTAATATATATTTATCATATATATATATATATATTTATATTGTAGATCCAATTCACTACTTTAACAAGTAGGTGCATAACCGAGATTTTTTCTCTGCAAGAATAATGTTATTTCACGAAATGTGGGCCTTGCATTCTCATCACGGCGCCAGCATTCAAGCATGAGATCATAAATATCTTTGCTTGATGTCGTTGGCTTCGGTAAATACTCGAACATCATTTTAATCTCCTGATTACTATCGGTCAATGTACTGCAACGTGAATTGTCTTGATGATGTAATTGAAGATTATCAATGACTTCTTCGTCAGTTAGATGCTCGTAAGGCACATGGCGACCTAAATTGAGAATTTCCCAGAGGGTCACTGCAAATGCCCATACGTCACTTTTCGTCGTATATTTTCTCTGCAAGACAAGTTTTATCAAATTATATTTAGTTGTTTTTTTTTCAGGTAAAAAAAAGTAAATTATAGGGTAAAATGAAGATTCTCATGGAACGAGTCACAATTTTTATAATATAAAGCATTAGAACTATATTTAATATTAAATTTTTTCTCACCAGGAAGACACATTCCCACGCCATCCATCGAATTGGAAGAAGTGCACCATCACTAACTTTGTAATAATCACTTGCATATAATTCATTGTCTGTGCCAAAGTCTGATATTTTAATGTGATAAGCCTTTCCCACCAAACAATTTCTGAAAAAAAAAAATTGAGGATCACAATAAAAGCGTCAAAATATCGTTATCCTAGGAATAAAGTGGTGTAAGTGCTATGCTTATACATTGCACTTACGCCACTTTGTTTCTAAGTCGATGATTTATATTTAAATTTTACCTCGTTGCTAAATCTCGATGTACAAAATTCAAATTTTCAAGATATCTCATCCCCGATGCGATTTGTGCTGCCATATAAATTAAGCAATTGAAGCTCAATGTTTTGACTCCAATTGGTATTGGATGAGCATCCTCAACGGTGATATGTGTTTTGAGAAATTGACAGAGATCACCATGCTCCAGATACTCCATAACAACACAATATGGCTCTTCACGACAACAAACACCGAGGACCCTAGCTATATTGATATCCTCCAATGCAGCGAGTATTCGTACATCGCGTTGAAAATCCAATCTGCAAATGTGCGTAAGCAAATTAATTAATAATTCAAGATTCCGAGAAGAAATTTTTTAAAGCCATTCTACTATGTTACCGAAAGTAGCAAACATCTGACAATTTTCACTAATCGTCTCTTTTTAAAAAATGAATTATTTGGAACAATTAAAAATATACAGATGTAACGAATTTAAAAAATTATAAGTGCAAATTTTGGAAATATTTTTTTTTACAGTAATTTATCTGTTTAAAAAAATCCTGGAAATTTCCAGATGCATCCCAGGTTCATTATCACATCATCACCTTAGAAACAAAGTAGCGTAAGCTTATGCCCCTTTGTTTTCAAGATGACGATATGGTACTGCAGAGATTCCTCCATCCTCGCATCCTCAAATATAATAAATGCATTAATATATGCATACTTCTCTTTTTCACTAGCTTCCGGCAATAAAAATTTGACTGCCACAAGTCTCTTTCCCAAGGTAGTACTACTCGTACCGTAATCTGGAATTCCCTCAGCCTCAGCCACGTATATCTAGAAATTTTACAATCCAATTAACATACTTGATGTCCATAAAATTCAATGAAATAAAACGTGGAAAAAAAAATTGATTTTAATAATAAAAATATTCACTCTTACCGTTCCAAATGCGCCCTCCGCTAGTTTTGAGAGCATTCGTAGTCGATGCCTCGGAAAAAGGGGCACTGTTGACTGCTCCAGTCTTCTTTTAAGAGCCGTGAGAACTTCCTGCTGGGTCGGCGACTGAAATACCACTCAAATTCAATAAACAAAATTGGAAAGAGAGCGATAAAAAAGAGTGAAAAAAGGAAAACACCTAGAAAAAGAAGGGGGAAAAGTCAATGAATAAAAATTACCTTTTTATCATCTATCCGACTGTTGCGAGAAGAGCCTTTCGAAAAAATACTCTCCTGGTCGCTGCCACTACTGGAAATTGAACTCGAGACAATTTCATGGGTTGGATAGGCACCCGTCTCAGAATTCAAAAGTGGTACTTTTGTACTATTCATTTCTGGCACTGGTCAAATGAAATAAAATATTCTATGAATTTTTTTGTGAACTACGTAAATTGAGTATCAAAAAATCATGAAATTACACAGGGAATACAGATACCCAATAATGGAAGTGAAAATAGCAAATATCTGACAAACTTTACTGGTTTTTCTCTCTCAAAAAATTCATTATTGAAAAAAAATAAACAGTATGCACATGCGGAAATTTCAAAAAAGCAATAAGCCTATTTTTGAAATATTTTTTAATAGTAATTTATTAGTATAAAAAAATCTTTAAAAAATGTCAGATGTGTGCTAATTTCATTATTATTACCCAATGTATTGAATTTACCTGCACTATAATTGATAACATTGGATGCCACATTGTTGAGCATCATGTCTTTCATTTCCATGATAATAGTGCTGTAGCTGTAGTACGGTGCATACTTGAGTGCCTGATAAGGTTCTTGATAATCGTCCAGCTTGACAAAGTCAGTATTACGATTGTCAATACCACCATGTGCATGTGGTACAGTTCCAGTTGGATACCTAAAGAAAAAAAAAAAAATCCCACATTCAAACCAAAGAAAAAAAAAAGCCCAGAAAAAGTAAAATAAATAATCAATATTTTTCTAGTTAAAGGAAACCAAGCTGTGTCAACATTCTTCACCTCTCATCGTCTTCAAGTGTGTATGGTATAAGTGCAGCTCCTTTCTCGACTGTTGCACAAGTTGAACCAAGGTGGGACGGTACTTTAACAGCCATTGGACTAGCAAAACATTTTCGCTGACGATGACGCGTTACAATGAAAAATATTGCAACTGCCAATAATAAAATAACCGCTGTCAAAACACCAATGACAACTGCCATATACGTTGGATCATCCTTTTTCGCTGTAAATACTGGTGCCTCATTATCATTTACACGTGTTTTTCCATTTACTATGACGTCACTGGACAGAGATCCTTCGGTCGTCAAGAGCTCCTCCGGAGTAAAATTTCCGTGGGCAATGTCTGAAAAATTGAAATGATAGAGAATAAAGGGGAAAAAAGGTTTAGTTTGTGTGTGTGTGTATCTGAAGTGGAAGGAAAATATGAGAATGAACGAGTTCTTCTTCCCTCACGAGGTACACCATTAAAATTCTAGGGAAATACACAATCGATAGAGGTATAAATAAACCTTCTTGTAGCTAATGGTCTTTACTGGAAGGAAAAATAAAAATCCTCTCCCCTAATGTATTTTACCACTGAAGTGGTTCGAACGCGATACACCTAAATTCAAAGTCATCGAATTTAAGAGAATAAGTTAGTAGCGTAGTGGCATCGGTTTCTGAAAGTGCCATAGTAAATGGCAATTCTTGTGAATTTCGCAGTTATATTTGAAGATACAATATATTGTTTAATATGAAATTCAATTGCTGAACTTCTTTAGTGCAACAAATATGTATTGATATAATTGAATTACATGCAATACACAAATGGTTGCTGCTTTACGATTTATGCGGTCAGAAACTAGTTCTAAATTGTCAGAAAATGGGTCCATTACGGGCAAAGAAAGTTTATTGGAAGTAGATTTTAGAGAAATTTCGAAAAAAAAATTGAAACAATATTGGATTTTTCAAAGAATCTCAGAAAAATTTCGAAATTTTCCAAATTTCTGATTAATCTCAAATCATTTGAAATAAAACTGTTTTTTTTTCCCTTTTTCATAGCGTTTTTGTAACTCACCAGAGTCGAAAATAATTTCACTCAGCATAATCCACTTTGATGAAAAATAAAGTTGCAATTTCACAAATTTTCCCACACGATGATGTAGTTTTATCGTTATATTACGTGATGTTTCAAATATTTTGTCCTCCATGTAGTTATAGATTATGGGCTCGCCCACAAAGAATGTACCACCGATACTGAAAGACACCTCGACCTGTGAAAATACCTGGAATATTCATTTTAATTAAATTCCATGGAATTTTCATATTTCCCTTCAGTGAAATTCTTGTGTGTTAAGAAAGAATTACCTGTACATCTCTGCTGAATTGATTGTTACAGTACAAATGAACAGCGGCAAATTCTCGGATTTTATCGAATTCAAATTTAATTTCGATTGGCTGATTGAAACGAGTATCGTTTCTCCATGCAACCCAGCCTTGGCTTCTTGCAGAATCATAGTAGCCCATTTTGAAATTGTCAGGACCTATTTTTCCGTCAACCAATTGTCCTAATCCGTGTCTCAATTCACCGTCCCAATATCCGTCATAAGTTGCATCGAAAAATTCCCACTCGTTGCCTCTTTTGTCGCCTTGAGGCATTGAATAAGCAACAATTCCATCTAAAAAAATGATGACAATGATGTTAAAGATGATATTGCAGTAGAATAGAATATTTATTGCTTAACAGGTACACTATCCATAACATGGGGAAACTTGATATTACAAAATACAAATTGATATAGGGGAAGGTGGGGTAAAATGGACACATCTAAATTTTTAGGCAAATATTATGGAAAACTCTTGAAATTAATAGAAATATTGGCGGTAGATAGTTTTTGATGATTCCATTGGAATGCTGAGGAAATTTTGGGTGGTAAACAAGTGCCGGAATCAATTTTTTTCTATTCTTGGCGATTTTGACTGTTTGAGCATTTTCGAGGGGTAAAACTCTTCGTTTTTTTGAGAATTTTCAGTTTTTTGAGAATATCTTCGGTTCTATTTGTCGTAGAGTATAAATTCCAATGGGAGGTGAAAGGTGAGATCATTTGCCATCGATTCGTAGTGTTTTCAATTGAAAAATATTGATTTTTGAGGTATTCATGAGCATTTTTGTGAAACAATTTTGGGAAACAGTTTTTGGCCTATAACTATCCCAAAAGTTAATATTTTTAGATCCAAAACCCTATAAATCGATGGGAAATGAGCTCACCTTTCATCTGAGACCAGCCTCGAGCTGCTACGACCCATAGAACCAGAGATTTTTGCAAAAAACTTAAAATTTCCTAAGAAGAAAAGGGCTCACCCCTCAAAAATGCCGAAAAATATCGGATTTTCGAAAAAATCAAAAAAATACATCTGACACTTGTTTGCCGGCCAAAATTTCCTCAGATTTTCAATAGAATCATTTAAAAAAATCTATCTCTAACCGTTTCATTACAGTGTCCATTTTGCCCCACTCACCCCTATCAATATACATCGAATGTACAAAATTCGTACAAAAATATACAATTATTATAATAAAAATCTCACCATGCCAATAACACCCGTAAATTTCTACCCGCATGCATACAGTACGTCTGTGATTACTGTAGGGTAGAAAGCGCAGTTTGCTCGCCCAAAAAGGTGGATCCAAATCGTGTTTTGTCTCTAAATATGTATTAGTATTCCCCTTCATAATCTAGAAAAGAAAAATAATAATAGGCAAAAATAATTATTTAATTTCCATGAAAATGAATTCATTCTTGTGTTAAAATTAAAATAATTGGTGAGGGAAAAGTCTGAAAATGAAAACAGGAGAAGATTGTGATTGATGTGAAACTGGAAATGGAAATGGAATTGTGGGTAGAAAATTACGTCTTTTCTTCTTTTGATAATATAATTTCTACCTCATTCCCTTTGATGTCACGATAACGGACCCATTTACCAAGTCTTGGTCTCCAGTACTCAAGCAAGTAACCCTCAGCGTATTCAACTCCCACTCCATTACCAAAACGTCCTTGAGTATTTGTACCAGTGATCATGTGAACCAAATGCAAATCGATTTCAAGCCACTCGCGTGGTTCACTTGTTATTTCGGCTTTTGGGCACCATGCGCCGCCATTATTTTCTGTTCTCAGTCTATATTTTAAATGAAAAAGAAAAAAAAAAAATTAATTATAAAGCAGGCAAAACGCCGTTTATGTGACAATCAATTAGTATTGGGAGAATGGGGCAAAATGGACACTGTAATGAAGCGGTTAGAGATGGATTTTTCTTGATGATTCTATTGAAAAGCTGAGGAAATTTTAGCCGGAAAACGAGTGTCAGATGTATTTTTTTCGTTTTTTTTGAAAATTCGAAATTTTTTGGCATTTTTGAGGGGTGAAAGCCTTTACTTTTTTGAAAATCCTCAGTTTTTTGCGAATATCTCTAGTTTTATTGGTCGTAGCAATTCGAGATTGGTCTCAAATGAAAGGTGAGCTCATTTCCCATCGACTTATGGGGTTTTGAATCTAAAAATATCAATTTTTGGGATAGTTATAGGCCAAAAACTGTTTTCCAAAAATATTTCACAAAAATGCCCATAAATACCTTAAAAATCGATATTTTTCAATTGAAAATCTTATGAATCGATGGCAAATGATCTCAACTTTCACCTCCCATCGGAATTTTCACGCTACGACGAATAGAACCGGAGATAATCTCAAAAAAATGAAAATTTTCAAAAAAGGAAGGGTTCTTCCCCTCCAAAATGCTCCAAAAAGTCAAAATCGCCAAAAATTTAAACAAATTAATTCCGGCACCTGTTTCCCACCTAAAATTTCCTCACTTTTCCAATGAAATCATCGAAAAAAATCTACCGCCAATATTTCTATGAATTTCAAGAGTTTTCCATAATATTTGCCGAAAAATTAAGATGTGTCTATTTTACCCCTGTTGCCCATTTCGCCCCACCTTCCCCTAGATCAATTTTTTCCAACGTCTCATAATTCCTACATAGTAATTCACGAACATGGAAATGGAAATACAACTGAAAAATGAATTAGCCAAATTTTAATTTAAAAGATCTTCTTTTACATGGAGAAGATCATTTTTTTTTGTCTCAAATGAGATTTACTGGTGGCAAATACTTGAATTATGCTGAAAATAGCTCATATCTGACAAGTTCGAATGTTTTTTCATTTCTTAAGAAGAAAAAGAAATAAATAATTAAGGAAAAAATGAAAAATATTCAGGAATAGAAAATTTAAAGAACTATAAATGCAAATTTCTCAAATATTTTTTTAAAAATTCATTTGTTCTAAAAAAAACAAGGAAATTTTCAAAGGTGTGCTAATTTCATTTTCATAGGTAACTGACAATGAAAATAGCTGACATCTGACAATTTTCATTATTTATTTATTTGTCAACGAAGCAATTATTTCTTAAAACCAAAAAAATGGGCAAAAATAGAAAATTCAAAATGCTATGAAAGCACATCTTTCAAATATTTTTCCTATAGTAATTCATTTGCTTTGAAAACCTCCAAAAAATTGCAAAATATGTCAATTGTTTGCTAATTTCATTTTTCCATGTAGGAAATCCTAATATTCGTATTACTTGCTGAAATCAGGATAATTTGCTTTTTCCAAATAGATGATTTAAGGTAAGGTATCCAGTAGCTGTTCACTCACCTGTTTGTATATCTATATCTATGAATAATCTATAGATACAGATATACAGAAACATCAAGTGAGCAGCTATTAGGTACTTTGCCTCAATTGAGAAAAGTAATTTCCCATCAAATTGCACATTTTTATCCCAGATGATTTCAATTTTTTGTTACCTCGCTTGACGTGGTCCAACATTTCCGCTGTCAAAACTGGAGCTTGCCGTAATATCATCATCTGGAATAGCTCCAGATTCCATACCAAGTGGTGCAATACATTGTGCTGTAATAAATCACAATAAATTTAATTTACCCATTTTATCATTTTCCCCTTTAAATTAAGATTGATAATGTCCAAGATTTTCTGTTAATTAATAAGAAACTCACATAGATCAACACTGCGGGTGAATCTAACGATAAATAACAAAAGTATTCCCCTATTTATCATCATTGTAGGATGAAAAATTGGACCCCCCCTCCCCTTCAACTCGTTAAAATTCTCAACATCTACACGAATAAAAATCCCCCAAAGCTTTTTCAAATACCAATGAAATCATTGCTCGAGACCCTTTAATTTCACTTGCACAACATATTTATCATAAAATTGAATATAAAATTAAAATTAAAATCAATAATTCTGCTCCATTTAACAATAAAACATAATAATAATATACATTATCCCTTTGTAAAGTCTCTCTCTCTTCCCTCCCTCCCCCTTATTTTTCTCTTTTTTTTTATTTTAAATTTCAATCGATATGGAAAATTTTCCCTCCCTCGAGAAGCTTGCAGCTATGAATATCAATGATTCAAAAATTTATCCCTCATTTTTCCCCACGATAATTAGTGATTGAGTGTTTAAAAAATTGATTCACCCCATTGGGACAGGTCAGGATTTTTCATTTTCCCCTTTTTTTTCTTCAATTTTTCCCCTTTCTTCCCCTCTTTTTCATCAATATTTTTTTTTTCTTATACACGTTCTTTTATAAAAGAATTTTTCTTTAAAAACATAAAGAATAATACATATATATATATATATAATGGGTTTTGTGTTATCACGGGGGTGAATTGATTAAAATCGATCAAATAACTGGGTATCAGTGCATATCACACGCGGCCCCACGACAAACTGAGAGGTATAGCGCCTAACGCCATTCCAATGTGAGCAAACCCTCCTCCACTACCTCCCCCCCATTTACCTACCCCGTTCCTTATCATCCCTTTCTCCACCCTGTTAGGGGAAGAGGGGAAAAGGCCTTGGGAGGGGATACATATATAATCCTTTGAGGCAAAACTCCACACAGAGACGCCACCATGACCTGTGTGGCGACACGAAGTACTTGGGAGGGTAGGCACCACCCCTCCACCCCCTCCTCCCACCCACCACCCCCGCGTCATTTTTTTCCCCATTTTTTTACCCCATTCCCTTTTTTCCATTGTGTTTACCTTTTAGGCGTTCTACTCCTTTAATCGCTATTCCCCTGACTTTTTTTTCCCCTTCTGTCTGTTGCGACTATAGATTATTTTTTTTTTTTTCTCCTATTAATTCTATCCAGTTGACTTTGTTGGAAGGGATTAGAGTAAATTTTTTTTTATATACTTTTTTTCATAAATGAATTAGTCTTCTTGATACTCAATATATAATTTATGTTACATTTATATACAGGCGGTTTCAGTTATCATCGCTTGGGTATACATAAATTACATTTTTTTTTTCTTTACTCTTTTTTACTCTTTTCTTCTTTTTTTTTTCTTCTCGATATTTCTATATACATAAAATAAATAACATTGAGTTGAAAATAATAGCTTAGATTATCTGATACTTCGTACGTTTTTTTTTTTTTTTTTTTTAATAAAAGGGAAAATCCTGTTTTTTCTCTTTTTAATTGTTTAAAAAGAAGATAATACAACACTTTTGCTCTGAGCCATTGACTTGGTTTTTTATATATATTTTTTTTTAATGTAAAATTAAAACTTATTTTTTAGGTTTTTGCGGTAAAAAATTTGCATAGAAAAAGGGTAATTTATTTATTACCTATGGTGTAGTAAATTAATTGCATTCATACCATTCGATTAAATACTCCTAGGGGGGATTTTATCGCTTATATTTTGAGGATTTTTTTTATTTTTTATTCTTCATTCTATCGATTTTAATGAAAATGATAACACTAACGATAGTATTGCTGGTTTTTTCCTTTTTTTCATTGAATATTATAATGCCATCTTGACATAAAATTCGTGGCTTTACATTGTTTTATTTCTTCTTTTTTTTTTTTGTTAAAATTATTTCTTCGTCCTTTGATATTATCAACGTATCCTTCTTTTTCTACTCTTAAACGTGAGAAAGCAAAAGCAGTCTAATTTTGTAAAATTTACATAGAACGACATTAAGATCGCATCGAACATATTTTTCATTTTTTATGTTAATTCCATTGCAAAAAGCAGTTTTTAAAAATTGACGACTAAAAGCAATATTCTAAATTTCTTTTTTCTTTTTTCATAGTTACAATTCCAATTACTCAACAAATTAAATTTTGATAAAATAAAGAATCACATGAAAAGCAGTCACTAATAATTGGGAATGATAGAATTTCTTTTTTTTTTTCTTGTTTCTTTGTGCGTTCGCTTGAGAGAAAAAATTGCAAATAATTTTTCGTTTTTCCTTTTTTTTTTAGCCACTGTGCAATTTGTGTTTTTTTTTTCGTGTTTTTAATTAAAAAATAATTCTGAAACAGGTACAATTTCACATCTAATCAGATTCTCAATAATTTAATAATTCATTTATGTTAAAATTGGGTAATTCAATATCGAGAATATTCTTTAAAAAATCTTTTACGTATAAAATTTTCTTCACATGATCGTCAAGTACGCATTATTATTTGTTTTTTTTTTCAACTTTTTTTTCTTCATTTTTTAATTGATAAAATTGACATAATTTAAGCCATTTTTATCGTAATAATTCTCGATATTTAAAACAAATAAGTGAGAAAAATAGTGAAAATTATTTTGAGTTGAGTTATTTTAGGTGAAAAATTTTTTCCAACAATTCTTCGATAATGCAACTTAAAAAAGCATTTTTTCTCCTATTTTCACTTCAAAAAATTTCCCTGAAAACTCATGTATATTTTTTTCACTACATTAGATTAGAATTCTCTAAATTCAAAAATCGTTGCATAATTTTTATACTTTTTTCCTCATTCTCTCTACATGAATCTGCGAAAGCTGCCAACAATGCTCCGATGAATTCAGTAAAATTCTTTTTATTGCTCGTTTTTTAATCACGTGCTTAGAAAAAAAAAAAATCTTTTTTTTATTGTTGTCCCTCTCTGTTATTAATTTTCCATTTTGTATTTTTTTAAAAATCAATCTTTCGACAACTTTAACACTAGCATTATTATTTTTCTTGTTTGATCCATTTCTTCATCTTTTTTTTTCTCTTTTTTCATCCATTTCTATATCACATTTGTAATCGGGTTTAAATACATGATATTTATTGTTGGTTTATCCCTGTATTGTCATTTCTCATAAAAATTATTATTTCCACTTTTCCTCATAATCAATGATTATTAATCATTATCATTTTTTTTATTTATTTTTTCCATTTAATTCGTTAATCTCATTTGTTCTGGTTTTTCTTTTCTTCTCTTTTTAACTCGTTGCGTTGAAGGCGATGTCGGTCTAGAAATAGAATAATAGATAACAAAAAAAATTTTTTCAACTATATTTTTTCTTTTTTACCAATCATTCACACTTGACTAATACTCTCTACTATTGGTCATTAAACTATTTTAACTTCATTTTCTTTTTTTTTTTTTGTTCATTATTTTTCATAAATATGCTTTAGTTTTTTTTTTCTTTACTAATTGAGAGAAAAATTGATAAAGACATTATACAATACGTGCTTATTTGGTTCCGGGAGCACAAAAGGTATTATAATATATATGTATACAGCCAAAAAAACACAATAGTCATTTTGCAAATAGTATTATTATTTTTTTCTTTTTTCTTCATTTTTTTTTTCAGTCTTATAGCATGGCAGTCGATTCTGCGCCGTTCTATATTCGTTAATTTTTGTTTTTCTTCATTATTTTTTTAATAATATTTTTCTTTAATGTTTTCTTTTTCCTTTTCGTTGTACGACGAAAGTGTCGATTATGCTCAAACTGACGGTTATAAGTAAAATTTTTCTTATTTTTTTCCATTTTTAAAATGCTTTTCGGGGAATCACAAGTATAAAATGGGATGGAAAAAAAACCAACACAATGGAAAAATTTCCATTTTAGGAGTTTTTTTCAAATTGTATAGAATATAGAGGCATCGATGGGGATATTAAAATTACATTTATCTTTTTTTCTATTCTTTCTCACGAGAGAAAACAGAAACGACTAAGGAGGAGGGCAAGGTAGGAGAAAAAGGGGACGGGAGGGAGAGAGGAGAATGAAGAACACGTAGTGAACAGAAAAAACTAAAAAAAGGCCCTTATTATGCGTATCTTGTGTGCGTGTGCTCTCGACGTTTACTTCCTTTTCTCTCGCGCTCTGTGATAAGCTGAGGACTAGGAGGACTTGAATACGTTGCATTGTTTGGCCCACGAGTGGGTGGAACAGTCATTGGTGGCGGTGGCGGTGGAAAAAAACTCTGCAAACACGCCTGTACATACACAAAAAATAAGATAATTAGATAATTTATTTTTTTATTATATTCTTTTCTTTGAGATAATTGAAAATTTAAATATTTTAATAATTATGAGTAGAAAGACTACTTGCCTTAGCACTGCCCCTTGAAGAAGACTTTGAAAATACACTCTCATGCTCGCTACTGGTGCTAGGTACTGGCATTGGTACAGCATAGTCATATGTGGGATCTGGAAGAAAAATTGGAAAACGTGAATAAAAAAGACTTGAAGAAATTAGTTGGGGGAAAGAGGGGTAAAATGGGTATTGGAATGAAACGGTTGGAGATAGATTTTTTTTGATGATTCCATTGAAAAGCTGAGAAAATTTTAGGGGTGAAACACGTGCAAGAATTATTATTTTTTTTAATTTTTGGAAAATTGCATGTTTTGGGCAATATTTGGAACATTTTTGTTCTGAATATCTCTGGTTCTATTGGTCATAGCGGAAAAATACTGAATGGAGGTGAAAGGTGAGATGGTTTGCCATCGATTCGTGGGGTCTTTACTAGGAAGTAACGATTTTTAAGGTATTTATGGACACTTTCGTTGAAAATCAGTTTATTCACCATAATTATCTCAAAAAACCTTATTTTTCAGTCAAAGCCTCATGAATCATTAGCAAATCATCTCACCTCTCACCTCCATTCGGAAGTCTAACACTACGACTAATAGAACTGGGAATATTTCAAAAAATCGGAAAACTTGACCGAGAAAGTCGAATTTTCTTTAAAAATATCAAAAAAATAATTCTGATGCATGATTTTCACCGCAAGTTTCCCCAGTTTTCCAATAAAATTATGAAAAAAAAACCTATTTCCAATATTTTTAGAAATTTCAAGTGTTTTCCATAATGTAAACATAAAAACTCGAATGTGCCCATTTTACCTCCACTCTTTCTCCAATGAATTCTTCGAAATCCATTATTGAAAAATTGCTCAAATTACCTGAACACTCAATATTATCATGTAAATCCTTATTGTCAATAACAACTGTACTGTAACCATAATAAGCAGCTTGTGGTGATTCACGATACTTATTTTCGTGAAATGGTTCCTGGTATTCATCTAATCTTACGTCACCCAATAAACGATCATTAAGATCTCTCGGTAATGTTGCAAATTTACCACCAGCATAACGATCATCATACTCCTCAACTCTGTAAGTCATTAAAGTACCATCTTTTTCAATAGTAGTACCATAAGTTGATTCTGGTGATAAATGCTGATGATTCGATGCTATTGTCTCTTTAGCATCTAGTGCAGTAGCAAAATTTTTTCTCTGTCTGTGCTTCGACACAATGAAAAATATTGCAACAGCCAATAGCAATATAACTGCTGTTAAAACACCAATTATCACTGCCATATAAGTTGGATCGTCCTGTTTAGCTGTTGAAACTGGAATTTCTGCCTGATGTGGTGTATCCTTTGATAAGATACTGTGATTTTTAGTTCTTGGTGTCTCAGTGGTTGGTGGACTCTCTGGTGTAAAATTACCATGCGCTATATCTGAGTCAAATGTAATTTCACTAATCAATAACCACTTTGATGCAAAAGTGAATCTTAATTTGATGAATCTTCCAATACGATGATGCAATTTAACCGATACATTTCTTGGTGTCTCAAATATTCTGTCCTCCATGTATGCATAAATTATTGGATCACCGTTGTAGTATTTTCCACCGATACTGAATAATATATCAACTTGGGAAAAAACCTGTTGAATAATTCAGTAAAGACCAATTAATTTCACATTTATTCGGGGGGATCTTTCATCGATTACTCCTTTCTCTTTATATCGTTCGTCTAGAAGCAGAAAGGACGTAAGTGCAATTAACTGTTCTTAATTTTTTTAATAACACACCAAAGAGTTACGACTCTTTTCTGCCCAATTATATCGTTAATTCTCCCCTTTTCCGATAATTTAGAGGATTTGCTTTTTCTTGGTAACTAATGGGCGTATGTGCAGGTCATTAATATAGGAAGGACGTGTCTCCCTCACATACGCCCTTTTGTTATCATCAATTTTCGAAGTGAATTGAAAATTTTATTTAAAAAATTATCAGTAACAAAAAGGCGTAAGTGCCTTTTACTTTACTCTGATAACATTTCGCAAATTTTCCCACACTATTAATAACATAAGGGCATATGTTTAGAAGATAAGCTCTATTCGCACTGCACATTGTTAGTTGCGACCTTCTCTTTCTTCAATGGTTAGTTTCTCATTTTTTATTGCTTCATGAAAAACATTTTCAAATTTATTAAGGACATACGTTTTTTTCCTCTGAAAAGAGGATGTTTTTGTGTAATTACGTCTTTTTGCTTCTAGAACAATGATATCGTTGCCTTCGAAATAAAAGGGGCTTAAGTGCTATAAGCATATACATATAAGCATAGTAATTATGCCCCTTTGACTCTAGTCTGACAATATATTTACCTGAACATCTTTAGTGAATTGATTGTTACAAAATATATGAACTGCTGAGAATTCACGAACTTTATCGAACTCGAATTTAATATCAAGGGGATGACCCACTCTCGTGTCATTTCTCCATCCAGTCCAGCCCTGTCCACGATCGTACCCATAGTATCCCATTTTAAAATCATCTGGTCCAGTACGACCATCTGTCAATTGTCCAAGACCACGTCGCAATTCACCGTCCCAGTAGCCATCATACGATGCATCAAAAAATTCCCAATTACCACGTTTATCGCCTTGTGGCATTGAATAAGATATAACACCGTCGTTCCACAAACATCCATATAATTCTACCCGCATACAGACAGTACGACGATGATAACTATATGGTAAAAAACGTATTTTACTAGCCCAAATTGCTGGTTCTAACTCGTGTTTTGACTCTAGATATGTATTCGTATTTCCTTTTATCACCTGAAAGTATAGATTTTTCCTTTTTTTAATGGTTTTCCAATATAATGTAGGGGAAAGGGGGGGGGGGGAAGGGGATTCTGAAGAAAATGCCTGAGGTAAGGTTTTCTGAACGATTCTAATGGAGAGCTGAAGAAATTTCCGGTGCAAAACATGTGTCAGAATAGAATTTTATGAAATTTTCGAAAATTCTGCTTTTTTGGGAACGAATGATCGACGTTTTTCCTCACTTCTTTGAGGATATCTCGGGTTCTATTCGTCATAGCGACTTGGGGTTGTGCTTAAATGGACGAAGAGGTCATTTGCCATCGATTCATGTGGTTTTGAAACGAAATTGATGGATTTTAGTGCCAATTACGGGCACTCGTGTGACTTTTGTGTGAAAATCAGTTTTCACTCTGTAAATAGCTCAAAAATCGATATTCTTCCATTCAAAACCACATTAATCGATGGCAAATGCCCTCACCTTCCATTTGAGACTAACCCCAAGTAGCTGCGATCAATAAAACCGGAGATATCCCCAAAAAAGTAAAAAATTTCTATTTCCTAGAGGGTTTTACCTTCAAATATGACCGAAAAAGTCAATTTTTTTTTTTAATTCTTAGAAATAACTTCTGATCCATGATTTCCATTGCGAATTTCCTCAGATTTTCAATGGAACCGTCAGAAAAAAAAAACTACCTCGAAATATCATCATAGGATTGCGAAATTCAAATTATCGCGTATTATACACTGAGAAAAAAAAATTTATGGTCTTAGGCAATGTATTTCGTGACAATAAAGATATTAATCTTCTATAGATATAGATATAGATAATCAATACTTTTTTAAGACGAATTTTTTATACTGACTTGCACAAAATACATCTTTTTGAGACCAGAATTTCTTTTTTCTCAGTGTAGCACTCAAAAGTAATATTCTAACTAAAATGATAAAATAATTATACCTCTTCACCCCGACTATCTCTGTATCGAACCCATTTACCAAGTTTTGGCCTCCAGTACTCAAGTATATAAGCCTCAGCAAATTCAACCCCTTGTCCATTTCCAAAACGTCCCTGTGTACCAGTAGCAGTAATCACATGAACTGTATGTAAATCAATCTCAAGCCACTCATGTGGCTCAGTTGTAATCTGTTGTTTCGGACACCATGCACCTCCATTTCTCTCCTGTTTCAGTCTAATAAAACAACAAAAATACACTGTTAGAAAGAGAAAAATGGAGATTTCATAGACAATTTGATGGAAATTTTCATGAACGTGATGTTGAATTTTTTTTCTTAATGAGAAAATGATTATGAAATCTTCGAGTTTCAGAGGTAATTCAAAGGAATCTATGAGTCTTCAGTAGAATTGAGACGAAAATTTTACAGCTTATTTGAATTTTCAATTATTGTTTTGAATTTTTCCTATTTTTACGAAATTTTCAAGAATTAAACAATTAAACTGAAATTTACAAATGGAATTATTTGAAAATCGAAATCTAAAATTTCAGTAAAAAAGTGAGTCGTTTCGAAATTTCTGGCATTTCAGACGGAAATTTTTTTTGAACAGTGATAGAGAAAGAATTGTTCTCACACACGAATTGTGTATTTTGTGTATATTGGGAAATCCGAAAGTATTTGTTTTTTTTTTGTGTTAAAACTATATCGATAAGATTGTGAGCAGATGATAACAGGAATTTTTATCAATTGGATTTTGCCTCCTCTGATATACTTCTGCTCTTTGATAAAAAAAAATATGTATATACATATCAATTTTTTTTTATTTATGACTACATGCCTTCCATGCTGTGGGCCGACATTTCCGCTGTCAAAGCTCGAACTCGCAGTTATATCTGCGTCTGGTATGATTCCCGCTTCCATACCCAACGGTGCAATGCATTGTGCTACAGGAAATAGAGGCAGAATGAGAAAAAAAAGAGCTTCAAATAAAAAATTCATGATGCATACGAACGAAGTCATTGCCATAACCAGGTATGAACTCTGACGACATTTAAAAGTCATAGAAATAGTGTTAATTGAGAGAAAAATTCTCTCTTCTTTATAACGTACATATGTCTATGGCACTTCCACTGGATATCAGCTGGTACATGAGGTACAACGACACCCACAGATAATTCATTACGACAGCTTTGGGAAGAAATAAATGTCGTACGAGATTTTTTTTTGCCCGTTTATTTACTTCTTCTTTCTTTCTGGTTGTTTCTTTGCCTTTTGACTTCCTTTTTTCTCACTCGAGCTTGCTTCAGTGCCTCTGGCTTTCGTTTATAATTCCTGCCTCCTCATCATGAAGCATGTGTCGAAGATTTTTATGATAAAAAAATTCTGAAACATAAAAAATATGCTTTCCTCAGAGTCAATTAACTCGTTTTTTTTTTAAGGATCATTCTTCTCTCAAATTGAGGGGAGGAAACCAAGTTATGGGAATTCTAATTTTTTTTTTAACTCTTATTATTAAAAGTTCCGGACGAGTGTCAAGTGGATTCTGAATTTTGAGCGAGATTGGAATCAAAGGAAAATCAAATTTTTGGAGGAGAGAATGAACCATGAAATCAATTCTTAGTTCTTTCTTCTCAACAATTAAATCGTTTTGAAGAAATGAGGAATATGCTGACATGAAAGTTCTTTTGAAAACTATAGGAGAAGGTGGGGTAAAATGGATATTCCAATGGAACGGTTCGAAATAGAAATTTTCTAACGATTCCATTGAAAAGCTGAGGAAATTTTAGACGGAAAGTATGGGTCAAAATTTTTTTTTTTCATTTTTTGAAAAAATTTCCCGTTTTGACCAAGTTTTGAAGGGGTTTGCCTTTTGAAAATCGAAAAAGTTCACTTTTTCAGCGATATCTTCGGTTCTGTTGGTCGTAGCAATCTGAGGTTGATTTCAAATGAAAGGTGAGCTCATTTCTCATCGATTTCTGTGATTCAAATTTTTTTAAATCAATTTTTCAAATATTTATAGCTCATTTTCTGAAAATCAGTTTTTTCCGTATAAGTACTTGAAAAAATTGATATTTTCCTTTTTGAACCCCATGGGTCAATGGGAAATGAGCTCACGTTTCATTTAAGATCAGTCCCGGATCACTATGATTAATAGAACCAGAGATATTCTCAAAAACCTGAAATTTTTCAAAAACAGAAGGCTTTCACCTTTGAATCTTGCGCAAAAAATGAAATTTCTGAAAAATTCCAAAAAAATAACTTCTAACATATGGTTTTCATGGTAAATTTTCTCATCTTTTCAATTAAATCATCAGAAAAAACATATCTCCAGTATTTCCATCGATTTCTCGTAATTTTCACAGTATGAAATACCGAAATCAACTCGTGTTCATTTTGCCCCACTCTCTCCTAAATACAATTTATGTCAACATTTCATTCATAATAATTTATTTGTTTGAAAAAAATCCCAAAAAAAAGTGTCAGATGTGTGTTAATTTCATGATCACAAATTAACTTTCAATTTTTCTCTCCAGACTCAATTACCATTTTTTGCCAGTAATTTAAAAAGTAATTGGGAAAAAAAGGAGAAGGGAGGGGGAATTGGTAAATAAGTAAAGAAATTCCTTCTTCTTTTTTTTCCCCCTTGAAATGCTTTTTTTTTTTTTTTGGCAGTTTCTTTGTCTCCACAAGTTGTTCTTTGACCGGTTGAGGGAAAAAGTCCAAGTACAACGATGATGGGACAAAGAGCGACATTCACGCTAGCAGCCATTACACATCATTACCGAGATTACGATCAGTTGAGTTGGGTTGGAGTTTGGGTGAGTGAAGTGAACGAAAATTGAAAGAGTAGAAGAAGGATGAAATCAGTGGGATGCTGATGAGAAAAAGAGAAAGAGAGATATATAAGATGAATTCATGGGGCGTGGATGGTGTACACGTGTATATACACAAGTGCTTGGATGTTAGTGCCCTGTTGGGTTTCCATCGGGAGATTCTCTCCCTCACTTTAAAAAAAAAAAAAAAAAAAAAAAATGT
Organism: Aleiodes alternator; assembly: GCA_963921955.1. Lineage (NCBI taxonomy): Eukaryota > Metazoa > Arthropoda > Insecta > Hymenoptera > Braconidae > Aleiodes > Aleiodes alternator. The sequence goes on from OY998112.1 coordinate 5,270,944, forward strand.
TTGTCTTATATATACGGTAGACCAAAAGGGCTGATATAATGGAGTACTCGACTAACAGTTTATTTTCCCAGTATTTTCTTTGAAATATTAAAAGAAAAGAAGGAAACCACTATTTTCCTCCCTTCCCCTCCCACCTCCCTCCCTCCCTCCCCACCCCCTTTTATCGGGTATTTTTCGTGGTAAAGAGAGAAAACGAGAGATAATTCTTGAGCCCTCTCAGCATGACGATATAAACCAACTTGTAGACATTTTAGTGTGTCATAATTTTTTTTATCTCATCAATAAATCGACGAAGATTATGGAAAAAAAAAGGAAAAAATCGTGTTGGAGTTGAATAAACATACACACACACACAGAGAAAAATACACAGCGAGGAGTCATTTCTACAAAAATTGAAATGTTGAAAGTTTGAAAGATTTCATTAAATATTTAACATTTCTATTTCCCAGGAATTTGATATATGGAATAACATTTTTTTTTCCCCCTCATTTTTTTTCTCTTTTAATTAAGAATGAAGAAACACACACACGCACGCACATGGACCGTTTTGGAGTGAAGCTAGGAAGAAAAAAATAAAAGAAGAAGATGAAGAAAAAAAAGGAGAAAACAAGTCTTAATTCCCTCGGTAATTTAATACCGCATTAAGCAGCCATTAATAAATTCACTAAAACGTCATATTGGCTAATAATAATAATAACGAAAATCTAGTGGATTACAATACCGAAAAGACCACCTGGTGCGCTTTGCGCATTTACGATTTCCACGTTGGCTTGGGTGTATATCCGCTGGCTCTGTTGAACATAACATCGGATAGGGGGGAAGAGAGGGGGGGGAGGTGCAGTAGGTGGAGGAGAAATAGTCGTTGGCTCAGTGTCGACTCCAGGGTGGTGGGTGGGGGATGATAGGGTATGAGGGGGATTTACAGGGTACTATATAGTGGAAGACCCCCATTCCTCTACCTTCTACCTACTATATATCCCTCTCTCATCTCATCCCAACGAGGGATACGTGAAACACAACTGGGTACAAGAGACACACCAGCTAAAGCCCTAGCATCAATAGTAATGCCTCGTCTGCAAGGCACATAAACCGCAGAAATGTAAATACCGAAGTACGCTCAGCGCTCTCGGCCAATCAGCCTGATTGCTCTTATTCGGCTTGCCTGATGCCCATGAGGTCCATGTTTCGGTTCTTCTGCACGTTTCACTCTCTTTCTCTCTCTCTCTCTCTCTCTACACTTCTTTTTTTTCCTCTCCCACTTTCCCTCGTCATTCATTTCTCACTCAGAATGACGATCCTTGTACCATGGAATTCACTCGTATCCCTCAACTCTCAAATACTAATGAATCCATCCATTGTTTGGGGAAAAAAACAAGAAAAAAAAAATAAGAGAAAAAGAGGAAGAGAAGGAAAAAATGAAACATTTCAGCTAAATTATTACAGGCCGTGTTTAGTCGAAATGTTGGCTATCGTTTTTATTCAGAGGCAATTTTATAGAGAACAAGAATATTTAAAGCTCTATTGTTATTATGTATTATTTATTTTGGAGTAAAATCAAATTTTTGTGATTATTCTCAATGAAATGGCTCGGAAACTAAGCGAGATAAGGTGATTTTACTCTTTTTGAAGATAAACCATCTTTCTGCTGATTCTTTTTTATGTCCAAAAAAGAATTAGGGTAAAAAGGGCGTATCTCCATTGATTACTAAGATATTCTCAAGAAAAAAATTTTCTCGCTACACGATTGATTCTTAAATATTTCCTCCACAGACTTCAATTGCAAAATTGGATTATTAATAATATTGGAGTAAATATTTAATATTCTTTTCTCATTGTTCTTGATTTAGTGCAGTTAAGAAATGGGACAGGAGAAATCGACATATTTGTGCGATCATTCTCAGTGGAATATCTCGGTAATTAAGGGAGATACGTCCTTTTCATCTGGAATCTGTTTAACAGTTCTTAGAATTCGGTACAAGAATATAATGAGGATGAAAAGGGCGTATCTCCATTAGTTTCCAAAATTCCATTAACTAGTACTGTATTTTCTTTCTTTCGCATAAAATTTTCTACTACACTGAAAAAAAAATAGTGGTAAAAACATCAAATATTGATGCCATTGCAACTTAGCTAATCATTTTTTTTTTCTAATATTATAATTCAAGTAATTGTTGAATTTACTAAACTCAGTTAATTCAAGCAAATTAACTAGTTAAATTGACTAAATTCAGGAAATTTAACAGTTTTTTTCTAATGATTTCAAAGAAATATTAGCTAAGTTCCAATAGCATCAATATTTAATTGTTTTCACCACTATTTTCTTCTCAGTGTAGATGATAATTTGGATTTTGAAGTTTGGTGAGTTCTTCTTGATAGAATCTACCTTCAATTGATCGCTCCTCGTAATTCAACATTTTATGTGATGGAATTGGTATTCAAGACTTCATTCACAGTCAATGAATAATTGCATTATTCAATAATATTGCAGTGGATGAAAATTATTCAATATTCTGTTGTTATTATTATTAATTGTATAATAAAAAGATAGAACAGGACAAATCCAATGATTTTTGTGATCATTTTGAGTAGAATATTTGAAAATTGAGGAAAATACGCCTTTTTTTATCCAAATCTTTTTCAGGAGCTTTTGAAAAAATGGTTTAGTGTAAAAAATACGTATCTCCATTACTTTCCACGATATCCACGAAGAAAAATTCACTCGCAGCCCAATTAATTCTTGAATATTCTCTCAATTTACCGGCTTCAATTGCAAAATTTCATTATTAATAGCATTGCAGTAAAAAAAAAAAAAAAGATAATCCAATAACAATAATTTCCCCGGAGATATAATTATTCAAGTTAAACCAGTTTTTGATGAAAACACTTCACCTGAATTATTAAATTCCCATGTTCTCTCTCTTTCTCTCTCATTGTTATGTTTCTCCAACTGTAAATTATAACTTCCAAAACCGATTCTCTCCATGTTATAAGCCCCTTTGATTTGATTTATTAAACGTGTAAGCCATTAAGTTAACTGACACACTGCATCCTCTTTGGCTTCACCAATTAACGAAAAATATTTCAACGTATACAATTTTAAAATGTGCAACTGTAGTATATAGTTTGAGTCTGTTGCAGGTGCCCATTTATTTCTGCGTATTTCTTCCCAATTTTCTTCGTTTACCATCTGTTCATTCTCGTTTCAGGGTTTCCACAAAAATCTCCCTAAGCGCAAAACGTCAAGTGTAACACACCACTCTGACGGTAAGCATTTAAAAAAAAAAAAAAAAAAAAGGACAAAAGGACCAAAAAAAAGGGGGAAAGAGACAGAAAGTTATTCTCTATGTGTGGTTAAAGATGCCGGCAGTACTACACCAGCAGCAGAAAGCAGCAGCTATCTGACAATTTCGTAGATTTTCACTCGTAGCAGTTGCAGAAGGAGGGAAACGGTATATTTATTTTGCTCCTTTAACCAAGACCACTTCCCGGCACAACAAACGCGCAAGATAGAAGAAACGCTTTTTCGTTGAGTTTATATTTAGATTATTTCTTCGTCACTCTTCTCATTGCTCTTGTCCGCCCACACCATATGAAAACACCCACCCAACACCACCTCCTGGTTTTAGAATCCAACCCCCTGGGTTTTTTTTTTTTTTTTTTTTTTGAAATCAACCTCTTTAACTCTGTGAAGTATCCACTTATGTGTTTTTTTTGTAGCATTTCCTCTTTCCCACTGTATGTTATTTCTTTTTTTTCCACTTTTTTAATTATTTACATTCGTGCGGTTTACATTCCGAGAAATACACATTCGGTATCGCCCAACCATTTTTTTTTTCAGTCTGTTTTACATCCCTGAAAAATTATAAACATACAAATGCATGAGCCACTATGGGTTATTCGGGTGCTCTGATATCAGCATGAGAGGTAACAGGAGAAGCAGTGAATTTTAATTCTTTGAAACTCATTATTTTTACAGTGATTATCAATTCTTTCATGAAATAACAGAAGCATCGAAATTCTAATTGCCTTTATTGGTCATTCATCACATACTTTTATGATAAAAATAGGAATGAATATCGTCAGATAGATCAAAAATCCGATAGATAAAAATGTTCTTGGGGCAAGAAAATTCTTTCATAACAAAATTTTTCTTTGCAATTTTTCATATCTAAAGGGGAGAGTGGGGCAAAATGGACAATGTTAAGGAATGGTTAGAGATGGATTTTTTTTGATGATTCTATTGAAAAGCTGAGGAAGTTTTAGCGAGAAAATGAGTGTCAGATGTATTTTTTCCAATTTTTTTGAAAATTCGATATTTTTTCAGAATTTTTGAGGGGTAAAAGCCTCTCTTTTTTTGAAAATTTTCAGTTTTTCGCAAATATCTCTGGTTTTATCTGTCTTAGCTATTTGGGGCTGATCTCAAATGATAGGTGAGCTCATTTCCCATCGATTTATGGGGTTTTTTATTCAAAAATATCAATATTTGGAATAGTTATAGGCCAAAAACTGTTTCACAAAACTGTAACACAAAAATCCTCATAAATACCTTGGAAATCGATATTTTTCAATTGAAAACCCTATGAATCGACGGCAAATGATCTCACCTTTCATCTCCATCTCGAATTTTCACGCTACGACAAATAGAACCGAAGATATCCTCAAAAAACTGAAAATTTTCAAAAAAAGAAAGGTTTTTACCCCTCTAAAATGCTCAAAAAAGTCAAAATCGTCACAACTTCAAAAAAATTAATTCTGGCACTAGTTTCCCGCCTAAAATTTCCTCAGCTTTCCAATAAAATCATCGAAAATAATCTACCGCCAATATTCCTATCAATTTCGAGAGTTTTCCATAATGTTTGCCTAAAAATTTAGATGTGTCCGTTTTCTCCTATATATTGTCCTCCTAGAATAAAAAGGGCGTAACAAGATAGGAAATCTCTACCATTTATGCTCTTTTCACTCTAGAACGACGATATATCGGAATTTTCCGGAGCAAAGTAAATTTTCTGCAACCAAATCAATTTTCTTGCAGCAAACATGGCTTTTTCTTAGTGTACAAGGCCTTTTCTCACGCCTTAAGGTAGTATCCCAGAGTAGATTTGATAAAACAGGGAAAAATGAGGATCTCTAGGTTTGTTTCCGATTAATTGCAGATAATTTGGAAAAAAGTGCTCCAATTTACCCGAAAAAAGTGATTAAACTATTCGAGAGTCATGTCTTCAGCTTGTGAATATAATTTTTTCTTTGTTTCTCGTTTTTTTTTACATTTCTAATCTCCTATCACATGCATGAGATGGAGAGAGAGGCGAATAGTTACGACTACCTTCTAATTAAAATTTCTCAATAACTATACGGTGAATTGAATATTTTTTTCTTCAATTATTTACTTAAAATGCTGTTCTCTTCGCCAATATTTTTTGAACAATGGGCCAACCCTGTGGTTTTCTAGTAATTCCGTTATTTCGGTCCGATTCACGGTGGTTTATTTCCACCACCGCTATTCTCAGTAACTTTGATAATTCATAATTCATAAACTGCACGGTCGAAAATTGTCAAAAAATTCTGAAAAATGTAGAATAAGCATCATCTTTAATAAGGCATCAAAAAAATAAGGGATTCACTCTACTCGAGTTCACCAAGATACTACCTTAAATGTGATATATGGATGTATCAGCATAATCCAATATCGTTTGTTAGCCCCCTTAGACTCTATGTGTATCAGTAACTGCAAGGCGCAACACAGCATATATATATATATATATGTGCACACATATATTTGGCAACGAGTAACTCGGACCCCAGTTGCTTTCCAAACGTTTCGTATATGTATTTTTATTACGTCTACAGGGAAATCTAGCCCTCTCTTCTACCCGTGTGTATTGTGTGTGTGCATATATATACCATCTGGTAGCCAAAGCCCCGAGTTTTGTGTGTTACGGTTTGCCTCGTAAATCGAGGTGATATTAAGCATACGGATTCTGGCCCCCGCATGTATATATACAACAACCATATATCTCCTCTCTTTTTACTTTACTCGAATTAAATTATTTATTTCAATTCAATTGTCTCTCTGTCTCTCTGTACTTTTGACAAGAAAAATAAATGTCACTTTCATTCAATATTATCTGTTGTACACTAAAGTAAACTTTCTGTATTCATTTGATGCTCAATTCTGCTCCAAAACAGTTCTAGTCCTTCGAAGTTGCTTTATTATTTTCTCTAGTCATTTTAATTGAGGTATTTCTATCTATATAGTCAAAAAAAAAGTTAAAATTTTGTATAAAATTGTTTATAAAAATTTAAACGAGATAAAATTCTCAAATTTGATAAAGTGAATCTGTAAAGAATGTCATAAAAAATGAAGGAAGTCCTAGAAACAAAAAATTGGTTGAAAATTGTAAAAAATTTTATGGTTTTAAAAAGTCCATCAAAACTTGAAAAAATAAAGGAATGTAAAACGCACAGAAAATTTTTGAATTTTCAATTAATTTTTTGTTTCTAAGACTTATTGTATTCCTCATTACATTCTACACAGATTCACGTCATCAAATTCGAGAATTTTATCTTGTATAAATTGTTATTAACGATTTTATAAAAAAAAAATTATCTCTTTTTTTAAATGTACAGATAGAAACACGTCAACCCTCAATTCTGCTCCGAAACAGTTCTAGTCCTTCGAAGTTCTTTTATTTTATTTTTTTTTATTCTAATCTTTTCAATGAAGACCCAACAGCTTCAGAAGCCTTCAAAATTATAGGATCACCATAAAAACTCTTTTACATTGCGTGGAACGTAATTTACAGGAAATAATTCAATAATAATAGATATTCTACATAAATAATATTTCAAAGACGAGATATCACTCATTTACAAATCTAATCTGCCGTTATTCTGGTCTCAACTTTTTGAGACATTTCATTGGACTCATTTGTAAGCAATAAGTCGACGCAGAAAACAGATCTAAATGACTATTCATATCTAGAAACGGTAATTATGGAGAATAGCGCTTATTCTAAAATTCAATAATAATCAGAATCAAATCTTCAGAAAAGATGTGGAATGCGAAAACAAGGGACGAACTCACATCCTTCAAATTACCAGTCTGATGCTCTACCAATTGATCTATTGCAAGTTTCGATATTTATCTTCGAATGTTCGACTCTGATATATTACCTTATTTTCACCACCTCTTTTCCTAAGGCAAATTTCAAGCCTCGGGATGCACTAGGTATCATTCAGACCCGCCAAAAAAAAAATTTCACTCTAAAATATGATGAAATGAATAAAAATATCTGAAATCCTCAACTTCGACGCTTACACAGAGAGAAAAATATGATTCTATTTAGCCTCATAACATGAACTCCGAAAAAATGATCAGTTTTTGAGATTTAGCCCTCAGAAAATGGAGTGGGGTCAATGTGTCCCCATGTGTGCTCCAAAGTTTCGTTCAGAGGTGTGTACTCCGAGGGTTAAATGAATTTTTCATTTTGGCTTCTATTCTATATGATTACCTTAGAAACATATTGTTAACTGAGTCACAAATTCTGTACTAACTTCAAAGTTAATGGCAAAAAATGAGAAAATTACTAATTAAATTATCCACCTTTCTCTTCCCTCCCCAAGTACAATAAACTTCGAGACTTCTTGTCAATTGACTTAAACCCTTGAGTAAAAAGTTTATTCGCACGTGTATTTTGTCTTTGCACTTTGTGTTATCATTTCTGGCTCATAAACACTCAACATTGAGACCCAACACACAGAGAGACCACCCAAAAACAATAAGGAAACATTACTTTTCCTCTTTCTTCTGGGGTCTCCCAAAGAAAAAGAGACGAAGAGAAAAAAAAGGGGGAAGTCGATCCAAAGGGCATTTATTGAAAGAAAGGAAGTCTTCGACTTGACGAGTGACTCACTCCAAGTAATTCTACGATATCTACCTATGTGCTGTTGTATTGTATATATATGGATATATATATATATATATATATAAAGGTAGATAATATGTCTACCTCTGTACAAACGAACACCTACCGGATGTAGCGTAGAAAACGTTTGTCGGATATGTTAACTTGTTAATTTTTTTACTTCTCTTCTCTCTTTCTTTCATTATGTCTATCCTCTTTCAGAATGATTATTATTCTCTTTGTCTTTGGTTATCTCATTGCATTTCTTCTTTTAATCTTTTTTTTTTTTCAATTCCCCGGCTCTTTTAACCCTTTATTCTTTTCCCGTAAGTCATACGTGGATGAAAGAAATGAAGAGAAAAAAAAGGTGTACATTGGCGTATGTTAGTTATATATATAAATATGTGTGTGTATATGTATATACATATATATATATATGTGTATGTGTGTATTATATCGGCGGTATCGCGATCTCTCATTTTCTCTTTGTCACTCGTCTCGCCTTTTTTCCCCCCTTCTCCACCTCTTCTCCCTAGGTACCCCATAGATTTCATCAACACATCCGCACGCAGGCCTCTCTGCGGCACGTGAGTCGCATATAGTTTTTTTTGAAAATGTGTGTACTGTGCCTGATGGATAGGGGCATGGTGCAAAAATTTAATTTATCATTCCACCAATGCGAATTTAGTGTAAATTCTCCCTCATTTGCAACAAAGTAATTATAAATTTAACAAAATAATCATTAAAAATGAAGGAAATAGCATAGTATAATTTTCAATAGGATAAATGAATATTTCATGTATTTTAAATTTTGAATTTCTATTTCTATTCTATTTTATTGAAATCGAAGCGCTTGCGCCAAGTACCTTAAGCCTTATTAATTTTCATTGTCTCATGCACAGTCACACAACCTTTTTTTTGTCATTAAAATCGTTTTCACACATACACACACACACACACACATATGCAAGGGAACTATGCATATTCTATTAAGCACTCTCGGATCAATTTCCCTCTCTCTCTCTCTCTCGCTCCCTCTTCCTCTCTCTCTCTTTCTCGCCAGATCATTAAATATTTAATTTACCATTATCAACGCCGTGTATTTGAAATCCGTCATCTCTCTTTCACTCTTTAACTTCTGTTTCTTTTCCTCCTTTTTTTTTTATCTCATTTTATGATCGATTACAGAGGAGATTCTGGACGCTGATATCCTAAGGCATAGGTTACAATTATTGGATTTTTTACGTGGTGGTACGGTCGGTACCTTTCTATTGAGATTTAGGCAGACGTATAATTTAGAGGGGGCACATATATAGAGAGAGAGAGAAAGATGGATAGTTGTTGAGTTAAACGATGGCAGAGGTGGAGAAGATGAGAGGGGGGATTAGGACTATATACATATATCGGTATTCAATACTGACCCAATGTTCTGAACAGCCCCGCACCTCTCTGGGGCTCAAGTCATCAACCTGGCACACGCGATATCGACCTGTTAGCAAAGGCACAGACCAGTATCAAGTCGATATTAGAAGGAAAGCTGCTCTCTATCCTCTATCTCTCTATCTCTCTTTCTTGCAACTTGTATATTACCTCTCCACATGTCTCCATTGAATTTTTTTTCTTTTTCGCTGACTTTTCCTTTTCTCTCTTTCTTTAGATGGTATAGGAGTTAGCTATCTACTCTCCTTTTCATTCTATTCGACTTGTTTTGAATCTTCGCGGGGTGGAGTGAAGGGCAGAGGGGACGGGGGGGGGGAAGGAGGCAAGGGAGGAGGAGAGGATTAACTTGAAAAGGCTGACCACTTTACATTCATTATCTCACATTTTATACAGCGATAGACAGACACACGAATGTGCCAGGGGCTGTACTTATCAATCGAATGACACCTCAAGTGTGTTAACTGATTGAATAGATGAAAAAAAAATAGAGAATGGCTCTTATTCTTGATCTCTATCGTTTTCAGAAGATATAAAAAGTAAATTATTATTCATGAGTTGAGTAAAAAAAATAATTGGAGTTTTTATGATTTTTTACCTTTTCTCGAAGTCATATATCCATAAACACTCTCTCGCCAGTTGCTCCTCTACATATCACTATTTTTTTTTTTTTTTAATTATCTCCTTCTAAAAATTATGATAATCACTGGATTCTAATCCACTTAAAAAATAGAAGATTTAATTATCAGGAGTTTCATCTCAGATAGTTAATCACCCTTTTTACCAGTAATGAATCACAAAATAAAGTGAAATAAAAAAAAAAAAATGGCACAATCACTTGTCGATGAAATTTGTAGTTAATTCATGTTTGTGAGTAAAATTTTTTTCGTGCAATTCTTCGCAAAATTTTATCGCATGAACACACGCATGCTATTGCGAATTGAATCATTTAATTTTTTTTTAGGGGATTTTTTCATCTATTCATAAATAAACAAATCACATCACTATGATTTTTGGAGTTGAGGAAAAAATTTGAATTAGTGCAAAGTGATTGACAATACACACATATAAATATGTAGATATATATATATATATATATATATGTATGTAGATGGTTAATCAGTCTATCGTGACCGCGGCGCGGCACAAACTGACAGGCATAGTGAATTCAGAGTATGGCCGAGACGCCTCGAACGAAATCCATGATGGGGAAGGGTCACGGTAGTTCGATCGCCCTGCCTAGAAGTACTACCACCACTACACTGTGCTTCCTTTTCAAAAACGTGAACTCTCTCTACTCTCAAACATCAGTGCCACCTAGTACATATTTCTGAAAACTCATTGTTACAGTCGGTACTTCACTTCTCTCTCTCTCTCTCTTTCTTGGCAACCCCTCCTTGTGTGCCCCCACACACACACACATACACACGCACCCTTAAGGGAGCACATAAGTTAAAATGGAAATGCAAAATTAATTATGAAAAAATTCTCAGATATTGCCGAATCCATTTTCTGACTATCTGCAAAGTTTCAAGGAAATTCATCCTACCAATTCTGAGTAATTAATTGGCAAAATTTTACATTAAACATGAGCTCTGATGTGTCCTTTCTTCATTCGTTTACCCCTCACAGCTCAAAAATGCAAAACTCGTATGAAATTTTCCATATCTATATTACTCTATTCAAAGGCAATGTATTCCCAAAATTTGATGAACATTCATTCAGCCAGTTTTTGATAATTGAAAAAAGAAGAGAGAGAAATTTTGATGGGTCTCTGTCTCTCTAATGCAGAGGATCCTAGAGGTTAGTTCTCTCATACACTTCGTTCGTATTTACCTCATCCCTGTGCTTTGCTTCGTCCCCCACAGGAGACTGACGTTCTCCCCTCAAGCATTGCACACACGTGAGGAGAGTCTGAATGTGTGTCTGAGGATGTATAATGTGCCTATAGCTCTCAAACAGCACTCTATCCCCCTCCCTTTCGCCCCCTTCACCCCTCCAGCCCCGGTGGTACAATCGCACATCGAAGTGCGAGAGCACGAGAGACTCGTGGAGCATACAACTCAACATAACAGCCGCCCCTCCCCTCCGTCACTCCACTCTCCTCTTCCCCTCCAAGCGTCTCGCGTACCTATACTTTATCGAAGCCAAGGCCGTGTAGAAAGCACAATAGGGCGAAACTACTGAAAGGGGCTTGAGGGGTAGAGGGACAAATGTTGAAGACCAAAGGGTCGACATAGGGTGTGTGTAACAACCAAACGACTATTGAGGGGCAGGCAAAGTTAGTGAAATAGGTATGTTGTGTAGAAACGAGAAACGACGACGACTACGACGATGGGGAACGTATGTGGTTGGCCATTGACGCGAGATTTTATTGATTTTCCCTTTTGCCTTTTGGGACGAAAGAGCAAGTAAAATTCAACTGACTTAACGCTACTCTATATCCTACCCTCTGGTATTTCCTTTCTCCCTTTCATATATATTTCTTGTTTTTTTTTTTTTTTCTTCTGACACTTGGATGTGTGTCTTGAGGCCCCGAGGTTCTGTTATGTCGTTCATTAGTGGAGGGGAAGGGCGGGGGGGAGGGGGGTAAACGGGAGGGTGGGACCTCTGATGAGATCGACCACCGGCCAACATCCCACCCTTCCCCCCCGTTTTTCCCTCCATTTTTTTCACGCGATATTACTTTTAATCTATATATCTCAGTGCTTATTCATTCGGACGTGGTAGGGGCGTGCGAGAGGTGGAGGGAAACTTTCGTGGAAGGAATTCCATGCTCTGGTTCTTTATGCTCCTTTTTGTCTTTCTACGTTTCAGGCTCCAGGGGCAATGTTGTTTGAAAAATAAAAGAAGAAGAAATGAAGAGAAAAAAAAGGCCTCATACCAGTTGACCTTGTGTGTCTTTGGTAGATTCACTTCCAGAGATATATTCAGAACTCAATACTTGTATCTACGAAATAGTCTATAACGTAATATTTGACGTCTGAATTTTACTTATTGAATTTTTTTTTTTCCTTTTAATATAACTTTCATCGAATCAATTCTTCGTAAATCTTTCTCTCATGAATTGTATTTCAAGCGCGTGCCAACTCCCCGCCATTCATATTTCGAAACATTTAATATAAAAGAGGGGTGGTTTGCAGTAGAGAGGGAGAATGGAGCAGAGAGTGTAGTGGTGAACGTCTGACAGTTATTGACTGCTACTGTGTTACATTATGTGCTTGATAATGCATTTATATACAAAGTTGAAAGCACTCCTATTGGCTGTGGCTTATTTACAATTTTATAACGACCAATGGCATTACGAGGTACAGGGGAAAGGTATTCCGAGGGCTATTTATTAATTGAATAGGGGCGGAGCCTCGCTCTTGATTGGCTAATACCGTTGAGTATCTCGGTATATAACTAGACTGCGTAAAAAATTCCCTAGATTGCTGAAAAAATTACTAGACTGTTGACCGGCCGTTAACGTGGCATTAAACCTAGCCTCACAACGTGTGCTACGTCGATAGTTTTTGTTCGGTCTGGAGTTTATCTTTAAATTAATTCATCAATTAATTAAGTAGCTAGATAGAAACAAATGAAATTTTGGAAAATGAGATTACTGTGCTTATTCATCAGTGCATGCATGTTTTACGATGCAAGTGCTTATTTTATAACTGTAGATGCACATGCAGAGGAGTGCTTCTTTGAGAGAGTGGAGCAGGGCACAAAAATGGGTTAGTAATAGTATTTACAAAACAGTATTCACACATTTTTATCATTGACTAGTCTCTTTTTTTTATGTAAAAAGCAGACATTGTAATAATTTATGCAATTTTTTTTTCAAAATCTTTTAGGACTGACTTTTGAGATAGCTGAAGGTGGATTTTTGGACATCGATGTCAAGATCGTTGGTCCAGATGGCAAAGTCATTTATCAGGGCGAACGAGAGGGCAATGGAAAGTACACATTCGCTGCTTACATGCCCGGTGTTTATACTTACTGTTTCAGCAATGAAAAAAGCACAATGACACCTAAAGTCGTTATGTTTAATATGGATGTTAGTGCTCCTTCTAAAGCTGGTGAGGGACATGAGGGAGAGGGTGATGATAACGATACTCATCATGTAAAATTAGATGATATGATCAAGGATTTGAGTACAAGTCTTTCTGGAGTCAAGAATGAGCAGGAGTATATGCAGGTAATTTTCATGATTTCTTTCTTTTTGACGGTATCTCGGAAACTAGAAGAGATAGAGCATTTTTCTTGAATCCTATTTTTAGCTCTTGAAACTCTTCAGAAATAGGATTAGAGTGAAATCGCCTTATCTCATTTAGTTTCCGAGATATTGATAAAAATGATACTGAAATAGCCGAAAATCGTTGATAAAAATGAGAAAAATTTCGGGAAAAATGAAATTATTGCTGAGAGAAATTGAAAAAAAATGTTGAGAAAGATAAAATCGTTGATAAAAACAAAAAAAATATCGGGAAAAGTAAAGGTGCTGAAAATAGCAGATTTTCTTGCGATTTTTCGTGGTTTTGTTGAGCAAAAAATCTTAAAAACTAAACAAAAAAATGTACATATAGACAATTTAAAAAACTATAAGTTCAAATTTTTTTGCTATATCAATTTATCATTTTTTTTTTTTTTCAGGTACGAGATCGTAATCACAGAGCCATCAATGAGAGCACAAATTTCCGAGTTGTTTTGTGGTCAATATTCGAAGCAACAGTATTGGTATCAATGACTATGGGTCAAATATTCTACTTGAAAAGATTTTTTGAAGTCAGAAGAGTTGTATAAATTGTGAGAAATTTTTATTATTTAAAAATAGCATTAATAAAAATAATTTCTTTGTCTTAATAGAATTCTCTTCAAATTTTCAATTCAACATTAATAACAGAAACAATATTTTTCACTTCATTTATTGAATATTTCGTTGGGAAAGTTTTGAAAGATGGATCGTTAACTCTCTCGAACGATCTTCCCATAGTCGACTTATTTTTCTTGGATCATGCTGTTTTTTTTTTTTTTTTTAAGAAAAGAAAAACTGTGATTAATTGTAAGGAAAATTATCAATTTTTCGTAATGTATTTTATTAAAAAATTACCTGTAATGTGTAAACGCCTCTTTGTGTCAGAACAACCAGTTCCTTCATTCCATCACCAGTTAGATCTAAATAACACATTGAATGTACTGGAGCATCAAATTTTCGTCTATTCGAAAATTTCCAGGATGAAGATTGACTAGAGAATGAATAAATGTAAATTTCGTTACTATAAGTGCCTAATAATATTTCATTAACACTATCCATATTTATATCAGCTATGCAGGATGATAATATGCAGTCTGTTGATTCTGGTAATGTGAGAATAACTTCATTCCTCAATTCACAATGCAGAACATCCCTGAAATTACACATAAAAAATGTTAATTTATGGATAAAGACTGAATTTTTCAGATAAATCAATTTTTTTTCTATTCAATCGATTTTATTTCATCATCAGTTTCTCGAGGATATCTTGGAATTTAAGCGAGATAGAGCAATTTGTGTAGAGACGTTTCTTGTAGAGAATTCTAGGAGCTACAAGAATGGGTAATCAATGCTATCGCTCCATCTCGCATAGATTCCGAGATATATTTACGAAACTGATGACGAAACAAATTCGATTTTTTCATTTTTTCAAATGAAAATTTGGATATTTACATGAAAACAATGGGCGAATTAACGGCGTTCACAACCAGAATATCCAAAATTGGCTGATTGTCTTCTTGATTTATCTCATTTCTCTCAGTCTTAAAAATATCACAGGACACTGAGTTATAACGAGAAAATATTTGAATACTAGAAATTGGCCTGTCGTATCTCAATTCCCATTCATCGATGATATTCAAATTTTTCACGTCAACTCGAGTGACTCGAACTAATCCACATTCACAGGCAATCACAGTCAGTCTCCTGAAATTTGATTTAAAAAAGTATTATGACAATAAAATTAGCAGAAATCTGACTTGCTGTGCAGTTTTTTTTTTTATAATTTCTCTATTGAAAGAAGAAAAATCTAAAAATTGTCAGATATTCGTTATTTCCAGTATAATAAATTATCTACAGTAAACGTCTTTACGAAAGTATTTGTAAAACTTACATCTCATTATTTTTGTAATAATAGACATTCATCCCCAAAACGAGAGCTTGTAAATTAATTAATTCTGGAAAATATTTGTCGATTCGCGATTCAACGTAGCCGTGAATTAACTTGTCCTCCCTTATCATGTGTATCTGATTGTCGTTGCCAGATATCAACCAAACTATCTGAAAAAAAAAGATAATTTTTGAACAAAAGGAAAAGAAAATTCTTAAAGAAAACCAATTTTTCAAGAAAAAGAGAGAAAATGTTTTCACTGAAACACATTTCATTTTCCCCCACTTTTTTCAAAAGAACTCGTAAATATAAGCGAGATAGAGCGATTTTACCCCTTAAGAATTCTTTTTTGAAGAAAATTTCAAGAGCTACAAAAAGAGATTCATGCAAAAATTGCTCCATCTCGCTCATTTCCGAGATATTCCTAATAAAAAAAATTGGAGAACTGCATTTCTACAAAATTAAACTTAAAAAAAAAAACAATTACTTCTTCCCCAATTTCCTTGTCACATATCAACGTATGATACAATAAATAAGGTGTGTATGTCAGTTCCATTGTTAAACAATTCTGTGCAATTGTTTCAATCGATGTCTCTGGATTATCACCATCTCCAGCTGTTTCCGAGTAGATATTCAAATATCTCTCAACAGAGCCTTCACCACTCGGTTTAATTATAGTTATTCCAATGGTAAATTCTTCGTCAAACGGCTGTTTATTGTATCCATCAATTGATATAATTTCTGCTCCATCTTTAATCAAACATTTTTCTTTTTAATTAAAAGAATAAAAATAGAGAACACTGGAAATAGCCAACATCTTACGATTATTAGTTTTTTTTCAACCAAATAAATCATTTAAAAAAATAAAGAAAAATATGCACATGTTGAAAATTCAAAAAACTACATGTTCAAATTTTTCAGATATTTTTTTTTTAATCAATTAATTTGTATTAAAAAAAAACGTAAAATATTCAGGCAATTCTGCTGAAAATAAATAAATTAATTAAATTCAAATAAAAATGTAGATTTAAATTAAATTCAAATACATCTAAAAAATGTGTGCTAATTTTATAATTATCATGAAAATGAAGGATTTTTCTAAATTACAAATGAATTATCACTCACTTGGTATATAAGTAAACAGTAATTCCTTAACAAGAGGCCTAAGAACATTATTAATTCTGTGATATTCGCAAGAATAAATTTTACGTTTCAATGAGGCAACGAGAATTTTATTAACTCCACTTGGCGAGCACAATTTCGTCATTGAATAAACATTTCCTTGTGATGCCAGAGGAAACCAGTGAATATTTATCAAGGAATTCAAATCATCCCTTTCATTCCTATGGTCAATCATCATTCACCTGTGGACGTTCACTTTGACATTTAAAAAAAAACACGAATTGGAAAGAAAGTGGGGGAAATCAGCTGTTTACGAGGTATTGTTGAAGATTCTCGTCGACAGGGGCGCCTCATTCGAAATTCAAAAATTTGAATTTTCAAATGGAACATTTCGGATTTTTGGCTGTATCGATCATTGCACAAATAAATTAAACAAAATTTGAAAAATATCAAATACACCAACGTTTCAGCAGAAATCGTTAATTTGTTAATTGTTAAAAATTTAAAAAAATCAGAATATTTCCATATTTACATGGGCTTTTTCATTAATTTTTAAATAAAACACAATTGAAAAGAATCTCAGTATATTTAACAATAAGTACAATTGACAATTCGAGTAATAAAATTGTGGATTACATTGAAGGAAAAAAGAAAATTCATTTAAAATTTATACAGTTCTTTATATTTACATGCAGTTTTTTTCAATTATTAAAAACAAAATTCTCTTCTACTCAAATTATTTCTCAATTATATAAACCATCATTGCGTTCAGTGTGTGGTTTCGAACAGTGTGCTCTACGTTCTGTAAACGCTGCCATTCTCGTAGATGAAATAGTCGCTCCTTTGGGAATCTACAAAAATGAAGAAGAGAAACTAATTTTATTTTAAAAAATATTAAGAAATTAAAAATATAAAAAATAAAATCAGTTTTTCGAAGAATTTCCTGATTTTTATTTTTTTTTTTATTTTTGAATATTCCTGGAATATTTTTAGTTAAAAATACATTATTTTTCCTTTCATCTCCGTTTCTTTTCTAATTTAAATGAAACATGAAAAGATAGAAAAATACAATTACATATAAACATTTACCTTAAACCATGGTGATGTTAGACATGCCTCAGCAGTATTTCTTTCAACACCTCTCAGTATCAAAAGCCTTCCAAGAAGTTCTTTAGCATCATTTGATATAAATTCAAAGTATTCATCAGGAAAACAGTAATCACATTTAAGTATATTAGCAGTTGTTTCTTCAACTGAATCATCTAAAAATGGTGATAAACCACTGAGTAAAACATAAATAAATACACCAGCTGCCCACATGTCAGTGTACCAGCCATTTGGTCTACCAAGTACTAATTCTGGTGCTGCAAATTCTAAATCAGCTGGTGGTACAACTTCATCAATTGGTGCTCTAACAGCTTCACCAAGATCAATTAATTTAATAACACCAGTATCCTGATCAACCATAACATTTTCTGGTTTAACATCTAAATGAAATTTTTTACGTTGATGAAGCCAATTTAATGCTGATATTAATTGATGTGAAAATTTACTAGCCATTGATTCTGTATAATCAGTCTTTTTACTCAAATAATTGAATAATGTTGGTCCACGTACTAATTCAATGACAATTGTGTCTAATCCAGGCTGTGGTGCATTTTCAAATAGTGCAAATGCACGTATTATATTTGCATGATGTGTTGATGCTAATAAATCATATTCGGCACGTGTCAAATTTCTCGATTGTTTGTGCCTAGGTGTTTGTTTTAATGCAACCTCTTGACCTGTTCCTCTGTCTCGGGCTCTACGAACCAGAGCGTATCTTCCTTTACCAAGTTCATCTAATTCCAAGTATCTGGCTATGAATTGCTCGGCCTCCCAGCTTATATTCTCGTCGAGGGGAAGTGTTACCACTGAGGATGGAGAAGTGCCGAGGGGATTCCTCCCAGTTTTATCGATCACTCTGAAGGTGTAGGAGGCACCGGCGAGAAGGTCTAGGGTTACGGGAGGATTCTTAACGTCATCTAGGATTGGGGTCCATGTGGTGGATGGGAGAGTACGGTATTCTACAGTTCCTACTTCTATGTCCCGCTGCTCCCAGTCAACTTGGACTTTTGTCGTTCCTATTACACGAGCCCATGTTGCTCCGGTACTTCCACCTGCGAAGAGAATAGGTTTTTTAAAAGATTTTTATTTGAAATGGACATTTTAATGAAATCACTTGAGATGGATGTTTTTTTAAAGATTCCATTGAAAAGTTGAAGGCATTTCCGATAGAAATCTTGAGCCAGAATTGATTCTTTTCGAATCTTTCGAAAATTCCAATTTTTTTGGGTTTCAATGAGGGTCAAATTTTCGATTTTCCCTTTCAATTTTCGATTTTTTTCACTTTTTCGAGGATATCTATGGTTCTGTTAGTCGCAGTGACTTGGAGTGGATCCTTAATGAAAGATGAGATCACTTTTCATCGATTTATGCGGTTTTCCGGCTAAAAATATCGTTTTTCAAGAGAAGTATGTGTACTTTTGTGGAAAATAGTTTCTTTTTCTATGAAAACCTCAAAAATCGATATTGTTATTCTACAAAACCACATAAATTCATGGCAAATGATCTCACCTTTCATTTACGAACAACCTCAATTCGTTACAACCAACAAAACAGAAAATATCCCACAAAAAGTGAGAATTTCCAACTTTGTAAAGGCTTAGAGCCCTCATTTCAGTCTAAAAAAGTCGAATTTCCAGAAGATCTTCAAAAAAAAGTTTTATATTGCATTTTTTAACGAAAACTCCCTCAGCTTTTTATTGGAACCATAAATAAAACTCTATCTCAAGGATTTCCATGGATTTCAAGCAATTTCTACAATAAAAAACAAAAATCTAAAATATCTCCTTTTTATTCCACAATTCTCTACTTATTAATTCTTTTATTGAGAAATTGGGAAAAGCTCTGATGGAAAAAGCATCGTATTAAGAATATGCCTGATTATTTACCTGTAACGCACAAAGAAATTTTGGCCGAGCAAGATCCGCTCTCCGAGGTCATCGTGCATTCATAATTTCCAGCATCGTTCAATCGGCATCGCAGAATTTCGAGATAAATTAATCCAGCACTCTGTCTGATCTGATGTCTCTCATCAACCTCAATATCAACTGTCTCACCCCTCTCCTCTTTTCTCCACGTGACAGTAGCACCCTCAGCATTGGCTATTTCGAAGGACAATCTCGCAACATCTCCAACAGATACACGAACAGATGGCATGACACTTGGTACAAAAATTTTCGGTGGTTCGCTTTTTTTATCACCACTTCTCATTGGACTCGTTATGTGCTTATCTGCATCGAGTTTACGTGGCCTGAAGGACCAGGCACGACTTATTGACGAGTTTGGGATAAGACTCGCAGGAATCCAGAGCTCCTCTTTAGCATCTAGGGGCGATACAACTAGTCCTGGTCCATCCAGATGCGACACTACGAGCTCATCACCTGCATGAAGCTTTCCCCAATCTGCAGCTAAACGAACACGTGCTCCTGGTGCCACCTGATATCAATTCTTTCATGTTAATCATCAATTTAACAATGTCACATTTTAAAGTTTTCAAGAAATAAAAATTAAAAAATGGGAAAAAAGAAAAATTAATGTATTTTAATTTAATAGTGAATTGATTGAACGAAGTTAGTTAAATTTGACCTCTATTTTCATGAATTATCTCGTAAATTGAAGAAAACAGAGGAAATTCTTCGTTTTTTTAACAGAAAAGAGGGGAAAATGAGGAGAAAATTACAGTTTTTATTATTTTTTTGAGATATTTTCATGAAATATGAGGAAAAAGTGAAATTAACTCGTTTTTATCTGATCACTGAATTTTACAGCCAGCCCTCTCATGCTCACCCCAAAGATGCACTTCTCATCTGTGTATCTATCTCAAAACACCATCACCAAATTTTTCCATCACCACGAAATACAAGATTCACCAACAAAAAAAAAACAATTTAAACAATAATCATTTATTATATTAATTTTATCCATTTTAGCTATTTTTAGTAGATAGATGCAATTATATAACATCACTTATGTATTTGTTTTTTCTTTTTTTTTTCACTATTAATACTTTTATATTGAGATATTCACATGTGTCTTGTGTATTTTATTTCATTTGATTTCCTGTCTTTGTACTTGCAAGGGGTTCTTTTTTATTAAAATTAATTTCTTTTTTTAATTCATTTTTTACTTTTCTTTCTTTTTCTTTTCATTTTCTTTGAAGAGTCATTTTTTTTAAACTTTCTCTGCAGATTGTTTATTTTTTAGTAGGAGCAATATGTAACTGCAATTACAGAATGCAATGCAATAGAGAGCAGATAGTGACAGACATCAAGAGGAAGAAGAAGCAGAAGAATCCCTCGGCTGGAAATGAATAATTAGTAATAGATTGTTTTATTATAAATTTTTCCCATTTAAAAAAGGGGCTAAATCAATGGAAACATGCATGTTTTTAAGTTTTAGGGGGAAGGTGGGGTAAAATGGACATTTCAATTGAACGGTTGGAGATAGAGATTTTCTGATGATTCCGTTGAAAAGCTGAGAAAATTTCAGGTGGAAATCATGTGTCGAAATCAATTTTTTTCAATTTTAATTTTTTGGTCAAGTTTTGCAGGGGTTTACCTTCTGAAAATCGAAAAAATCCACTTTTTCGGCGATATCTCCGGTTCTGTTGGTCGTAGCGACCTGTGATCGATCTCAAATGAAAGCTGAGCTCATTTCCCATCGATTTATGTGGTTCAACCTTTTTAAAATCAATTTTTCAAATAATTACAGGCACTTTTCTGAAAATCAGTTTTTGCCCTAAGAGTATTTTAAAAAATCGAGATTTCCCTTTTTACTCCCCATAAATGGATGGGAAATGAGCTCATCTTTCATTTAAGATCAACCCCAGGTCGCTACGACCATTAGAACCAGAGACATTCCCGAAAACCTGAAATTTTTCAAAAATAGAAGGCCTTTTGTCTCCGAATCTCGAACGAAAAATGAAATTTTTGAAAAATTAGAAAAAAAAACTGCTGACCTATGTTTTTCATGGGAAATTTCCTCAGCTTTTCAATGGAATCATCAGAAAAAAACCTATCTAAAATATTTTCAGCAATTTCAACTAAATTCCCCCTCACCTTCCCCTATTCATTTGAAAATCAAAGATTCAATGATAATCAATTCTCACCGGAATGGAATTCGTACGAACTGGCGACCTTGCTCTGAGTGTATTTCTGAAGCCCTCGAGAAAAGTTAATTTAGATTTTGTCGGTGATGGTGTACGGGACGAGTCAGAATCTAGCCCACTTCCTGTTTGTGAACGATGCACCAATTGTCCTTTCTTGTGGCTCTTTTCTTTGGTTCTTGGCACAGTTAATGTTGGAGTTGCTGGTGCAGACTCGCGTTTTGAAGACTCTGGAGTCGGTGAGCGGCTATACGAAAATTAAAAAAATTAATTAATTATTTTTACCAGAGAAATTCCACAAAAAAAAAATCAGTAGCTAATTACTTGAAAATGGTCCAAATTTCATTTTTAATTTTTTTTCCAATGCAAAAAGACCAATCTCAACTAATTAACTACCAAATAAAACACAAAAAACTCTAATTACTTAAGAATAAATAATACACACACAAAAAAGGAAACAAATGCAAATTAATTGGAATTGGATACCTGGCGAAATCCTCAAAACATTGATACTTCTGGCAATTGGCTTAGGGTTACAAGATTTAGAGAAAAATAATTTAAAAAAAAATACAATGATCGATGATTATTAAAATATTGGTGGCTCAGTGAACAAGCAATCGAGCAGTTAGTGAATGGATCCATAGATACCCCATTTAGTGTTATAAATAAATAATTAATTAGGATTAGTAACAGGAGACACATTCAGATAGTGCATATTACAGAAAAGAGTTATTCATCAATTAATCATTTATTCTAAACAATGTTTTTTTTTGTCCTTTTTTTTTTGTTTTTTACGTTCATCAGTTTTGGTTATCATATAATTTGATTCTCATGTCTTTTTTTTTTTTTCGTCATCATCTTCATCATCATCATCATTCAAAGTATTAATACTTATTTATTTACATACACTGTTGCTTCATTCATTCCAGTGCGGTGAGTTACAAACGTTATTAAAATTACTATAAATATTTTTTTTTTATCGTACATTTCTCATTGTTTTTTTGTTCTCTTTTTTATTTTCTGTTTTAATTTTTATTGGTACTACCACACGCCCTCTCCACAAAATTAATGGATAAATAAAGCGTTTACCCACCCACCCCCATCGAGACCTGTATTCAAATTAGCTTCTTTTATTTTATTTTTTTTTTTCAAAATTCTTTTTGGCTTCATTCGTTATTTTCCATTTTTTTTGTTATCTTTCTCTTCTTTTAATTAAATTTATGTATTAGACATTGCACAATTGGACATTTGGAACGGATTAGCGAATATTATAAGCTCTGGGAGCATCAGCAAGTCGAATAAATATTGTGAGTGAGTGAGTTTTTGTCTTTTTTGAATTACAAGAACAAGTTAAAATTTTTTTTAATTTTTTTTTTCAGAGTTTTCATTATTTTGTTAATTTTTTTTTGTTTCTTTTCTGTTTTGTGTTTTTTTTTTTACTCATTTGAAGGCTTCAAAAGGCGTGAACAGTAAGTAATTGAGATTTAAGGTGATTAATCAGGACGAGGAAAGATTTCTACGACTGTCCAACTACCGTTTTCATATAGATATAATATATAATATGATATATATAGATGTATATTATTCTTGAATAATATGTATTTATATATATCACGTTTTTTTGAGGTTTTTTACGTATTCTCCATATAAAATATACAAAAATATTGTTGGAACGAATATTCACAGGTTTTAAAGTAGTGACTGGTTTTTTTTTTTTTTTTTGGAAATGTGTCTCTGTCTGTTGGTGTAAGTTTTTTTCCTTATTCCGTGTGTTTTTTTAAAATCTTTTTCAATTAAAATGCCAGAAAAAGGGATCATTTTTTTGTCAAAAGATTTTTTTTTTTTAAGGGGACGCTTACAGTGGATCTCTGGTAAGTTCCTTTTGATAGGCGATCGGCGATTGTATTGCTTTGAGAAAATCCCTTTGCGTCTGGAGAATAGCCGTTATCGTATCAAACCATTCTTGTCTACGTGGTCCATTATCCTCGAGTGTCATGCATACGAAACCAAGACCAGGTTTACGTGGATCAGTTGAGCGAATTATAAATTTTTCAGGATCATCTGGCGAGTCTTCAAGACTCATTTTATTAACCTATTATAAATAGAAAAGAAAAAAATTATATTTTCTATTACTTGCATTGCTTAAGGATTCCTGGGAGGTAAAATCGAGGGAAAAAGTGAATTATTCGTATAAAAAATTGAAAAAATTAAACGAATAGTGCTAATTTCTCAATTTTCAATCAATTTTTTGTTTCTACGGCTTATTTTGTTGCTTATTACATTTTTCAAATACTTATTGAATGATTTCTAAGACATTTATCTTGAATAACGTTATTATTTAAGATTTTATACAAAAAATCGACTTTCTCTTCGATTATACCTCCCAAATATCCTTAAAAAAGGCTCACATACCCCTGATCACTCCAAAAATCGTGTAAATTCCAACAATTATTATAACAGTTATAGGATGAGTTGACCAGTGTTCGAATTCTCCCAGTAATCGAACTATTCAATATATTTATCCTGCAGAAATTGCTGATTCAACAAGATATCATTTTTTTTAACTTCGAAACACAATATGATGTTCATCAACTCAGATAAAAGCCTATAAAACTGTTGAATATATCAGTAATTATCAAATTTTTTATGTTCGATCACTGGTGTCTGACGCGTTTTATTCGTTCGACCACTGGACTACTTTTCCTACGCCGAATGAAAAAAAATCTCATACCTGAAAAATGAACAAAACACGTAGAAAATCAATGATTAAATTTACAATTGACCCTACAACCTTTATAATAAATGCTGAAATTTACTCATTATTCAGAAGCACGCAGTGCTATGTAAGCCCTTATAACACATAAAAAATACTAGTAAATTCATTTCTTACTTGAATATGAGCTTTGTAGACATAGGCAGGATTAGTGAACTGTGTTTTCTTTCCAAGTGCCTCACTAAAAATAATATTTTGCTCAAACAGAAAAACTTGCCACTCACGTCCGCGTCCAGGCGGTCCTGATAATTCCGATACCATTAGTGGGCCATGAAGTAAAAGTTTTCCCTGTGCCGTTATTTTTCCCTAAAAATTGAAGAAAAAAAAAAAAAAACAGTTCTGATCTTAGATATTCCCATAAAAATAAATGATAAATAATAAAAACCAATAAAATAACACTAACATCAAAACCCTGCAGTCTTCCAACATCCATCATGTCATTGGCTGCTTTTGGAATGACCCGCATAACATGTGCAGCCGCTCTCAATCCCTCAATTTCCGATAATCTTTGTGTTTTTTCAGTCAACCGTAGTGCCTCCCGTAACAGTAGTTGATATTTTGTTATTCTTTGTACCGGTTTTATCAATAAATCACAAAGCTGCAGTCTGTGTCCAAGTTTTTGCCTCAATTCCTCAAAATATGTATCAATATATTCCGAAACAATGTATTCAGAAACTGGTTTATTTTGACAATAAACAACATACATGTGTAGCTTTCTCTCGTATCTTTTAAATAATGGACCAAGTTCCTCTGGCCTCTCCAAGCAACGCTCAAGTGCCTTGTAAAAAAAATCTCTGTGCCATTCATAAATAGCCTCTATATTACCAAATACCATTTTATCTTTACCACCACGTAAATCCTCGGGCAATGGTATATCACTGTCAGGATCACGCATTAATGTCATGTATCCATCGACAATTGTCTTCAAATCACTGACATAATCACGTTCTGTATCGACTAATTCTTTGATAACAAATCGCCGTTTAGCTACTGCTGCTAATTCCGGATCTGACGATGTCTCATCAGACAAACCTGGTGAACCACTGTATTGTCCATCAATATCAGTTGACGATGGCCTTCCAGTTCTAGCTGTTGACATCATACTGTGCCTCTCAAGATTTTCCGTATGTTGCTCCATTCTCTCTTTGACAATTTGCTCAATCTCAGCTAAATCTGCAGTGGTCGCACCATCAATGGCCTTAATCGATCTCTCAGATGCTATTTTACCTGGTAATTCATCACTCGGCAATGTTGTTACAGATGTACCATTACCAGTAGCCACTAATATTGATTCAGTGATCGGTTTCATTGGTGGTGGTAGCTCAAAATCATCGTCACCATCCTCACCACCATTCTGCTCCAAATACTTCTCATTTTGCTCGTTATAATCGAACTCGACTTCCTCGTCGTCACACTCTTCACCTTCTGATACAGTTCTTCCGGTTTTATCACCGATTGGTAGTTTGAAGCGTTTGTCAGAGCCAGTCTTTTTCAATGGTGGTCTGTCTGTCGATGAGGGCTTATCTACTTTACCCTGGCTGAGCTTGCGCAATGGTGTTGGTAGCCATTTCCGTCTATTTTTTTTTTTTTT
Organism: Aleiodes alternator; assembly: GCA_963921955.1. Taxonomy (NCBI): domain Eukaryota; kingdom Metazoa; phylum Arthropoda; class Insecta; order Hymenoptera; family Braconidae; genus Aleiodes; species Aleiodes alternator. Next base: position 5,297,108 of record OY998112.1, read on the forward strand.
TTTTTTGAATGGAAAAAGAGAAATTTTTTTGGATGAGTTGGTGGAATCATAAAATTTATTGGGGAAAGTGGGGTTTACTAGAATCAAATGGACATTCTGATTAAACGGTTTGAGATGGAGATTTCCTGATAATTTCATGGAAAAGCTGAGGAAATTTTAGGTTGAAAACATGTGTCATAATCAATTTTTCAGAATTTTTAAAAAAATTCTACTTTTTTGGCGAAAATCGAAAAAATTCCGTTTTTTAGGGATATTTTTGGTTCTATTGGTCGTAGCGACCTAGAGTTGATCGTAAATGAAAGTTGAGCTTATTTCCCATCGATTTCAGTAGTTCAATTTTCTTTTTCATCCATTTTTCAATTAATTATAATCCATTTTCTGAAAAATGAGTTTTTGCTCTGTATCTATTTGAAAAATCGATAATTTCGTCTTTACAGCTATGTAAATCGATGGAAAATGAGCTCAACTTTCATTTGATATCAGCCCCAGGTCACTACGACCAATAGAACCCAAGTTATCTCCAAAAAAAGTCAAATTTCCCAAAATCGGAAAGCTTTCCACCTTCAAATCTTCCCCAAAAACTCGGAATTTTTGAAAAATTCTAAAATCAATTCCAGGATATGATTTCCATCGCTAATTTCCTCAGCTTTCCAATGGAATCATCAGAAAAAAAACGCATCTCCAATATTTCCCCTGATTTCAAGTGATTTTCCCCAATAAAAAACATCAAAACTAAGATCTATCTATTTTCTCGCCATCTTCCTCTATTATTAAATTACATATTAGACTTACGAGCTGAAACCACGCCTCTTATTTCCAGGAGAGCTAGTACTTGCTGATCCATTACCCTCACTTCCACCGGTATCTGCAGATAATCAAACATTCATCAAAATTAATTACATCCACTTGCTTATAATCATAATTTTGTTTTTTTTTTTTCTTTCAAAAAATTCTCTAGATTTACGTTATTTTTTAAAAAATACTTAAATACCAGTTTTTTTAAATTTTACTTTATAGAATTTAATGAAATTCAGTGTATTTAATGCGTCTAGACACGTGTGATGCATCTACGGAAGTATTAATAGGAGCCAATGACCGTGTTCCATTTATTTTACACTGGGGAGGATAGGTTGTCCGTTTCGAGTTTTAGTGGAAGTTTTAGAACCAGTGTGTGATATCCAATCTCAAAATAAACTTTTTGAAATAATAAAAAAAAGAAAAATAAGAAGCGCAAATAAAATAATTCATGATTTCCCAATGAAAATTCCCGATTCACATTAATTTAATGGAATAGATTGACACACACAAACACAATACGACCTTCTTGCAAATACAATTTCATCTTATTATTATTACCATTATTATTATTATTATCTTCATCATCGGGCGATTTATTTGAGTGACCGGAAATAATAATGTTTGGCCCACAATGTTTTCATTCTGGTTCGAATCCAACGAGCGATGTTGGGACAGTTTATCGTCATACACCAAAGTATATATGTATATATATAGAATATATATATAGATATATTATATTATATACAAAACAGCTTTAAAGCTCGTCACTTTGTTTAAAAAATAAAAAAACGTGGGACAGAGAAAGACTTTCTCGAAGATGTTTCTGACGTCGTATATATATATATATATAAATTGTTATGTAAGTTTGTCTTGGAAACAAAGGGACATAAGTCCTGTGCTTATGAACTGCACTTATGCCTCTTCATTTCTAAGACGGCCGATATTTTACTTATTTTTAGAATTAGAAATAATTTCATGGATAAAATGGCTGAAACACCAAGTCTCGATATTATTCTATTTTTAATTAATTTATTTAAATTGTTTTTTAATATAAAAAGAAGATTTCACTGGAAGTTTTCGCATTTCGTTCAATGAATATTTTCGTGTCTTCGCTTGAAACGAAAGAATTTTCATGAATTTTGGATTCGTCTCGTGACCGGGGCACACTCGATTCAATTAAAAAGTACTTCTTTCCTCCCCCCTCCCTCTTCCTCCCGCGCCTTTTTTTTACTCCATCAAGAGCGCAAGGAGTAAATCAATAGTAACAAGTGCCATTAATACAAAGCATTGTAATTATCACGTATTTGCAGCAAAAAATGATGAATAAACACTACCAAATATAAAAAATTAAAAAATTGAAACCCTATTAATGTCAATGTTTCAGGTAATCCTAGTGGTTCGGGCAATTTATATTCCCTTTTCGATTTTGGTCATTCTCGAATCAATAGCATGAGAAGATTTTTAAAAAATTCAGTTTACCCCATGTTACCAGACAAATGAGGCCAAAATTAATTTTTGAAAATAATTGAATTAACATTGAAACTCCCATGAGCGAGGTTCAGTTTCAGTTTCACTGCGAAAATTCATGATCAGAGACCTATTTTTTCCTTATATAAACTTAGAGGAGAGTGGGGCAAAATGGACACTATAATGAAACGGTCAGAGATGGATTTTTTTTGATGATTCTATTGAAAAGGTGAGGAAATTTTAGCTGGAAAATGAGTGTTAGATGTATTTTTTTTAGATTTTTTTGAAAATTTGATATTTTTCAGCATTTTTGAGGGGTAAATTCCTTCCCTTTTTCGAAACTCTTCAGTTTTTTGCAAATATCTCTGGTTCTATTGGTCGTAGCAATTCGAAGTTGGTCTCAAATGAAAGGTGAGCTCATTTTCCATCGATTTATGGGGTTTTGAATTCAAAAATATCAATTTTCGGGATACTTATAGGCCAAAAACTGTTTCACAGAACTGTTCCACAAAAATGCTCATAGATACCTCAAAAATCGATATTTTGAGATTGAGAACCCTATGAATCGATGGCAAATGATCTCACCTTTCACCTCCCGTCGGAATTTTCACGCTACGACAAATAGAATCGGAGATATTCTCGAAAAACTGAAACTTTTCAACAAAAAGAAGGGTTTCCTCCTCTAAAATGATCAAAAAAGTCGAAATCTACAAAAATTCAAAAAAATTAATTCCGTAACTCGTTTTCCGCCTAAAATTTCCTCAGCTTTCCAATGAAATCATCAAAAACTATCTACCGCCACTATTTCTATTAATTTCAAGAGTTTTCCATAATTTTTGCCTAAGAGCCAATATTGAATATTCATAATATTATCAAATAACAATTTATCATCTTGGACATCGTTCTAGTATCGGTAGAATGTTGAAGAATCGAAATAGTTATAGTAATTATAATAACTAAAAGGAAAAAAAATAATAAAAATCGATCATTTCAACCTGCCACTAGGATTGTCTTAAAACGAAAAAGATATTTTTTTTCTCCGCTTTTATCTTCAATTTCTATCGAAATACATCGACGATGGAAAGATGTCTGCGTTCTTGGATACGTACCAGAATACACAAACCAACATTGTTTTCATCTATTGGCATAGACGATACACTATCTTGTACAATGTTATCGTTCAAGAAATCATTCTCCCCGCAATTCCTTTTTTTTTTGTTGCTTTTTTTCAATTTTCCCGCTCATGCGGAACGAGATAAGCACACGTCACCTCGACGAAATACAATGTATATGCATGATAGAAAAAATGCAGCTGATTTTTTACAAAATGTCCTATTAAATAATTCAGATAGAGGAATTATCACGAAATCTTTTTTTTTTCGAATAAAAAAATTGATACAAGAAAAAATTCGATAAAAAGTGAATTTCACTCTGCAAAGTGTAATAATTTTGTTTTTTCATGTATTTCTATGAATTATCGCTTCTAATTTGATGTATTTTGATTGATTAGAAGTCGGTCACAAGATTTTTAAAGGGAAAGAATCCTCATTCAGTATAATTGAAAGGAACAATCGAAAAAAAAAGTTAAATTTTTGTATAAAATCGTTAAAAACAATTTATAAAAGATGAAATTCTCAAATTTGATTCAGTGAATCTGTAAAGAATGTAATGAGGAATATAATAAGCTCTAGTACCAAAAAAATTAACCGAAAATTGAAGAAATTTTCATTATTTTTTACATTTTTTTAAATCTCGAAAAATTAGAAAAATGTAGAAAATGATGAAAATATTTTTATTTTCTATTAATTTTTTTTTTCTAGAGCTTATTTTATTCCTAATTACATTCTCTAAAGATTCACCGAATGAATTTTGAGAATTTCATCTCGTATAAATTGTTATTAAAGATTTTGTACAAAAAAATTTACCTTTTTTCCGAATGTACCTCGCAATCATCCTTCATTTTTTTTTTACAAAATGAACAACGAACTTCTTCGATGGGAGAACAATTTACGGTTTTTTCGCAACTAGACTACTGAAATATTTGCGGCATTTTGAACTGTACATTCCATTGAGTATTCCAAGGTGCCAAGGTTTTCTCCATATACGGTGAGACTCGATTAAGTCGTTGCAGGCGTTACCCATCAAACATCGACTGACGTTCGATGAGCAGAAAAAAAAAAAATTATGTTGCACAAAACCAAAAAAAAAATGATGAAAATAAAGAAAAGTATGAAGAAAAAACCTTGAGATAATGAGATAATTATAATTTTTGTGTCGATAATGAGATAATTGATATGATTATCTTTGATCAAACCTCCTCTTCGTGTGATTCCCAATAGCGGAAGTGATTTAGTCCTCATGACAGTTATCAATTGTCGTTTATCATTCATTCTCACCGTTAGAATGATAAAAATAATGAAATTCTCAAATTTAAAAATTTTTTACTGATCAATTGTGGACTTTTGAGCGCGCTGGATGCGCTCGAAAGCGACTGGCTAAAACATGACGTTTCCTCCTGAGTCAAGTGCGACTAAGACTATTGAGAAAAGCATACACACATACACACACAAACACACACAGATTGGTGGTAAACGGTCACCTTATCTCCAAATCATTTTTAACTTTTAAAAAAAACTTAAAAAAACATTGAACTTGAAGAAAATACACAGAGATTGCATTATAGCGTGTGAATTAATCGCTCAGTTTGTTGAATCTCGCCCAACTTTTTCGAAATGATGAAAATAGTAAGGAAGTACATGAAAATTTGTTGAATGCATGAATTGTGTATTACACATATTGCGAATAGACACACACAAACAAGGATTCGCTCAGCTTCTTTCATCTAGTTTTCTCTCTTTGAGAGCAGAATTTCCAACGAAGATCTAAAGAAAAGGAGAAAAAAATAAGAGAAAAAGAGAGAGAGAGAAACGGACCAGAGTCTGCGAATTGGTCAAGGACACGCGCTGGTGCGTATTGATCGAGTGCGGACATACGGACTTCGTGTATGTAATACATATATCTATATATATATATATAACTTAGATATGTATTATTCGTAGTAATTGAATGAAGCACTTGATTGCGCGTCTTTAGCACATAATTTACGCTAAAATATCGATCATCTCCCTTTTCTCCTATCCCCACACCCTCTTTTTGGACCAAAAACTTACGAATCCAAAGAGAGTTATTTCTTAATTACATGCAATTATGCAGGGGAAAGTGGGGCAAAACGGACCTGATTGTTAAAATAATTTGGGATTTTTTAGAGACTAGGCAGGATTATAAAAAAATTTGAAAAAATTACACAATAATGAAGACATATCGGAGCGTCTTCTCAAATTTTTTCACATTTTTCAATCGAGTCCTTAACTCCGAAAAAAAATTCCTGAATTATGTTGTTGCAGAGGTCCATTTTCCCCCCCATTCTCCCTTATATATAAATAATTGTTACCAGTATCCTCATTTGTTACTGGTTGAGCAATAGCAACTGTTGCTTGTGACACTGGTTTCCTGGACGGTGACGTTTTGCATGATGTTGTTGGTGGCTGTTTGAGGGCACTTGTTGGTACTAAACCCTCTGGTGGTGGCTCAGATTGACCTGGTGCCAATGGCAATCTCACCAGAGTCCATTCACCTGGTATTGTACTACTATTTCCACCACTTGTACTACCATTCTCAAGTACCTCAACCTGCTGTCCCTTTGTTACAGTCAATTCACGTGTACCAGGTGCTGCTGAATGATCAGCTACTACCCACGTCATCTCCACTACACCGGTCTGCACATTCAATGAAACAGAAAAAAAAAGGTAAATCATTAGTAATAATTAGAGAAAAAAAATCCTTACGATAAATTATTTTTTTTTAATTAGCGAAATTATCTTTTAGAGGGTTTTTCATTAAGAAAAATTTAATGTTTTGAAATGTGAATATTAAGTTTCCCTTTTTTTTTTGAACTTTCTTGATTAATCACTGAAATTTCAATATTTATCTCAATTTTAAATAGTCAATGATAATGATTAATTATTAGAACATCTTTGATAATTATTTAGATTTTTCTTTTTTTACAAATTACTTTTAAAAATTGAAAAATTAAAAAATTCATTTTTTTTTTCTAAATAATTTTTTTTCAAATAAAAATGTAAAATTTGTCAATTGTTGACTTTTTTTTCTACTGTCACAATAATTAGTTAAGATTTCAAGATATTTAAAGCGGAATTAATGTTGGAGACAAACATCTGCAAGTGATATTAATTTATCTTAAATTTCACGTTTTATCGAGGAAATAAGTAAAATCATTGAACCAATAAGGCTCTTTACTAATCGATGAATCAATAAATCCGGATTCTATGTGAAATACCTGAAGTGTCTTTTGAATTTTCGGACCGATGGAGCGATTAATATGTTATTCCCTGCCTGGATTGACTTGAATATTCTCATAGAAAACAGTAGAAAAAAAAACATCGAAAAACGGGGAAAAAAAAATGAAGAAAATAGTAAATGAATAATTGAATATTACCGAGTGAAATTCCAATTAATTTTCAATTTATTTAAGTTTAATGAGAATAAGATGAGGAAGAGATGTCTTTCGATAATAATGAAAGGGTTACGTTCAAGGACGGAAACTGAGCGGAAGCATGATGACGGATGAAGTAATTCGATATCGTGGGTTGTAGTTTTATTTTTCTCTAAATAAATAAAAAAAGGATTAAAAAAAAAAAAAATTAAAAAGAAATTGTTTCCACGTGTGTAAATCTTTTTTTTTTTTCTTTTTTCTGCACACAATCGTGTATCATTACGTCAATAGTGTGGGAAGCAATAAATCCATTTGAATTCAATATTATATACAATTTTCTATGATATCGTAATTATTTCTTCAGATATTACAGAAAAAGCGGGGTAAAATGGACCAGACGATCGAAATTATTGAGGATTTTTGTTTGAGAGTGAAGGAGTTCCCCAAAAAAATCGAAAAAATTCACAAATATTTTTCATATATTGGACCATTTTCTCAAATTTTTTCAGTTTTTTTGGTCGAGTCTTTCACTCCGAAAAAATTCTTGGATCATTTTACCACAAAGGTCCATTTTCCTCGATTTTCCTCTATCACTCGATATAAATGCAGTAATTCAATTGCCTCTTAACACGAGCAAAATTATTCCCATTTGTGTTCTCTCATTCTTATCCGTTCTTCACTATATATATATAGATATGTAGGTCTGTCAATTTTCCATTAATTGAAAGGATACGAGAGAAGAAAAAAAAGTCCCTTTTTTTCAATTGAAAAATGAGGATTTGTCAGTAATTATTACGTTACTCCCATTATATATTTCTTTTTTTTTTTTTCTAAGAAAATGAATTCGTCATGAATTTTATCATAACCAGTCATGAAAGAGAATGCCTGTGGTTACGGAAAGTCCACAAAAAAAATTCTGCTTATCCAAAGAAAGTAAAAAAAACTTCGAAAAAACCGGAATTTTTTTGTAATGAATAAAAATTATCATGAAAAAAACCGTAGATTCACGAAAAATCCATTTTCTTTCATGAACCACAAAAATATCGAATATAGTAGGGAAATAATTCTGTCATCCAAGCAAATCTTCGAAACACGATAAAGTCGATAAAATTGATACGATATCAATGATTCTTATCATCAATGTGTCACTATAAAATTTAATTTTTTTTTTTTTTCCTATCGACATCTCGTATTTCCGAACAAATCGATCATCCGCATTTGCGCAAATCGACTATTACCTTTGGTGTATTTTTTCGTTAATGAACAAGTGTACAAAGGGTAGGGATGAGACGAAGAATAGACGAAAAATGAGACAATCACTCTTGGAATAGATGAGAGGATGAGTCAATTTTATCTTTTTTCTTTAAAAAATAAATAGAAAAATGAATGAAAAAAAAAAGTGACAATTTCATCTCAAATTTTCGAGAAATCTTGATTCTTTCTACGCGATATATCGTATAATATACAAATTATATCATATTTATCAAGAAACTTCTTTATTTTACAATTCTGTTAAAGATGTCTCTTAGTCTTTCTCTCTTCGCTAAACTTTCACAATAGCAATATTAAAAAATGCCAATTTAATCTAAAATTTCGAATTTCTCGAGAAATCTTGATTTTTCGATTCGAAAAAAAACCCTTCTTTCCATATAATAAGAAGAGAGGAATCTTCAAAAGATTTGATTCTACCTGGGCAAGAGAGGGTTGTCGACGTAACAGTCGTGCCTGGAATGAGCCCGGGGTATCGATGGTATGTTGACGCGCCAGTGCGGGATGAGGAGGTGCTACAGAGCTTTGACGAAACCAAGGGAGTGATATCTTGCGTCGTGCCTTTTGGGCAATTGTCGCCGGTTTCCCGGCTGGTGACGTCATCTCTGCAGCTTCTTTATCAATTGAATGTGAATAAATAAAATTGCGATAACTGCAGATTGCGAGTAATTCCTCTGTCACGAGAGAGATAGAGAGAGAGCGAAGATGCGCCTCTTTTTTCGGATAAAACACGCGCGTTTCACGCGAAATTGTGAGAGAAGAAACGCGACGAGGTCGTGACCGACACCGAGGCGGTGGCTGCTGCTGCTGCTGTTTGATGATAATTTAACATAAAAACCGCCATGATTTAATGTGGCCCACCCTCCACCACCACCACCATCACCATCACCACCACCACCACAGCTAGCACGTTGATTAAACTTTATTAGTCAAAAAAAATAAAAAATTGATTAAAAATGAAAAAAAAACATTTTTCAATTTATGAAAAAAAGTTTTAGTCTTATTTTTTTTAATGGTTTTTTTTTTTTTAATTAAAAAAAGGGGTTTATTTTTTTTGTGACAAATATTTATCACCGGAGTCCGGCCGACCCGAGAGTCGCGTCCGTACTGATTGGCCGTTCCTGGATCAAATGTATATAGAGGGAAAAAGCCGAAGGCCCGGCGCGCTCTCGGGAGCTCTCCAATGTCGTACGCTCGAATGCGCCGATGGAGGGTTGGATGTTTCCAGGAGAACAAGAGGAGGGAAATGAAGATATATAGATGTATATAGTGGCTATGCGAGCACAGTGCTTTTCCCCACCTCAAATATTCTGCTCTCTACCCATCTTTATCATCCAGCCTCCTAAATTCACCCAACTTCCAAATGCTTCTGCCATGAGAAGAGCAAAAAAAGAAGAAAAAAAAAAAACACGGGTGTATAGGAAAAGGTTGGAAGCTTATGTCTCCTCTGCGCATTCACACATGCGCGTAAATGACATTTTCCATTACCTCATATTCTGAAGATGATTACGACAGATGGCACCTTTTTCTTTTCACCTTTTTCATTTCTATTGTGGATTTTCCGAACGAGAGGATTTGAATCATTACTCCTTTTTTTTTGTTGCGAATTTTAGGGGCAAATGGGGTGAAAGGGAGAAATTTTAGTTTTCTGTTTTATACTATGAAAATCATGTGAAATCAATGGAAATTTTAGAGACAGAGCTTCTGTGATGATTTCATTGGAAAGCTGAGAAAATTTGAGATGGAAACCATACGTCGGAACTTATTTTTGGTGATTTTTCGAAAATTTCGAGTTTTCGATCGAAATTTGAAGACGAAATTTTTTTTGTTCTTTGAAAAATTTCACTTTTTCGGGGTAACTCCTGTTCTATTGGTCGTGAGTTCATTCTCTATCGATTCATATATTTATCAAAACGAAAATTATCGATTTTTCAAAGAGATATCGAGGAAAAACAAATTTTTTTAAAGAAAATGTGCTATAAATCATTAAAAAATTGATTTAACAAAATTGGAACCACATGAATCGATGGGAGATGAGCTCACTTTTATTCAATATCGACCCCAGATCGATACGACCAATAGAATCGAAGATATCCTCAAAAAAGTGAATTTTTTCGATTTTGATTGAAGAAGTAAATTTTTTCAAAAATTAAAAAAAAATAATTTGGGCCCATGTTTTCCACCTGAAATTTTCTCAGTTATTCAATAGAATTATCAGAGAATCCCTATCTCAAACCACTTAACCAGAATGTCCATTTTCCCTCCCATTCCCCTATTTTTAAATCTATTATCTCAAGAGAAGGGAACTAAAATAAGTGAACATACCTTATCGGAATCAGTTGTATTAGTAGATCCAAAAGAGGCCAATGAGTTTCTATCAAGATTCTCAACGCTGTCATCCAATGAAGCACACTCCTCGAGATCCCTACTAGATCTCTGACTCGAGCTTTTCTTAGCCGGGCTCTTTGGCATACTGAGACTGAAGTAAGTCTCTTGTATAACTTCACGCAGTCTCTTAACCCACAATTGTTTGGCCTCAAGTGAATTAGCCCTGAGTACAATTCTCGTATCACTGGTAGGTGCTCTACCCGTCCAAACAGCAAATTTGCATTCATCCCCCTCAATATGTTCAGTAACACCCAATTCAGATGTCATCAATCGGCTTTTGTAAAGATACTTTGCTGCTTTACCAGCTGAATCTTTGACCTCTTTGCTGAACAACAAGTACAGCTCAAATAGAAAAACATGACGATCTTTGCCCTTTCTTATCAACAATTTTGGATCCCAAACGGTAAATGAATCCTGCAAAACAACATCACCTAGCGTATCTATACGCACATCGCATCCATCAAGTAGACTCAAGTGTAAGGCATCATTAGCTTTTTTAGGCACATTAAGCATTACTTCAAGTCCATCCTTAATTTCACCCTGGCCCTCTTGACAGTGTGTCTGTAGATCCTTAAGCAACAACTGATACTTTGTTATTCTTTGTACTGGTTTTATCAAGTATGCTGCAATTGGATGTTCAACACGATACTTCTTCTGTAAATCCTCGAACCATGGACTACCATGATCAATTAATAGCTGCTGACTTTCCGGTTTATTCTTGCAATACGTAACATACATATCAAATTTAGCTGCCCATGTTACAAAACAATGGCCAACATCCTCTGGCATTGTCTCGTATTTCTCCAATTCACGGAGAAATGTCTCGTGATGAAATTGATATATTTCCTCCATATTACTGAATATTATTGACTCTTTATTCTGCAAGCCTGGTGGAACTTTACCCTTGCTGTTTTTCGTCTCATCTAGGAAATAACGAATACATGTTTCCAAATCTTTTACGTAAGTTCGCTCAGTTTGTAGTAATTCAGCCATGATGAATTCCTTGCGACGTGCAGATCTTCGTTTCTCCTCGTTAAGTTCCTTCAGATCTTTACCTTTAATTTTATCCTCTAATAGAGGATCCGAGTTCCTGTCAATCGAACAATCCTTCTGCCCCTCGTCCGACTGGATTCCCAAATCGTCTTCGATCTGACTTTTGTAGCAATCCATTCGCATACTGAAATCCTTGTATCTTTGATCGACTTCACCAACAGATTGCTTGATCTCCGTAGCATGTGCATGTCCCTTCTCCATCAAATTATCAGCAAGTTGAATCAACAATTTGACCCTCTCCCGCATCTCCTTAGCTGCATTTTTGAATTCATTGTGCTCCTGCAGCAATTGCTCATTTTCAATTCGATTTTTCCCAACATTTGTGTGTGTTGCTAGATAAGATTCGCCAGTTTCACGTATCCACTCGAGTGCCTGTTTAGCACTGCGTTCATAAAGCACATACTGATGACACTGGTCCAATCTCTTCTTCCTCTGTGTCCAGTACTCAAGAACTTGATTCTCCTTTGACAATAGCTCTTCCAAAATACTTTTGACTTTATTCTCAGAGCCAGCGGTGCCTAATTGATAGCTGTAAAATTGTAAACTACGATTTGTATATTTCAAGAATGTCTCAGCTGTACGACGTACCAATGTGCAGGCCTTTAAAAAAGCCTCTTTTTGCTCCTGATGCTTGACAACAAGTGTCGGTACTTGTCCGCCTTTATCACCGCCAGAACACCAGTCCTCATCACGTGTATATTCTCTCTCCAAACTATCAAGAACTGATCTCACTTGTTCTGCTGTTTTATAAAAATTAATACTAGCCGTTACAAGTTTGTGTCTCTCCTCAGCACAAGTAACTAGAGCCTGCCATCTTTTTGTAACGTCTTCAGCAACATCTCTGATGCTCTTTGGATCGTAATGATTGGCACTGACAAGTGCATCAGCCCTGTGCTTCACTTGAACAGCCGATGTATGTGTCTTTTCAATAGCTACCTGAAACTGCTCGTGCTCCAAACGTAATTGCTCAGCATCCGTCAAGTTTTCGGGAACTCTTAACGAAGCAAGAAGCATTGCTTCTCCATTTCTAATCCAGTTAGCTACATGTTGAGCGTCATTCTGAAGTTGTACTAATTGCGCAGCCTGTTCTAGTCGTATTCTCCGGATTTCCGCAAGATCCTCAGCATCCATCTCACGTTCGTTCAAAAATTCTAGGAGTACCTGAACCCTCGCACTTGCTGTGTGCTGTCCATCGGCCATTATACAGACGCCAGCCTGTTCCAGCACTTGCGCCAATTCTTGACCCTGTTGGAGTACCTGGAATGCTGTATTTTGCATGTGAGCAACTCCGTCATTGTGTACACGAAGGAGTTGCTCGGGTGAGCCTTCTCGAGGTGGTGCCCTTAATTCCTGAGCCCACATCTCCAATTGTCCACTTGCCTCGAGTGCATCACGCTCGAAAACACGAAGACGAAGGCATAATTCTAAACGTAATTTTCGAGTTGCCCATAGTTCCTCGAGTTCTTGTCGTAAAAGTGATAGTCTGTCTAGTGCAGCTTCAACTGCACTCACAGAACCTGTTGTATCACCTTCCGGACAGTCTTCACGTAATTCTCGGAGTAATGCTTCACCTTGAACAATTGTGGAGGAACAGGCATCCATACAGGCGGTTCTGTGCTGACCACACTGGTCCAGAAGCCTCTCAGCAGTCTCCAAATTTTCAGCTACCTCGTCCTGCTGAAGCTCCTGACGTAATTCGTCCACCCAACCACTCAATTCTTTCTCATGTGTATAAAATATTACTGCTAAATCCAGTCTACTTCTTCTCTGCTTAACTCTCTCGGCAAAACTACTAACGTGGGCGTCCAATTCACGTGCAACTGCGAAGATTTCATCTGCTGCACATTCACCAGTTTGGGCCAATTCTTCAGCTGCTGTCAGGAGTTTTGATGCATTTGTGTAGGTATTTTGAGCGACATTCTCAAAATGCTCGTGACTCTTCTGGTAAACTCTGGCTTTTTGAAGATTTCTACCGACTCCAGTGTTTTTACGGATAAATACCTCACCGTGATTCGTCAACCAGTCCAGGACCTGCTTGACATCCTCTTGAAACAGTCTGCATGAAAAATTAATAGGTAAATTAATTAAGTAATTATTTAATCGGGATTTGCAACAGGTTTTTTTTAAGAGATTAAAAAAACGGAAAAATGATGAAACACATAAGGCAAACGAATAATTAAAAAAAAAACCCATACCTTAAAGCTAATCGCTGGTGCAATTTGACTTTTCGCGCATGCCAACGAGCTTCCAATGCTCTGTGATGCCCTAAAATTTGATGAATAACAGCAAGCACGTGTGACGCACCCTCGCTGTAATCAGCAGCTGGATTTCCACTCATACCACCACGATTATCCATTGTGTGCCCATCCTGCTGATTCTAACCGAATAGGCACACAATATATATCATTTTTATATTAAATTAAATTTTATCATTATAAAATTGAGGAGAAAAAGATATTTTTAAGTTAAGAGAGGCTTCTATTTACAAAATTAATTCGTCTATTTACAAGATTATTAATTTATTATTGATTAATTGCAAGAAATATTAATTCACGAATTTTTGAATAATTAACTAGTTAAATATTTAGTTTTTAATCAGTTGTTTCCCGTTAAATATTTTGATATCAATCTGATGGAAGAAGTTTTTTTGTAATCAACTCATTTACATCAGTAAATAGGGGAAGGTGTACTAAAAAGGGACACATCTTAGTTTTTATGTTTTATACTATGAAAGTGTTTGAAAAATTGAAAATTGAACAATTTTGAAATTTTTGGACAAATTAAGTTCAATTTCATCATTAGTTTTTCTTAAATATCTCGTAAACTAGATGAGATAGAGCGATCTTGCTCGTGTCCTTTTTTTGTGGCTCTTGAAATTTTCTGGGCGATAATTTCAAGGCAGAAAGGGCAAATCTCCATTATTTACGGAGATATTAAAGAAAAAATGTATACAAAATTCGATCAACTTGCCTAAAAAATGACAAAAATCTTAGAAAAAACCGGAATTTTCAGAAAAAATCATTGGAATGTCCATTTTGCCCCACTTTCCCCTAAATTAATTCTGATTCACTGGTTAAGAGGGTCATGCAGCGTGCAGAAAAAAATAGAACCGACTAAATAATAGTAAAATGTATGAATATTTACAAGTACAAATGTGAAAAGACGAATGGACATACATGTTTTCTGTTGGAGTGGTCAATCCCTTGTGGTTGATTACAAACTTGGACAAGATGATCCAGTTGATAAAGAAGCTTCTTACTGGTACTGTGTACCTGAACACATCGATAGAAGCCGAGAAAATAAAGCATACATGTGAATAATGAATACCCTCACACCAAATTAATTTTTCTCAATAATTGAAAAAAAAAAAAATGTACAATTTTGTTATATAATACAAATTTGATTAAATTTTTTTCTTTCTATGAAAAAAAATAAACAAAATTAATGTAATTATTTTCCTGTAAATAAATCATGTTAATAATCTCGAAAAAGTAGTACCAAGAGCCCCCAAGCCAGTAGTGTACCTTGCCTAGAAACAATAGTCTTTTTCCAATCAAAGTATCATTGAAAAATAAATATATATCAATGGTTTTTTTTTTCGTACATAATCAAGTGATTCATTTGTATTGGCACTCGTAGCAGCACTAGAACTGTGACAGACCTGCAGCATGGTTCCCAATCCGCTCAACAGTGCCTGATATGCGTTGTAAACCTGTCAAATATTTCTCTGACTAAACTCTGTCTGGATGAATCAATGAATCGACATATTTTCCACAAGAAAAAAAATCCAAGAATTAAAATTAAAGAATAATTAATAAATTACCTCGGTGTAAGCCTGGCACATTGCCTCATAAAGTGTTTGATGTTGTCTGATATGTTGTTCCAACATTTGTATATCATTTGGCAAATTCGTTGATTCACATGCCTGACTCCATCCATTCACATTATCAACATACTGCTCAGCTTTATGATGAAAAACAACACTTAGTCCAAGTACAGCAGTTCTTTCATCCAATCCAGCAGCAAATTCCTTCCATGCCCTGTCCAATCTACTGGCAACAGCCCTCACATGTCCAGCAGCATAGTGCTGTGTCTCCAGCAATCTTCCAGCCATTGTCAATATCTTATTAATATTAACATAAACATTCATTGAGCTCATTGTAAAATGCTTGTGCTCCTCCTGCAGATTTTTAGCAAGTTGATAAGATCTTCCTATTTCCACGTAATTGGCTAAAAAAACCTGTCGATTGTGGCAAATCCAGTCAAACATTTTTTCACAATCCTGCTCGAATAATCTCAATTGAAAGCACTGCTCTAATTTTGTTTTTTTAATGTGCCACAATTGTAGAAGATGCTGTTGTGCAGCATGCACAGAATCCAAATGCTGTATAACTAATTGGGCAAGTGCTCTACCATCAGGATCACTACCACCAGATGCACCACTCTCGATACTTCCACCTTCACCAGTACTCGTACTCATTGAATTATTAAATCTTTGCAGCAATCTCTGGCCAACAATTTGCAATTCTTCAACTGGTACTTTCATTATTTTCTTTCTCATTTCATTGTGCAAATCAATTCCATGCTTCGCCCCACCAACATCATCAGCAAAATCATTTCTGCTTAAATCCTCTTGCAAATCATCGAGACGATCAATCAAATCAGCTGCCTGCCATGTAAAATCCTCAACTGCCAGTCTAGTATCGATCCAATGAGCATGATCATACTGAAGTGATCCATCCAAGTCAGCTGTCAATTGGGATGAATCAATTACTTTTGAAAGTGCCTCCAGGCTTATTGTATTTATCTGCAAGAAGAAAGAATGAATAAGAACATTGTTTCAATTAAGAAAGTTAAAGTTTCTCTGATTGTAAAATAATTATCAAAGTATCCAAGTTTCAACTTAATTATGTCAGAGTCAAAGCCAAACTCAGTTCATGCAAAAATTCCAGACTTTTTGTCTCTTTTTCTTTTTTTACTCTCTTTCTCTGTCTTTTTTTTACTCTTTTTATCTGTGTATAGATGCATTGTTGGGTTGCAATTGTGCAGAATAGAAGTACTTGTGCCAAAGTAGGACAGTGTCGACTTGCGCCAAGTTCTATCCTCTATTCACTGATACACAAACACATGCCCAACAGATATCTGCATTCAACCCTCGGCCTATTCCCTATTGATTGTTCCCATTTAGAAAAAAAAACATAAAGAAAAGAAAAAAAAGACAAAAAAAAAAAAAAAGTGAAAAACACAAAATGAACACAGACTCACCTCAAAGTTATATTTTTTTTGTTTAGCAAGTGATGTTCTTTGTTTTTGCCAAAAATTATCTGGTTTTATGATAAATGCAACGTAAATTGAACGATGAAAATGTTCATGTAGTACTTTTAATATTGGCTTAACTGAATCCCATGTTGCACCACGCATATCAATAATAACAGTAAAACGTAGACTTCTAGCTTCATCATTTGGTATTGCCAATAAATACTGTAGTAATCTACGATAATCCTCTGGTTTAGCACGTTCACGTCTTGTTGTTGTTGGAAAAACAAGTACTGGACCACCACGACGATCACGACCACCTGGTAATATTGCTAAACGTTCCTCAAGCAGAGGCAATACCTCAGCTGCACGAGTTCCATCCATTGTGTTTATTTAAATTAAATTTACTAAAAAATCTTATGATGAAAATTATGTCTGATCTGAAATGAAAAGAAAAGAAAAAAGAAATTAATTTAATTGAAATATTGTGTCATTAGTCATAATAAATCTTCTCGTTTGTGTATGTGTGTGTGTGTGTGTGTGTATCCTTGGCCTATGTTCAATTACTTTTTATCATTATCATTATGATTTTTCTAATATTAATACACAATCAAGTGCATTGTGTGTTGGGATATCGGATGCCCTCATCTGCAAATCAATCTCTGACCGTGAAAAAAAAGAAAATAAAAGAGAAAAAAAAAAAAAGAAAAAGTATATATATTATATATATGTATATATGTAACACACGTCGAGGCCACGCTTTGGTGGCTCTCTTACATACACGCATACACACATACTGCACATATATATATGTATCTATATATATATGTATATATACACACACGTCAAATTAGTGCAGCACACAGGAGAATGGATAGAATTTTTTTTTCACTATAATTCTTACATTTTGAGGTTTTTTTTGGTCAGAGAAACGCTCGAAGGCCAAGTGAAGTTCTTCGATTGTCAAAATTGACCCCCCCCCCCCCTCTTCTTTTACAAACATTCGGTGAAAAAAAAACCCAGCCACATAAAGAGCCAGACACTTTGCCATTTACTTTGTATATTCCAAATGTATTATATATATATATTATATACATTTAGGAATATAGTAAGAATTTTTTTTTTATAAGTGCGTGGGGAAGTTTGATTTTTCTTTTTTTTTTTTGTAAAAATCACCGGCTTACCTCAATTGTTCCGTTGATTATGAGGCACAAACGTTTATTTTTTAAGTATTATTAATGATGTTAAATTTGTTGGTGCAATAGTGTAACCAATGGTACACGATGCATATTGTTTTTGCCATTCGATTTTAGGGCCTGACTATAAAGTCATTCGCGTAACGCCACAGTATATTTCTTCTGCCATCTTTTCCCCTATGCGGACACACTGGTACTGTTAGCCATTTCCCCTCAAAATTCCCCCTTCTCCCCCCTCGGATTTCACGTGAAGAGGAGAATAGCCGAATAGCTGCAATTTGAGGGAGAGAGCTGTTTTATCGACTGAGCGAAGGATTTAATGGGAACGCGCCTTTATTTGAAAAAAAAAAGCGCTGCGCATGCGCAGTAGAGGAGAAGAAGAAGAGGCGATTGGTCATCTTGAGGAGAAATATTTATATATATTCTGTGACTGAACAGTGAAGAAAATACAATTAGAAGCAACGTGTTTGTTTATTTATTTATATTTACATTTTTTGTGAAATTAATTAAGTCAACGAAATAATTGGGGATGGAGACGATTTTGGAGCAACAACGAAGGTATCATGAGGAGCGGGAACGTTTGATGGACGCTATGGTTAAAGAGCTGCTCCACAAGAAACCTGGACACAGGGAGAGCATCAATTCAGAGCATCGGTTGAAAATGTTGCTAGACCAGTTCATGGACAGTACAGGACAATTGCAGGAACTTTATGAGGATAAGGATGGACAGAGGAAGGAAGAGGTAATTTAATTTGAATTTTACGGTTTTATTTTGTGGAGAGGGAGGAAGCAGCTGTTTTCTACTCCTAAAATATTACGACATGCCTAGAGGTACAGAAAGTGCCTTTAATGAATGCATTCAATTTTTTATGTCATTTTAATGGGTTTGAGTGTCATTATAAAGTCTATATCGAAGAGCATGTTAAATACAAGGAGAAGGCACTTCTGTACATCTAGCCTTATCGAAAAAATTGGAACTGGAGTTTTGAGACAATCAATTTTTTTCTTGGGATTTCGTTTTTCAAAGAGATTGTGGAATTTAAGCGGGATAAAGCAATTTTTAGGGTGGACTTTTTGTAGATAATTTCGAGGGGTACAAAAAAGGTCTATAAAAATTGCTCTATCTCAATAAAATTTCAAGATATTTCTTTAAAAAGTCGTGAAAGAAATCAGGGGAGAATGGGGCAAATTGGGCACTGTGAAGAAACGGTTAGAGATGGATTTTTTCTGATGATTGTATTGGAAAGCTGAGGGAATTTTAGCCGGAAACGGCGTGTCAGAGGTATTTTTTCGATTTTTTTGAAAATTCGATATTTTTCGGCATTTTTGAGGGGTAGACCTTTCCTCTTGTAGAAATTTTCAGTTTTTTGGAAATATCTCTGGTTCTATTGGTCGTAGCAATGTGGGGTTGGTCTCAAATGGAAGGTGACCTCATTTCCCATCGATTTATGGGGTTTTAAATTCAAAAATATCAATTTTTGGGAGAGTTATAGGCCGAAAACTGTTTCACAAACCTGTTTCACAAAAATACCCATAAATACCTTAAAAATCGATATTTTTAAATTAAAAATGCTATGAATCGATGGCAAATGATCTCCCCTTTCCCCTCCTACCGGAATTTTTACGCTACGACAAATAGAACCGAAGATATTCTCAAAAAACTGAAAATTTTCAAAAAAACGAAGAGTTTTACCCCTCTAATATGCTCAAAAAAGTCAAAATCGCCAAAAATTCAAAAAAATCAATTCTGGTGCTTGTTTCCCGCCTGAAAATTCCTCACTTTTTCAGCAAAATCATCAAAAACAATCTATCGCCAATATTTCTATCAATTTCAAGAGTTTTCCATCATATTTGCCTAAAAATTTAGATGTGTCCATTTTACCCCTGATGTCCATTTTGCCCCATTTTCCTCCATAATGAAATCATCACTCATTCGACGATTTTTCGGACTTTTTTTTAAAACAGATTAATTATTGTAAGAAAAAAATATCAAGAGAATTCGAACATATAATTTTTTGAATTTTCTGCATGTACATCATCGTCTTGGAAACAAAAAGACGTGAGTACTATGCTTATACACAAGACTCATGCCCTTTGGCCCCCAAAACGACGATATATTTTTTTTTTTTGTTTTTTTCTCATAATTTATTTGTTGATAGAAAAAAAAACCTTGAAATTTTTCGAATTTTCTGTATTTTCAGTATCATCAACAAAACAAAATTAATTTTGTTTTTTGTAACTCTAAAAAATTCCTTTTTTCTCTCTCCAGGTACAAGCGCTCTCTGGTCCCAATGAATTCTCCGAATTCTACACTCGCCTGAAGGCAATAAAAGAGTTCTATCGTCGTCATCCAAACGAGATAAGTGTCCCAATGTCCGTTGAGTTTGAGGAACTCGCAAAAATGCGGGAAAATCCAACGGAAGAGCTCTCAAATCTCGTTGAGTTCACTGACGAAGAGGGTTACGGTAAATACCTAGACTTGCACGAGTGCTACGAGAAGTATGTAAACCTGAAAGGCATCGAGAAGATCGACTATATAACGTATTTATCCACATTCGACCATCTCTTTGACATTCCACGTGAGCGGAAAAACGCAGAGTATCGTAGATATGTCGAAGCACTCCTGGAGTACTTGTCAGAGTATATCGCAAGGGTGAAACCGATCCACGACATTCATGGCGATCTCGCGGATTCTCAGAAGGACTTTGAGGTCCAATGGGAGAGCAGTACATTCCCTGGATGGCCAAAGGAAACAGGCAGTGCTTTGGCGAACGTTGGAGCCCATCTAGAGCTCTCGGGTTTCTCTTCCTGGGAAGAGTTGGCATCTTTAGGTCTGGACCGACTGAAATCTGCGCTAATGGCATTGGGATTAAAGTGCGGAGGGACTCTTGAAGAAAGGGCACAACGCCTCTGGAAGACGAAGAACGGAGCCCAGTTGGACCCGAATTCCCTCGTCAAGAACAAGAATAAAAAGGGCGGAAAGGGCAAAGACATTGAGAAGCAGAAGGAAATCGCGAGACTAGAAGCGCAGGTCTACAAATTAGCTGAGTTGGTGTCTAGTCAGCGAGTTGCTACCAAGGAAAATGTGCAGAGAAAACAGGCGAGAACTGAGGGCGAAAGAGGAGATTCGGATGCTGAGGCCAGTGCCAGCGAGTCAGAGGAAGAAGATGACAATGAAGTTCCTTATAATCCAAAGAATTTACCACTTGGGTGGGATGGTAAACCTATACCGTACTGGTTGTACAAGCTTCATGGACTGAATATCAGTTATAACTGTGAGATCTGTGGTAACTTCACGTATAAAGGGCCGAAGGCTTTTCAGAGGCACTTTGCTGAGTGGAGGCATGCTCATGGGATGAGGTGCTTGGGAATTCCTAATACAGCGCATTTTGCTAATGTCACGCAGATCGAAGATGCTTTGGCTTTGTGGGAGAAGCTGAAGGCACAGAAACAGGCGGAAAGATGGCAACCAGAGCAGGAAGAGGAATTTGAGGATTCACTTGGTAATGTTGTTAACAGAAAGACTTATGAGGATCTGAAAAGACAGGGACTACTTTGAATTTGTTTTTGGAATGATTTTAAGTGAATTAAATGAACAGTTTTGGTGTAATATTCTTAGATATGGTGAAATTTACTTTATTTTCAAGTGATTACAGTGTATGATTTTCATCTCTATTTGGAGAAATCACGCAGATGCATAAATATATTAAGAATTTTTCTTTTTTTCGTAAGAATTGTGAGAATAATTGATTTTTTTTCTTCTTCGTTTTTTTTCTCTCTGCATCTTACAATTAACTTAATTATAATATTTATAGAAAATAGAATTCGTACGTAAATTGTTCGAGGCAATACGATATAATCGAAAAGGGAGGATAATTCCGAGGCTTAAATAATCGAAGAATAGCTTAAACTTATGGCGTTAAATACAGTCAAGATGGAATTATGTAATCTTGAGTTGTTGATTTTTTTTTCTTGATCAATTTCAATCAGTCGAGAGATTGAAATGATAGAATTTTTAGGGAATGTGAATTTTTTCTTGTAATATAATTAATTGGGTTCAGTCGGCCCGATTTAAACGGGAGGTAGATACTTATTATTATCTGGGGGCAAATTGCTCTGTTGACAATCACATTGTCCATTGGCGTGTTGATGCGGTGGCACCGTTTCAATACGACGCTGGGACTTTGTTGGATTCTGATATCTCGGTGGATTAGCCAGTGTTTGTCTTACCCACTGGACATCGATGACAGCAAATGTGGCTACTTGATTGGTAGGCAGGCATCCAGTGTCCTGATTATAGACACCCATGATCTCGTAATGACCATCACCACGATCACATGCCAATGGACCACCTGGATCAACTTGGCACATGTTGTTGTTGCGTTTGTGGGCTTTTGTGCAGACAAGAGTCTCGTGGAGTTCAATTTGTTGTTCAGCTTGTGAGACACGTTGTTGACACTCGGATGGAGTCAGAATGTCGAGGTCGATGGAGTGCATGATAGCACCAGCAACATGATCTTTAAATAAGACAAATTGAAATTAATAAAATTGGGAAAATTCGGGGAGGTTATTATAATTCAGCAAATCTTAGAGACAAAGAGGCGCAAGTGCTGTGCTTATAAACTGCACTTACGCCACTCTGCTTCTAATGACACTTGAGAAGGTTTATTTTGATGGAAACGAACTCTATGAGTCCTTTAGGACAAATCATATAGGACTACGATTTAATGCACGTATACGTTGTCATGTTCCTTTCGATTTTTCGATACTTTTTCTCTTCTTTTTTCTTAATTGAGGAAATACTCACTCTCGATGATGACCTTGCCCCACCCAGTGGAAATGCACTTGCTACCAGGTTGAGGTAACTGTTGTCTGCCAAGGCAAATAGTGTCTATGTGCTGATCTAGAGTGACTGGATACTCCAGCATGAGAATAGCAACATCGTGAGCTGGAGAACCTGATACATAGCCTGGATGAAGTACGATTGAACTTAGCTGGACTATTTCGAAGGGAAGTGGCTCTTCGTGCTTCAATTCGTAGCCAAGCTTCCATTCTCCGGCTTTTACTGAGACATCTCGAGCGTTGAATCTGCGTTTTTTCAAAGCAAATTGTTTAAATATGTGGACTAATTTATTTTGCCTTTTTTTTTGGAGAATATCTCGGAATTGGCGGGAGATGGAGACCTTCAAATCTTTGTGGAGACCTTTTTTGAGGGTAAAATGAGCTCTACAAGTAAGATTTTTATAGAAAAATCTTCCATCTCCAACAGATTTCGAGATATTTTTCAAAAATCAAGGGCAGGAAATTTTTTTTTCATTGAGATTTTCTGATTTTACTCACCCATAAACGCAATTAGCCGATGTTAAAACTGCATTTGATGCGATAAAAGCACCAGAACAAAGTAGTTTCTTATATCGATTATCGAGTACCATTGCTTGCCATGGAATTTCACCAAAACCAACGTCAACATCAGTCAAACCACTTGGTCGTCGTACCTTCTCGTTGAATAGCCAGAGAGAAGCAAGCAAAAACAAAAAAAAACACAAAGAAAATGCATAAGAAGCTAGAAGATTAATTAAAAAGATTTCACAAAGATTGGGCTGAGTTTTCTTTTATCTCAGATTATTTCCACGTGAATTAAATTAGTAATTGTTAAGGTAAATTTTAGCAGTAAGCATTGAGAAACGATTGATTTTGAGCAAAATTAATTGAATTTCAATTGATTAAAGTGAAGTCTATTCTCTTTTCTTTTATCCAAAAAGGAATGGGTTCTTTTTTTTTTTTTTTTTTTTTTATTATTCATTTTACGATGTGACAATTGTTTCGAAAATTTTCATTTTAAAAATCGAAAATTCACATTGTAACACTGCAAATTTATTTAATTAAAACTTCACAACAACGTGGGCAGTAATTATCAAATTTAAATCTACCGACTTCACACAGACACACACTAACAAAATTAAAAAAATAATAATAATAATTAATTGTAATAACGAAGTAATTGATTTTTACTTATTGGCTAGTTGGCAAATTATTTTCTTTACGAAAATCGGTTGAAACAGTTGTTTTACCCAAAAAAATCATGACTGAAGTTTTTTGACAAATTGATTTTATTTTGTCAACAGTTCTTCAAAGAGATTTTGGAATTTAAGCGAGATGGAGCAATTCATATGATGGCCTTTTTGTAGAAAATTTCAAGAGCTACAAAAAAGGTCTCTATGAAAATTGCTCTATCTCGTTTAGATTCCAAGATATTTCCTGAAGAACTGATGACAGAATTTCGAAACAAATAAATTATCGAAAAAAAAAATATTTAAAAAATTTGCACTTATAATTTTTTGAATTTTCTGTATGTGCATATTTTTTATTTTTCATTGTTGAAAAAAAAAAGAAAAACCCGAAAATTTTCAGAATTGAAATCAATTTATCATCTGTAAAACTTGAGATTCTTAAAAAATAATAATTGAGTGCAATAACGATGTAATTGGATTTTTTTTTCAACTTATTGGCTAGGTGGCAAATAAGAGCAGAGACCACTTACTGAATTTCTAACACCGCACTCACTTCCGGGCGTGTGTGGTGCAATGATAACAGGATTTGCATTACTCGATGATGTATCGTATGTTTTTTGATTTCCATTTACTGGAAAATCAGGGAAACTTGGAAATGGGAATGGTGGTCCATTTGGTTTAATTTGTTGTTGTCCATTTGATGATACATCGTTGGATGGTGTTGTTGGATTGTAAAAACTGTTGGGTGAATCGGTTATTTGATTTGGTCTATTTTCAAAATTTGGGAATTGTGGTCCTTTTACTGGTGGACGTCCACCTTTTGTTGGTGCACGACCTGTTTTAGTTGGTGGTGGTTTTTTTCCTGGTTTGGTTCTCTGGAGGTTGAGGAATGATGGGAAGCCCTGCTCGTCAAAACCACCGGAGTAGTTTGCTGGAAGATTACCTGTTGGCCATGGATCAGTGTAATCTGGATCACGACAGCATTTTCCAATTACTCCATTGTCTGGATTCTTGCAATCCTGCAAAAAATTTTGAGGGTTTAATTAATTAAATGGAGAAAAAAAGAGAATTTGGCGATTCTATTTTCTTTATATTGGGAATTTAGCAAAAAACCTTCTTTGTAAATGATGAAATTGTGCACAAAAAAGGACTTCATCTACTTGAACCTATGGTTTCTGAGATATTTAGGGGAAAGTGGGATAAAATGGATAGTTCTGGTACTCTGAACTGCAAAAATTACTCGCAAACCGATGGAAACGGATTTTTTCTGATGATTCCATTGAAAAACTGAGGAAATTTCCCATAAAAATCATGTTTCAGAAGTTATTTTTATGAATTTGTAAAAAAATTCCATTTTTCGGTCAAGATTTAAGGGTGAAATCCTTCTGTTTTCGAAAAATTTCAGGTTTTTGGGGATATCTCTGATTCTATTGGTCGTAGCGATCTGGGATCGATCTCAAATGAGAAAGATGAGCTCATTTCCCATGAATTATGCGGTTGAAAAAAAAATTCATCAATGTTTCAAATATTTATAGGACAAAAACTAATGATCAGAAAATCGCCTATAAGTATTTGAGGAATTGATTAAAAAAAGATTTGAACCCCATAAATCGATGAGAAATGAGCTCATCTTTCATTTGAGATCAGTCCCAGGTCTCTACGATCAACAAAACTAGAGATATTTCCGAAAAAGTGAATTTTTTCGATATTCGAAAGGTGCAGTGCTTCAAAATTTGTCCAAAATAGTAAAAATTTTCTAAAATTAAAAAAAAAATTTCAATGGAATCATCAGATGATCTCTATCTCGAACCGTTTAATTGAAATGCCCATATTAATCCACCTTCCCCTAGATTTATTTAAATCCGATGAAGAAAAAGATAACTTACACTGAGTGGTACACGTCTGAGAAGCTGTTCACTAGACAATGCGAGTGGAGTTTTACTGATCATTCCATCCATAGCACAGTACATTTCCTCAACACAAACAAGTGCAGCTGCACAACCGAGCTGAAGATGAGTTGGTGCTGGACCACTACCAGATGGTACTTCATCCTGTGGATTTCCTGGTTTCGGATATTTCGTGAATAATGGAACATTACCAGAAGCATCAGGCTTTATTGGTGGTAAGTATCCATTATTCTCATATTTCTGATCTCCAGAGCTCAAATCAGTATCTGGCTGTTGTGAATCATCGAATATTCCACCATTTCCAGGATAACGATTGCCATTTGGTCTGTCAATTCCAGTTCCAGATGATACTGGATCCTTGGTTCCTTGATTTCTCATGGTACAGCAAACTTCTCGATTAACATCGCACTGCTGATTCTGAAAGAAGAAAAAAATCAATCAATTAATAAATTAATTTTTCGAAAAATTTATTTCATGTTTATTTTAAATCATTATTTCGTTACCTTAGGAACAAAAGGACGTAAGTGCTCTGTATGAGCATAGCACTTAAGCCCCTTTGTTTCTAAGGTAACGATTTAATTTTAAACTTTCCTTCATTTATTTATTTTTATTTTATTCATTGAATTATATTTTTCTTCATTAATTCATTTCTATTTTTATTTTATTTATTAAACTTAGTTCTTCATTCATTAATTCATTTTCTAGTATTCATGAAGACGTACTTGACTGCTCATTACTCTGCGAGAATATGAAGTGCCGACTTGTTTAATTGCACGAGTAAAAACATTAGCAAATAAACAAACATTTGGAAATTTAAAAACGAGTCATATTTCTACTGAAATTTCAAATAATTACGTCATTGAAAAATGAACACATTATTTATTTTCAGAATAATTTCTTCGCCTTGATATCAATTAAATTTTGTAAGTTTCAGTTTAATTGTTTCTTGAAAATTTCGTAAAAACAGGAAAAAATTCGAAAAAATTGAAAATTCAAGTAATTTGTAGAATTTCCATCTCAATTCTACTTGAGACTCACAGATTTTTTTGAATTTTCTCCGAAAACTCGAAGATTTCATAATCATCTTCCTTTTAAAAAAAAATCAATATCACGTTCATGAAAATTCCCATCATATTATCTATGAAATTCCCCTTTTTTTTTCTAACAGTGTACTTGGTAATAGAAAATTTATTCCGACTTGTTTGACTTGTTCATCTTATACTTGTTATTTATGAATTTTTAATTTACAGGAAAATCCACACGCTGTTAATAAGGACGTTTTCATAAATAATTACGTATTCATTCCTTGAAAAACGAGTCAATTTGATCGTATTCCTTGGGGCGAGGCTGTTTTAATTAACAATTTGACGAGAAAAGTGGAGGAGAAATCATTGATGAAGGAACTTGATAATTTCGTAACGAGAGAAAAAGCCAAAAAACTTTTTCTTCCACAAGGTGAGGGTAATTGTTGATTTAATTAGTAAAAAAAGAAAAAAAAATAACAAAGGTTGACTGAACGACCTTAAGTCCATTGAACTTCAGCATCAAGGTAATCCACTATGCTCCACACACAGTAGCACGAAAAAAAAAAAAAAAGAATACATAATTGCGGAATAATTTTATGGCTATTATTATTTCTTCACGGAGAAAATAATACAGTGGAAGCTAATAATTCCTATAATTCGAAGTATTTCATTGGAAGAAATTCTTTTTTTATTTTTTTCTTTTTGCTCTTTGGGCACTTGAGATAATGAAATTACGCTCGAATAAAGAATATTAAGGAATTTAACCGGTGAAATTCATTTTCAACAAACTGAAATTGGAACACTTTTAAAAATTTGAGCAAGTTCAATTTAATTTCCCTTTACTGGTTAGGTGAAATTTTTTTTTTATCCAATAAAAATAACATTTCATATAAGTACATATATATATATATATGTATATACGGACACCTGCGAAAGCTGTTTCGTGAAGAATGGGAATCGATTAAAAAATTAATGAATTAAAAAAGAGAGAAAAAAAAAAAAGAATTAAGGAACATGAAAGAAATATCATTATCTCTGATATTTATAGATATATGCGTGAAATGTGCTGTCTATTTGAGAGATAGGTACATATAGAAAAAATAACCGAATATTTCTATTGCCATTTCTATTACGAAATTTTTTAACCGATGAACAGAGAAATTTATGATTGAATTTAATATTCTTTAAGGATATTTTTTACATAACCGGAATTATTATTTTTGGGTATGAGGATTTTTATGAATAATTGTAATTATTCAGCAAATTCTTTGAGAATTTTCTGCGAAAGAAAGAAATTCTTGCAGTGAAAGAAAAGAAAAAAATAGTAAGAATTGAGAAATTGCTTCATTTTTTTTTTAAAGTTCAACTAATTGACTATTTCTTTCATTAGCTCCAAACGAATATTCGTTTGAACTCATCAAAAAAATTACAAATCTCAATAAATTCACTAAATTCAATCATTATTTAATTATTGAAAGAAAAATATTTGTTAAAGATTATTGAAACAATTAATTTCGTAATTTTTTATTATTTTTTATGCTAATGCCCCTCTTCGCAATTCGAAAAACCGCACTCCGCAAATTTCTGCATAATCTCACACGAAACAGTTACATAGTGTCTTTTTTTTCTTCATTTTTTAATCTCACATCACTCTGGATTTTCCAGAATTTTAAATGAAGAAACCATGCAAAAGTGCAAAAAATTTTTTTTTTATCAATGAATCTTAATAATTTTCCTCTACAATTGCCCTCAAGGTAATCTACTTGAATAATTCGCAATGTGACCGTGACACAGAGACTCTGAATTTAATCAAATCTCTATTAATAAATAATCGCTGAAAAATCACAAAAGCTCCGAATTTTTTTATGCCAAAATTTTTTGTAACAAAAAGATAACTCTAGGATGATTAGAAGGTATAATCGAAGAAAAAGTTGAATTTTTCGTATAAAATCTTCAATAACATTTTATACGAGAGGAAATCTTCAAAATTGATTCAGCAAATCTGTAAATAATGTAATGAGCCCTAGAAACAAAAAATTGATTGAAAATTGAACATTTTTCATTATTTTTTCAAATTTTTCAAGATTTAAAGAAATGTAAAAAAATAATGAAAATTTCTCAATTTTCAATTAATTTTTTGTTTCTAGAGCTCATTTTATTCCTTATTACATTCTTTACAGATTCACTGAATCAGATTTGAGAATTTCATCTTGTATAAATTGTTATTAAGCGATTTTATGCAAAAAAATTGATTTATTTCGATTCTACCTTCGAAACATCCTTAATAATGAAGAAAATATATATAACTGTTCTGTTGAATGCAAAGTGTCGTCTATTGAATGTGTATTTGTTATGCAGACGAAGATACGGAGGCGATGTAAATTTGAAAAAATCATGATGAATCAATAGCGCAAATGATATCACAGATTTAAAAGAAATTATTTGCAACTCTTTCATAATTTTAGCATCATTCAATGAAACTGATTTGTTTCAAAAAAAAAAAAAATTACCATTTAATTTCATGCAAATTATAATTTATTAGCAACTATTTGCGCGGGTGTTTTCTTCCTCATGCCAATTCAATGAAATTCTTTCCCTTTTTTTTCTATATATATATATATATTTATTTCATGATTTCATGACATAACGTAAACTTTCGCCGATCTATCAAAATCCGTATAAATGAGAGAATAATTACGATTGAAATTGAAAAAAAAAAAAAGGAGAAAAAAAAATTCTCATTTGTAATCGATTGTGTTATAATCAATGATTTTCCATTTGCAGATGAAAGAAAAGAAAAAAAAATTGCACCAAATGGGAAAATTAAATGAGGAAAAGACATTAATAAACCATTCAATTGAATGTAATTTTCATTTCGCAGTTTAATGAATATTGCGATGAGTCTCCTTAATGAGTGAGGTCTCGTTGATTTCATGCACAATTATATTTCTTTATGATTTTTTTAGATGGTATTGCCAAACATACAGACAAACACCGAGTGACCAATTTCTCCATTGCATAAAACTCCAGAGAGTTATAAAAAAAAAAAAAATTACGCTTTTTTTTTTCATTTCATTTCCTCATCTTAGAGTCAAAGGGGCGTACGTCCTGTGGATAAGCATAGGCACTTACGATCCTTTGTTTCTAAGGCAACAATTTCATTTCATTATAAACGTATCCTTCTTCTTTTTTTTTTTTTTTTGATTTGTGAAGGCCACATGCCAGTAACTCAGTATCAAAAAATAAAAAGGAAGCTGTGTAATTCAGCGATGGGGTCAATTCGTGGTTTCCCCTTTCTCTCTTTCACTCCCAATGTCCAATCTTCCTCAGTTTAACGAAAAAAAAAAAAAAAAAAAAAAAGAACATTGGAAAAAAACAACTTCCCCACCTTTCCCCGGTATAAAATAAAAAAAAAGGAGAATAATAATCGTTCGATATATGTTAATGTATGCAAATAACTTGCCCGAAGTATGCGACGTAACCATTAATTTTTTTGATACTTTTTTTTTTCTCCTCAGCTTCAGAAAAAGATGGAAACAAAAAAAAAAAAAAAAGGTGCATGAAAAATTTCGAACTTACGGGATTTGTAGAAAAAAAGAAACGGGCGCGTAGACTTGAAAAAATGCGGGAATTCCGGATTTTTTTTTTTTTTTTTCGCTCTTTCGAGGGCAATTGATAGAGAGATACTTGACACGTTTTCCAATAATCAGAGAATTTCGAGTCGAATCACGATGATTGAAAGTCATTGATAATTCAATTGGGTGGAGTGTCTATCAAGTTTTTTTTTTTTTCCTTCGATTGGGGGCAATACTTATTGAGAACATAAAAATACTGGAAAAACCGTGACTTCATAGGTCAATTTTAAACAGTATATCTATATACATTTGTATGTAATTCATAAAAAGGCACTCAGCCTCTTTTTTTCTACTTCTGTCTCTAGAAAAAAAAAATTCATTCACGAATGACGCAAAGTGATGATGGTTTTAGTACTGGTATTAAAAAATAAAATGATGAATTGTGTGTTTTTTTTTTTTTTCGATTTTTGAAGAAAAATTTTCAGACAATTATTTGCCAATTAATCTTGAGCTGGTGAAAAATAAATGAGAGAATGAGGCAAAAAAAAAAAGGAAGGATTTGACCAGAATTTTTTTGCATAATCAGACTCTCAGG
This sequence comes from Aleiodes alternator, assembly GCA_963921955.1. Lineage (NCBI taxonomy): Eukaryota > Metazoa > Arthropoda > Insecta > Hymenoptera > Braconidae > Aleiodes > Aleiodes alternator. The sequence goes on from OY998112.1 coordinate 5,328,161, forward strand.
TGATCGACCACATTGATACAAAAATTTAAGGAAAAAGAAGAAGAAAAAAAAACGTGGCTCCAGTGAGTGTGTCACGTGTCCGAGTTTATCGAAAACACCGAAAAAAAAAAAAAAAATAAAGGTATTGAAAAAAAAAAGCAGAGAAGTATCCAATATCTTGGATAATTTCCTTTTTTTTTAATCAGCCAGAAACTTCGTGAAAGTTAAACGGCCTTTTTCACCTTGATAACCACCTTCGTTACGCTGAGTTTGATTATTGCATAATAAGATGAGGGGAAAAAATAAAAAAAATAAATAAGAAGTATGATGATCTAATGACGGAATGATTGCCATTGAGACATGAATTGAGTAGGATAGAAAAGAAAAAAAAAACTCATCTTGAGTTTAGTAATCCACAAATACAATTATATTCAAGTTTCCTGCTATTTTTAATCATTTATCGTGATCTCAGAATCCGTTCGTGTTCCTGACATTGAAAAAAAAAAAAAAAGGCAGTAGTACAGATAATCAATTGTGGGAGGAATTTCAGTTGTTTCCTTCCACCGAGATTTATTGTTTTCTGCGTTTTCAAGAATGATAATAAAAAAAAAAACGGCTCAACTACATTGTCATTGGATTGACTCCCACACGATTTAAATTTACACAAGGGGACCCACTGCGAATTACGTAAATTATTGAGGATGGTTGAATGAAAGAGAAATAAACTGCGATATAAATCATAATACACATGACAACTACTTGAATCACATGGTAAATATTGTTTGATTAATTATTTTTTGTGATAAGATGTAAACTTACCTCAGTACGAACTTGCGTTAGACCCTTGACGCTGTTGACGACGTATCCATTTCTGCAGAGGCTTTTGGCAACGCAAATTCTGTTGTAACCACTGCAACTGAGAGTGAGACCGGGTGTGTAGTTGTTTTGGTTGGGTTGAGGTGGTCCATATTCAATGAATGGCCCTTGACTTGGAGTCTGGGGGTATTCCGGATACTGGGATTGATCGTTCGTTTGAGGAGGTTGTGGATACTGAGATTGATCGTTCGTTTGAGGTGGTTGTGGATACTGAGATTGATCGTTCGTTTGAGGTGGTTGTGGATACTGAGACTGATCGTTCGTTTGAGGAGGCTGTGGATACTGAGATTGATCGTTTGTTTGAGGAGGTTGTGGATACTGAGATTGATCGTTTGTTTGAGGAGGTTGTGGGTATTGAGGTTGATCATTTTTCTCGGGATATTGAGGATACTGAGGTTGATTGTTTGTTTGAGGAGGTTGTGGGTATTGAGGATATTGATCCGGTGACTGAGGGACTTGAGACTGTTGGTCATATGATTGATCTCCTCCGGTTCCCAGGAATGGATTCTGACTCACTGCGTTGGCGTTTGCAAAGGCGTTGGCGTTGGCATTTGCTGTAGCAGCAGCATTAGCAGATGCAACAGCATGAGCAGCAGCGTCAGCTCTGGCAGCAGCATTGGCAGCTGCAGCAGCTTGAGCTCGTGCAGCAGCATCGGCAGCTGCTTGAGCTTGGGCTCTTGCAGCAGCATCAGCTTGGGCTCTTGCTGCAGCATCGGCAGCTGCTTGGGCTCTTGCAGCGGCTTCAGCTTGGGCTCTTGCAGCAGCATCAGCTTGGGCTCTTGCTGCAGCATCGGCAGCTGCTTGGGCTTTTGCAGCGACCTCAGCCTGTGCTCTTGCAGCGGCTTCAGCTTGGGCTCTTGCAGCAGCATCAGCTTGGGCTCTTGCTGCAGCATCGGCAGCTGCTTGGGCTCTTGCAGCAGCATCAGCTTGTGCTCTTGCAGCAGCATCAGCTTGTGCTTTTGCAGCAGCATTGGCAGCTGCAAGTGCATTGGCATTAGCAGCAGCATTAGCACCAGCAGACGAAGAGCCCCCAGCACTAATACCTCCATTGAAGAACGGATTCTTCGAAAGATCCATTGGCTGAACTCCAGAATGAGCCCCTGAACCAATGTTCTGACCACTGCCAGTACTAAACACACCGAATGACGTCGTTGCTGTATTCGGACCGCTTCCAGCATTGAAGACTCCACTAGTCGAACCTCCCAAGAAAGGATTTCCCTGCAAATTCACTCCGACTTGTCCGATTTCATTGGCTGCTTGTGCACTACCGCTGCCTTTGTTCAAATCGAATGAACCACTTGCTGCGCATCTGCTTGAAGTGCAGCCGACTGATGGTTTACCATTTGGACCGAATGGACTGTCAGCACCCATCCACCAATATTGTCCACCTTCTTGCGTCTGTCCACCGCCAGCTTGTACTCCACCAGGATTACCTGGTTGGTAATGCCCAGACTGGAAACCCAGTGGTAAACCAGTTGATGCAGTCTGCTGAACAGTACTTTGTGTCTGTCCAGTATAACCACCTTGCAAAGTGTACTGCGGAGATTTTACGCCTGTTGGATAGGCAGTTGATGCTGTTTTCTGGCTACTCTCACCACGATTCTCCTGACTCAAAAATCCAGTACCTGGGTTACGCAGAATGTAACCATCTTCGGCATTTGAGGAACTTGATGAATGTGCTTCACTTGTTGCTGATGATGATGCATAACTACTCGCTGAACTACTTGCGCTAGCGTAGGCTGATGCTTGTGAACTTGCCTGATATGGTATTGCGTTTGCATGTGCAGCTAACGCCACTGCACAAAGCAGTAACATTGACGTTCTCCTCATCGTTGACACCTTTCAGAAAATACAAATGAGTCCTTTAATTTGTCTGGATTTAATTAGAAAAAAATATCTCAAAAATTATGAGATTTACGAGAATTTATGAAGAAATCTTTTTTTTAGTTCATACGTGGAAAAAGCCAAGAAAAATTACGATGCTCATTACTGTAAACGAAATGCAAACATCTCAGGCCGGTACTATTCGTAAAGAAGAATCGGAAAAATTGACATTCGTATACGAAAATTTAATAAGCATTCATTAATTTTTCGTTTTAAAAAATGAGTAGTTTTTTCAAGATAGCACCGTAAAATCCGCGATTTCTTGAATTTTGAACAGGTATTCGAAAAAAAATTCTTTGATTTTTCTCTCTGTGTGAAATTCGCTACACAAAAAAGGTCCTGAGAAGAAATTCGGCGTAAATTCACTAATTTTGCGGATATTTCCAACAAAAATCTATTTTTAACGTTTAAATCGTCAGAATGATTTGAATCAAGTCGCGCCTTTCGGATTCCCGTTTAATTAAGAATTCTGAATCACAGTAATTTTTCTATTATCAAATCGACATTTAAATTTGCATTATTGCAATCGAGTTAATGATTAATTAACATCACCGGCAATTATAATTCAACTTAAACTAGTATACCTGAATGCATTAACATTCAGAAAGCCTTCAACTTGATTCGGAATTGCACTTGAAAAAAAAAATAAAAAATGAAAATAATACAAATTCTGAATGACACTCTGTCTCGATCTGGCTGTATTCACCCCTATCAAAAAAAAAATATATATATATATATATATCTATATATCACTGTCTCCACTAAAAAAGCACCGCGGCGATTTTTTTCCTCTCTTTTCATTTGCGTTTCCCTCAAATTTAAATACTCAAATTCTGATTGGATTTCGAGGGAAAAAACGTAGATACTCACCTGAGACACACGTTTACCGGTAGAATTACACGTATGTATCGTTTAAAAGAAAGTTAGTTTGACTGGCGACGCCTCCATATCCTGGCTTCTCTTATACCATCCTCAAGCGCTATGTTATGCCTCTTCTCCCACTCTTCATGCATCAATTCCACCAGTTTGCTACTTCTGTCCTTCATCCAGCCTATCTCGAATTTTTACGTCTGACGCCAATGTGTCCCACCAATGTAACACCATATCCCGCATATTTTTCTTTCACACTCTACGAATTCAGCTTCTTCTTCATCTTTTTCTTCATCTTACCCTCCCCCCCCCCTCCTCTTTCCCTCATCGCGCATGAAAATAACCGATCTTCACGAACTGCACGAAAATAGATTCAAAAAATCAGGTTCAGGCTCTCTTTTGTCACTATTGACTCATTCTCCTTTTTCTTTTTCAAGTCCTCTTTCGTATATCGATATCCTTAAAGGCTTAAAGCTCAAACACCTTGACACTCCGGGTCAATTGCGGATCATTGGGGTGAAAGAATTTGCTGAATCATGCAATGTAATCATAGATTGGGGAATTGTTCATTGTCAAAATTTGAATTGCGAGAATTTTCGTACTCATTGAACCTCATCGAATAAAAATTGGCCTTGACCATTTCTTTTCTTTTTTTTGTTTCCCGAATTCGAGAGGTTCAACGGTACTACCTGAATTCTTTTCATTTTATTTTTTAATGTCTCCTTCAATTAATTTAGGTAATTCTCTGGTTGATCATGCAACCGGACAGTCAATTTTTTCCCATTGCATCGTAGTCATATCACAGTCACATTGCGGTCACATGACAGTCGATTTCGTGAAAAATGCGATTGTCTGATCGATTTATAGTTGATATGCTATCTCCCGATTCATCAGGGCTTAATTTATTCAGCAATTTCTTGCTATTGTGTGTGTGTGTGTGTATGAATTTGATTGGATTGGAGAATCTAAGTGCTTTCGACACAATTTGGGATGCTGTGAGATGGTCCATTTCCGGAACTGAGAGAAGTGCTTGAGGCTAATGAACGTTTCACATGATTAAACAATGCAATTTCTGCAGTGTATCTCCGTGTTGCGGTGAATCAACTCTCGAAAAAATTCACTTGGAGACTTTAAAAGGAGTCAAGGACATTTGAGGCGTCAACGCTGAATCCTGTTTGTGTATCGGTCCACGGCCACACGCACTCACCAAGTCAAAACTGATCCCAGACAATGAAATTTAAAAATAGAATATACTCATTACTGTGGAGTTTGATACAGATTTCGCGGTTTTACAAGTGATAGAGAAATTATTTTGGGGATTACACGCGAATATGCGGTTTTTCGTGGATATCTCGGAAATTAAGGGAGAAACTAGATTTTTGGAAGAGACCTTTTTTTGTGGACTGTTCGAAATTTCCGTGTAAAATCCCGGAAATTTCATACAAGTCACATTTCTACTAGAATTTCAGATGATTAGGTCATTGAAAAATGGATATATCATTGATTTTGAAATAATTTAACGCCTGGATATCAATGAAATTTGGAAATTTTAGTTTGTTTCTTGAGCATTTAGGAAAAATAGGGAATATTAAAAAAAAAATTGATACTTCAAGTCATCTTGATTCTGGATATTCATGTTCAGTTGAAGATTCAAGTAAATTGTAAAATTTCCGTATCAATTCTACTTGAGACTCATAGATTCCTTTGAATTTACTCTGAAACTCACAGATTTCAGAAATATCTTCACATTGACAAAAAAAAAAAATCCAATATCACGTTCATGAAAATTCCCATCAAATTGCCTATGAAATTTCCATTTTTTTTTAACAGTGTGGATTTCAACGAAATCTACAAAAAATGTGTCTATAAAAATCTTCGGTAATTAGGTACTATAGCTCTGTCAACTGAAAATTAGTGTTTTTAAGGTTTTCTTCAGAATTTCTTTCGTACACCTTATTCAGTGTGCTTATTCTAGGGTCGCATTGAGTTCGGTTTTTGAAAATTTTGATTTTATAAATATTTTTGAAAAATGAGTTGAGTTGTTCACTTTGCATCAAATCTTCTATCTCCAATGGCTTCAAAGATCCTCTTCAATGATGCGAATTGTTTCTTCCCATTTCGTCAATTAGCTTTAGATTCAAATCTGCTCTCAGCATCCAATAGCGAAATATTTCGCGTAGATCATTGTGCCATGATGAAACACGATAAAAATCATGGCATGAAATGGAATGCCCAAGTGTCCTCTACAATTTTCAACAATCACACATCATTCGCCAATTCAAGAGAGTCATACAAAGGTAATAATCTCATTGTTGTTTTTATTTTCTTTTAATTTTTTTTCTTCTTTTCGAATTCGATGCCATGGAATTCGAGTGGGTAAAACACGAAGCAACCTTGAGATTATACCCACGTTATTCTGGATTACCCACTGTGATTCATAATCCATGACGTACTATGATGTCACTTCAGTGACATGCCATTTGGGTTGATGTATGAATTATGCATTCTTCAAAAAAATCTATAAAAACCTAATGAAAAAAAAAAAAAACCATTTTTCAATGGATCACATGGGGATTCTATCTATTCCATCGTCTTCCGCATCATTGAAACTATCGGCCATCAATTTATACACACATACAAACATAACTCGTGTCCTGCATTTTAGCTGGAAATACTCCGAAGTTTTTTGTATTCTAGAATCAATGCCTTTTGCTTGATCGAAATAATCGAAATTCCACTCGTGTCTCTGTGTTTACAGGCATTGCAACACGGGACAATCGTGGGTGACTAACAATTTTATGCAATTTTTCACGAATACAATGACAATTGCTTCTGCAAGAAGATGAATTTAGTAGCAAAGAGGTAGAACGAGATAGGTCTATTTTTTTCTGATTTAGTATCTTGGAAATACCTTAGAAAATAAACGAGATAGGGTAATTTTGCCCCTGAACCTCTTTTGTAACTCTTGAAATTGTCTACAAATAAAGATAAAGAATATCGCCTTATCTCACTTAGTTTCCGAGATAATTCCGTCCGAAATGATCATGAAGAATGAGTTGATTTATACTCTTTTACCTCTTCATTACTGAATTCTATTAGAGGATTTAAATTAATTTCGACAGGGTCTAGATGCTCTGTGCTAATTGCTTCTGACACAACTAAGAGGCAGTGAAGTTTACGAGGATTCATCAGGAGACCTTTTTTGGAGCTCTCTAAATTCTCTACAAAAAAGATCTCTTGACATTTTTCGATAACTCCACTCGTTTTCGAGTGCACTTTAAAATAATCCATCTTAATGAGAAAAAATTTCATGTAATTGTCGGATTACTTGCTTTAATCTAATAATAAAAACTGTGATTTTTCATATTGCCCTCTTCCATCATCATTATTGATCTCACTTTCTCCATGAAATACCGATCTTCTCCTCGTTGTCATATTATATCTGCCTTACATGCGTGTTATCCAGGGTGGGCACTTGGTCCACCCAACACTCTCACCTTTTACTCCTTCTCTCATCCCTCTGACCCCCCCCCCCTCCCTTACTTTTGCCTCTTTCCAGCGAGATGAGGAGTAATCTCCGATTATTTTTCATACACAAACTTTTAAATGCAGTTAATGCCTGAATTTTCTTTTTTTTTTTTTGCACACACGAGCATTAATAATACGCGTGTTTTTCGTGATTTTTTTTTTTTTTAAGGGGAGAGAGACAAGCGCGTGCATTTAACTGTTAAGCACGTGTACTTGCGGTTATTTAATTTGTCCGAAGCATCGAGTAGACATGGAGAAGAAGCAAAATGTATTAAATATTTTTCGTAATAAGTGTTTAATATTCATTTTAATTTTTTATTATTATTATTAAAGGCAAATGATAATATAATGCGGATGATGAAATGAGGAATTTCAATCGATTTCAAGGTGTTTTCTTCAATTTTTCAAACACCATTTGAAGGTACACTAAGCATCAATACCGCGGAAAATGACGAAATACATTGGATTATCAGGTTCATTATCGATTTGTAATTCACTAAACATTTAATTAATCCCACGCGTCCAAACATAACACAGTATATGTTTTTTTTTATTTCTTTCTTGTTCTTCTTCTTCTTTCATCTTATACCAGTTATGCAGTTATGAAACGAAGGAAAGTTTTTTTTTCTTACAGAATTTCGATTTTAATACAGTATATTTGCATCTATATATGACGTAACTGTCTAGTCGGATGGAGTTTCGATTTTTAATAAATCAATCTGTTGAGTTGTTTTTTTTCATTTATTTTCTTGTGATGTGGAGAAAAAAAGGAGGGGGAGCATGAAAATACTGGGAAGCTGTGATTCTTGGGAGATTAAAAAAATTCTAGTATTTTGTGAATTTTTTTTTATTATTTTCAGGAAAGGAAAAAATTTCCATTTATCTCCAATTTTCAAGAAAAAAAGAGTTTTATTGGTTTTCAATGGGGATATCTTTGAGGCGAGTGGGTTTAGAAAAAAATGTGAGGAAACCTTTTTTGTAGAGAATTTCAGAAGCTACAAAAAAGGTATTCTGACTTTTTTTGCTAAGTCTACTCGTTTTGGAATGCTTATCACTTTCCTATTCAATTCCACTATTTCTTTCTTTAAATTCAGTGGAAAGGGTCGAATTAGCATCGTCATGAAATCATTATGTACTCCAGACTTTCGTAACCCGGATAAATATTTTCTAACGTATTTATCATGCGGTAAATCTCAAATTTCTGAAATTTTTCAAGTTGCATCAAAGCAAAGTCGTCAATAATCCGTTTTACGAGGCATTTTCAAAATTTTAGAATCCACAAAATTTTCTCTCATTCTAAGAATTCTCCCTTTATTTTTTTTATTTTTCACTCAAATGCACATCTTTCGTGTGGGTCGTGGGGTCTTGACTAAGAGTTGAAATCCATCGAAAGTCGTTGGTCAACAGAGAAATTTTGAGATAGGTTCTCCAACTAGTTTTTTTTTCAAAATTTATGTATTTATAAATTAGTTATACTTTTCAGATATTTCTTATTTTCTCAATCATTGAAAATTTTCGATGTCCCAATAATTTGTGTTAATTCCTTCAGAAATATCTCCTAAATTCTGTATAAAAAGGAAAAATAATAGCAAAATCCTCACAAATCAGCGAATTTTCTTAATTTTTCTAAACAAATAAATAAAAAAAAAAATTAAAACAATTTGCATTGATAGTTTTTTTAATTATCACATCAGGAAAAAAATTATTCAAATTTTCTCTAAATTCATTAAATCACAGGAATTAAGAGTCATTTTAGAGAAAATTTGCAGACTTTTTCTCGAATATGAATAGAAAAATCGTGACCTTAGAATTAAAGGGACGTGAGTGCTATGCTTATACACATGCCTCTTTGACTCTAAAGCGATGAAATTATTTAAAAAAAAAAAAATTATGTATAGAAAAATTGCAAAAGTGCAATTTTTTAAAATAATAATTCCCTTTTTCTCAAATTAAGAAAATTAGATTAGAAAAAATAAGATCATCTTAAATAATTCGTTTTCCACCAATAAATAAAAAGATAGGAGCATCATTAATTGGTAATTGAATGTGCAATAATTACAGCAGAATAAAATTTGAAAAAAAAAAATCTTATTTTTTTGGTACATCAAGTTGTCGTTAAATATTATTAAGGTATGCAAGCTGAGGCTCAAACAGCCTCGAACAGCCTTGCCTCGGGAAGTATTTTAGGAGATATATTCCAGTAACGGATTGTGTATATGGGATATGTATAATACATATCCACAAGCAGAGGGGGGGGGGGGGACCGGGCCCAAATAAATTTATGCAGTACAGTGTTTAACCGAGAATACAAGTCTCTGGGTACACATATTATTGAGTCATCCCACTTGTGTATAAGCTAAGTTGCTTTTTATCTGATCTGAATTATTTAATACACACATATATATATACAAACAAACACAAGCACATTTTATCTCGTCAAAAATATATATATATATATATTCAAAACGTGCGCGTATGTTTTGAATTTTGGCGCCAGTTACGAAAGATTTATAGTCTTGTGACACAAGTGATTAATCATTTTTTCTGGACTCATTAAATTCTGTTAAAATTTGATTTAATATAAAAAAAAAAAAAAACAAGAAATTCAATTTTTTTCCTTGTTTTTTTCTCGAAATAAAGACAAAGGGAATTTTGTAACGAATCATGCTACGATGCACATGCGGATACAGATTTTTTCGTCAAGATAACGAAAAAAAAAAAAAAAAATCTACGTTTGAGAAAAAAAAACCCTGGAAATTCCAATTTAACTGGAAAGAGTAATTAAATGACTCTTTAATCAACATATGGAAATGATATTCTAGCGTTCTTGACCATAGCAATGAGGCAAAAATAAAAATAAAACATTAATTTATCACGAACAAGTCATTATCTTCGTGCTTGAGTGTAATGATGGAGATTTGTTTCAAGTTTTACTTGAGATAATGATCTTTGCGATGTTATACCACGCCTGCAATATTTTCATTACCGGTTAATATCGGGGAAAACCTTTTTTTTTTTTTTTTTTATTAAGGAGATTCAAGTGCAACGTGAGTTGTGGAGCTGCAATGCAATGAATTTGGTTTTATTTAATCAAAGGACACTCAGAGATATCATAACTGCTTGACTATACCGGATAAAGAATATGATATAGAGGGGAATGTGGGGCAAAATGGACATCAGGGGCAAAATGGACATATCTAAATTTTTAGGCAAATATTGTGGAAAACTCTTGAAATTAATAGAAATATTGGCGGTCGATTGTTTTTGATGATTCCACTGAAAAGCTGAGAAAATTTTGGGCGGGAAACAGGGGCCGGAAATAATTTTTTGGAATTTTCAGTGATTTTAACTTTTTTGTGCATTTTAGAGGGGTAAAAGCCTTCCTTTTTTTGAAAATTTTCAGTTTTCCGAAAATATCTTCGGTTCTATTTGTCGTAGCGTGAAAATTCCGATGGGAGGTGATAGGTGAGATCATTTGCCGTCAATTCATGGGGTTTTCAATTCGAAAATATCCATTTTTGAGGTATTTATGGGTATTTTTGTGAAACAGTTTTGTGAAACAGTTTTTGGCCTATAACTATCCAAAAAATTGATGTTTTTGAATCCAAAACCCCATAAATCGATGGGAAATGAGCTCACCTTTCATTTGAGATCGACCCCCAATTGTTGCGACCAATAGAACCAGAGATATTTGCAAAAAACTGAAAATTTCTTAAGAAGAAAAGGCTTCACTCCCCAAAAATGCCAAAAAATATCGAATTTTCGAAAAAATTAAAAAAAAAAATACATCTGACACTTGTTTTCCGGCTAAAATTTTCTCAGCTTTCCAATGGAATCATCAAAAAAAAGCTACCTCTAACCGTTTCATTACAGTGCCCATTTTGCCCCACTCGGCTCTATATATATATGCAATGAAGTGGGGAAATTCTTGAAAATTTCCCGCAGAAAAGTGCATCTGATTTCAATCATTTTTTTTCCTTATTTTCTTTTTTTATAAAATTGAGAATATCTCAGGCGTGTGTGGGCTTACGAGGAAATGTCAGGAGTCCTTTTCTGTAGGAAATTTTGAGGGCTACAAAAATCTTCTCTTGACATTTTCCGTTAAATCCACCCGTTTCGGAGATATTATCAGGAACAAGGAATAACGGGTGAATCCTGTTATTTTGTTGACTTTTTTGTGAGATTTTGAAGAACTTCTAAAGGCTCAAAATATGGAAATAAAAACAGATTTTTCAAGAATTTTTGAATTGCTAATGTAACGTATGACGTTCAATACCAAATCAAATTCTCGGGACACGAATTACCATGTTATAATCTACTTCATACAAAAAAAAAAAAATTAGAAAGGTGTGAAAAAATTTCACCGAGTACTTTGATCTCCATCGTGAATATTCGATTTCATTTTTTTAATTTTATGTTTCTTGTTTTTTTTTTTTTTTTTAATTCTATTTTGTAATTTGAGGATTTCGATACGGAAATGACAAAGCAAAGCGAAATTAAAAAACTTTGGAATTTTTTGGGTTGAAGTTCAGATGTTAGGGAATTTGCAAGAGAAATGGGTCGAAATCAGAGGAAATATTTGAGATAGAATTTTTTCGATGATTCCATGAAAAAGCTGAGGAAACTTGCATTGGAAAACATGTGTCGAAACTTATTTTTTTGAATTTTTCGAAAATTCAATTTTTTCTGTCAAGATTTGAAGGAGTTTCCCTTATCAAAGTTGAAAAACTTCAGTTTTTTGAGGATATCTCCGGTTCTATTCGTCGCAACGCATTGGGGTTGTGCGCAAATGAAAGGTGAGATCATGTGCTATCAACTAATGGAGTTTTTAATAACAAAAAAAATTTTAATTAAAGAATTTACCGCACAAATCCTGATTTTCATGAAAGTGCATACAAATCTCTTAAAAATCGATATTTTTACTATTCAAATACCATAATTTGATGGGAAATGATTTCAGCTTTCATTTGCACGCAACCCTGATGCACTAGGACGAATAGAAACGGAATTATCTCAAAAAACCTTTTTTTTCAAAATTTTGAGTCAAATCTTGACTGAAAAAATAGATTTTTCGAAAAAAAAAAATAACTTCCGACCCATGTTTTTCACCGCAAATTTCCTCAGCTTTCCAATGGAATCATCCGAAAAATTCCAACTCCCTTCGTTTCCATATGATTCTTCAATTTCCTCATTTTATTACTCTACCAAGAATATGGTCTCACAGTATTACATCAACTGACGAAAGGAAAGACCGTAGATATCTGGGTGAAAGAGCGAACGATTTTACCAAGAAGTTAATAAAAAAGAAATTGAAATATGAAACGTAGAAGGTCTTTGCGGTCATTGTTGCAACACCAGAATGACCGTGCCAACGCGGATTCTCCTGGTGTCTGCCCTTGGTCAACCTCTGATTCCAGTGTGAATAAGACTATGACTCACTCGTAGGACACGCAAGAAGAAATTTTCAAAAGGAAACACGCAGATCCTTTCTGTTTGGACAATCCCCTTTACTGAACACAGCCAATTCCTGTCGTAAATTTAACCGGCTTTACGTGATTTTATCTCAATTTCACGCTATAAAATCCAGAAAAGTGGCGAACGAGGGGAAAAATAGAGTAAATAATTTTTTTTTTTTTTCATATTCAATTAGTGAAATTCAAGACATAAACATTGATATTTACTACAAAAATTCGGTTTTTTAGTGTTATACCCAAAAGAATCTCTGAATCAAGTGGTTTTAGTGAAAAACATCAAGTGACCTTTTTTTTAGGTCGTAAAATTTCCTACGGAAAAGGTTTCTTGATTAATTTCGGTAAATCCAACAGTTTTGGGAAATCTATTCAAAATAATCTGAAAAAAAAATGGAAACTCATGAATTAAATGAACCATGAATTATTCATCTGCATTACAGGAACGAATATCAATTAAAATCAATGAAATCATCACTATCTGCTGCTTAAAATCAAAGATATTCGTGAAAAACGCAAAATTTCGTGGAGAGGTCTATACGACAACTTAACTCGTCTTACACACGTCTTAAGCCCGTCTCAAATGCATCTTAAATTGTCTTGAAACTGAGGTACATGATGAGGGCATGTCGGTGGGAACATAGCGTGAACAAGTTGAAAACACGTCTCAAACTCGTCTTAAACACGCTCTAAATTTGTTTGGAATTGAACTATATAATGAGCAATAGTGCGGGAACAAGGTATAAACACGTTTAAAATATGTCTTAAACTCGTCTTAAACACGTCTTCAGCATGTCTTAAACACAACTGTTTTGAGATTTAACTACATGATGGGTAATGGTAGGAAAGGGCATAAGTACGTCTTAAACATGTCTTAAACTCGTCTTAAACACGTCGTCAGCATGTCTTAAACTCGTCTTAAACACGTCTTCAGCATGTCTTAAACACAACTGTTTTGAGATTTAACTACATGATGGGTAATGGTAGGAAAGGGCATAAATACGTCTTAAACATGTCTTAAACTCGTCTTAAACACGTCTTCAGCATGTCTTAAACTCGTCTTAAACACGTCTTCAGCACGTCTTAAACACAACTGTTTTAAGATTTAACTACATGATGGGTAATGGTAAGGAAGGGCATAAATACGTCTTAAACATGTCTTAAACTCGTCTTGAACACACTTTAATCTGTTTTAAACGAAGGATACTTCGTTACAGAACTATGAAAATACACTTTCGATAAAAAATTTCGAAAATATGATCTTACATCATTGGAAATTCCCATAACTTTCTTCAGCTCACATCTTCATTCCTCTGGATGATAAATCATCAACACTAAAACGCCTTCCAATTATTAAACTAAAAATTCAGCCCTTTTAAATTCATTAAATAATCGAGAATAAATCCACAAATAGTTTATTAATATCATAAAGAATTTTTTAATTAATTCTCATGGATCCTTGAATGATTCATAATTCATTCATGAAATTCACGAATTATTCAAGTGTCTCAACAGTCTCAATGCAATCTTATCGATCACCATTGGTATTTTTATTCTGTCAACATTTTTTTTTTTTTTTTTGGACAATGAGGGTGTTAAGAAGAATGGCATGAGCTTAAAAACATTCCGATTGCATCTGGAATCACATAATTCAAGCGAGTGTCACTTTCCCCTGAGCCAAGAAAACAATGAAATTAAAAAGATAAAAGAATGAAATTATTTTAATTCAATTGACGATTTTTGGTGAATTGAATGGATTTTTTTTTTTTGGCAAAAGTTATTCCTTCAATTTTATTAAGCTACCAATTAAAATTCAAAAATCCTAGACTTGAAGACATCATTTGTTCAAGTTTACAAAAGATTAAATCTCAACGTGACTTGAACTCACGTGGGTTTACGTTATTTCAGAGATTTTATCGGCGAAAAAAAACAAATGATGGGGTCGACAAATGCATCCGGATTTCATTTGGAAAGACCTAATTAATTTTTATTACGAAATTTCTCATGATAATGAAATTAATAACACTGAAAATTGCAGAAATCTGACAATTTTTATGTTTTTTTTTGTTCATTTAATTAAAAAATTATTTTTAAAAATGAAAAAAAATATAGAAAATCCGAAAAACTATGAGTAAAATTCTTCTACACATTTTTAAACTAATCATTAATTAAAAAAAAAAAAAAAATACGAAAATTGTCAAATATAAATAATTTTTTTTTTTTTTAAATCAAAAATATTTTTACTAATAGCTTTTCAATTTTTTTATATTCACGTATTTTTTGAAAAATAATTTATGTGAGAGTTCATTCAATCGTTTCCTCCAAATTGTGAAAATACCTGATTACCAAACGGACTTCTCCAACAGGAAAAAAAAACATGTCTAATTAATGACTGCCAAAACCATCGAATTCAGATAAAATTTGTTAAAAAAAAAATGGTTAAAATGCTTTTCTTCACTGGCTAACGCTAGAAAAAAAAACATGAAAAATAATTTACCATTAATTAAAATCTACATTTATTATTTTCACGAAAAAAAAAAAAATGAATTTCAAATTATGAAGGACATCCTAACGAAAAACCTTCACATTTTCGGTAAATTATTGAGAAAGATCAAAAAGCTGACGATGATCCAGTAAAATGTCACTTTTCTACATTCTCATGACCATGTGATTTGAATAAATCAGGTTTTTTTTTCCCCCAATTTATTATGGCTTGTCAAGAACTCTTAAAATTTTTATTATTATTATTCACCTACTGATTGAATGGACTCCAGGATGTTCAATCATTTTTACTACCTATTACGTATTATTTCTGGTATGATGCCACAATGAATTCCATCATTTTAAAGTGAACACAAAAATTCGTACATTTGCCTCTATATATCTATTTTTATTTCCTCTGCTAATTTCTTTAATTTTTTTCCTACCTCCACCAAAAGCAATTTGATTGCAGTAAAAGTTGTATAAAAGACTCATGTGATAAAGATTACACAATATAATTTTTGTACATTTAATATGTAGACAATATATTAGCTACTGATGATTTTCACTTGTTCAGTGACATTTAGAAAAAAAAAATTCTTTTCAAGACACATTACTGTCTCAATTGAGAGATTAGGCGATTTTTTTGAGCCAAGGCTGGATCAACAATTCAGTGAATAATACTTGAGGAGCATTGCCAAGGGGCTTTATTGAGCAATTCAGCAAGGATTCATGTTAAAATAACATTACTCGTCTCAATTAGGCAGTAACAACTCAATTATTTCGATTTCGTAAGAAATAAATTTTTTGCTTTAATAAAACCGTAGATATCTCGAAAACCGTTGAGTTTAGGAGGAAAATTCAGGAGACCTTTATTGTAGAGAATCGAATTTGCCACAAAAAAGGTTTCTTGACATTTTTCGCTAATCGCAAGTGCCTATTAGATATCTTTAAAAAAAAGTTTTAAAACAAGAATTTGTACCTAAAATCGTTTTTATCTTCATCTTTAATCTCAAGCTATTCATCAAAAGCGCTAAAACTTTCGAAAAAAAAAATCAAGGTACACTGAAATTATCTAATGAACAAAATGATCAAAGAGCCACTGTACATAATCGACACTATAAATAATTCACTTATCATGAATGACTAAATGTTCATCAATTTTTTTTTTTTTTATAAAATTTAAATCCTCAAACGAATCAAGTGTAGTAAATTCGGTGAAAGTCCACCAGATCCGGGGAGAAATTTTCTGACAACACTTGTGCGTAACAAGGAGACATTGAGATGGAGAACTTAATGGGTTCACGCTACCACACAAAACCCAAAGTTCTTTTACGAAGCGGTCTTGTTAAAAGCTTCGGCAAATGGTTTGTTTTCAATAATCGATTGAAGAAAAAAAGAAAGAGAAAAAATATATATATATATATATGTTTGTGCCTTGGGGGCTGATACATTGAAAATGAGAACACTATATATGAGCTGGTGGAATTATCATTATTTTTCAATTCTTTTTTTTTTTCAGTTAATGGAACGAATGGAGCCGTAAGACGATTTAGAAAGCAAGATGAATACCTTAGCCCCAGGGATTATCTGTCAGCAATTTTTTTGTTTCGTAAAAAGAAGAAGAAGAAAAAAAAAGGTAATGAAGCTCACTTGTGTTTCCGTTTATTATTGATTCTGATGTATTAATTTCAATGAAACGTTGATTTTTCATCTAACTTCTTGTTGGGCCATGTGTTTTTCGAAGCTTATTCCTCAGCATTCAGAAGCATTTGGGAAGTGAGCATCCTGAAAGACATAATTCATGTTTTGAAACTTTATCCTGGGGCTACCGAATTTGCCAAAAGGTTGAAATTAATTATACGTCCGCCTTCTTTTTCTGCAGTTCTTTTTTTACTGCTCCGAAGATGCCCTCGTATTTTTACGGCAATTAATAGATGAATTCTGAGAATATCTGGGGATTAAGAAGGAAGATTAATTGAGAAAATCGTAGTGCATTCATCCTTGTGGGATAGTAGTGAGAGATGTTTTTTTTTTTATACAGTTGAGTTCTTCTTCTTTTTGATGCTGTATCAAAGATGATTTTTTTTTACATTTTTCTGAATTTTTTCATTATTTTTGACCGTGCAGTTTATGAGATATGAATTATCAGTTACTGAGAATAGCGGTGGTGGGCATGAAACGCCCTAAATCGGACAGAAATAACGAAATTACTAAAAAACCAATGGGTTTATCCATTATTCAAAAACTATTGGCGATGAGAACAGCATTTTAACTAAATAATAGAAGAAAAAAATATTAAATTCACCGTATAGTTATTGAGAAATTTTAATTAGAAGGCAGTCGTAACTATTTGCCTCTCTCTCTATCTCATGCATGTGATAGGAGATTTTTAAAAAATACGAGAAACAAAAAAAAAATATTCACAAGCTGAAGATATGATTTTTGAATAGTTTAACCACTTTTTTCGGGTAAATTGAAGCACTTTTTCCCGAATTATCAGCAATTAATCGGAAAGAAATCTTCAAAATCTCCTTTTTCTCTCCATTTCATTAACTGTACTTTGGGATATTACCTTAAATTTCCCTAAAAAAAAGTCTCTTGACGAATTCTCCTAAAACTCCTCGATTTCGAGATTTCTTAAAAAAAAAAAGAGACAATTTCGTTAAACTTCTAAAGATGTTTTCTAATTGATTACCTTAATCGAAATCATGTATCTTCCTTCTCAAATCCATTTTATCCTCTTTTTTTTTATTATGATAGTAGAATTCATGTTACTCAATGTCAAATGCAAATTTTCTTTCAAGAATCCCTCCAGAAAATATTTTGACCAATTTGAATGTTAAGATTTCACTTCCTGGTGACATTTCTATGTTAGATGTGGCAATTAGCTACCTTTTTTTTTTTTATCATGGAGAAATCTTATCTCATGTATTAATATTAGAATTTTTTTTTTCGGTGATGATACAGTAATGAACGAAAATACCTGGCTATCGCATAGATTTAAAAATTTGAAAAGGAAAGTAAGAAGAACCTAAGCGCCATGTGATGATGTAATTGATCGTTAAATTTTTCCTTGGATTTTTTTTTTTTTTTTTCACTGAGTTTTATTTCTTGTTATAAATCCGTTTGATCTAGATTCTCCATGGTCACAACAAGACATTGTGAAATGATGCTACTCTCCGAATTATGTGGGAATTATTTTATTAATATTTCGAAATTTTTTTATTTTTTTTTTGAGAGATACATTAGTTTGAGAATATCTTGGAAACTGTTAGTGCTAGGAGAATTTCGCAAGATACCTTTTTTGTTAGGAATTTGATGGGCTACGAGAAAGGGCTCTTCATGAATTCTCTTGGAACTCGTTATTTTCGAAATATTCGGGATAAATCATGATGATGGTCTTTATGGTAGTATTCTAAGTACAGTTGATAGAACAGAAAAAAAGAAGGATTTGTCAGTTAGTTTCCAATTAATTGCTGATAATTCGGGAAAAAGTGCTCCAATTTACCCGGAAAAAGTGATTGAACTATTCGAAAGTCATATCTTCAGCTTGTAAATATAATTTTTTTTGTTTCTCGTATTTTTTTTTTACATTACTAATCTCCTATCACATGCATGAGATGGAGAGAGAGGCAAATAGTTACGTCTACCTTCTAATTAAAATTTCTCAATAACTTTACGGTGAATTGAATACTTTTTTCTTCTATTATTTAGTTAAAATGCTGTTCTCATCGCCAATAGTTCTTAAATAATGGGTCAACCCTGTTGTTTTTTAGTAATTTCTTTATTTCTGTCTGATTTAGAGTGTTTCATCCCCATCACTGCTATTTTCAGTAACTTTGATAATTCGTATCTCATAAACTGCACGAGCAAAAAATTATGAAAAAATTCAGAGAAATGTAAAAAAATATCATCTTTGATAAGGCACCAAAAAAAATAAGAGTAAACTGAATTCCATTCGAGAATGAATTTCATTCATTGATTAGTAGGGCAAGAAACTATTTTTAATTAAACCTAAGAGTCCCGTTAACTAATAAAGATCCTCAAAAATGTCAAATAATGTAATTTATGCACTTTCGATCGAGGAATACTTTTTATGCAGAAATTTTTTTTTTAAATATCTGCAGCCTCAAAACCGTTATCAACAATTAAACTCCAATAAATCAAATGTCTTGATTAAAATTAACAAAATTTAAGCGTAAATTCCTGTGAAAGGAGTCTCATGAGGATCGTGCAAAGACCTAGTTGCACCGATAAACTCCTAATTCGTCATTGAATTAACGTGGTGGTCCTGGTTTCTGACAGTGCCCCAGTAACTGACACTTTTTTCAAATTTCTCACTTGCATTTAAAGACGATGAAGAGGTACAATCGAAAGAAAAGTTAAATTTTTGGATGAAATCTTTAATAACAATTTATAAAAGATGAGATTCTCAAATCTCACTCAATGAATCTGTGGAGAATGTCATGAGGAATAAAATAAGCCCTAGAAACAAAAAATTAATTGAAAATTGAAAAATGTTCATTATTTTTTGCATTTTTCGAGTTTTTCAAGATTTAAAGAAATGTGAAAAATTATGAAAATTTTCCAATTTTCAACTAATTTTTTGGTACTAGAGCTTATTCCATTTTTCATTACATTCTTTATAAATTCACTAAATCAGATTTGAGAATTTCGTCTTTAATAAATTGTTGTTAACGATTTTATGCAACAATTCAAGTTTTTTTTACCGATTGTAACTTTCAATCATCCTTAAATCTACTATATATTGTTTAATATTCAATTGCTGAACTTTTTTAACGCTCAACTCGTTTTCGAATCATTTCTGCTGTCAGAAAATAGCTCCAAAGTGTCCGAAACTGGGACCACTACAGGTACTCTCTTCTCTAAAATCAACAATTATGATAGAAATTATTATCCCAAGTATTTAAGAGTTTTTGATTCAGCATCCGGATACACATCCTGTTATTTTATGACGTCCATTCATTGAAAAGTGCGTCATCATTCTTAAAAATTTCCAACTATACTCGTCCGTTGGAATTCACTCGTTTATTGAATCTCAACATGTCGGTATGGGAAGGTCAAAAAAAAATGTTCTTTCGACTCCTTGATTACGTGCCTAATAATTTTTTTTTGTTATAAAAACCACAAAGGTTCGACGAAACCTTGGTTTCACCATGGAATCTACGCATCGGGTATAACATTGCGAAAATACGGAAGATTCCGACATAAATTAATTCATTGGTAAATTAAATTCCTGGGAAGTAGGACAAGTTAAAAAAGTATATAAAGTTTTTAGAAAAATTTATTTCAGTTTGTTATAAGTTTTTTGAAAATATCTCGGAATCTAAGCGAGATAGGGTGGTTTTGGATGAATCCTTTTTTGTAGAAAATTTTGAGAGCTACAAAAAAGGGTTCGAGTAAAATTGCGCTATCTCGCTTAGTTTCCAGAGTATTCTTAAAAAACTGATGATAGAATGAAATCTATGTCTGAAAACTTAAAAATTGTTTAAAAAATTGCTTGTAGCTTCTCTTGAAAAGATTTTTGACGCAAGTAGCTTTAGAGAAAAATGTGAGGATGGCTTTTTTGTAGAGAATTTCAAGAGCTACAAAAAAGATGTCTTGGTAAATTCTCGTAAACCTCATCGCCTATGAGATATGAACAGAAAAGCGGAAATTCTCAGACTCTAGGTAAATCGAATTCATTAATTGTATAATTTTTTTTTTCCATCCAATTAAATAATTCAGAGTCTACCCGAGAATTGAAAAATTATGAATTCACATGAATTAAAATAATCCAGACAATTCAATTATAAAGTCATAAAAAAGTCACTGAATTCAAGGTAAAATGACCAAAACAAAGTGTGTGGTCTAGTGAAAAAAAAAACAAAAAAATCAAGTAATCACAAAATTATAACGAAATTTTCATTCAGAATACGTAAAAACTTGAACAATTAAGAGAAAAATAAAAGGATGACAAAAATCCTTCGGTGTATTGGCGCGAAAAAAAAAATATATATATATAAAAATTTGATGAGAAAAAAATATTTTTTCATTCATATTTAATTAGTAATTTGTGTACAACTATATAGAATTCATGTTTACAACGTTGTAAAATTATTTAAATATTTTTATTCTCATGTAATTTCATTAAATCAAATTTTTAATACGAAATGACTACAAGAGAAACAGCAACAACACTATTCTCATATTCAAGGATAACCGCCCGATGAAAATACAAAAAAAATAAATAAATAAAATAAGTATTATAAAGAAAAAAAAAAGAAAAGTGTTTTCTAAATTTAGTGTCGTTTGCTGAAAAAGTAGAGATAAAAAAGAGATAATCCAATGAAAAAACCGGTTGTTCCATTATAAGGGCTCGCCGGATTAGATCAGCTACGAACGAAAAATCATGTGAATTTTTGCTCCAGAGCCAGAGAATTCGAAAGCACAAGAATTTGAAGAAAAAAATTCGAAAAAAACTCTGAAATTAGTTTCGGGATTAAAGAAGTCGATGCTCTCTATCGCAAATATCTCCGGAGGGATCAGGTTTGGTGAATAACACCAGGAGATCTTTTTTTAAGAGAATTTTATGGGTTCCAAAAAAGGTCTCTTGATAAATCCTCGTAAAGCCCATCGCCTTTAAGATATTCTGCATCAAAAAATATAAATTTTTCAAATTAATTACATGTCATGACCAGTTTTTTAAAAAAATATCTTGGAATCTAAACGAGATAGGGCGATTTTAAATGAATCTTTGTGGAAAAAATAAATATATCGATTTATCCTATTATTGGCTTAACCCGTTGGGTTATTGTTGATCAATAAATTAAATAAATGTCTGCAACAATAAGTGTCATTCAAAAACTTGCAAATAGACTCATTGCTCGAAAATATAATCAAAATTTATTGATTTTCCTAGTTGAGAACATAATTAACATAATTATCTCTATAAATACACGAATGACCTCTTCTTTTTTATCTCAAGCACAATTCAGTCGTCCTTTTCACATCCCAATAATCGTTCAGCCTGTTTGAATTTTTCGTCTCTCTCAATTCCTTCCATAGCAAGAGCTTCCTGCATCAGTCCCCTCATAGTTGTAACCAATCGTTTTTCCTTGGCATATTGATATCTACAAACAACGTAGTAAATAATTGAAACACCGCTCATTGTTGCCATTAATGAATGTGCTGCATATCTAGGTCTACTCGTAAACATAAAAACAAGAATTCCAGCACCAACACCACTCATAACTCCATTTAATATTGACTGTCTGTAGCATGGAATTTTTGTTATATCTCTGCCGAATATAACAAGTGGCTGTTGCATAGAATCAATCTGCTTCAAGCGCTCCTCAATTTGCTGCTCCAGATTCGACATTTTTTTTTTAATTTAACAGTTCTTTTATCACTTTTATATTGTTTTTTACTTGAGTTTTGTCGTATTTGTTTGTATAACCTCAAAATTGCGAGAGATGAATTGTGCACCGGTGTTTTATTTCTCAACTGAATTGAGTAAAAGGTTTTGAATTTAGCCGTTGGCCGCGCCAGTGGCCGCGCCAGTGGCCGCGCACGTGCTCAATCGATAAAGCGGGAATTCGAATTTTTCAAATAACTGAGTATTTTTCAAGGATGTTCTACGTAGACAGTAATTTCGTCAGTGTTCCAATCCCTCAACACGAAAAAAATGAGTTTTTCAATTCCTCATCAAAATTATTTTTAGCTAATTATGGAACATTGAGTGTTTAAATAGTATATTATTATTATTACAGTTCACAGATACTTTTTTTATTCTTTATTTAATTAGTTTGAGAATTATTTCGAGAAAAGCGTTGCATTCTAGGAAATTCTGGTGGTGACAATTTTTCGATCATTTTTATCAATTTTAATGCCAATTATTGACCGAATCGTCGTATAAAAATGTAACGTTTGTGCGGGGAGTAATTCCTAATCTATATCCGAAATTTCATCGTTTTTAAGAATTTTTCGAGAAGCTTCTTAAGCTTTTATGAATTTCCCATAAGAACACATGTTAAACGATGGTTTTTTTTTAAATTCTTAGGGGCGAGTGGGGCAAAATGGACATTGTAATGTAACAGTTCGAGATGGATTTTTTTCGATGATCTTATTGGAAAGCTGAGCCTTTCTTTCTTAGAAAATTTTCAGTTTTTCGCAAATATCTCTGGTTCTATTGGTCGTACCGATTCGGGGTTGATCTCAAATGAAAGGTGAGCTCATTTACCATCGATTTATGGCGCTTTGAATTCGAAAATATCATTTTTGGGATGGTTATAGGCCAAAAACTGTTTCACAAAACTGTTCCACAGATATGCCCATAAATACCTCAAAAATCGATATTTTTAAATTGAAAACCATATGAATCGATGGCAAATGATCTCACCTTTCACCTCCTATTGGAATTTTAACGCTACGACAAATAGAACCGAAGATATTCTCAAAAAACTGGGAATTTTCCAAAAAAAGGAAGGGTCTCACCGCTCTAAAATGCTCAGAAAAGTCAAAATTATTAAAAATTCAGAAAAATTAATTCCAGCCCTTGTTTCCCGCCCAAAATTTCCTCAGCATTCCAATGGGATCATCAAAAACAATCTGCCCCCAATATTTCTATTAATTTCAAGAGTTTTCCATAATATTTGCCGAAAAATTTAGATGTGTCTATTTTACACCTGATGTCCATTTTGCCCCACCTTCCCCTAACTTTTAAACGAGGTATGAAAAAAATCCAAAATTCGGCATACGGTTTCTTTATGAACTGAAGAACCTTGGAAAAAAATTTCATTAAATTCTTACATTTTTTAATTTTCTAAATATCGAGGGTCTAAAAGCAGAAGGTCGTATGGGCCAAAATGGCCCTTTCTCTGGCAGAAGGTCGTATATCCTACACATACGACCTTCTGCCTTTAGAGGAGGATCAAATAATTCGAATATATCCGCAGCTGTGCGATAGATATTTCTGACACAATTGTAGATACGACCTTCTGCTTTTATTGCAGTTTCGAATCGTTTCAAATTTCCGTATCATCTGCATTATACTGAAAATTATTATCCACTTCCGAGAAAAATTTTTTCTAATGATTGCATTGAAAAGCTGAGAAAATTTTAGGCGGAAAGCACGTGTCAAAGTTTTTTTTAAATCAATTTTCGGAAAAGTTTACTTTTTTGGCCAAGTATTGAAGGGGTTTCTCTTCTGAAAATCGAAAAAATTCACTTTTTCGGCGATATCTCCGGTTCGATTGGTCGCACTGATTTGAGGTTGGTCTCAAATAAGAGGTGAGCTCATTTCCCATCGATTAATGTGGTTAAAAAATCTTTCTAATCAATTTTTCAAATACTTATTGGTCATTTTCTGAAAATCAGTTTTTGCTCTATAAGTATTTGAAAAATTGATAACTTTTTTTTTCAACCACACGAATCTATGGGAAATGAGCTCATCTATCATTTAAGAACAGCTCCAGGTCGTTACGTTCAATAGAACCAGAGATATTCCCGAAAACCTGAAGTTTTTCAAAAGCAGACGGCTTTTACCTTCAAATTTTGACAAAAAAAATGGAATTTTTGAAAAATTCAAAAAAATAACTTCTGACATATTATTTCCATGTGAAATTCCCTCAGCTTTCCAATGCAATCATCAGAAAAAATCCATCTTCAATATTTTCATCTGTTTCGAGTAAATTTCAGGGTATAAAATACCAAAACCAGCCCGTGTCCGTTTTACCCTACCCTCTCCCAAAGACTTTTTTTCCTCCAAATTAAATTTCCCATTCCCTTGAATTTTTAGAATTTTTTGAAAATTTTGACTCCCTTTTTTTTCTCCTAAAAGCAAAAGGTCGTATATCCACATAATTTTGAGGAGAAAAGTAGTCCTAGGGAAAAAACTCTTGTAGGCACGGTTTTCTCTCTGCATTCCCTACATTTTATTTTTTATTTTTTTTTTTCATAATTTTCTTTTTCATTCTTTCCAGGCAGAAGGTCGTATCCGCCAACTCACGATAAAAGAGGTTGCCCGCGACTATAAACCACTCAAATCGTGGAGAAATCGAAAAAAAAAATTGAAAAACAGGTGGACATACGACCTTCTGCCCCTTTTCAGGACGCGACCCGATTTTTGGCCCATACGACCTTTTGCTTTTAGACCCTCGATATGCAAATTCTCCATTTCTTAAAATTCTTGATCTATCAAAAAATATTTGAAAAAACTAAAAATTCTGAGATATCTGCTATTTTCAGTATCATGTACAATTTACTGTATGAGCTCTGATAGACTCACTAGCTTGGAATTTTTAAGAACAAACATTAAACATTCAAATTAATCATAAGTCGAAGAAGTTAAATAGAAAAATTTATTGATAATTTCATAGTTTTTATAAAATCTATGAATTGCCAAGCAAAATACAAATGATAAAAGTAAATTTGAATCATAAGAATGATGCTTTTAAGCATTAATTATGGAATTAAATTGATGAAGTTCTTTTAATCCTGAACCTTGTAGATTCTAGTGCAGACGATGTCATCGACTTTCATTATCTGTAACAATTAAATTTAATAATAGTGATTTATTTTCATCGAGACCTAATGGATAATTTCCGGTCTTACAATGTATAAATGAAATAACTTGACTTTTACGTTTTACAGGTCAATTCAAATAACTGTAGCGTGACCATTAGCCTTTTATCTAATAAAAGTTACTTCAAACACACATACATATACGTCAAATGAAAGTGAAAAAAAAAAGGAAGACCATTGAATGAAGTCTTCTGAAATTGCATGTCTGTGTTTGTGTCTCACCCGCACAGAAGAAAAATTCAATTTCAGTGCACGTATCTACAAGAGTAGCTGATAATTGGCGGCACTTTTGAACAATCGGGCGGTTATTGTTCGAATGGTCAGTGCACATTCAGTACACAATTTTTTAAAGAATTCAAATTAATCATTCAAAATGTTGAGAAATACAGTAATCAAAATTAATGATGCTAGAATTATTTGCATTGAATGAAAAATCGTTGAATTCAGTAATGAAGACGTTTCATTGTTTCCAAAAATTGACAGAAAAAATGTAAAAAAAAAAAAAAGAATTGAAAATTTCCAGACAAATTCATTTCATTTCGTATATCTCCAGTTTTTTATTATTTATATTTGCTTAATATTTTTTCGTAACTTTTTAAATTCAATGAAAAATCGTTCTACGCCAAAACCACTTTATCTAGCTAAGTTTCCAAAATACTCTAAACAAAAAGCAAATTAATGATGGAATAAATGTTGTCTGATTTGTCTGAAAGTTTCAAAATCTCCAAAATTCCTTTTTTTTTTTTTTATTAAAAAAAAATGATGTACGCACAGCTTTCATTTCATTGGTCGTAAATTCACGTTCGATGATAGTCTCTTTCTCGCCTTTTTGTATATGCATCATTTTATTGCCATCCATAGTGATAACACTCTTGACCTTACGTCCATCAGGCGTCTCTTCATCAAACTCTTCACCAAGTTTAAACTTGATTTCCGAGCTCTTGAATGTACTTGTTGTTTTCAAGGTATAAGTATCATCATTCTTCGTTAATTCAACAACTGGACTGACTTGTGCACCCATTTTTCGCGTCACTAGTCCAACACCTGTTGAGCAAATTTAAAATGAATTAATAATGATAGATAAAAAAAAATAAGGGGAGAATATTATATTATTGCATTGGAAACAAAGGGGCATAAGTGCTTTGTATAAGTATAGCACTTACACCTTTTTAACTCTGAAGCGATGATAACTTACAAAAAAAAAAAACAAAAAAACTGAAGTTAGAGATCTAATCATTCGAACAGATGATTTCGAACGTGTAACGCAGGATTTTTATGTTATATATATTTTTATGTACCATAAAAGGTAAAAACCATGCATAAATGGATATAGAGAAACGAAAAATTCCGAAAAACCCACAAGAGTAAGTTAAATACACAAATATTTATAATATTGGATAAAAAAAATTATTACTGTTATTATTTAATAATAGATGCAAGAAAAGCGGGGATTATTATTATTGTTATTATTGATTTTCCAAGTATAGTCTCTTGGTTTTCTACGTGAGTTTTATATATCGTCTCCTTAAAAGCAAAGGGACGTAAGTGCTATGCTTATACATAGCCCAGGAGAAAAATTGATTTTAAATTATTATAGTTGAGTAGAAACAAAAGGGCATAAGTGTTATGGCTATATACAGAATTTATGTCTCTTTGTCTCTAAGGCAACGTTATGAAAAAAAGTACTTTTTTCACAATGTACTTGAAAATTTGTACTTTTTTCTCCAGTAAATAACTCGAATACTTTGCGTGGAACAATATCAACTTTGATTTTATCATATTGTAAAAAAAAAAAAATACGAGAGAAAAAAGAATCAAGAAAAAAAAAAACTTTAGAAATTTAATACGGATTGATGGAATTACGAAAATACTCATCTTGGGGATTTACGCCCCTTTGAATCTAAGGCGACGATATAAATGTAAAAAAAGAAGACTTGCCCCCTTTTAATGAGGTTGATAACAAGTAATTATAGTTAAGAAGGGGAGATTATGATTAATCAATTAATTAACACACCAAGTCCCTTCATGAACTCATCGAACTTGTCACTCGATATTAGTTTATATCTCTTTCCAAGTACACCAATCATACTTCTTGTAATTCAAAAAAATTAAACAGTTCTCAACAATTCAACGGTCAAATCTACACAGACTGGATTATCAGTATTTTCGAGTGATTTTATTATATACTGTGTTAATCAGTTAATAACGTCACTCTCACTGTCTACCGAAGATAAACGAATGAAGTGGGAAAATGAAGAACGAAAAAAAAATAGAATAAAAATTCATTGAAGTTTGACCTGAGCTATGAATATCCGTTTGTAGATTTGTGCTTTGTTGAATGCGTATTATCTACCGGTGAATTTTAAGTGAGTTTCGTTATCAAGAGATTAAGGAGTTGAAAATTGTTTATATTAGCTTTCAGAAGTTTAGATTGAAGATAACTTTGGTGCAGCTGGGTTGATGAGGATTTATAAAGAGACCTATTTTGTATAGGATTTCATGGCCTACAAAAAAGGTCTCTTGGTAAATCCTCGTAAACCCAGCGGTTTTCGAAATATCTTAGGACAAAGTTCAAAAAAATCAAAAATCAATGATTTCGCTGCTCTAAATATTTGGTATGTACATTCTAGAAGTCTAGATTGCCGATAACTTTGGAGCAGTCGAGTCTACGAGGATTTAACAGAAGACCTTTTTCGTAGAGAATCTTGTGATCAACAAAAAAGGTCTCCTGGAAAATTCTTGTAAAACCAACTGCTCCAAAGTTATTGAGGGACAAAGTTTGAAAAAATGAAAAATCGATGGTTTTTCTGCTGCGAAAATTTCGCATGTAGATAAATGTAAAATAATTCCAAGGTCGCACTTGTTATGCCTGAAAACTAGACCGTGTGAGATTTATCAAATGTATTCATCGTAATTCAATGCGCATACCACGAAGAAAAGGGGGGAGGGAGAGACATCGGACCGCGGTATTACGTGCCGGCAATTTTCGCACGATCGCGTGTGTATCGACTTGTCTCTCCATCCCCTCTCTCTTTCTCTCTTTCATAAACGAGCACGTATATATATAATTGAAAGGGAGTCATCCCTGTTCCAAGAGTGATGCACCGCAGAGTGATTGGAAAATTATAGGTTAGGCGAGGTTTTATTTGATCTCAACGTGTTAACTCGTTAAATACGTGTGAGACACCGGTTTCTGTTCATTCACAGTAAAGTCGACTTATATAGTAGACTTCATTATAGTAGAAACCTGCAACGAGAAAATTAGCGTTAATTGTAACGTGCGCGTTAAAAGGTTCACAGAAATTGCCGAAATCCTGGAAAATCACGTCTTCATAAATGTAAAAGGATCTCCTAAACGAGTGGCTCTAAGAGAAAATGTCAAGATACCTTTTCCGTAGAAAATTAAATTTCCTTCAAAAAAAGTCCCCAGACTTTTCCACCGAAACTCAATAGTTTCTGAGATATTCAAAAAATTACTCCGAAAAAATTCCACCCCAATTTCTTTTTTTTTTATTTTCAATTTAATTCACTGCAATAAATAAATTGCAATTGAGAGAATAAACTGCAGATGAATATTGTGGGTGGATTTTCTCTCTCTCTCTCGTTCATTAATGCAGACGTTGGCGTATTCATTTCCCGTCTAGCAATTGGCCAATAACCGCATGGGTACTTTTCTCGTCAATTCGCATTTCTTTAAAATTTAAAAATAAAGAAAAAATTCTCTATTCTTTAAAATAAAAAACAATCGGATTTTTTTTAATAAAAAAAAAAATTTGCATTTTTCTTAAATTTAACAATATTCAATTAATTCCCAATTTCCCCAATTAATTGAATTCCAATTAATTCCTTCACAATTGAAAGAAGAAAAAAAAATATACATATATATATATTATTTCGTAATAATTAACTTACCCAATGCTTTCATCATTTCATCGAAATTCTCACTGCTAGAGAGTTTGTATTTTTTGCCCAAGAAGTCCGTCATGATTGATGGCAACTGCTTCCTTCTCTCAAATATATCCAATAAATATAAATAAGAAAAATGTGTAGAAACACGTTTTTTTTTTTTTCCTCTCTCCTAATAAAATCCCTGTTGATCTTAGCGTCTTTGGAGCCGGTCGCTGACTGAAATTCCCCAATCCGCAGTAACGCAGCTCGTCGTTCAAACTGAGTTTGCGTTTCGTTTCGTACAGACACACAGGATCACCACCTATTGAAGCGTTGCAGAGAGGCGCAAAAGAGAGAGACACACACACAGCACCGATACAAGTGGCCCAAGAGCCTATCACCTCTGTGTCATGCCACATATAATTACGTAATTCCCCGAAATTCGAAGAAAAAAGAATTAAATTCAACAAACTTGCAAAATTATTATTTTTTTTTATTTTTGAATTTTTCGCGCCTCGAAAAAATGCATATCCGGCTGCAATTTAACTGCAACAATGTGATGCCCTTGCGCCCTTGCTCGCACGTTATCGACGTAAATTTCCGCCCCTGGAAACTGGCCACTTCTTCATCTTCCTCTCTCTCTCTATATATATATTATGAAAAATTGAATAAATGAATAGATTAATAAATTAATAATATATTATGAATTGAATAAATATGCAAATTGAAATCGATTAATGACATTTATCGAATTCAATTGTGACTGTATTTAATTCTATGATTTCATGCTCCCTATTGCTGATTACTCTTTCTCATTTTTCAGATTAAGGAATTTAAAAAAAAAGAAATAATGTTAATTAATTTTTTGTCTCATATGTAATTGGTAAACTGATGTAATTGAAATCTGTATGTTTGTGAAGATGACACGTTTTGTTCTTTTTTTTTCAATTTTCTTCGCAAAGTATTACTTTTGTATCAACATTTTTTGTCCATAGGCCACAAAGCTCTCGGACATAATAAAAACGCTTTTCTCTCTCTCTCTCTCTTTCTTGTTATATTGCCACAGATAGTTTCTCTCTAAAGCCATCTCTGTCATCTAAAAAAAAACGATCCAAGGTTAATGCTCTGAATAAAAAGGGGTAAAGGGGAACTACAGTGGAGATATTTACCGTCTGGACCCGTTCTCATTGGCTCATGAAGTACACGCGTTTTCACTCTCCTCCAATCAGAATCTCCCCCTTTTTTTTTTTTAACGTGAATTCCTTTTATTTCTCGGTAATATTAGGATGTACTTTCACGAGGATTCTGGTCTCCTGGTACTGGAAGATCAATGCGGAAGCTGGAAATGTCTGGATTTGAAGTGTCAGAAGTGAGATGTAGTGGAAGTTCTTTAGGTTTTTTTATCTAAAAAATTTTGAATACACTTAGGATTCCTTAGAATTGCAATTTTTAATGTTTTTTGCAGCCTTTTTTTCTGTCTGAAAAAAAAAAAAGGAAGGTGACGCAGTTTACTGCAGTTTGTTGAAATCAATAGAAATGGACGCACCGGATTGGCCTTTCAATACTGCAGATATGTCTCGTGTTACACGCTATGTTTATGAAAAGATAAATAACAATTTTATGTGTTCTAACAACAATTGATATCGATTTGAAAAAAGAACTTGGGGTTTTTTTTTCAGTTTGATGTAATTTAAAAAATTGGAGTTTTTTGGAGATAACTCTGAAATTATTGGCTTTAGGAGAATTTATCTGGAAACCTTTTTTGTGGAGAATTCAATTTTCCATAAAAAACGTCTTCTGGTAAATTTTCCTAACTGCAATAGTTTTAGAGATATTCATTATTGAATTAACTTTTGTCATTATTTTTCTATTTTTTTCAAAAATTCTTAAATAATGATGAAATAGTGAATAATTAGGGATAAATCAACAGACATGTTCCTTTTTGTGATAAAGTGGATCACTTGAGCTGTGGAAGTGCCACTTCAAACGTTAATAGACTACCAGGAAGCTAGCCTATTATATCCAACTGAATAAATAAGACTTTTTTTTTACAATATGAAGCAAGTAGAAATTTATTCTCTAACATCTGGCAAACATTACACACACATTTCATTCTCATATCAATAAGATTAAATTAATAATAATAATAATAATAATGATAGTTATTTTTACATGCCAAAATGTTTTGATACCAGAAGAATGTCTTATCTCAAGAATTAAAATACGAAAACATCCATATTCTCTCTCTCTCTCTCTCTCTAAGAAAAAAAAACATTGATATTATTAATTTAGTTAATAATTTCTCGTTGTATCGTTCATTGCACAAGTAAATAGAATAAAAGATGTATTTAATATTTTTTAACTTTTTTAGGGGAAGGTGGGGTAAAGTGGACAAGAGTTGATTTTGCTATTTTATACGATGAAAATTGATCGAATTGGATGGAAATATTGGAGATAGGTTTCTTCTGATGATTGCGTTGAAAAGATGAGGAAATTTCCCATGGAAATCAAATGTCAGAAGTTATTTTTTGGAATTTTTCAAAAATTTAATTTTTTGCGCAAGATTTGAAGGGAGAAATCCTTCTGTTTTTGAAAAATTTCAGGTTTTTGGGAATATCTCTGGTTCTATTGGCCGTAGCGCTCTGGGGTTGATCTCAAATGAAAGATGAACTCATTTCCCATGATTTATGGGGTTCAAAAAGAAAAATATAAATTTTCTCAAGTACTTATAGGGCAAAAAATGATTTCAAGAAAATGATGCATAAATATTTAAAAAATTGATTTAAAAAAAATTTCAACCTCATAAATCTATGGGAAATGAACGCATCTTTCATTCGAGATCAGCCCCAGATCGCTACGACCAACAGAACCAAAGATATCGCCGAAAATATGAGTATTTTCGATCTTCAGAAGGAAAATCCCTTCAGAACTTGGCCAAAAAAGGAAATATTTTTCAAAAATTGAAAGAAAATATTTTGACACATGTTCTTCACCTCAAATTTCCTCAGCTTTTCAATGGAATCATTAGAAAATTTCCATCTCGAACCGTTTAATTGGAGTGTCCGTTTCACCCCACCTCCCTATTATTTACTCGTGCAGCCTATACAGTGAAAAATTATTAATCAAATAAATACAACAATCGTGTAAAAAATTAGAAATTAAAAATCAATATTTCCTCTCAATGAATACAAAAAAAAATACCTAAAATCGATTAATTTCAATTTTTCGTTTTCTCGGTGACGTTTGAGTAGCACGAAGCAGTTCAACCACCATCTCCGGATACTTGCTCTGCATCATTCTGAATCCACGTGTCTCCAGTACTTCATGCAGATTAGCATTGATGAATTTGATTATTCTTCCTTTCAATCCCCAGGACTTGGATTGATCGGCAACACAGAGAAACTGGGCTGCTGTTTCTGCCTCCAAATTCCCCAAGATCTCCCTCTCGCAGAGATCCTTGAGTCCTCGTACTTTGTACTGCTCGGATAAAAGCAGCAAATACGGCGACATGCTGTACATATTTGGTGCTCTATCTGTGTATAAAAAATACAAAAGCTCCTTGAATGCCTCCAATTGGACGCCACTCAAAGGCATTTCGTGTTCTTCGTGCGTCATTTTCCCATGCAGAAACATTTCCGCAAAGACTGGACTACGTGCAGCAAGAATTGCTTTATGTGCCTGCAGTTTTGCACCTGAAATGACGAATGTGATGTCTCCGAACTCTTGCTGTTCAAAGAATTTCCCCAATTGATTGGACAAAGACACGGAAACATGCGGCTTTGGCTCGAATTCATGAATAAAAGCTTCTTCAATGATTGTAACGGTGCAGTACAGCAGTAGATCGCCTCCTGAGAGATTCAGAAACTCGAGCAGCTCGTCCCGATTCATGAACTTGTTGAAGCCTTTACCAGCTCCTGGCACGAATTCGTAGTTTTTTGAACTGCTCTTTAGATTTCTCTCTTTACCCGTTTCATCGTAAATTGAGACCTTGAATCTGGCGTCAATTGGTCGTCTTGATGCACGAAGCCAGAGAAGAATCGCCACTGCATCACCCTCCTCATCAGATTTACCACGTGGATAGCACAGTAAACACCACTCATCATTGTAATCAAGACCCGATGAAAATGATGGAGATTCGATATTCTCACCTTTTTCCTCCGGGCAATTCTTGAATTTATCGATTCTCCATGTGTAGGACAGGTTAACTTCTCGCCTGTTGGTTATTGATACTTTGCAGTTGTTTTTTGAGGCTGATGACGTCATAATTTCATTCTTGAGGCTGTTTACTGTTGGGTTAGGTGTAGTATTTGATGATAATGTGGTTGATTTGATTGTTTCACTTGAAGTTTCACTTGACAATTCGACAATTCTAATTATTCTCTTGTTTTGATTGTTTTAACCTGAACAATGGGGTTTTTGATTGAAGGTTTTGGAACCTTTGAACGCAGCCGTTGTGATACCACCTTGAGATTTTCGGCGCATGCGCAGGATCGGAGGGTCTCGAAGAACCGCAAAATTTGGCGGTTTTCAAGAGATTCTAGAAAAATCATGCACGGAGAAGAATTCTAACGAAAATATAATGAAAAATCTGAGTAGAAATTACTGAACCAGGTTCGTTAATTTTTGACCGTTAGTTTTTGACTGTTGAATAACAGTTAGATTTAAAAAAAAAAAAAAAGAAGGTAACAAAAAAAGAGTTTAACAAAATTATTAAAATTATCCAGTTCTTTTAGTGTTAAATTTGTCTACTCAATTGTTTATAGTTTCCAGTCTTTTGGTCATTGTGAGACAGATAGATAGATAAAGTTTATTAAGTCTTATGGACTTTAGGAGTCCATGAGACTAGTAATAGACAAGTAATACAAATTTGACAGCTTAAAAGTCTCTGTACGTTTTTTTAAGTTGATAAATATGAAAAATAAGTTCTATACATGAAGTGTAAGAGAGAGATACTAAGGGATATCTTTAACAGTATTGAGTTCCTGATCAATTCAGCAAATAATGAAATGAAGGAATGATTGTGTGAATAATAAAATGAAGTTTACGTTGCAGATTGAGCAAAAAATAGTGGTAAAAACAATCAAAAATTGATGACATTGGTCCTTGGCAAATATTTCTTTGAAATAATTAAAAAAGTTATTGAATTTAGTTGATTCAAATAGATTAACCAGTTGAATTGATTAAATTCAGTAAATTCAACGACTTTACATATACTAAACTTTTTTCCAACGATATTCACACTATTTACACACCTTGCCCTATTATATAGAATATCAAATGTG
This sequence comes from Aleiodes alternator, assembly GCA_963921955.1. Classification (NCBI taxonomy): domain Eukaryota; kingdom Metazoa; phylum Arthropoda; class Insecta; order Hymenoptera; family Braconidae; genus Aleiodes; species Aleiodes alternator. Next base: position 5,363,004 of record OY998112.1, read on the forward strand.
ATCATCTGATTAGTCACTCAATTGAATGAATAACAGCTCAATGTTCGAAATTGGTGAATCAATAGAGCCATTATAGCACTCTGAAAGCATATTAGAATAATTATTTGATAATGCTCGTAGTAAACACGTGTAATGACACGATATGTACTTACTATCAAAGGATGATACATCTTTAACTTAGCTAACCCGAGTTAGCGTCTATAAAATTTAGCTTCAGTCTTTTACGAGCTTTCATTGAAGTCAAAAGCTCTTGAGTGTTTCAAGAGAAAATCGAATACAGTCCATAAATAACAATGAAACAGACAATTCTGATATTCCTGAACGTGTTGATCATTCACCTAATTTGTGGAGAAAGAGATACAGATTGTCAAATTAGTAGTATAATCACTTTTTGCCTAAAAAATGGAGAAATAATTTATATTAATACTACAAGCGAAACTTCACTTGACTTGCATGCCCCAATGACATCAGTAGCACCATATGCCTTCCGAGATTTATCACGACTTAAAATATTCAGATTGGTTGTAAGTTCATCATTAAAAGTCGAAAAAACGTCATTCGAAGGTTTGATCCAACTGGAAGAATTGGGACTATCTTCATCATTTCTTCCACTGGAATCCAATGTTTTTGCTGCACTGAAATCTCTGAGGTCTTTGCACTTCTACAAATCGAGAGTTGTTTTATCAAAAAAAGGATCATTCAATGGTTTATCAGAATTGAGAAGTCTTTATTTAGCAGAAGCTGGAATAGTCGATATAGGACCAGGTACTTTTCTTGGATTGGAAAAATTGGAGAATTTGATCCTCACAGCCAATCAGATTTCGACGATACGAAGGTATAGGTTCAATTATTTGTTGCAGCTTCGCCAGCTTGATTTGAGCAGAAACAATATCAGTGTGATTGAGGCTGGAGCATTCGATGGCTTGAATTTGAGGTATCTCCATTTGCAGAAGAATAAGTTGACCGTTCTTGTGAGTGGAACATTTCGAGGTGCCTCGATTTATGAACTGCTTCTTTTTTGGAATATCATTGCTGATGTTGAAGTTGATGCATTCAGTAATTCGAAGATTGGGAGAATTGATTTCTCGAGAAATCTAGCTATCGATGATCCAAGAATTTGGGGCGTGCTGGATTCGACTTCAATTTGGAATGCAGAGTATCCACATTGGGGTAGAAAACTGTTTTAAACATATGAATTTGTTGTTTTATGTCCTTTTTGTAGTACTGATTGAGTTATACGTACTTCAATAAGAGAGGAAATATACAGGCGTATAGGATTTATGTATAAAAAATCATATAATTTTCCTGATACCGAATAGACGACCGAAATTCATGAAACACTGTACAATTAGAGTTGAGAATATTATGGATGTCTAGCCGAAATTTCGAGATTATTCACCTAATAGATAATTATTTAGTGCAATAAACTTTGGATGAAATTGTACTGAAAAAATATCTGATACGAGCATGACAAAGCTGCCTCTCGTGAAGCTATTTACTGAAGTTGTGACAACTGATAAAAGCCAGTTGCTGAAATCGTTGGTGACCTCCCACCATAGAAGAGTTCAAGCGATTAAAATTTACCAAAAAATTAGAAAATACTTTCAGTGTTCTGTTAGTCTCCATTAGAGTCGGAGCTGTTGAATTCTGCGTTTCGAGACCAGCAAATAGAGTGTATTGTGATAATGAAGAACGTCATATTGATATTTCTATACGTGCTGATACCTCTCATTTATGGAGATGATGATATTAAATGTGAATCTAATTATGGTTACTTGAGTTTCACCGTTTGTTTTAAAAATAGTGAATTAGTTCATGTTAATCAAACCAAGCATGAAGATACTCTGTCATTTACAGAGTACGATTTTGTATCGATAGCACCAAATGCCTTCCAAGATTTATCAATCAATAAATTGCACTTGCCTCTAGGTCAAACGCGATGGGAATTTATTTCACCTGACCCATTCAGGATACAACAAAAATCATTTGAAGGTCTGCGACAGCTCAAATCATTGACAATAACTGAAGGAATTCTGCAATTGGAACATAATATCGTCGCCTTAGAGTGAAAGGGGCGTAAGTGCCAAAAACACGAAATTCTGGAGTGAAAGGGGCGTATGTCCACTTATCACTCCAAAATGTTTTTTATGGCCTCTGGAACATTATTTGGATAAATGAAAATTAAAATAACAAAGTGGCGTAACTGCCAATTTTAAAATGAAAGGGACGTATCTCCACACTTACGCCCCTTTGTTATTTCCTTTTTAATCGCTCTATAATTGTTAAAGTTAAAGTGAAAAGGACGTATCTCCGCACTTACGCCTCTTTGTTTTTATAAATTTTTTTATCTCAGGAGAATTTTTGGAGTTACGCCCTTTTGTTTTTAGGATTTTTTATTCCAATTTTGGCACTTACGCCTCTTTGTTTTTACACACAGAAAACACTGAGCGTAGAACACGCACAGAAGTGCGTAATCTCTGCACATGTGGGCGTACTTCACGTTCTCACAATCGAACGTGATTTACGCACACTCAGTGCGTGATGTACGCACACTCGGTGCGTGATGTACGCACACGTGTGCGTGATGTACGCACACTTGTGCGTGATCTACGCATACGTGTGCGTGATCTACGCACACTAGTGCTTGATGTACGTACACGTGTGAGTGATGTCCACACACGGTAAATAAGCGATATAGACGTTAATATGGGATTAAGAAGAAGTTTTTCCAGTTTTTCGTGATTGTCTTGGTGAATAAGCGAGATAGAGCAAAATGGACATTAAAATGGGATCACCGGGGAGTTTTTTCAGTTTTTCGCTATCATCTCGGTAAATAAGCGAGATAGAGCGAAATGGGCGTTAATTTGGGATCAGGAGGGAGTTTCTCCAGTTAATCACGATTATCTCGGTGAATAAGCGAGATAGAGCGAAATGGACGTTAATTCTAGAGAAGGAGGGAGCTTTTCCAGTTTTTCGTGATTATCTTGGCGAATAAGCGAGATAGAGCGGAATGGACATTATTATGGGAGCAGGAGGGAGTTTTTCCAGTTTTTCATGACTATCTCGGTGAATCAGCGAGATGGAGCGAAATGGACGTTAATATGGGATCAGGAGGTAGTCTCCTCAACTTTCACAATCATCTCTGTAATTGAGCGAGAGAAGGTGAAATGAACGTTAATTTAGTATCAGGAGGGAGTTTTTTCAGTTTTTCGCGACTATATCGGTGAATAAACGATATAGAGCGAAGTACACATATGGAATTTGAAGGAAGTTTTCAGATGAAATAATATCCTCTCGATCCCAAATTAACGTCGATTTCGCTCTATTTCACTTATTTACCGCTACAGTCGCGAAAAATCTAATCAACTCCCTCCTGATCCTAAATTAACGTCCACTCCGCTCTATCTCGCTAATTCGCCAAGATAATCACGAAAAACTGGAGAAACTCCCTGGTGATCTCATATTAACGTCCATTTCGCCGCATCTCGCTTATTCACCGAGATAATCACGAAAAACTAAAAAAAGTCCCCGGTGATCCCATATTAACGTCCATTTCGCTCTATCTCGCTTATTTACCGAGATGATAGCGAAAAACTGAAAAAACTCCCCGGTGATCCCATATTAATGTCCATTTCGCTCTATCTCACTTATTCACCAAGATTTTAGCGAAAAACTTGAAAAAACTCTCTCCTGATTCAATATTGATATCTATTTCGCTCTATCTCGCTTATTCACCGAGATAATCACGAAAAACTGGAAAAACTCCCCGATGATCCCATATTAACGTCCATTTCGCTCTATCTCGCTTATTTACCGAGATATTAGCGAAAAACTGAAAAAACTCTCTCCTGATTCAATATTGATACCTATTTCGCTCTATCTCACTTATTCACTAAGATAATCACGAAAAACTGGAAAAAGTCCTTCTTGATCCTATATTAACGTCTATTTCGCTTATTTACCGTGTGTGGACATCACGCACACGTGTGCGTACATCACGCACCGAGTGTGCGTACATCACGCACCGAGTGTGCGTACATCACGCACCGAGTGTGCGGAAATCACGTTCGATTGTGAGAACGTGAAGTACGCCCACATGTGCATACATTACGCACTTCTGTGCGTGTTCCACGCTCAGTGTTTTCTGTGTGTAGTGTTTTTCCGATGATTCGAAAAAATTCAATGAAAACACTAAAAACATAGGGGCGTATCTCCGGCACTTACGCCCCTTTGTTATTAGTTTTTTTCCGATGATTCGAAAAAATTCAATGAAAACACTAAAAACAAAGGGGCGTATCTCCGGCACTTACGCCCCTTTGTTATTAGTAAGTGGTACTTACGCCTTTATGTTATTATTTTTTTTTATTTCACTAATATTGCGTAAAAGGCCTTGGAAAGCCTATTGGAGCAATAATGGTGGAGATACGCCTTTTTGTTATTTTGAAAAAAAAAAACGGGAAAAATGGCACTTACGCCCCTTTCACTCTAAGGCGACGATATATTTGCAGCACTGGAATCATTGGAATTTCTGTTTATGTCAGACTGTAGATTTACTTTCGCAAAGAATGGATCATTTACTGGGTTACCAAAACTGAGACAACTTACAATCGAATATACAAATTCATTGGAAATGCTACCAGGAATATTTACTGGATTGGACGAATTGAAGAACTTGCAGCTTTATCAAAATAAAATCACGACCATACGAAAAAATGTCTTCAATCATATGAAGCATCTAGATCTACTCAACTTGAGCTGGAACAAAATTAGCACTATCGATGCTGGTGCATTCAATGGAATGTCTATAAAAACTCTTGACTTGAAAACTAATAAACTGACTATTATTCCTGATGGAACATTCAATGGAGCCTCGATCGATTGTCTAAAACTTGAAGATAATCCGATTATTCAAATTGAGCCTAATGCATTTGTGAATTCAGTTGTTAAACAACTTCAGTATCTCGGAAAGCATGTCACTATTGACAAACAATTTTGGTCTGGCTTGGGGGAATCGACTTTGCTTACTGGAACTTGTGTTTTGGATTAGATATCTAAGTGTATACCACGGTATCAAACTTGAAGAATAAAATAAATTCATTATCTATTAATTGTTTTCTTTATTTCAATGATTATATTGCAACATTTATCATGATATCAATTACTCAATCAAATGATTATTACAAATCGCTGAAACATCTCTCCTCTTCACATGGATATAGTCCATTCAACAAATGATAAAGTGGAGAAATTCTTTCTTTTATTCAAATTTTTTACTGAAGTTATCACTATTAATGTGGACTAGTTTTCGGAATCGCAAATACCTCACGCGATAAAAGAGTTTCAACTGCAAAAATTTCCGTATAAAAATTCACCAAAAAATTAGAAAATAATTTAGTTATTTACGCACTCCTATTATAATGTGTGGTATCTACATTTAGGGACAAGACTATTTCAAACTCCGGGAGATATCGTCGAATGTCAATCAAGAAATGGATTCGTATAAATCTAATATAATTACATCATTTTTAAATCTTCATATCATCACTATATTTTTTATTTTCTAAAGCTCTCTTGTCGGTCCCTAGTCAACCCAACAAAGATAGAATGAGGAAATGATTCGTGTTATCGAAATTATTCACTGAAATTATCACAATTGAGGAAATTGAGTTTCGTTAATCTCAATGACCTCCTGCGATAAGACAGTTTAAACGACAAAAATCGTCTATATAGAAATTCTTCGTGAAATCAGGAAATATTTATAGTAATGAGTGAGTCTTCGCAGAAGTCAAAGCTGTTGAATTTCACGCTTTGAGGAGAACAAATAGAGTTAATTGTGATAATGAAAAACGTCATCATGATATTTTTGATCGTGCTGATACCTTTGATTTGTGCAAACGATAATATTACATGTACATCTCATTGGTACTCGGATGTGATTCTTTGTTTGAAAAATCGTGAGATAATTTATGTCAATCAAATCAAGCATATCAATCGTTGGTTCATTGCAGAGATCGGTATAGACTCGATAGCACCGAATGCCTTTTGGAATTTGTCGATCAGGGACTTAGAACTGACTCTACCTCAAACATTATGGGGAGACACTGCAGTTAAACCATTGAGGATTCAACCAGAGTCATTCGAAGGTTTACGACAGGTCAAAAAATTGATAATAACTCAAGGTAATCTGCAATTGGAACATAATATATTTGCAGCACTAGAATCGTTGGAGTCTCTGATAATGGAGAACTGCAGACTTAAACTCGCGAAGAATGGATCATTTACTGGCTTACTAAGAATGAGAAATATCATTATAAGGTTTAGTAAGTCATTCGAAATGTTACCAGGAATATTTACTGGACTAGAAGAATTAAGGAACTTGTACCTCTACAACAATAACATCACGACTGTACGAAAAAATATATTCAATCATATGAAACAACTCGATATACTCGATTTGAGTTGGAACAAGATTGACACTATCCAGGCTAGGGCATTCGATGGAATTTCTCTCAAAATTCTTTACTTGGAAAGCAATCAATTAACTGTTATTCCTATTGGAGCATTTGATGGAGTATCAATTGATTATCTGATACTTCATGGCAATCAGATTATTGAGATTGAGGCCAATGCATTCGGTAATTCAACTATTAACGAACTTCAGTATACCGGGAGATATATCACTATTGACAAACCATTAGTGGGTTTAGGGAAATTGACTAAACTCAATGGGGATTTCGAGCCATCTAATCCTTTCTGGAAGTATGGAAATAAATAGTATATTACGTTACAAGTTGTGGAAATGCTATTTTGTACACTTGGCTTTACCTCGTAATGTCATCCTCATAATCTTCAAAAATGCCCTCTTGGGAATTTGATAATTCAACTATTGAAGATCTCTGGTATAGCGACGAATTATTATCATGGTCAAACATATCGCTTCACGAATGGTGGGAGTCGGGGAATCGACTATACTCAATGAAAAGTTCGATCCATCTGACTCTTTCTGGAAGTGTATCAATGCATAAAACTTGCAAAATAAAATAATACTATTATCTCCAAACTAACTTCGTCATTTCAATCATTATATTTTACATTTATCATGATATTCTCTTATCAACTACATTTGTAATTACCCAATTAATTGGTGATTCGAAGTAACTGATTCCAAATGTTGAATGCAATGCATTTCGAAATTCGGATATTAAAAAACTGATTAATCAGGACGTACTCATGTCAAATTCAACTGTTATTTCTATTGGCATGTTCGATGTAGCATCAATCGATTGTCTTCAACTTAACTACAATTCAATTCATCAGATTGAGCCCAATGCATTTGTTAATTCAAGGATTGAAGAATTTCACCATTTCGGAGAATACATTAATATCGACAAAAAATTGTCAGGTTTAGAGGAATCAACTATACTTTTTGAGACTTCGGTATCGAATAAGATATCTTAGGCTGCACTCATCTTGGACGCTATGAATGCTACATCCTATAAAATTTTATCTGTGATGTATATCTTTATATACGCGCTAAATGCGCGTAAGTGCCCAGGACGAATGCAGCCTTAATGTATATCAAGAAATGCAAGTTGAAGAATAAATAAAATTATTACATTATCTATTAATCAATTCCTTTATCTTAATTAGTATACTTTACATTCATTATGATATTGATTACTCAATTATTTGATGATTCCAAGTCACTGAAGAATCTCTCATCTTCACACGAATCTTCAACAACAGTACTGTATCTATACATATCATGTTCATAAATAATTTTTAAATGTTCATTAAAAATATTTTCAACCTGCTGTAATTTTCTAGTCTCTCGAGCTTTATCCAACTCTTTCTTCTTCATGTCTCGGTATTTCTGCAGATAATTAGCCAATGGTTCAACATAATTATCAAATCCCAGTGATTCAAGTGCCCTCAGTATATCTTCACCATTCAAAATTTTTCTATCATCCTCGTAGCAGTATTCATTGGCTGCTGATGTGATACACTGAATAAATTCCGTTACACATTCTTGCATAAATTCTTTTGATTGTTTGCTTATTTTTCCGCTCTCTGTTTTAGCGGATTTCATGATTCTCATGATATTGAAAGAAGGCAGAAAGAGTTTATGCACTTGAGATGATGTTGATTGACTTCCAGCATCACTCCGTGATCTCTCGTCACTGGAAATCTCCTTAATTCCTGAAATTTTTTAGTATTAACCTCATAATTGACGAAAAAAAAAGCGTAATTGTAGGTGAAATCATGATGAATCATGTCAAATTTACCCAATGGATCATTTTCAATCGGCCTATTAGCTTCTGCATCTCCAGAACATCCAGGACACTCGATCAAATCATCCAGAATTACTTCCTCAATTTTTTTATCCCCGTTTTTCATGTTTTCTAAGAGTATTTAAATAAATTATTTATGATTATCGGGAAAATCAATTTCACCGGTCACAATACTATCAAAATAAAACAATCAATACATTTGTGTGTCATTGAATTCCTTTATTTGTGTGTTGACAATTTTTCGATGATAATCACTATATTACCATCGGCTGTTAAGCTGGATATCATTTTCATATTTTAGTCGACAGTTTTATTTCGATTTATTCGAAATTAGTAGATTTAAAGGAATTCGGATGATTTGTCAAGATTAATTTAAAGTATCATGGAAAATTGGAAGGTTCCCAGATATAATACTAAAAGATTATCAACTAGCAAGATTTCGCTTACAATTTAGGCTTTATCAAGTACTCGACATTTTAAGTATTTTGTCAAATTAATGCTAAATACAATTAATTCAATGCAATGAATAAATACATGGGACAGTAATAACATTAAAATGAATCTGAGTATGAATTTTTCAAGATTCTCCCTGAGTATTTATTGGACAATACAGTTTCAACATGACTAATTAATATAACTAATGTAATCAATATCACTGTAACTAATGTAAGAATGAGTAATTAAAGTCGTTGCATTCAGTATTCACTCTAATAACATATATTTTCAGTGAATCATTCACTCTCTCTGGTTTTTTTTTTTTTTTAATTTAAACTGGATCTCAGGAAATCCAGAAATTCTGTTACTCTCGTGTAAACACCGGGAATCCCCGGCTCTGCACAACGGTATCCATATGAAACTACGCCTATTTGGTAGAATGAATATACACCTGTTCCATTGGATGCAAACATGAGTGGACCGCCACTGTCTCCCTACAATTAAAAAATTATTTATAATTATTTATAATCATATTTATTTCGATGCTAATTCTCAAATAATATCTCTCAAATATATCATTACCTTAGAAACAACGTGGCATAAGTACTGTGTATAACACATACGCCCATTTGTTTCTGAGGCAATGATATTTAAATTTCCAAGAATTTCTTATCCCTTTCAAATTTCAAGGTATTTCTGAAAAAAAAAAAAAAATCGAATTTACATGACCATTAACTTATTCGGTTTTACCCATTAATTATATAACACTGAAAATAACAGATATCTGATAATTTTTAATTTTTTCTTCTCTCAACAGATAAATTATATATATATACATATTGTACATGTAGAAAATTAAAAAATCGAAAAATTCGAAATATTTAAATATTTTTTTCTATAATAATTTATTTTATTTCTCTAAAAAATGCCTAAAAATTTTTCAGATTTCTACTAATTTCATTATCATTTAATTACTGAATTATAAAGAAATTAATTTGACATACTTGACAAGCATCTTGGCCTCCTCTTGCAGAGCCAGCACATAGGACACGTTTATCTACAACAGCATTTTTGAAACGTGTAAATGCTATTTTACATTTTTCAGTGTCAACTACAGGAACTTGTGCCTGCTGAAGGTGAGTAGATCCAGGGCCACCTAGAATTATTGAAAATGAGTGAGTGTGAATATATTTAAATGCTATAATATAAGATACTACATTATGAATAATTTACAATTGAAGCTCTATAAAATTAATCCTGAAACTAGATAATAAAAAAAATCAAGTGTTTCTTCTTTGGATGAGAGATGTGCGCATTTAGAATATTTGAAAAATTATAAATGCAAATTGTTTCAATATTATTCGTATAATGATTTATTTGTTTGGAAAAATGTGCTAATTTCATCATCATTATATAATTTATCATTTGAAAATTGATCATTATTTAAAAAATATCTCGTGAACAGCGAGATTCACGAGGATTGATCAAGGAACCTTTTTTGTAGAGTATAAAATTTTCTAAAAAAGGATCTCTTGAAGATTTCTTTTGAACCCACTTGATTCGACGATATTTTCAAAATAATGTACGTGAAAACAAAAATTATACTGAAAATAGCAGAACTCTGACAATTTTTATATATTTTTTTATCATGATTTATTGATTCAACAAAATGCACAAGAATTGTCACAGGTCTACTACTTTTATTGTCATTGAAAAATCATTATTATTTAAAAAAAGGGTTCATTGATTTACTCACGGAAAAATATAGATCCCCATCCAGCAATGAACGGAGTTGTCTTCACAAGATCCATAGTACGGAGTTCATCGATCCACGGTAAACATATTGGTTTCATTAATTCTGGAAAGAGAAAATACATGTCAACTTTTGCGCAACAAGCCAAATAAAAAGTATAATGTTATATATTACCCGTGAATGTTACTTCTTCTCGGAGTCGAAGAACAGCAATGTCGTTCGTGTACTGTCTGGGGCTGTACGTTGGATGCTTGGTTACTCTCTCAATGAGAACGTCAATTGGAGAAGCACCATCAGGTATATCGTCATTCAGGTCAAGATCCCCCAATCGAACTATGTAAAGATCATTTCGGCCATGGACACAGTGAGCTGCTGTTAGTACGTGACGAGTGGATACTAGAGTTCCGCCACACAGCCATTTCGGTTTATTCGGCTCTTTCGTCGAACGATAGCCAAGTGCAGCCATCCAGGGCCAAGCACCTAAAAAGCAGAAATCAAGGGAAAATGTATTGTGTGAATATATTCATAATTAGTATTGCTTAGGGGAAAAGGTGGGCATAAGGGGTAAAATGGATAAATCTGAATTTTCATGGTTTTATTCTGAAAAACGATCCAAATTAATAAAAATAATGGAAGTAGGATTTTTCCAATGATTCCATTGAAAAGCTGAGGAAATTTTAGGCGAAAAATATGGGTGAAAATTTTTTTTTTGCATTTTTGAAAAAAAAATAAAAATTTCACTCAATTTTGAAGGGTACCCTCTTTGATTTTTTCGAAAAAAATGTTTTTTTAAAGATATTTCCGGTTCTATCCGTCGTAGCGATTCGCGGGTAGTCTCAAATTAAAGAGGAGCTAATTTCTCACATTTTCGTCAAAGTCTCATTAATTTCCATTGAAAATTACGGAAGTTACAGCCCAAAAAATGATTTTTACAAATTGTCCTGTAATTCCGTCAATTTTTGATAAAAATCGATGTGACTTTAACGAAAATGTGGGGAATGAGCTCCCCTTCAATTTGAGACCACCCGCGAATCGCTGCGACGAATAGAACCGGAGATATCTTCAAAAAACCATTTTTTCGAAAAAATGAAAAGGGGGTACTCTTCAATTTTGGGCCAAAAAAATGAAAATTCGAAAAAATTCGAAAAAATTGATTCCGATACATGTTTTCCGCCTAAAATTCCCTCAGCTTTTCAATGGAATCATCAAGAAACATCTATCTGCAATATTTCCATTGATTTCGCGTAATTTCCACAGTATAAAATATCAAAATTAACATTTCTCCGTTTCAACCCTTGTGTCCATTTTACCTGAGCTTCCCCTATTTATCAATAGATCCTCGTCTTTTCAATACTCACCTAATCTCGCGGGGACACCCTTGACAATCCTGAAGATGGTATTGTCACCAACACCGCAGGTTGGTGCGTAGATTGGCCAATATTTCCCGGAATTTCGGGTAGGAGGTGCCGTTGGCGGAGGACTAGTCGTTCTTCTCTCATTGTTAGAAGAGTCTTCACCAATTGGACAGCAAATAATGATGGTGGAACCATCACGCGTGCAGACAGAAGCTCTCAAGAAGTCGCCAATTGCGTTTCCATGGACCCTGAGGAGGCTTAGTAGCGGATTGCACTGGGTAATGTCCATGCAGACGCCAGTTTGGCCAATTGGGTTTGTGCACTGTTCTGTAAATAATTTATGATTTTTATTGAAGTATTATGATTTTTATTGAAGTTCTGAGGAACTATTAAAAACCTCAATCTTTGTTATTAATGATGGAAATGCCGATGAAAGGAATCGAGACCAAATGAGGTGATTTTTTGATGATTCCACTGGAAAGCTGAGGAACATTGCATTGAAAATCATGCGCCACTATTTATTTTTCCGAATTTTTTAGAAATTCTTTTTTTTTTTTAGGGAAGATTCAGAGGTAAAAGACTTTCTTTTTTTGAAAAATTTCGATTTTTCGAGGATATCTTTGGTTTTATTGGTCGTAACGACTTGGAGTTGAACTCAAATGGAAGGCGAGAGTACTGCCAGCTATTTATGTGGTTTCGAAGAAGAAAATACAGATTTTTGAGATACTTGTGGAGCGAACACTGATTTTTACAAGAGGGCCAATAAATATCTTAAAAATCGATGATTTGCAATTTTTTGTGACTCAAATTGATATCAAATAGTCTCAACTTTCATTTGAGACCCGCTTCAAGTCATTACGACGAATAAAACCGAAGAAATCCTCGAAAAAATGGAAAAAACGAAAGTAGAAAGGATTTGACTCCTCATGCCTTCCTGAAATGGTAGAATTTCCAAAAAAATTCAAAAAAATAACTTCAGATACGTATTTTCCACCTCAAATTCCCCCTGTTTTCAATAAAATCATTAAAGAAATCCAATCTCCAATACTTCTACTCATTCTAACTAATTTTCATTCCAAACAACATTCAAATCCCACGAAAAAAACCCCAATATTTACAGTTTAATTATCGATACGCTAATGCCCTTCGCATTTCCAAAGAATCAAGCACATAAAACACTAAAAAAAACCCAAGTCCACGGCCTTTTCCATCAAATTCCCCCTGAACTCACGGGAATTCCCCATAATCATCAAAAAAAAGGTATTAAAAAAAACAAGAAAATTAAATAAACCCATTATAAAAAACTGATACCAATAAATTTTTACTATTCAGTATTTACTACTTTTCAAATACAAAACACCCACTCATTCTCAGAAATCGTGAAATGAATTATTAATGAAATAGAATCGAAAAAAAAAAAAAAAACACACGCGAAGCTATTACATCAAATTTCATTCCAACGCTTCTCTGCGAATGTATTTATTTATGTGTGTGTGTAAAAAAAAATTAAGCATTTACGTCATTGATTTCATCTTCTGTGAAGAGAGGAAACGTATTTCGCCATCAAGAGCTCGACGACCTTGCTAGTAATGATAAATGATAGAATTCAACAAGTCACTCCAATAAATTACGAATCACGACCGAAAAATTCCAATTAATTTACTCTAAAAATGGTAGAAATGTATAATGTTATTGTCTATATACTAACCCTGGGATTCTACCAATGTCAGTTGAAAGAGTCCTAGAAGAGCCAGAAACACTTGAAAATTGAGGCTGGCCATAATTTCAATTTTTTTTTTCTCAAAAATTCACTTGAAATGAATGATGCCTGTTTGCTAATTGTTACAGACTGGTCTAGTGATCAAGGGGAATTCCGTTCTTTAATTTGTTAAAGAGCTTCATTAAATTGCACGTAACAGGTCTCTCGAGATCACTGAGGCGATACACGATCACAAGGTGACTGTCACTATTTGCTTGCTCGCAGTTTCCTTTTATACTTGGTGAATGCTGTAGTCACATACGCACCAGAAAAGAATCTCATGGAGGGAATCTCATTGGGATACGTTTTTTTTTTCTCTTTTTGCTGGCTATTGGAGTTATTGGAGAAATTTTCGTGGAAAAAGTGCGAAAATGAGAGGTAAAAAATTGAGGGACGAAATCAACTTGGGCTCTGATAATTGAGTTTACAATGGTAATGATTCGGGGAAAGAGCATATTCTTCTTTGAATGTATCCAGAAAGAATTGCTGAATGCCTTAGGCATGCTGGTTATTCTTAATTATTCGATAGCCTTGATCTATTCGAATTATCAATGAGGAGGCATCAAATTCTTTCATCAAATTTCATTCTATTTTTCATTCAAATTTACTTGTTGTTTCAGATGAAACGGAAACTGTGTGTTGAATTGCAGCCAATTACCTGTAAGTGTTTCAATTAATCGTTAATTGCTCACTTAGATATCAGAATGATACATAAATGACGCTTGATAAAATATTGTTACAATTCCATTTATCTATGTGTATTTATAGAAATTTTATGTGTTTTGATTGTTTAGGAATCTGTCACGCAATTACAAGGCTGAAGGAAAGAATCCTAATTGAATTTATTGGATATTACAACCAGCTTTTTACTGGAAAATTTTGAACCATTGAACGAAGGAAAAAAAAACTAAATTAAATTGATTGAGTTCTAGCAATACTAGGTGGTCTTGATTTCTGATACTTTAGAGCTCGTTTCTGACAACATTGATCGAAGGCATCAATCATTTGCTCATTGAAATGTGCATAAAAAAATATAGAATTACTCTAATTATTTTGATACATATTTATTGCGGTAAACGAGCTCAGTAATTTAATAGGGAAAAGTGGGGCAAAATGGACATCAGGGGTAAAAAGGACACAGCCAAATTTTTAGGCAAAATATCATGAAAAACTCTTGAAATTAATAAAAAATTGGCGGTAGATTGTTTTTGATGATTTCATTGGAAAGCTGAGGAAATTTTAGGTAGGAAACAAGTGCCGGATTTAATTTTTTTTAATTTTTGGCGATTTTGACTTTTTTGAGCACTTTAGAGGAGTAAAATCCTTGCTTTTTTTTGAAAATTTTCGGTTTTTTGAGAATATCTTCGGTTCTATTCATCGCAGCGTTAAAATTTTGACAGGAGGTGAAACGCGAGACCATTCGTCATCGATTTATGGGGTTTTCAATTCCAAAATATCGATTTTTGAGGTATTCATGGGCATTTTTGTGAAACAGTTTTGTAAAACAGTTTTTGGCCTATAACCATCCAAAAAATTGATATTTTCGAATTGAAAACCCCATAAATCGATGGGAAATGAGCTCACTTTCCATTTGAGACCAACCCCGAATTGTTACGACCAATAGAACCAGAGATATTTGCTAAAAAACTTTAAATCTTCTAAGAAGGAAAGGCTTTACCCCTCAAAAACGCCAAAAAACATGGAATTTTCAAAAAAATCAAGAAAAAATACATCTGACACTTGTTTTCCGGCTAAAATTTTCTCAGCTTTTCAATAGAATCATCAAAAAAAATCCATCTCTAACCGTTTCATTATAGTGTCCATTTTGCCCCACTCTCCCCTATAGAGTGAATTGTCCAGTGGTCAAACGGATAAGACTCGTCAGATACCAGTGATCGAACATAAAAAATTTAATAATTACTCGTATAGGGGAAGATGGGGCAAAATGGACATCAGGGGTAAAATGGACACATGTAAATTTTTCGGCAAATATTATAGTAAACTCTTGAAATTAATAGAAATATTGGTGGTAGATTGTTTTTGATGATTTCATTGGAAAACTGAGGAAATTTCAGACAGAAAACAAGTTCTGGAATTAATTTTTATGGATTTTTTGCGATTTTGACTTTTATGAGCATTTTAGAGCCTTTCTTTTTTTGAAAATTTTCAGTTTTTTGAGAATATCTTTGATTCTATTTGTCGTAGCGTGAAAATTCTAAATGGAGGTGAAAGGTGAGATCATTTGCCATCGATTCATAGGGTTTTCAATTAAAAAATATCGATTTTCAAATTATTTATGGGCATTTTTGTGAAACAGTTTTGTGAAACAGTCTTTGCCCTATAACTATCCCAAAAAATGATATTTTTGAATTCAAATTCCCATAAATCGATGGGAAATGAGCTCACCTTTCATTCAAGACCAACCCTGAATTGCTACGACCAATGAAAACACAGATATTTGTAAGAAACTGAAAATTTTCAAAAGAGGAAAGGCTTTTCACCCCTCAAAGTTCCGAAAATCATCAAATTTTCAAAAAAAAATCGAAAAAAAATAGACGAGACACTCATTTTCCGGCTAGAATTTCCTCAGCTTTCCGATAAAATGATGAAAAAAAATCTATCTCTAACCGTTTCAAAACAGTGTCCATTTTGCCCCACTCTCCCCTATTCAATAATTTTTCAGATTCTTATTCGAGTTGATGAACATTATATTGTGTTTGAAAGATTAAAAAAATTTACATTTGCGCTGGATTACAACTTTTTTCACGGAAAAATAAGTTTAATTGTTCATTCATTGGATGAGTTTGAACACTGGTCACATTATCCTACTGTGGAATCAAATATGGCAGAGAAATTTGCAAAAAAATTGTCAGTTATTTCTTTGTTTTTTTTTTTCAACATTGTAATAAAAAAGATGAATTATCTTTCCTCAAATTGTGTTTCATTGTGTTTGTCTTGTTGATACATTGTATTCATTGAGTTTCATTGAAAATGTAATATGCATATGATTAATCGATTAATACGATCGTATATTCATGAATCTATTGACTTTTCATAACATTTTGACACTTCAAATGAATATTAAAAAATTTTATTTCCTCAAAATTTTTGACCTCTCTTTGTCCATATAAATAGTGAGACTGAATGAATCTTCAGTTTTCGATTGGTAACAATTGATCATTGTAACATCAGTGAAAATTTCCGAAAAATGACAATTTGTAAGTTAGTAAGTTAAGTTATTAAATTGTAATTTCTGGATTTTTATATGAATGTCTATTCATAGAAATTAATTGATCTATATTTAATTGTATAGCACGAGAGGAAAAAACAAGCTCCGGAAATGACGAATCATTGAAAACTCATGAAAATCGGAAAAACCAGAATGCAAACGAGAAAGAAAGAAATTCACTGCTTGAAAAATTGGAAAAATCCTTTCAATCACCGACAAAATTTGTCTGGCCAAATATCTTTCTCATGGGAATTTGGCATATCTTCACGATTTACTACATTTTTACATTTCCATTTTTGAAATACAAAGGCCTGATGCTCTGGGGTGAGTATGATGCTGTAAATTTTAAATAGAAAATTATCACGTTAGAAACAAAGTGACGTAAGTGTTGTGTATAAACATAGTATTTACGCTCTTTTATTTTTATGGCAATAAAATATGAAAAACTACAGCAATCATACTTTTTTTCCCGCACGCCGTGCGAAAAGTGGTTTTTTTTTAGAGCATTTGATTTTATCGACCGTGTATTTATTATTATTATTATTATTATTATTATTATTATTTGCGTGATATCACTTTAACGATAACTTCGATAATATATAGTTCATTTATGAGAATTTTCTCTGAACTTAAATGGAGAGATGGCTCAGAGTGCTCGATTATTCAAATTTCTAAGCTATTCAGATTATAGTAGTTGAAATCTCATATTATCGAGTAAAGATGGAAATTAAATTACTGAATAAATTAATTAAATGGTTATTTTTTGCACGCTACATGAGCGGCCAGTTGCACTTTCCGCACGTTGTACCTAAATGAAGAACTATACATAACACGTGCGGTAAAGACTTTCAGAATTGCGTGATTACAAAATTCGCTTTTGGTTCGTTTTGCAACATCGCACTCGTCAGGATAATAATAATGTAATATTAGAAACAAGAATAATAATATACTAGTATTATCTAACAAGTGCGGTAAAGCTATTTTCCGACGAGTGTGAGGCTGCAAAACAAGCCGAAAGCGAGTACTGCTTTTTCATGTACAATGTGTTTTTTTAAGGTGTAAGAATGGCTTCATCGGTCTTACTTAGAATTTCTCATTTATTTAAAATGAAAAAATATACAAATCCCAACGTTTCGATCTCATTCTGAGATCCTCATCAGGGGGTTTAAAATACACTGCAAATTAATATTAACAATTAAGTCATATGATAAAAGTTGGAAATTTACAATTATTATTGCTATTAGCATGGAAGCTTTATACTATTTTCATATACTACTGGTGTCATTTTTCATATTTTTAGTCTCTCAATTCTGAACTTTTTTTATATTATTATTATATATAAAAAACCATATTATTATATATAAATATATAATATATATTATATTATTATATGTGAAGCTATTTTTACACCTCAAAAAAACAAGATTACGGTCATAAAAAAACAAAATTAAAATCCACAATGTGTGGTAAGTACCACTGTCCGCACTTTTGGACATAGCGTGCGAGAAATACTTTATCGCCCTTATTAGATAATGTACCATTTTATTTTATGCAGCAATTGTACTGGCAGAGCTGAATATACTAGGCAATACAGCTGGTTGTCACAGGCTCTGGAGTCATCGTACGTACAAAGCGAAATTTCCCTTACGCCTATTTCTCGCAGTGGTTTACATCTCTTCTGGACTGGTAAATTAAGAAAAAACAATCAAATCTATATTTTTCCAGAATTAACTTCCTGGATATTCAAGAAACTAAGCGAGATAGAGGAATTTTCGGTGGAGATGTTTTTTCGCAGGGAATTTTAAGAGCTACAGAAAAAAATTTCCACAAAAAAAATTACCTATCTCATTTAGCTTCCGAGATCTTTCATAAATAATGATTACGAAAATTGATTTTTACAATTATCGAGCAGAATCGAATATCTCACTGGGTGAGAAATCATCGGGTACATCATAAATACACGGACACAGATGCTGATCCTCACAACAGTTCGCGTGGTTTCTTTTTCTGTCACATTGGATGGTACATGGTGAAAGGACATCCGGATATCACGAGAATGGGGGAAAAAATTGATAACAGCGATCTGAAGGCAGATCCAATTGTTGTTTTCTTTGATAAGTATGTTTACACCTATTGTTCAATTTATATTTATCAACTTTTTTTTATATCTTATCATTGTTGCATGAAATGAATTAATTCTTGTCTTTCATATTTTTAGGCACTTTGTAGCAACAAAGATTCTTCTCTGCTTCATTCTTCCAGTCTTCATTCCAGTCTATTTCTTCGGACAGGATTTGGGGGCCTCTATTATCACTCAATGGTTCTTCAGATATCCATACGCAGTTCATGCAATCTTGGCAATCAATAGTTTTGCACACATGTACGGCTCTCGCAGCTATGACAAGTAATTAGAGTCAATGATAACGATCTTCTGAACAACAAGTACGTTCGATGTTCAATTAACGAACATTATATTTTTTCAGAACTATCAGACCAACTGAAAATGCATTTGTATCATTGATTGCAACTGGTGAAGGCTGGCATAATTATCATCACAGTTTTCCATGGGACTACAAAGCAGCAGAATACGGCAGCTATGTCTTCAATCGAGCCACGGGATTTATTGATTTGTGTGGAAAACTTGGATTAGCTTCTGATTTCAAACAAGTTGATCCTCAATATATCAAGAGAATCGTCGAACGCAAGGGTGATGGGAGCCATGCAGTTTATGTGACTAAAAAAAATCAAGATAAGATTGAACTTGTTGGAGAACCACCTTATTGATATAGTTGATAAGCTCATACTTATTGCAATATTATCGAAATGATAGAAGAGAGATGGACCTTTGCTTTACAAAAAGCACCAATCATCGAGAAATACCACGTATTGGGGTAGTCATATGAAGCGAAGTGAAAGATGAAGACAAAAATATCAAGAAACTCATTCTTTTTTCCTCTCGCTTCTTTTTTCTCATGCTTTTTTCTTATTTGAATTCTCCGAATGTTCAATGCATTTAAAAGAACTGCAGTACTCAGAGAATGAAAAATATGTTTAAGTGCATTTTAATTGAACTTACATAATCACTCCGTGTGTAATTATTCAAGCCATCAAATGTTTATACTATTTGAGGATCTTCTGAATATTTATCTTCAAGGTTGTTTATTAAAAATTGTAATTATTGAAGATGAATGCACATACATTAATACCATTCATTCTGCTACTGTTTGAATCATTGAAAAGAAATCAATTTCCGTCATTTCATTCATTCCTCAACGAATTATGGAAATCAGTGAACTTGAAATAAAGAATGACCCTAATCATTCATTAAATCTATGAAGAGAAAAAATGAAGTAGCTCCTGTGATATACAACCTTTCATATCATACATCTCATTTTTCTATTCATTTTTTATTGAAAAAAATCTTGAGAACTAAACAAAATATCCAAATTTTGGCAGAAACGTTTTTTGAAGCTTTGTTGTTCCTCTAAAAAAGAGATTTCCTCAAAAATTCCCCTATCTCGCTTAGTTTCCGATAAACTCTCCTGAGAATGATGGGAAAACGGTCAATTCATCTCGATAACGATCTCACATTACACGAGTAATAATAACACTACACATATTACGTCACTCTCTGATAACTGAAGCCTACATACGTAGTCGAGACATTAAGCGGAAGCAGACAGTCACTCACCAGTACTTATACAAACAAGTGCTTACACTGCGTAATAAAAATAATCATTGCAGTGAAAACGACATTTGTTGAAATGACATTCGGATTAATCGAGTTTCTCGTTACCATAGTGACCTTAATAACCGGGATTTATTATTATTTAACGTGGACCTACGACTTCTGGAGGTTGCGAGGAGTAGTTGGACCTAAACCTGACATTCTTTTCGGTAATGCGAAGGACGTGGCCCTTGGAAAGATCTCCTTTGCAGCATGCACGAAGGAACTCTACGATAAGTACCGTGATGAACCATTTATTGGAATCTTCATGAGACGTGAACCGGTCCTCATCCTCCACGACATGGAGCACATAAAGTCAGTTCTCATAAGAGATTTCAACAATTTCGCGGATCGTGGAGCAAGGGTAGATGTCCATCAGCCTCTCTCCGAGCATTTGTTCCTCCTGGAGGCAAAAAGGTGGCGTCCACTGAGATTAAAACTGTCGCCAGTATTTACTTCCGGGAAGCTGCGGGAGATGTTTTATCTGATAGATCAATGTGGTAATCGTCTGGAAACGTATCTAGAAGATGTAAATGGCCAATGTCTCGATATGCGTGACATTGCTGCTAAATTTACAACCGATGTTATTGGTCTCTGCGCTTTTGGTGTCGATGCCAATGCACTTGAAGATGAGGACAGTGTCTTCAGGAAAATGGGTAAGCAGATTTTCCGGTTGGATTGGAAGTTTTCGATGAGGCTGAAGCTGATGGAGTTTGCACCACCTCTTTACAGACTTATCGGGGGCTTTTTGACGGATAAAGCACTTACAGATTTCTTTGTCAACCTTACGCGTGATACGATCAAGTACAGAGAGGAGAATAACGTGGTACGGCATGACTTTATTGATCTGTTGAGAGCTTTGAGAGATGATCCAAGCAAGATTGATAATATTGAGCTGACAGATGTGCTGATGGCTGCACAGCTCTTCGTTTTCTTCATCGCTGGTTTCGAGACCTCCTCCTCAACAATGAGCAACTGTCTCTATGAACTTGCGATGAATCATGAGGTCCAGGGGAAGCTGAGGGAAGAAATTCGGAAGGGACTCGCTGAGACTGGCGGGAAGCTGACGTATGAGGGAATCAGGAAGATGGAGTATCTTGATAAAGTAGTTAATGAGACCTTGAGGAAGTATCCACCGTTGACGGTGTTGATGAGACAAGCTGCGGCGGAATATACATTTCCAGGGACTAACCTTACCATTCCTGCTGATACCAAAATCTTCATTCCTATTTATGGAATTCAGCATGATCCCAAGTATTTTCCAGAGCCCGAGACCTTCAATCCGGAGAATTTCAGTGAAGAAGCTATCAGCAACCGCTCGCAGATGTCTTTCCTGACGTTTGGAGATGGCCCCAGAAACTGTATCGGTAATAATTTCGTTTTTATCTGAAGAATGTTGAGAAATTCTGAGTTAATTCTTTTTTTTATCTGCAGGGGCACGATTCGGGAGGATCCAGACAAAAGTTGGACTTGTGAAGATTCTGGAAAAGTTTTCAGTTGATGCTTGCGAGAAAACTGATAAGAATTATAAGCTCGATATCAAAGCTTTTCTTCTGACTCCTGCAAATGGAATTGTCATTAAAGTGATGAAGTGTACATTGTAATCTGCATGATCGAGTGCAATGTAACTGAGATAATGACGTTTTGTGTAATCTATTATCGTGATGCTGTGCGATTTACCTATAGTCATGTCATATAAGTATTGTTAACATGGCATAAACTGGTTTTTCATCTCATTTGTTCTTTCATTGTTCCTTCCTGCTATAGAGATCATTATAAATATTATTAAAAGAATATATTTGTTACATTCCTTTAAATCTTGGAAAATTTGAAGAAATGTGAAAAATTATGAAGGAATTTCAATTTTCATTGGAGTATGGATAGAGGATTCTGAAATGATACAATTTTTTTTTAATTTCTCATTTATTAATTATTACACACCGAAGGTATGTTCCCTTTTCGAGATGTCTTCTCATACAATTTAAGAATTTTCTGGATGTTTATCTTCAAGATTATTTATTATAAATTGCGATTAATTAGTATTGTTGGATCAATTTCTTCCAACGTCCCATGATCCTTACTCAATAATTCACAAACATGGAAATGAAAAACACAATTTATTGAGGATAGATGCACATACATTAATTCCATTCATTCTACTACCATTCGAATCATTGAAGGAAAATCGATTTCCATCATTCCATTTATTCTTCAAGGAATTTTGATAAGCAGTGAACTGGAAATAATGAATGGGCCCAGTCATTCATTAAATCCACAAAAAGAAAAAATGAAGTACCTCCTCCGTTATCTCGCTTAGTTTCTGATAAACTCTCCTAAGAATTATAAAAAAAAACAGTCAATTCATCTTGATGAAGATCTTACATTCCACGAGTAATAACACTACACATATTACGTCACTGTCTGATAACTACAGCCTACATGTATAGTCGAGAAGTTCAGCGGAATCAGACAGTCTCTCACCAGTATTTAGACAAACAAGTCCTTACACAGCGCAATAAAAATAATTGGTGAAGTGAAAACGGCATTCTTCAAAATGACATTCGGATTAATCGAGTTCCTCCTCACTATAGTGGCCCTAATAATCGGAATTTATTATTATATAACGTGGATCTACGACTTCTGGAGATCCAGAGGAGTAGTTGGACCTAAACCCGAGATTCTTTTTGGCAATATGAAAGATGTGGCCCTCAGGAAGACCTCTTCCGCAGCATGGACGAAGGAACTCTACGATAAATACCGTGATGAACCATTTATTGGAATCTTCATGAGAAGAGAACCGGTCCTAATCCTCCACGACATGGAGCACATAAAGACAGTTCTCATAAGAGACTTCAACAATTTCACGGATCGTGGAGCAAGGGTGGATATTCATCAGCCTCTCTCCGAGCATTTGTTTGGCCTGGAGACAAAAAGGTGGCGACCACTGAGATCAAAATTGTCGCCAGTATTTACTTCTGGGAAGCTGCGGGAGATGTTTTATCTGATAGATCAATGTGGTGATCGTCTGGAAAAGTACCTGGAAGATGTAAATGGCCAGTGCCTCGATATGCGTGACATTGCCGCTAAATTTACAACCGATGTTATCGGTCTCTGTGCTTTTGGCGTCAACTCAAATGCACTTGAAAATGAAGACAGTGTCTTCAGGAAAATAGGGAAAAAGGTTTTCCAGTTAGACTGGAAGAGGTCGCTTAAACTGAAATTGATTGCATTCGCACCACCTCTTTACAGACTCGCCGGTGGCTTGCTGACGGATAGAACCCTCGAGAATTTCTTTGTCAGTCTCACACGTGACACGATCAAGTATAGAGAAGAGAACAACGTGGTGCGGCATGACTTTGTTGATCTGTTGAGAGCTTTGAAAGATGATCCAAGCAAAATAGATGATATTGAGCTGACGGATGCGCTGATGGCTGCTCAGCTCTTCGGCTTTTTCGTTGCTGGATTCGAGACCTCGTCTTCAACAATGAGCAACTGTCTCTATGAACTTGCGATGAATCATGAGGTCCAGGAGAAACTGAGGGAAGAAATCCGGAAGGGACTCGCTGAGACTGGTGGGAAGCTAACGTATGAGGGGATCAGGAAGATGCAGTACCTTGATAAAGTAGTTAATGAGACTTTGAGGAAGTATCCACCGTTGACGTCGCTGACGAGACAAGCTGCGGCGGAATATACATTTCCAGGAACTAATCTTACTATTCCTGCTAATACCAAAGTCTTTATTCCCATTTATGGAATTCAGCATGATCCCAAGTATTTTCCGGAGCCCGAGACCTTCAATCCGGAGAATTTTAGCGAGGAAGCTATCGGCAATCGCTCGCAAATGTCTTTCCTGTCGTTCGGAGATGGTCCCAGAAACTGTATCGGTAATAATTTTGTTTTTACCTGAAGAATGTTGAGAAATTTGGAGCTAATTCTTTTTTTTATCTGCAGGTGCACGATTCGGGAGGATCCAGACAAAAGTTGGACTTGTGAAGATTCTGGAAAAATTTTCAGTCGATGTTTGCGAGAAAACTGATAAAAATTATGAGATCGATGTCAAAGCTTTTCTTCTGACACCTGCAAATGGAATTGTCATTAGAGTGATGAAGTGTTCATTGTCATCTGCATGATCGAGTGCTCTGTTAATAAGATAATGTCGTTTTGTGTAATTCATCATCACGATTCTGTGCGACTCGCCTAGTCATTTCATATAAGTATTGATAACATAGAATAAACTGGTTTTTATCTTATTTGTTCTTTTATTGTTCCTTCTTGCTATGGAGATTATTATAAATATTATTAAAGAGATATATTTGTTACATTTCTTTAAATCTTGAAACACTCGAAGAAATGTAAAAAATAATTAAAAAATTCAATTTTCAATTAATTTTTTGTTTCGGGAGTTTATTTCATCCCTTATGACATATTTCACAAATTCACTGAATCAAATTTGATAGTTTCATCTTGTATAAATTGTTATTAATTATTTGGTACAAAAATTTAACTTTTTTCCGATTGTACCTCCAAATCAAATGTTCATACAATTCAAGAATCTTCTGGATATTTCTCTCCCAGGTTGTTCATCATAAACTGTAATTATTGAAGGTGGATGCACATGCATTCATACCATTCATTCTACTACCATTCGAATCATTGGAGGATGTTATGTCCGAAGATGTCCGTCGCGTCTGAGGACTACTTAGATTTATTTTCGAACACAAAGGCTTGAATTATAATTTTATTTTTAATGAACGCGACTATGTTTTGTACCTTTTTATGTCGTGTTGAGGGAATATGGGTTTAATGGATTTTTAGGAAAATGGAGATATTGAATGTTTTATAAAAGAGAGACGGAGATAACTGACTGAATTTTATAATATTTCAAACAATGATGATTCAGTGGAATTGACAATAAGGTTTCACAATTTTGATTGACGTTGAAAGTTTGGAATTAAGATGTTTTTAGGTTGACGGTACTCACTCTTCTTTTAATGATTTATATTAAACAATATTATTCTATTTCTTATTTAAGAGGTGATTCCCTCGACCATCTTCCGTAAAGGCTTTTTAATACCAGGGAAGTTATCTTCAATCACCGATTAAATTGTTATTATTTTAATTAATTATTGAATTTTGAATAGTTGAATTAATTTGAGTTCGTTCACTGTCAAGAATAACTTCGCACCTTTATTCGAACTAACGGAAGACTACTCTCGATTTAAGGCTACCGTTTGCCCATTAATTAATTAATAAAACCTCCTTTTACGGTTATTTGAATTCTATTAACAATTAAAGATCAATTTGGCGTTCCGTTGTCTAGTGTTACTTTTCTCTTCCGTGACGATTCTACTTGAGAGAATTTTGATTTAGGGTTTTGATTTTACACCTTATCTAAAAGGTGATTTCTTCGACCGTCTTCCGTAAAGGGTTTCTAATTCCAGGGAAGTTGTCTTCAATCACCGTATTTATTAACTATTATTTTAAGATTTTGTTTGAATTAAAAATGAGTTCGTTCACAAACAGAGATATCTGTTACACTTTTATTTGAACAACAAGAGACTACTTTCGATTTAAGGCTGCCGTTTGCCCATTAACTAGCTAATAAGTCCCCCTTTATGGTTAATAAAGACTTCGATTAGTAGTTAAAGATCAATTTGGCGTCTCGCTGCCTAGTGCTTCGAGCCTCTCTCTATTTTGGCAACTCCTACTTGGGAGCAGGTGAACGACTGACGAAAACGCGAAAATGATCTTATTTATAACATTCGAAAATCACCTGGTTATTGCCCTTTCCGAATAAGCAATAATCAGCACCTTCGTAAGTTAATTTAAAAAGAATTGAAAAGAAAAACTGCCGTTTTGCAGCGTTGCAGGTTATTCACCTCGTGGTGAATAACTCTTTTTTTATTTCCAAAGACTGAAAAATTTGCGGACATAACAAGGAAAATCGATTTCCATCATTCCATTTATTCTTTAATGAATTTTGAAAATCAGTGAACTGAAAATAATGAATGACCCTAATCATTCATTAAATCCACGAAAAAGAAAATAAAGTAGTTCCTGTGATATAAAACCTTTTTTTATCACAAGTCTCATCTTCCTATTGATTCTCCATTTAAAAAATCTCGAGGACTAAACAAAATATCGAAATTTTTGTAGAAACCTTTTTCGTAGCTCTGTTTCTCCTCTAAAAGAAAAATTCCCCAAAAATTTCGCTTAGTTTTCGATAAACGCTCCTGAGAATGATTTTAAAAAAGTCAATTCATCTTGATGACGATCTCACATTACATGAGTAATAGCACTACACGTATTACGTCACTCTCTGATAACTACAGCCTACATGCATAGTCGAGAAGTACAGCGGAAGCAGACAGTCTCTCACCAGTACTTATACAAACAAGTCCTAACACTGCGCAATAAAAATAATCGTTGCAGTGAAAACGACATTCGTCAAAATGACATTCGGATCAATCGAGTTCATCGTTACTATAGTGACACTAATAACCGGGATTTATTATTATTTAACGTGGACCTACGACTTCTGGAGGTCGCGAGGAATAGTTGGACCTAAACCTGAGATTCTTTTTGGTAATGTAAAGGATGTGGCCCTCAGGAAGATCTCCTTCGCAGGATGGACAAAGGAACTCTATGATAAATACCGTGATGAACCATTTATTGGAATCTTCATGAGACGAGAACCGGTTCTCATTCTCCACGACATGGAGTACATAAAGACAGTTCTCATAAGAGACTTCAACAATTTCACGGATCGTGGAGCAAGGGTGGATGTCCATCAGCCTCTCTCCGAGCATTTGTTCCTCCTGGAGACAAAAAGGTGGCGTCCACTGAGATTAAAACTGTCGCCAGTATTTACTTCCGGGAAGCTGCGGGAGATGTTTTATCTGATAGATCAATGTGGTGATCGTCTTGAAAAGTACCTGGAAGATGTGAATGGCCAGTGCCTCGATATGCGTGACATTGCCGCTAAATTTACAACTGATGTTATTGGTCTCTGCGCTTTTGGCGTCGATGCCAATGCACTTGAAGACGAGGACAGTGTATTCAGAAAAATGGGGAAAAAGATTTTCCAGGTGGACTGGAAGATTTCGCTGAAATTGAAGTTGATGGAGTTCGCACCACCTCTTTACAGACTTATCGGCGGCTTGCTGACAGATAGAACACTAGAGAATTTTTTCATCAGTCTGACACGTGACACGATCAAGTACAGAGAAGAAAATAAAGTGATGCGGCATGACTTTGTTGATCTGTTGAGAGCTTTGAAAGATGATCCAAGCAAAATTGATAATATTGAACTGACTGATGCCCTGATGGCTGCACAGCTCTTCGTTTTCTTTATCGCTGGCTTCGAGACCTCCTCCTCAACAATGAGCAACTGTCTCTATGAACTTGCAATGAATCATGAGGTCCAGGGGAAGCTGAGGAAAGAAATTCAGAAGGGACTCGCTGAGACTGGCGGGAAGCTGACGTATGAGGGAATCAGGAAAATGGAGTACCTTGATAAAGTAGTTAATGAGACTTTGAGGAAGTATCCACCGGTGACGTCGTTGATGAGACAAGCTACAGCGGAATATACATTTCCAGGGACTAACCTTACCATTCCTGCCAATACCAAAGTCTTCATCCCGATCTATGGAATTCAACTTGATCCCAAATATTTTCCGGAGCCCGAGACCTTCAATCCGGAGAACTTTAGTGAGGAAGCTATTGGCAATCGCTCGCAGATGTCTTTCCTGTCATTCGGAGACGGTCCCAGAAACTGTATCGGTAATAATTTCATTTTTACCTGAGGAATGTTGAAAAATTTGGAGTTAATACGTTTTTTCCTTCCATAGGTGCACGATTTGGGAGGATCCAAACAAAAGTTGGACTTGTGAAAATTCTGGAAAAGTTTTCAGTTGATGTTTGCGAGAAAACTGATAAGAATTATGAGCTCGATGTCAAAGCTTTCCTTCTGACACCTGCAAATGGAATTGTCATTAAAGTGATGAAGTGTACATTGTAATCTGCACGGTCTAGTGCTATGTAAATAAGATAATGATGTTTTGTGTAATCTATTATCGTGATTCTGTTTGAGTTACCTAGTCATTTCATCTAAGTATTAATGACATGGCATAAACTGGTTTTTATCTTACTTGTTCTTTTATTGTTCCTCTTTGTTATGGAGATAAGATGAGAAGAAAGACTGATGCACAAATAAGACAAGTTGAATTTTTTTTTCATCGCAGAATACATTCGGGAGAATTGATTTCTAAAAATCGATCCTGATCGGTAAAATTTTCTTAATCAATTTGTTTATTCTTTGGTTTTTTTAGTAGTGCTCGTCATTTCTTGATGATAACGATATGTTTTTCGAGAGCATTCAAAGAAGATAGATTGATAGATCGATTGTTTATTTAGTATTGGATTCAAGAGTTCATCAAATCTTAAAAATACACGTTTGGTGGATTAATTCTTATTATTAATCTCTATATATTCATCAAAAAAAGAGATGATAACATTTCAAATGTTCTGTTAAACATAATATAACAAGAGAAAGAAAAAAGAAAAATAATAATTGATTTTTTCTATAAAATAGAAGAAAATAGAAGAATAATAATCAATTTTTGATATTGAATAGAGTTCTTGAGCACTAATATCTTGTTTATTTTATATTCTAAAAAGTTCATACTCGTCGAATGTAATGCGAAAACTATTATGTCTAATTCCTCTTTCCTCATTGGTTCACCAAAATTGCACGTTCGATTAAAAACAAGAAAACGAAATAGAAATCAAGAATAGAACAATTTTTCTAAATAATTTTCGATGATTCGCAATCGTTTCCCTTTCAACTCGAAGAAAAATCATCATGAAAAATTGGAGTAATAAACTTGTCCAAAAAAATCATTACATCATTATCCGTGCTTTAGACTGCGTGTTCGGTTTCGTAAATCGAATTCACGAAATAAGCGTAACAGAGTCATCAACCTTTGTCCATGCAGTGCTCCAAATTTCCTACCTAAATTCAATATCTAATCATTCACATTATCTCCTCCAATAATCGGCACTTACATAATATACTTTCTTCGGTACTCGAATACTTTCTTTGACCTACATCCCCCAAACTCATTGCAAAACCACATTAGTCTCTCGCTAATTATCGTACAGACAGGTTGTGAATAGATTGACAATGTTCCTCGGAATAATAGAACTGTTCATTGCAGTATTTACCCTCTCAATCGCGTTCTACTATTACTTAACATGGACCTACGATTTCTGGACAGTCAGAGGAGTTGCTGGACCAAAACCAGAAATTCTCTTCGGAAATGCGCGAGATCTGGCGACGAGAAGAACCCCTTTTCCACTTTGGGTCAAAGAGCTCTACAAGAAATACCGAAATGAGCCAATGTTCGGAGTCTACTTGAGAAGAGATCCAGCGCTTATAATTAACGATCTAAATCTCGCGAAAACCGTCCTCATCAGGGACTTCAACAGTTTCTCTGAGCGGGCACTCAAGCCCGACATCCACGATCCCCTCTCCTATCACCTTGTCGCACTAGAAGCTGAAAGATGGAAGCCTCTCAGACTTAAACTGTCGTCTGTATTTACCCCAGGTAAAATCCGAGAAATGTTTTATTTGATGAACGAATGCGGTGATCGATTGGAGAAGTATCTGGATGTTGTCGATGGACGGTCCATCAATATCCGGGAAATTGCTGCGAGATTCACCACTGACGTCATTGGCCGCTGTGTCTTCGGGCTTGACGCCGAAGCAATCGAGAAGGAGGATAGCATCTTCCGCAAAATGGGGAGAAAAGCGGTTCACATTGATTGGAAAGTGTCTTTGAGAATGAGAATGATGGAGTTCGTTCCGGGCCTGTACAAGCTAATTGGCGGTCTCTTAGCGGACAAAACCCTGCACAAATTCTTCACTGCTCTCACGCGAGATACAATCAAGTACAGAGAAGAGAATAACGTTATGAAGCACGATTTTGTTGATTTGCTGAGAGATCTGAGGAAGGAGAAGACTAAGAGTGATGATCTTGAGCTGACGGATTCGCTGATGGCGGCGCAGTTGTTCGTGTTTTTTGTTGCAGGATTTGAGGCGTCATCCCCGGCGATGAGCAATTGCCTCTTGGAACTTGCGATGAACCAGGAAATTCAGGGGAAGCTGCGCCAGGAAGTTCTTAGGGAAATCGAAGAGGCGAATGGGAAGATTACATTTGAAGGGATTGAGAGGATGAAGTATCTTGATAAGGTTGTTAAGGAGACCCTGAGGAAGTACACGCCGGCTCCGTTGATCTCGAGAACGACCACTGAAGTTTATACGTTTGAGGGAACGAATGTGACGCTTCCGGTTAATACTAGGGTCTACATTCCCATTTATGGAATTCAGCATGATCCAAAGTACTTTCCGGAACTCGATGTCTTCAATCCTGAGAATTTTAGCGAAGAGGCGGTGAATAGGCGTCCGCATATGTCTTTCTTGGCGTTTGGGGATGGACCGAGGAACTGCATTGGTATTATCCTTCAGATTCTACAGATTTTACTGAAAGAAGGGAGTTTCTGTCCTGTGAAATTAATTGGTTTTCTTTTTTTAGGGAAACGCTTCGGCAGCATGCAAACGAAACTTGGTATCGTGAAGGTACTGCAGAAATATACGGTTGATGTTTGCGAGAAAACGGATAAGGAATATAAAATTGATGCTAAATCTTTTTTTTTAATACCTGCGAATGGCATCTTTATAAAAATAGCCAAGCGGACTTCGACCTAAAAGGATTCACCTGAGAACTTGTTTTTTTTAAGGAAAATAGTCTTGAGGAGTAATAGAAGACCTAGTATGTGTGGAATTCTCAGAACAATTGATTCAAAGTATCATGGGAAATTGGAAGTTCTATTAAATACAATACTGAAAGATTGTCAATTCGTGATGTTTTACTTTCATGTTAATGAGCGAATTGACAATTAGTATTGACTTTTAATATTGTATCTAAAAAAACCTTCTAATTTTCCATAACACTTCGAACCAATTGTTTGCCAATAATCATTAATATTTTTATGATGAAATAGTGTCATTGACTGAAAAAAAAATAAGAAATGCTCCTATTATTTCATGGAAAAGAAATTATAATTATGGCTAAACAATAGATTTAAAAATTCGAAATCTACTGGGTCTTCCATTAACCCTTGAGCGCTCGATTTCTATCCTAGTCAGTGTCTGGGAATCCCCAGTATTTCTACTGGACTTGAAGGTGGAAACGTAGATGATGGAAAAAACCCTAGAACTTGTGTTCACAAGGGAAATGTAAACGTAAAACTAGAAAAAAAAATCTAATTTGACAGGAACAACTGTGTGTATATTAAAATCTTGCAGAGTAATGCGTAAAATGCATAATAAATTCTGTTGAATTAATAATTTTCATATCTATTATTTAATATTTTTTGAATTCAAAAAAATAATTACTGCACTCTCTCATTACCCCCATGAACACTTCACAACGACTAATTATTTAGACATCAATCGAGGCAGCCATAAATTTAGTTCATTATTTCTTCTTTTTTTTTTATGCTAAATTGTTCACTCAAGTCTCGGACATGCCCTGCATTATGTCGCGAAGGAATTCCGTGCTCGATGGTGCTGTTGTGTAGAGGCTTCCTGTAATTTCAAACATTTATCCATTAGATTGTGAAAAATTCATTAGAAATAATTCGTTAGTTTAAGGATGTTTGGGTGGTACTATCGGAAAAAAGTTAATTTTTTGAATGAAAACGTTGATAATAACTTGTACAAGATGAAATTCTCAAATTTGATTCAGAGAGTCTATAGAGAATGTAATGAGAAATAAAATGAGCCTTAGAAACATAAAATTAGTCGAAAATTCTGAAATTCGTTTCATTTTTTACATCTCTTAAGTTTTCCAAGATTTAGAAAAATGTAAAATTGATGAAAATCTTGAATTTTTCAATTATGTTTTTGTTTCCATGGTTTATTTTGTTCCTCATTGCATTCTTCAAATACTTACTGAATCAGCTTTGCGACATTTATCTTGTATACATTGTTATTTACAGATTTTATAAAAAAAATTTACTTTCTTTCCCATTGTATCTCCCAATGATTCTCAACAAAAAGACTTACCGATGAATTCTTTGCCATTGTTTTCATATGATATGAGTTTGCACGAATTTTTCTTGTCTATTTTGAAGCCCAAACAGCGAAAACGCTCGTCAGTTTTATAGAGTG
The DNA here is from genome assembly GCA_963921955.1 of Aleiodes alternator. NCBI lineage: Eukaryota > Metazoa > Arthropoda > Insecta > Hymenoptera > Braconidae > Aleiodes > Aleiodes alternator. The sequence goes on from OY998112.1 coordinate 5,395,788, forward strand.
TACTGTTTTTATGGGGATTCAGATAAGGCTGTCCACTGAATGGATTTATAAAATCTGCCCAGTACCCAAACATTTTTAATTTCGTGCATATGTCAGAGGCAGCTAGGAGAAACTAAAAATAGATGAATTTCATTATCTATTACAAATAGATGTTGTTTGCTTCCGAATGTATGATCTTCAGAGTTTTCGATTACAATTTTTTTAATAGAAAATACTTAAAATGATCTAAATGGAAGATGGGCCAAAATGGACATCCGGGGTAAAATGGACACATTAAAATTTTTACACAAATATTATGGAAAACCCTTGAAATTAATAGAAATATTGGCGGTAGATTGTTTCTGATGATTCCATTGGGAAGCTGAGGAAATTTTAGGCGAGAATCAAGTGTCAAAATTAATTTTTTTGAATTTTTTGCGATTTTTACACTTTCGAGCATTTGAGGGGGGTAAGCCCTTCCTTTTTTTGATAATTTTCAGTTTTTTGAGAATATCTTCGATTCTATTTGTCGTAGCGTGAAAATTCCGGCAAGAGGTGAGAGGTGAGATCATTTGCCATCGATCTATGGGGTTTTCAATTTTAAAATATCGATTTTTAAGGTATTCATGGATATTTTTGTGAAACCGTTTCGTAAAACTCTTTTTGGCCTATAACGATCCCAAAAATAGATATTTTTGAATTTAAAACCTCATAAATTGATGGGAAATGAGCTCACCTTTCATTTGAGACCAACCTCAAAATGATACGACTAATAGAACCAGAGATATTTGCAAAAAACTGAGGATTTTCGAAAAAAGGAAGACTTTTACCCCTCAAAAATCCCAAAACATCTAGAATTTTCAAAAAAATCGAAAAAAATACATCTGACACTTGTTTTCCGGCTAAAATTTCCCCAGCTCAATAGAATCATTAAAAAAGAACTATCTATAACCGTTTCATTAGTGTCCATTTTGCCCCACTTTTCCCTATCACTTCCATTCGGTAGCATATTGCTAAAGTATTAGCAGAAAAGCTATATCAGTTGGAAAGAAATACTATCATCCACTTATTTTTTACATCGTGAGAACTTACAAATTTCGCTAATCTCTCAGTCTCAATTTCTTTGCTCCACCGTATTCTTCTGGGATTTGAAGACTGAGTGATAGTTACGATAGTCAGCTGGGGTGAGGCAGCCTCGATACAGCCTGGAAAAAGCTCCAGGACTCCTTTTCTCAGTAGAACAGGACATTCTTGTGCAACACAGTGCAGTATAGGTTGATCACTGCTTCGATTCTCCTTGATCTCTTTTTCTTTGGCCTCGATCTTCTCCTCATCATCATTGGACACGACCAGTGTCTTTGTCTCAACTTGGGCTGTCGTGGATTGATCGAGCCAACCTGGACCTACACTACCTGGCAGATAAAATCTGAAGCCCCTCGGTCCAAATAATTCCCAATTTGGATTTCCATCGAACTCATTGTTCTCAATGTCTGCATTAATTCCATCGGATTTAACTAATTTGTAGGATGTCGTATTTTTTGCAGATCTTCGAGAATACTTTGCCCTCAACAGCAAATTCACTGGTCTTATATTTTTATTAAGCAGGTTAACACAATTCATCTGCAAGAGGAATTAAAAAAATATGAAGTTTTCAGAAAAATTTGTTTTATTCCATCAATTTTTTATTTATTTTTTTCAATATCTTAGAAATTAGGCGAGATAAAATGATTTTAACTCAATCTTCTCTTGGAACTCTTGAAATTCTTTACAAAGAAGGATTAAGACGTAATTGCTCTGTCTCGTTTAGTTTCCAAGATACTTATTTCGAAAAAAATTATGAAAAAATGAAATTAATTTGTCGATAAAATTAATAGTGTTGAAAAAATACCAATTTATCACTAGATTCGTTTGTAAAATATCTCTGAAACGAGTGGATTTAGAGAAAAATGTGAAGAAACCTTTTTTGAAGAGAATTTCCGGAATTTTCGACAGCTTCAAAAAAGATTATTTGATATTTTTCCTTAAACCTCATAATTTTCAAAATATCTTCAAAATAAGAGTTAAAAAGTTGATAATGACTGATTCGACAATTTCTCTCTGATTAATTGATTAAAATTGATAAAATTACAATATCCAACAGAAAAATCGTATTTTCTCATCAATTATATCCAAATATTTTCCAATTACATTAAAATTTTCCACAAATTATTTTTTCCTCATTTTTTCACTAAAAAAAACTCCCATATTTCTACCATTTTACATTTTATATCAAAATTTAATCCCAAAAATCACACAAAGAGGTTAGAAATATAGAAAAGTCATTATCACCCTTCAATTTCTCAAAATTAATTAACAAAAACAATTCATTAATTATTGCATTTATTTACCTCCGATTTTTACGTCTTAACATGCTTGTTTAAATAACTCGATTTTTTTTTATTTAAAAACACCCAAGTACCTGATCCCTGTTGACCACCAGATTTACTGGCTAATGTCATTCGGAATACACTCGATTGCAGTCACGTATACACAAAATCAACACACACACACATACACACACACATGCATTAACTGCACGCGCGGACGATTGCAAAATCCAGCTGATGAAATGTGGATAAAAAAAAGATGAGAATTTGCGTTTTTTTTAATCCAAAACAGTGACCAATGACATCTTTCAGCGATTGGACAAACCCTTTTGTTGTTGATCGTCGTCGTTTCATTTGAAAGATGGCGCCAAAATGGCCTTCAGCCCCAAATTCCAACTGCCAAATCAAAAAAAAGACACTTCACCATTTTTTTAAACTGAAATAAAATAATTAAAAGAGAATTAATTAATTAATTGATTAAAAATCTCAAACAAAACTCATTAAAACGTTTGAATTCACTGAAATATTGAAATTCCCGCCTTTTCTCAGAGCTGCGCGCGCACAAATACCGAGCGATCCGCCATTTTGAAAGTGTCTGGGGGAGACCAGTGATGTAGCAAGGACTCGCCTGTACTATTCCCTTATTTTTGGAGATAATTTTGAATTTTTCATCGATTAAAATCGTTTTTTTTTCCTTTAAATTCATCGAAAAAGTGCAGAAAATCTTTGTCATTGAGAGCTTCAAGGTCAACGCATATTTGGTGAGTAAAAAAAACCTTCTGAAAGTTTTCAGAAAAAAAATTAAACACCGGAACTCAATAGTCACGTGACGACACTGTGACGCGTGTGCATGTCTTCCTCCATATTTCCTCCAAAAGCCTCAAAACCCCAAAGACAACGAATTTTACAGCCATTTTGGGCTAGGGAGTTAGCTTCGCTACTAGCACAAGTTATCACTCCTAGTCGTATTTTGCAATCTTTGGAAAAAAAGAAACTATTTGGTGATTTCTTGTTTACAAAAATTTTCAATTTCACTGGTAAATATTTGTATTTATCTTGATTAATTTAATGGAAAAAGGTGAATTTTCAAATTTTTGGTGAATAAAATAGAAATCAAAAGATTGATTTTTTTTTTTTACTATACAAATTTTTAATATAATAATGGAGGAAACAATTGATAAAGACGGTATGGCAGATATTACTGATGAGAATCCAACGATAATTTCGGATGGTATATTTTCAACACCCCATAAACTCACGCCAACTGGTAAAATAAGTTACGCTAAAACACGCGTGTATACCCAGAGATACAGAAAAGAGTGGGAACAAATGCCAGATTTCAAAGGTAAATTATTTTAATTCAATTTTTAACATGAATTCAATTTATTTTTGTTGCATGAATGAAATGAATGAATTATATTTTATCATAAATTACGAAAAAGACAAAATAATTTATTAATTCATTTAAAATTTAATAATAAGTGTATTTTATCCCAAGAATTTACGCAGTTTCAATTTTTTTTATAGGGAAAAACAGGCCAATATAGATCTCAATGACGACATGATTCAGAATTTTTTTTTCTCAATGTAGGACTTGATGAAAAAATCTGGAAAAATTTGACAAAATGCCCCGATATGGAGACACAGTTGTCGAATTTTTTCCAATTTTTTTGTCGAGATCTTCACTCAAGAAAAAAACAATCTCAAATCATTTGCACCAACAGGTCCATGTTGCCCTCACCTCCCCCATAGAAACATACCCTTAGTAATCACAGCAATTAAGAATTATTCTGATCGATTTTAATCAATTTTAGGATGGTTGACGTCAGTTCCATCATCACCGACACGTGCCTACTGCATCTACTGCAAGAAGAACCTTCATGCCCATCGTCTGTCATTGCTAAAACACACATGCACGATGAAGCATCAGCGTGCAGCTCTTCTAGCTCATCCAGAGAACAACAAAGTGCACATGATAACAGATTCACAGGACTCGGAGAAAAGCTGCGAGCTTGTGCCACAAGTGTACGAGGAAGTAACAGTAGTTAGTGCTTTAAAATCTCTTGCACACGAGGACGACGACGTCGACGAGTTCGAGTATGTCGTGGAGAGTTTGGACATTGAGGATGAAGAGCAGAACAACTCGAAGGACGGCCAAGACCAAGAACAGGAACAAGAGCAAGAGCTTGAGGAAGAAGTGGTGGACAATTCGAGAATCGAATCTGAAGAGGACGAGCCAAGTACGAAAAAAATCAAGGTTGAGCCCTTTGCAAAAAAGGACACATTAGCCCAAGCAATGGCTCACGTTCATGGAGAATATCTGGAGGCAACTGAAGAGGAGCCTGGACAAGTTGAGCTCGAAATGATCGTCGAATCAGAGGACACATTGATCCTACCAGACAGAAATGAAGAGATCCAGTCGGAGAGTGACGAGAAAAATGTGAAAGTCAGAAATCCAGTAGCCAAGCCAATTGAAATGATTGATGTACTTGGAAAGGAGCAGAAAACAAAAGCAGTTGCTTATAAAATACACCCACAGCATCTTTCTGGTGTTAATCTGCAAGGGCTCACTGCCGTTCCTTTTCCAGGCAAAACACTGACACTACAGAATGGAAAGACCGTGACATTGAATGCCTCGAAATCAAGCGCTGGTACACAGTATGTCTTGAGCAAAGTCAAGGGAAATCTTCCGACTTTGTTGATGGCAGGAGCAAAACTTGGCAATCAGAGAACACTGGTTCCTAAGGATATGAAGCCTGTACTTGTTCCTGTACCCAGCACCAGTACTAATGTGAGGGAGAGCCTGAAAGAGGCGAAAGTAGAGGGACAGAAGGGAATTGAGGGCCTGAAGAATCCATGCATTTCTACTCATGTTCTGGATACCAGTAAAGGAACACCGGTTACTGGATTACAAGTCAGTTTGTACAAACTCATGGATGGAAGGTGGACATTCCTGAATGAGAGGTAAACACCTGGAAATATAGTAATAAACTAGGATTTTTAAGATTATTGAACTTTTCGATAAATTCATCTCTTTTTGACGGCAGTTTTTCTTTAGAGTGTGGCGAAAACTAAACAAGAGCGATTTTTTTATGTAGAAAATTTCAAGAATCACAGAACTAAAGGCTTAGTACAAAATCGCTCTATCTCGCTCAGTTTCCGATTTTCAGATATTCTCAAGAAAAATAATGGAATCTAGTGATTTCGTCTAAAATTTTCAAATCCATGTATTCTTTACTTCTTTTGGAGATTTTAAATGGATTGATTTCATTGATTCTCGCAATTAATTAAATTTTCTATCTTTAGTCTTTAATTATTTACTCATAATTCTGTTTTTATTTATTCTGCAGTACCACAAGCGGAAGTGGACGCTGCAACGATCTCTGCAACACCGCAAAAACCCCAATAACTGCTGGCCGCTACAAGATGCACTTCGACGTCGACAAGTACTTCACTCTGAGAAGAATCGAGACACTCTATCCATTCATTGAAATCGTGTTCGACGTGAAAAACCCAACTGGAAGCTACCACATACCAGTACTGCTGTCTCCATTCGGTTACACCACCTACAGAGGCAGCGACAGATGATTTAAATACACAAATAATAGATTTATCGTATTGTTTATAATTTTTCTCATCTCTAATACTAAATTCGTGAATTGTCGAACTGGATTGCATGTACCAGTGGCCTTTAAAATGTTCTAAAGTTGTACATTAATATCTTAAAGTTCTTGTTCGGTTTTCTGTGTACTGTACAACTCTTACTCTATTTTTATAGAAAATGCGACCAATAAATGTCTTTAAACCATAAGAAATAAACTCAAACTCATGGAGATATTTCTTTACTCTTCCCCACTTCTCTCTGTATGTGTGTTTACACTATCGTGGATAAGATAAGATGAATCATACTGATGACCTTTAACTTGAAGTGAATCAGAGAGTGCTGCTTTGCGTTTCACTGAAAATCCATTTCAGTTTTCTTCGAGCACTTGAATAATGAGCAAATCACACATTTCCACCCACATTCTGGACACTAGCAAAGGTCTGCCAGCTCCGAATGTTCCAATTAAACTGTATAAATATGTCAACGATAATTGGAGCTTCATTAGTGAAAGGTATGTGTTGCTCGACCATTTAAAATTATTATAATAATTTTTTTTTTTAAATAATTTTTCTAATTAATCTAATTTTCTTTGCATTCAATGTTTCTTTTTTTAGTAAAACGCTGTCAAATGGACGTTGTGAAGATCTTCTCGAGATTGCGAATGAAGTATTGAAGATAGGACAATACAAATTAATTTTCGAAGTCAAGAAATACTTCGAATCGATCGCAACGAGCTCTCTTTATCCAATTATCGAAATTGTTGTGGAGATTAAGAATGATAAGGAGAATTATCACTTGCCACTGCTACTAAATCCGTTTGGCTACAGTACTTACAGAGGTTCTTGATGAAAGAGTAATTAAAACATAAAATACTATTTTATTTCTATTTTTTAATATTAAAAAATATGTTAACACAATAAAAATTAAAGAATTCATTACAAAGTATAAAAATTAAGAAATTGGCTTATTTTATTTAAAAATAAAAGGGTTGTATTAGGAACAAAGTGGCGTAAGTGCTGTGCTTATACATAGGCACTTATGCCACTTTGTTTCCAAGATGATGAAATAATGTTAATCCCAATTTCTTCACACAATTTTTATAAATTAATGGTTTTTCTGGGAAATTTATGAGGCTTTTAACTTGGAGGGAGATAACTCCTGTCAGGATTCATCTTGGAAGGTGGTAAGTAAGTGCTGTCGCCTCCAGGTCGTCCACCTCCGCCCCCTCCACCACCTCCGCCACTTCCAGTACCGCTGCCGCCACCTCCACCAGATCCACCAGGACGTGGTAAACCACCTCCAGGCTTCTGGCCACCACCAGAAGGTCTTCCACCACCTCCAGAGCCACCTCTAGGCTTTCCAATAGTAAAACTCGCCCTATTCCCGTTTTCGTCCGCCTGATACCTTGATGAATTGAGTAATTAATTAATTTAACTGATTTAATTAGTTTTTTCGAACGGCGTGCGAAAAGTAGCACTTTTTCACACGCCGTGCGGAAAAGAGCTACTTTGCACACGTTGTTTATAAAAAAACCATACCTTACACGTGCGATAGAGTATCTTTTGACGAGTGTGAGGTTGCAAAAAGAGCCGAAGGCGAGTTTTGTAATCATACCAGTCCGGAAATACTTTATCGCACTAGTTAGGTAATGGAGTATTTCACGATAATGAAATTAGCATACATCTGACAACTGTTCGGTTTTTTTAAATAAATAAATTAGTGTAAAAAGAGAATTTGGAAAAATTGCACTTGTAGTTTCTTGAATTTTCTGTATTTACATATTATTCATTTTTTCAAGCAATTTATTTGTTGGAAAATGAATAAGGGAAAGTGGGGCAAAATGGACTTTTTTATCAAAATTATTTGGGATTTTTTTGGGAATAGGCAACTGTATGAAAAAATTTGAAAAAATTACACAGCAATTTTCACATATTGAAGGATGTTGTCAAATTTTTTCCGATTTTTTTGTCAAGTCTTTCATTTTGAAAAAAAATCTTGAATTATCTTGCCCTGGAGGTTCATTCCTTGCTCCATTCTTCTCTATAAACGAAAAATTGTCAGATATCTGCTATTTTCAGTTCCATAGTTTCTCTAATAGATCTTGGAATTTGAAGAGATATATAGCAATTTTTTAAAGGAGAGGAAAAAAGAATTTTAAAAAAATATACAAAATTGACGTTTTTTCTCTTAGATTCCGAAATTTTCCCAGAAAAATCATCCGGAGACTTACTTAACTGCAACTGGAAGACCCTCTGGACTGTTATATCCGAAGCTTCCTTTAACAACTCGCACCAGCTCTCCATTCACCTCTTTCAGCTCCACCGTTTCTTCCCTGGTAACTCCATCCTCGGCTGGTGCTGCTGGAGCTGGAGCTGGTGGTGGTGGTTTATTCGGCTTTGGGAGAACCGGGGGAATCCCACCACTTCTTCCAACGTCGAATCTGTTACCAACGTCTGCTGCATTACCCCGAAGAGGAGCAATCAGAGCCACTCCACCAGATGCACCAGCTCCTGGAGGTGGTTTCTGACCTGGAGACAACTTGTCTCCATTAGAGATGCCAAGAGCAAGAGAAAAAACCTTTTAATTCAAATGAAAATTCATTTAACAAACAGTTTTTTTTAATTCACGAAATTTTTTTTTTTTTTTTATTTATTTAAATTCACGAAAACTTTTTTTTTTTTTTTTATTTATTTAAATTCACGAAAATTCTTTACTTTTCTTTTAATATCTCGGAGACTAGTGGAAATGGAAAACAAATTGTTATGATCTCTTCTTATGTAGATCTCATTTTTTTTTCTACAATAAAGGTTTTTATCATTTTTCATGTATCCTCGTTAGATTTTGAGATATTTTCAAAGAATTTAATTAAGCTTCCCGTTCAAGGAAAATTGATAAATTTTCGATAAAAAAATTGAAATAATAAATCATTCTTCTCATTTTTCTCTACAAATAACGTTTCTACCAGTTTTTCCGTATTTTCTCTAGATTTTGAGATATTCTCCAGAAAAAAACTCGATTAAAAGTCCACATTTAATGAAAATTTAAAAAATTTCTATCAAAAAATTGAAATAATTAAATTTTCACATTTTTCTTCTGCAAAAAAAGTTTCTACAATTTTTTTTGTCTTCTTCCTAGATTTTGAGATATTTTCAAAAAAAAAAAATTGATTAAAATCCATGTTTAATGAAAATCGAAAAAATTTCTATTAAAGAAAAAATCGAAATAAATAAATTTTCTCATTTTTCATCTACAAAAAAGGTTTCTACCACTTTTTTTTTCGTATTTTCCCTAGATTCTGAGATATGCTTCAAAATAATGAATAAACCCCCCCCCCCCCCCCCCCCCATTTAATGAAAATCTAAAATATTTCGATAAAAAAATCGAAATAAATAAATTTCCTCATTTTAATATAAATTCCGAATCCGCAGTATTTTCCAAAGGGCAATCAATAGCCAATAAAGACTCTAGACATAAATCTCTTCGAGTTTTATCTCTGAAAAATGTCATTTTGCCCATTAATCTTATTAAATTCCATTTATTACCAACAAATTCGAATTTAATATCCACCAAAATGTATATTCAGTTATTATCCCATCACTTTGTGAATTAAATTCAAAAGAAAAAAAAAAAAAAAAAAAGTCCCCCGAAACACTTTCACTAATGATTGAAACATGAGATAAATCTTTGATTTAGGATCCAATGAAGATGCTTCATTGCAAAATTCGTATTCCATTGATGCAACGCACTAACAGGGCTCTTTCTACCGATAATTCAATGTGATTACGTTAATATACAAGTAAAAAAAAAAATCTTTCACGTACCAGAGAACATATTACGTGACGATACATGACGATACTTTGTTGCGTTTAATTTTGATAAAAAATTAAAAATTAATTTATAATTATTCCTCAGGCACTTGTACTGGCATCGTTTGATCGTAGAAAAAAAAACAATTAAATTGACAACGAGAGGAAAATACGACTGGTAGCTCGATGATGGTAGTCATGGGGCTTTATATAGGATTCATCCAATGATGAAAAAGTAAAAATGAATAAAAATTCATTCTCCCTCTCTTCTTCTATCGAGAATTACTTCGAAAGGGTTACCAATAGTCCTGCCATGACGTTCTCCTTTCTTGGGCCTGAGATAAGATCCGGATCATCTTTAGAGACCTTTTCGCAAATACGTATTTACAGTTATTTATTACTCATCGATTTGTGGAAGTATTCTTTCGTTATTTTAGATTCAATGTCATGAGAGGATAATTTCCGTTCGGAGGGATCTAATGACATATAGAGGAATATATATGCCTCATCTCATAAGTCTTCCTCAAGGATACCTGTTGATGAGAAAAATGATAAAAAGAAATTTTATTCACTTTTTTGATGGAATGAAGATTTATGGAAGAGGAGGAAATGATGATTTTCTTGGTTTTTCCAGTTTTTGGAGAATTTTTTTGAAAATACTGGGGATAGAGACTCTTTCGTGTGGACCATTTTGTAGAGGGAGGAAAGAGCCACAAAAAAGGTCTCTTAGAAAATTTTTCCATCTCCAATGGATTCAGAGATATATTCATAAAAAAAAGCTAACTCGTCTTTTCACATTTTTTTTCATGAAAATTAGATTGGCGAGGCAAAATGATAGAATATTCTTTTTAAAAAAGCGGCGGTATCTCCAAAAAATCTGAAAAAATTCATTAAAAATATAGATATATTGGAGTATTTTCTCGAATTTTTTCAGATTTTTTCGCAAAGTCCTTCACCCTGAAAAAAAATCCCGAACAATTTTGCCCCGATCTCCCTTAATTGGACGTATCAAGGACACTTAAAAAGAAACAAAGAAAATTCCTCATTTCCCCTCAATCATCATTTTCCCATTTAAAAAGGTCGACATTGTCAACAAGTAGAAATGATAAAAAAAAATGTCATTTGATGTATTCCCACCTTGTTAACTCATTGTCCCAATTGAGGGGGAAAAAGGGGGAGAGAGAGAAATGTGCAATTATTTTTTCCACCTGCATCAGAAGCAGAATGAACATCAATGCTGTCTTGAATTCGATTTATTGTCCTACTGGGAGTGTTTGAAACGTCAAAAGGCCAACAGTGTCGTCAGCGTAGTTTTTAAGATCTTTTAAGATCGTTTCACCACTTTTTTTTTCCACTCATTCATTCAAACTTCATGTTTTTTTTTTTAAAGGCAAAATACAAACAGATCAGAATACCGAGTGAACTATTGAACCTTTAATAGGCTGCATCGTGGGGTTTCTGTATCTCTTCATGCAACTTTGAAAGATTCCTCATAGCAAATAAAACAAATATGTGAGAAAAAAATTCGATTCAATGGGAAGGAGCAATCGGTTGACATTTCAAATGTTGGGACAAGGTTTATAAAACCGTACCCACATTCTCGTGATTCAAGTAGCAATCCAAAGGATTCATGTGGGTGAGGGGAATTGATTTAATGGTAACGAGTGAAATATTTTTACAAAAGGGCTCATTTTTTAAGAAATCATTCGGACTATAAGCGAGATACGACGATTTTTTACCTTTTTCTGCAGAGAATTTCGATGGCTGCAGAAAAAGATTAATGCAAAACCGCTCTATCTCGTTTAGAATCCGAGATATTAAAAAAAAGTGGTGACAACCTAAGTGAATTTCTTTATCTTGGAATCTGAGTGAGATAGAGCAGTTTTTTATTTTTTTGCAGCCCTCGAAATTCTCTGCAAAAAAGGATCAAAAACCGCTCTATTTCGATAGGGGAGAGTGGGGCAAAATGGACACTGTAATGGAACGGTTAGAGATGGATTTTTTTTGATGATTCTGTTGAAAAGCTGAGGAAATTTTAGCCGGAAGACGAGTGTCAGATTTATTTTTTTCGATTTTTTTGAAAATTCGGTATTTTTGGGGATTTTGAGGGGTAATCCTTTCCTTTTTTGAAAACTTTCAGTTTTTTGCGAATATCTCTGGTTCTATTGGTCGTAGCGATTCGGGGTTGCTCTCAAATGAAAGGTGAGCTCATTTTCCATCGATTCGTGGGGTTCTGACTTCAAATATATCAATTTTTGGGATAGTTATAAGCCAAAAACTGTTTCAGAACACTGTTTCACAAAAATACCGATAAATACCTTAAAAATCGATATTATTAAATTGAAAACCCCATGAATCGATGGCAAATGGTCTCACCTTTCACCTCCCGTCGGAATTTTCACGCTACGACAAATAGAACTGGAGATATCCTCAAAAAACTGAGAATTTAAAAAAAAAAGAAGGGTTCTACTCCTCTAAAATGCTCAAAAAAGTCAAAATCGTGAAAAATTCAAAAAAATCAATTCCGGCACTTGTTTTCCGTCTAAAATTTTCTCAGCTTTCCAATGGAATCACCAAAAATAATTTACCGCCAATATTTCTATTAATTTCAGGAGTTTTCCATAATATTTTCTGAAAAATTTAGATGTGTCCATTTTACCTCTGATGTCCATTTTGCCCTACCTTCCCCTATATTTAAAAAAAAAGTGGGGACGAAGAAAATGCATTTTCTGCAAAAATGTCTTTCTCTCGGAATCTAAGCGAGATAGAGCGATTGGAAACCGCTCTATCTCGCTTAGATTCCGCAATTTTTTAAGATAATTGGTGACGAAAAAGATGGATTTCCTGCAAAAATTTCTTTTAATTTGATGAAATAATAGAATTTCACAGTGATAATGTAATGAAATTGATTGCTCAATATTGTCTCTGGATTTCTCCATTAATTTAATTGAAATATTCAGTGTTTAGAGTCAATGTTTGCTTCTAGAAGGAATACTGAGGAGCATTTTAACTAAATTAACGAGTCACGATTTCTATCCTGGCGCTAACAGAGGCCATTAATGTCTCCGAATGCCATTAATCCACAGGCAATCGAATACCACAGTGAAAAATCCAGTGATTTCTCACTGAGAATTTCCTGGTTTAATAGCATTTGAAGCACTCGTTAATCATCTCAATTGTGCATCTCTCTGTGAAATCAGTGGGATTATCTTTATTATTCAATAAATAGAAGTCCTTTTTTTTAACAAGACATTTAATATGTTCGTTTAATATCTGTAAGCTCAGCAGAGTCAACAGGTGGGTGGGAAACAGACGTTCAGAAAGGTTCTTGAGGATTTCGTTTTGGACTCGAGGATAAAGTGTACATTGATTTTTTTTTTTCAATTGAATTCTTTTTGTTTTTTGCACGAAGAGAAAAAATATTGTTTTTCCTTTTTTTTTTTAGGGCAGGATTCTGTTCGGGATTCTTCACAATTCTAGCTGCAAATAGTTTAAGATATCAAGGAATTTCATGAGAATTTCTTTTTTTTTTTTTTTTTTTTCAAGATATTTCGAAAAAATTAAAGACAAAATTACAATTAATTTCGCAATTAAAAAAATAATAAAACAGCGATTAATAAATTAAAATGTAAAAAAGTAATTTTCAATATCTTCAACTATTACAATTGAAAAAGAAAAAAAAAATTGATTAATAAAACTTAACGTCATGATTTTTAATTTAATAATTTGAATTTTTCATTTGCTCTCACACCTATACAAACTTAATCAGCTGCTAAAAATTACGTTTTTTCTTTTTTTTTTTTTTAATTTTAGATTAAGAAATAGGATCACAACCTGGTGACGTCCGGTCATAAAAATCGAACATTGTTAGTTTTTTTTAAGATTTTTTAAAAATTTATTTATTAAAGATTTATCTGTATTTTCAGTTTTGATGATTCAATTCTCTTTTCTTTTTTTTTTTTTAATAATTAAAATTTTATTGATTATCAAGAAGTGATTACCGGACGTACACAGGTTCTATTAATTTCCGCTCGTGAATTTTCATTAGGAGTTTGAATTAGTGAAGAAGCGGAAGCCTAAGTCGTTCAATCAATTTAATGTTATTTTTTTTTTTAAAGTCAATCACTTTTTTCATCATTTCTCTCGATTATTTACGGAAATATGATTTTTTATCTATACGCGAATGCTGTTTTTTTTTCTGCATTGATCTAATTGCATTATCGCGATAGTGACTGTGGCTTAATTTTGTAATTAAGTGAAAGACGAAAGAAAAGTGAATGTTTTTTTAGAGAATTTCAATTTTTTTTAATTATTTTGATTCAGTATTGAATTAATAACATCATAGCACTTACGCCCCTTTAATTCTAAAGGAACGATATGTATTAATGAAAAAAACATATTTCATCTAGAAAATATTAGTGAAAAATGAAGTTTTAGCTCGGGAAATTAAAGAATAAACACATTTCAATTGAATAAAATAAAATAAAAAAAAAAACATTTCAATCATTCCGCTAAAATTTTTCATAAATAAATAAATTAGTTTGCTCAATTTTTTTTCTCTTCTTCACTTAATTACAGAATATTCTCTCTTTATTTGGGACACTTCGGGTATTCAATAGAAAAATTGAAAATTTCTTTTATTTTTTTTTTTTTGTGATTTTTTTTTTTTACTATCTTCGCCATCTCATATCCAACGAACAGTCTCTTTGCGATAATAAAAAATAATTAGAAACACATGTGGGAGCCAAGTTCACGTATTTCAATGCCATTTTTTTTCTTTAAATTTACTCCATTTCATTAGATTCTTTTATTTATTCATTTCATGGAAATAAGTTATTTTTTTTCTCTTTCAATCAGACATTCTCTGAATTTTTAAAGGAATTTCATATGAAAATCATGAGGATCAGGCGAGTGGGCAATTTTTTTAAAATTCATTTGAGAAATGAAAAATTCACAATTTTTTCGAACATTTTCAATTTGATTTTGCATCCATTCCAGTTTATTTCATTCATTTGAAACAAGTAAATATTCAGGATTTTTTTTTTTTTCATTATTCTGTATAGTAATTACAAGAATCTATGATACATTTTTAAATGTTAAAAATTTAATTATTATTTCCCAAATAATTGAAAAAACTAAAATATGTAAATTTACATACACATTAATTATTTTCGTTTTTCTCCTTTTCGTATATAAATATTCAAATATTCGATTAAATACTTTAGCGCTAATTTTTACTTTTAAAATCCAATCAAAAACCAGGAAAAAAAATTATTGGATAAAATTTTCAAATTCATTCATTGAAATAACTCTTTAAATTCATTAAAATCGTGGAAATAAATTATTTGTGTGCACTGACAGCAATTTTTTGCCTTTTTTTCTCAATTTATAAAGAATATTTCGAATTAGTTAAGTGAAAATGTTTAATTCACACACTGGACTGACACCTAAAATAGCTTTTTTTCATTAATTATTCACCCCCCCCCCCCCCCCTCCATGTACATTTCACAGTATAAACATTTACTTGTTCCATTTTCTTATCAGCAACAATCGTTCCATTGCATAATAATGCACTGTAATATTTACAATTATTTCATTCCCCCCTCATTCATTTACGTGAATCCTGAATTTTTACTTGTAATTCGTTAAAAAAAAAAAAAAATTATCCAATTTTCTTGTACTCTGCATTTGTTTTAAAATAAGAAAAATAAGAGAAAAATCATTCAATCAATGATCATTCAAAGAATGATTTCATCATCGTGCCCATTCTCGCCAAAAAAAAAAAAAATATTGCAAAAAAAATAATTTAAATGTAATATGCTTCTTTTTTTTTCGCAAAATTATTCAAATCTCCTTTCCTGATTAATCACGATTAATCTTAACGATAAATAACCACAATAGTAAAAGCATATAAGCTATATAGCTACCATTCTGTATCTACAATATACTTTAATATATATATATATATAATATATTTATATATATAATTTTTTTTCTCTTTCATTTTCGTCGATAATTCTCCAGCACTTTTGCCCATTTGCGCATTTTTTACTCATTTTTGTTTTTTGTTTTTTTTTTTTTCATTAATTTATCACTTAAAAAAGCGCGGCAAAGTGAGTATTTTTTGAATTATTCCTGCCGAAGTGGGACTTTGTGGTCCATGAATTGCAATAATTTCTCTTTTTAAAAATTTCGTAAACTTTTTTTTCTTCATTTTTCTTCTTCTTTATCTTTTTTTTCCTTTTTCATCAACGATAATTCACAAATAGTCGGGATGATTATGCACCGTAAATTGAATTGAGAAAGAAATATTCTTAATGAATTTTCTTTCTTATTGAGGTATTCCAAAAACGATCCCGACATCATTATGCTATTTTTAGTCTCTTGGGCTCAGTTTTTTAGTGTGAAAATTAATTATTTTTTCATTTTCTTTTTCATAAATTCCCATTTTAATTAAATTCTTTTCTTCGATTCATTGCAACACCACATCGGTTACTGGAGAACGCAACACTTGCACTTGGGCTTTTTCTTCAATGTCACGTGTTCTACTTGTGAAGCATCACCAGGTCCCTGTGATGTCACTCTGCCAACTTCTACGGTCGCTGCACTTGTCGCTGATCCAACCTGTTTTGAGAAAATAAGAAAGAAAAAAATACTTGTTATTTAAATCATTCGCTTTTGGAAATTAATATTTTGTTGATGAGTTGAAGAAATTTTTATTGAAAAGTAAAGCGCATTCGATAAATAATGGAGATACGAAAAAATTTGTAGAGATCTTTTTTTTAGAAGAGAATCAGAGCTAAAGAAAAGGTCTTCACAAAAATCACTCTATCTCTTTTATTTACAGAGATAATCAACAAAAACTGAAGCCTCCTACAATAATTTCGATAAATTCCGAAAATCCACTAGTTTTTCCTTATTTCCTTCAACTCATCAGCAAAATTATTAATAGTGCAATGAATATGTCATTGATGCATGTCAAAAGCACTCTGAATAGCCGAGGAAATATGCCCATTAGTTAATTAATAAAATGATAGATGAATAATTGAGTAATTGATGAAAAATTTGCATTCGAAAAAAAAAATTTAAAAGCAATTCAATGATTTGATACAAATGACAAATTTTTATTGGGCTTGAAAATAATTAGCTATGCATTCTAATGAACGCGTTGAAATGAATGCGAGAAGATGCAATAGTCAGTGTACATGCACCTTTTCGTTCATGTAGGTATTCGTACAATTTATCAAACACATTATCCTCTGATTAATAAATTTTTTTCATTCAAATTTTGGATTTTCATTAATTTGTTTTTTTTTTTTGTTTTCATTAAATTTTATCATTTTTTTTTCTGTATTTTTATATCTTTAATGACGTTGAGTCACCTTCTCATTGACTGGTTGTTTAGCGTTGTTGGCATTTTGGGCACCATGGAGATTGCCATTGCCTTGATTAACGTGGCCAGATGAATTTAATAATGGACTGGTACTTGAATCATGTTCATCAGTTGTTTTACCATCACAACCTGGTAATGGAGGTGAATTTTGTCCTGGTGTTGGAGTTATTGGTTTACCACCTTTTATTAATTCTACAATTTCATCTGCCTCACGTGATAAATCACCATCTGGCCTGAATGGATTGTCCCAGCCGCTATCAGTACTGAAACATTAATAAAAAGAAGGAAAAAAATTAGAAAAAATCAATATTTCTTGAGAATCTCAAATTTTGAGATTAAATTATTATTTTTTTTAAATTAGTTAATAGGAGAGAGTGGGGCAAACTGGAAACTGTAACGAAACGGTTAGAGATGGATTTTCTTTCATGATTCTATTGAAAAGTTGAGGAAATTTTAGCCGGAAAACGAGTGTCAGATGTATTTTTTTTCGATTTTTTTGAAAATTCTATTTTTTTTGCATTTTTGAGAGGTAAAAAGCCTTTCTTTCTTTGAAAATCTTCAGTTTTTCGCAAATATCTCTGGTTCTATTTGTCTTAGCAATTTGGGGTTGATCTCAAATGAAAGGTGAGCTCCTTTTCCATCGATTCGTGGGGTTCTGACTTCAAAAATATCAATTTGTGGGACAGTTATAAGCCAAAAACTGTTTCACAACACTGTTTCACAAAAATACCCATAAATACCTTAAAAATCGATATTTTTAAATTGAAAACCCCATAAATCGATGGAAAATGATCTCACCTTTCACCTCCTATCGGAATTTCCACGCTACGACAAATAGAACCGAAGATATTCTCAAAATACTGGAAATTAAAAAAAAAAGAAAGGCTTTTACCCTTCCGAAAAGCTCAAAAAAGTCAAAATTGCCAAAAATTCAAAGAAATTCATTCCAGCACTCGTTGCCCCCTCAAAATTTTCTCAGCTTTTCAATGAAACCATCAAAAACAATCTACCGCCAATATTTCTATTAATTCCAAGAGTTTTCCATAATATTTGCCTGAAAATTTAGATGTGTCCATTTTACGCCTGATATCCATTTTACCCCACGGTCTCCTAAAAGAGGATAAAATAAATAATATCGTGAATAGCAAAAATTTTACAATTTTAATTTTATTTTTCCCTTGACAAATGAATTGTAAAAAAAAAAAATTGAAAATATGCACATGTAGAGAAATCAAAAAGCTCTAAATTTATATGTTTTTTGAAGTAACTTTATTAAAATCATTTATTTGTTGTAAATAAAATCTAAGAAATTGTCAGGTGTGTGCTAATTTTATTATCATTAGAATAAATAAAAATAAAAAAATGAAAAAAATCTAATCTCATCTAATCAATTTCTTTCTAATAATCTCTCTCAATAAATATCTTCATTAATCTCCAAAAAAATGTATTATTTTGTGCAATTTCCTCTTTTTTTACGATTATTGAAGCTTATTTTAAAGGGATTATCGAAAGCAATGGGTTTAGTGAAGAAAAGAAGCTATAAATGGAGATTTCTTTAATAATTCATCAATTTTTCTAAAAAATCCAAAAAAACGTCAGATGTGTGCTAATTTTATTATCATTAAAATGAATTAAAAAAAAAATGAAAATTAGAAATTTCCTTGGCTCTCTAATCCAGCCCATTCTCCATCTAATCAATTTCTTTCTAATAATCTTCCTCAATAAATATCTCCATTAATCAATGTAGCCAGATAAATTGAAAATAATCCATTATTTTTTTTTTTTTTTTGTTTAATCATGTATCTCTCATTATTTTCCCTCATGCTTCAAGCAAACTGGTTTTTCCAGAACACCTGTTCTCTATTCGAGTATGGTAATTGTTAGTAGCACAGAACCGTTTTACAGATCAATTTAATTTCGAATTATCGAAATTGTGGGAGATAATGTGAGTGAAAAATAATGAAATAGACACAATTGATCGTCAACGACCGTGACAATGAATAGGCCACTTCATTTCCTCAATCATTACATTTTTTTTTTCCATCTTTTTTCTCTGAAAATGCCAATGGGTTCATCAGGAAATGTGCAAAAATCGTCTTTTTGTAATTTCTTCCTTTTATTCAAATGATTTCCCCTTTTTGTCTTCTCTCTTCCTACGCAAAAATTTGTTTTTTTTTCTCTTCTTCTTTTATTCTCAAATGTGTTTGTCTTTTATTTTTTTCTGGGAGCGTCCAATCTAACTGAGCATGCCATAAGTTACGTGAGAGCCTGGATGAAACGAGTTGTGTTTCAATGACCATGACATTATGTCGGCATTGAATCGAGCCTAATTGCAGAATTACGAGCGAAATATGAGCTCTACTATCGTTACATTGAGACATTGTAGTTGTGTCAATATGTTGTATCAAAGTGTAGCTATAGAAACAAAGTGTCGTAGGTTTTATATATCATTGCCTCAGAATTAAAGGGACATAAGTACCAAAAACATGAAATTCTGGTGTTAAAGGGGCATATGTCCACTTATCACTCCAAAATGTTTTTTCATGAGTTTAGATATAAGTATATAGCACTTACGCCAATTATAGCACTTTTGCACCATCATTATATATATATAATGAAGAAAAAATGTTTTGTTTTCACGAGAAAAAAAAAATATGCTTTTTTTGTGCCACGTAACAATGTGGCATTAGTGCTATATATATATAACTATAGAGCATTATATACAGTTATAACTATGGAGCACTTGGGTCACTTTGTTTCTATGGGGTGACGAGATATTAGTACTGGGATAAGAGAAAAATGTATTAATTTGTGGAGTTTCTGTTTTTTTTTAAGAATTGGAGCT
Source organism: Aleiodes alternator (assembly GCA_963921955.1). Taxonomy (NCBI): domain Eukaryota; kingdom Metazoa; phylum Arthropoda; class Insecta; order Hymenoptera; family Braconidae; genus Aleiodes; species Aleiodes alternator. The sequence goes on from OY998112.1 coordinate 5,415,781, forward strand.
TATTTTAAAGGGTTCTTTGAAAGGAGTGAGTTTAGAGGAAAAACACAAGAGACCTTTTTTGTAGAGAATTTCAAGAGCTACAAAAAAGGTATCTTGAAAAATTTCTTTATCTCTCATGGTTTGGGAGATATTCAAAGAAAATTGGGGAATTATTCAATGTAGAGGATTTTAGTCGAACGAAAATTGATGAAAAGACAGAATGAACAGGTTCACGTGGGAATAATCGTTATCAGCCACTCCCAGCATCCGCAGGTGCATTCATTCACTCAATTCCTTATCACAACAGCCACTCCCTCGATTTTTTTTTCCACTTGCTCTTTTTCCTTCTCTATCCAATGCGAGATTATCGAAGAAATTGAAGAATATTAGATTCTCCATCTTTTCATTCAATTTTTTTTTTTTAGACTTCTTCCATTCATGGGTTTCATTGATTTATCTCTAGACGAGAAACACTGTAACGAATATAATCGATTGTTGTGTTTGTAACTAATGAAAAAATGAAAAAAAAATATTAATGATAAAAAAATGCATTTAATGAAAAATTGAAAAATAATAAAGATATTGAAAAAAAAATCGAAAATAATTTTCAAAATATTTCCAAAATCATTTCGAGATTATAATTTTTTTCATAATTCAGAGAAATCTCAAATAGTAAAATGGGACTGATTTTTGAAGAAAACTTGTGGGTAGAAGCAAGTTTTTTAAAAAAATATGTGGGCAAAAAAAGGTTTTTCGAGTTAAATTTAAGAAAAAATCGAATGAAAAGATCGAGATAGATCCTAGATCTTTTTTTTTTTCATACTTCTTTAATCCACTAGTTTCATTATTTTATCTACTCAAAAAGCACTGTCACAAGCATAACCGATATAGTCAGCACAAAGTGGAAATATGAAAAACCGAAGACAACGTGGGGAAAATTGGATTGGAAAAACGCCAACTCTGTGAACTGAAGTATATCTCCAATATTACGAAATCCAGACTGACAACGAGATGTTGAACAATGTCTAAAAGAAGAATGGTATATATTACCCTCCTGTTTACATGGAAAATAAAGAAAAAAATGAACTTTTTTTGAGAAAATTTCGTTGTAAAAAAATGAAACAACAAATTCATCGTTTCTTCACATCAGTTTTTTTGCGAATATTTCGAAAAATAAGCGAAATAGCGAAATTTTGAAAGAAACCTTTTTTGTAGCGCTCAAAAATTGTCTACAAAAAGTGTTTCCACAAAAAATATCCTATCTCTCTTAGTTTCCAAGATATCAAAAAAAAACAGTAGAAAATCCTCTTTTTCATAGAAAAAAAAAAAAATCCAATAAAATGAAGAAATTAGCATTTTCGAAAGCAAAAAAATTTCTTTCTCATGAAAAAATGGGGAAATTTTTTCCCCATTCAGCTTCATGCACCAGAGAATGCTTAAAGTACCAGTCTACATGAAAAATGACTAGCAAACTCCATTTTTTTCATTCCAAGAGAAACTTGTATGAAAAAAAATTGTCTCCCTCTCTCTCGTTCTTTTAACCACCTCTTTACCATTTTTTCTTCTCATTCAGGCATTCTCGTCTCTTGTTTTCATGTCTCAAGGTAAAAGAGAACATTTTCTAGGCGTGTGCCTGACGTGAGTGTTGACGTTGGCTTTGGCTTTTAAGGCGAGGAACAACACAAACTGTCAGTCAATGACACTGTGGTGAGATTTAAGCCCATCTTTTCTTGATCATGGGGTAAAGAGGGACTTCCAGCAGTGAAAAAGAGGAGGGAAGGGGGTATTTGTACTCTGGGTGAGAGGTACGGTCGATCGCACAGCATGTAATGACACACACTGCAGCAAAAAAAAAGTATATATATATATGTGTGTGTGTGAGGGGTTGAAGACCTCTCGACTATTGTAGAGGGGTAGTTGTCCTCCTTACGGTTTATCGTTGGGGAAAGCCCTTTCATGATAGTAATAACTGCAGCGTGTACATAATATTTGTTGGGAGGAAAAAAAAAGTCAGAGTTTCATGAAAACATCGCGTGGAGAAAAGCGTTTGTGAATAAAAAAATGGAGAATTTTTGGTTTTTCGAGATGAAATAGGGAATTTTCAGGGGGAAGGGGTTGAGATAGAATTTTTCCGGTGATTCCATTGGAAAGCTGAGGATTTCTGCGATGGAAACCATGGGTCGAAATTGATTTTTCGTGATTTTTTGAGAATTTTAAATTCTTTTTTGAACAAGATTTTAAGGGTTCTCCTTTAAAAATCGAAAAAAATTCAGTTTTTTTGAGATATCTCTGGTTTTATTGGTCGTAGGACATCGTGGTTGCATGCTAATGAAAGGTGAGATCATTTCCCATCGATTCATGTAGTTTCTATTAATTTTTTATCGATTTTTCATCGACTTTAAGAGCCAAAAACTGATTTTTTTTTTTAATCGACTGTAAATCCTTCAAAAATCGATTTTTCTCTCTTCAAAACCCCATAAATCGATGGCGAATGATCTCATCTTCACCTCCATTCGAAATTTCCACGCTAGGACCAATAGAAATGGCAAAATTCCCCCGAAATTGTTTTTTTTTTCCAAAATTTGAAGGTTTTTTTCTTCAATTCTTCACTAAAAAACGCGAATTTTTTTTTTCAAAAATACCGAAAATAAATTTGACCCATGTTTTCCACCGCAAATTTTCTCAGCTTTTCAATGGAATCATCGAAAAAAATGCAATCTCAGCCCTTTCCACCGAAAAATCCAAATTTCCCATCAAACTCAACAATTCCAACTGTTTTCCCCCATTTCAATCAATTTTTTCAAAGAGAAAATGAAAATTTCCTGTCGAGTCCATCAAACATCTCTAAAACCATGTAACAATGATTACCTCTCATTAACATCACCATCCTTGGGCACCTTAATCACATAATAGACATGGCCCCCGTGTGAAGTCGTCATTATTCAACGTAAATTTGTCTGAATCCAAGAATGACACAGAAGCTCCTGAATTTTATTCCCAAGAATTTCCAAACGTTTGAAACGTCACACTGACGTTATCTCGTGCTTGAAAATTCGTCACTTTTACACTCCTTTCTCACCATTTTAACTGATATTCGTTCAATTAAAGACTCCAATGTCGTTTCACCATCAAAAATTCACAATTAATTACATAAAAAATCGAATTTTCTTTATTTTTCCACGAAATTCCAATTTTTTAACATTAAAATTAATTTTTTAAACTATTTTTCACTTGAATTATTTATCCGATGGAGCAACAGCATCCGAGATGCTTGCTGTCGTGTAGCAAACTTCGTAAAAGACGTTTGAGAATTATTTTGAAAGTTTATTTCCAGCTGGCTTGGTGGGCTGAGATGTTTCAGTTATTTCAGGCGGTCGACGTTTTTTCTTTTTCTTTTTTTTGCGATGACACGTAGTTATCACCCACGCATCGACGAATAATTAGATTTTTTGGATTTTAAATATTTATCATACTGATGTCGTTATTATCGATGACACTGGGAACTTCTGTATATGTTAAATATAAAGGCTGAGTAAATGAAAAGGGAATGAATTTGGACGATTCAGTAGATTAGGAAATTCGAGGTCAGACAGTGCAAAAATCAGTTTTCTGTTAATATCTCGGAAATTAAACGAGATAGGGAGTTTTCATGAAAACATTTTTTGTAGAAGAGAACAAGAGCTACAAAAAAGGTCTCCATAAAAAAATCTTTATCTCTCTTATTTTCCGAGATATTCGCAAAAAGCTAGTTTTCAATTAAAGAAAATTAAATAATCGATTCATCTCGTTATTTCTCCTTCATATGTAATCATTGGAAATGCCTTTTTCATCGATTGACATTATTAATTAAATTTCTACTCAATCCAATGTCATGAAAATTAGGTTTCCCATTAAAACCAAGAATAAAAAGGGAATTTTAGGTCAGACAGTGTAAAAATCTGTTTTTTTTTGCAAATCTCTTGGAAAATAAGCGAGATAGAGACTCCTTATGAGAACCTTTTTTGTAGCTCTTGTTTTCTCCTATAAAAAAGGTTTCAATAGAAAAATCCCTTTCTCCCTTATTTTCCGAGATATTCGTAAAAATCGAGTTATCAATTAAAAAAGAATTGATTGATCGATTTATCTCGTTGTTCCTCCTCTTCACTATGCAATCACTGAAAATGCGCTTTTCGTCAATTAACATTGCTAATGAACTACCTACTCGACACAGTCCCATGAAAATTCAATTTTTCCATTAAAACCCAGAGTAAAAAGAAAAGCTCGAGATGAAATCAATAATCCTTGAGTGCTGTGATATTTCCCCCCCTTTTATAGAGACCTTGAGAAACACTCTGTTCTTCATAACACGTATATTAATGTCATAGAAACTACGCCCGAGTGCTTTTCCCCTGTGATACACGCCTAACTTGCCCTATTTCCGTAAAGTCCCTGACCCATTTCTCTCCCCTTTGAATTTTATTCTATCTACGAAGAAATAAAAAAAAAATTAAACAAGTGGATAATAGTATTGCTTTCCAACTGATAGAGCTTTTTCTGCTGATACTTTAGCAATATGCTTCCAAATGGAAGTGATACAACTTTTTTCGAAACGTCATCAAAATATCAAATTTTGAAGAAATTCATTAAAACGCCAATAACTCGAGAACTAATCATGCAAATAAGCTCAAAATCCACAGGCATCTGAGTATAAATAATCATGATTATAAATAACATCAGTTGAATAGTTTCCAGAAATTCCATTAAAAACTGATTTTCAAAAAATGGACATATCTCAAAAAATACCGATCGAATTCTCTTCAAATGAAGCTTAAAAAATCGAATTCGTCGAGTGGAAGTTTTCCACAAAATATGAAATTTTTCTATAAAACGGGTTTGCTGTAATTCAGACTTTTATGCACACACAGATATACACATACAGCTATGCGCTAAAAATATAATTTTCTCTCTATTTAAATCATTTTTAGTATTTTCTATTAAAAAAATTACAATCGAGAATTCTGACGATTACATAGCTTCCATTCGGAAGCAAAAATGAAAAAATCATAAAAACTTTCACCATTCCTCATTTCAAACTCTGGAAAATAAAATTTATTTGATTTCACATTAATTACATTCCAGTTATTTTTTTCATGCTCAAAGAATTTTTAATTAGCTACTTTATTAACTCGACTTTTGTGTTGGAGCTTTTTTTTTTCTGCCTTTTTTCATTCAGAAAATCAACTCAACTATCGATTTCATACCGCAGAGAACACATAGGGTTTCTGTTTAAGCACAGAATTCCAGTGGTAATTGGGGTGAAGGCATGAAAGTTTACGACATTTGCATCAAATATTAACACGAATTCCGTAGACTTTGTATCAACAAATCATCAAAAATTTAATCTAAAAAAATCTGAAAATTTTGGAATTTTCATGTTTATCTCTTGATATCTCCATAATTAGTGGTTTTAGCGAGTTGGACATGTAACCTTTTTTTGTGCAAAATTTAATTCTCTACGAAAAAGGTCTCTTCACAAATTTCATTAAAATCAACTGCTTCTTTGATATTTGCAAAAAACAGAAACTGTTAATTTTTTTTCTATTATTTTGACCTAGAACTTCTTTTTTTTCCTCGATTTTTACTGCGCAGGTGAAAGACCACTTTTCAACGATAATTCACTTATTCGACAGGCTGGAAAACTTTCTGGCAAAATGATCTATATACATGTGAATTGAACTTCCGATGGAAAACAAGTGTCAGAATTAATTTTTTTTCACTTTTTTGAGAATTCCATCGGTTCTATTGGTCGTAGTGATGTGGAGTCGGTCTTAAATAGGAAAGAAGATGATTTGTAATTAATTATTGGAGCTTTGAAAACAAAAAACGATCGATTTTTCAGATATTTATAGATATTTTTATAAAAAAATCGTGTTTTCGTTCTATAAATACATCAAAAATCGATGATTCTTCATTCGAAACCCCATAAATTGATGGCAAATGCGCTCACCTTTCATTTGAGATCGATTCCAGATCATCTGGACCAATGAAACCAGAGATATCGACGAAAAAGTGAAATTTTTTAAAAATTGAAAGATTTTCACTTTCAAATCTTCACTGAAAGAATTTTAAAAGATTCAGAAATTAAAAAAAAAAATCATTTTTGGCATATTTTGTAGGAAATTTCCTCAACTTTTCAATGAAATAATCAGAAAAAACTCTATTTTTCACTGCACAGAATTAAAATTTCATCTTTCAATAATAACCCACTCAGTTGAATAACAACCTGGTAAATTACCTTGCAAAATGATCTAAATACATGTGAATTGAACTTCACAATAATGAAAGACGAACGTTTAGCAAAGCAAAAACTAGTATGTCCAAGTTACCCAGGGGGAGAATCCCGGTGTTAATCGATGCTAACTGACATTAAACGACGACACGCGCAATGTTTGAATGTGTGTGAACGATTATTCGAGTTCCTCTCCCTTCCTAGTTGAGATAATTTTAACCGCAAAAAAAAGGTGCATTAAAAAAATAAAATCATTGAACAGTTCAACAGTAGCTAAAGGCTTTCTTCAATTTTGTTGGTATATTTCAGAAAATAATGGAGATCTGAAAGTTTAATAGAACCCTTTTTCGTAGATTTTGTGCTGATCTAAAAGAAAGGTTTCCCCTAAAATTTCCGTATTTCAATTATTTTTCGAAAGATGACAAGAAAATTGAGGCAATCTTTTCTTAATCTCCTAAACTGAGGAAAAAAAGGGGTAAAAGAATCAAATATTGATATTATTGATCCTAAGCAAATATTGTTCTATTATAATTTTATAATATCATGTAATATTATAATTTTTATATTATTTTTTTAGATAATTTGAAAAAGTTGGTGAATTCACTGAATTTAGTCAATTCGAAAAGTTAATGGGTTTGTATTAACAAAATTCAGTAAATTCAAGAACTTTTTTAATCATTTTCTAAAAAATTGATAATAAAATTACTAGACAGCTTCCAACAAGACATTTTTTCAAACAAATAAATTATTATAGGGAAGAGTGGGGCAAAATGGACACTGTAATGAAACGGTTACAGATGTATTTTTTTTGATGATTCTACTGAAAAGCTGAGGAAATTTTAATCGAAAAGCAAGTGTCAGATGTATTTTTTTTCGATTTTTTCCAAAATCCGATATTTTTCGGCTTTTTTGAGGGGTGAAAGCCTTTTCTTTTTTGAAAATTTTCAGTTTTTTGATAATATCTCTGGTTCTACTGGTCGTAGCAATTCAGGGTTGGTCGCAAATGAAAGGTGAGCTCATTTCCCATCGATTTATGAGGTTTTCAATTCAAAAATATCAATTTTTGGGATAATTACAGGCCAAAAACTGTTTCACAAAACTGTTTCATAGAAATGCCCACAAATATCTCAAAAATCGATATTTCTAAATCGAAAACCCTATGAATCGATAGCAAATGATCTCACCTTTCACCTGCCATCGGAATTTTTACGCTACGACAAATAGAACCGAAGATATTCTCAAAAAACTGAAAATTTTCAAAAAAAGGAAGGCTTTTACCCCTCTAAAATGCTCAAAAAAGTCAAAATCGCAAAAAAAAAAAAAAAAACTCAATTCCGGCACTTGTTTTCCGCCCAAAATTTCCTCAGCTCTCCAATGGAACCATCAAAAACAATCAACCACCAATATTTCTATTAATTTCAAAACTTTTCCATAATAAATGCCTAAAAATTTAAATGTGTCCATTTAATCCCTCATGTCCACTTTTCCCACGTTCTCCCAAAAATACTGTTTACAAAATTTGCAATTGTAATACTTCAAATTTTCTATACGTGCATATTTTTTTTTCAATAATTAATTTGTTAAGAAAAAATGAAAATTATAAGAATTTTCATATGTCTGCGATTTTCAGTATCAATAAACAAAAAAATTTGTTTAGGTAAAATCACATCAATATTTGCGTATTTTTGTCACTTTTTTTTCCTCAGTGTCGAAAGAAATGCCAAAAATTCTCGGAATCATCGTGGAAACGATAACTACCCCATCTAATTTTTTTTCTGAATGTCAGAGGCTTTAGCCTCAGTCCAATTGACATTTAAACATTTTTCCACGTAGCTTACATCCACGTGAGCCTCTGGAATGCAGCAAAAAGGAACTGAGGGGAGGAAGGCAAAGGGAAAGAGGATAGGGGAGGGTATTCCAGATGGGTAATATGGGGCAGCGGGTTAGCACAGTGTCACGCACTGTTCCTCATCTACGCATGCGCTTTCCAAGGACAAACTTCTACCACTGACTTTATTATCAAGTGACACGAAACAAGTGAATTTTTGCAGTAATTAAAGGAAAAAAAAAAAACCCCAAAAATCTCATTTCACATTTCTCTTTTCTCAATTGAGAAACAGGAAATAATGGTTTAATTCGAAAAATATTTGCTGTATTCATTGAGACAGGTCACGGGCTCTTTATCTTGTGTTTTTTTGGCAAAGAGGCCCTGGCACAAGTTTAAGCAGAGTACATTACACCCTTTTACCAACGTTAATAAACTCATTTTAATTCGCAAAAAAAAGGAATTTCAAGGAAGAAGATTTCGAGTCGAGGATTTTCCTATTCGCATCACTTAAAAAAATTTCCAACTAAATTTTCCGTGCAAAATCCTGGAAATTCCGAAATGAGTCACATTTCTACTGAAATTTCAGATAATTATGTCATTGAAAAATGAACATATCATTGATTTTCAAATAATTTCACGACTGTATATCAATGAAATTTGTGAATTTCAGTTTAATTGTTTCTTGAAAATTTCGTAAAAATAGGAAAAATTTAAAATTCATGTCATTTTGATTTTAAATATTCATGTTCAGTTGAAAATTCAAGTAATTTGTAGAATTTTTGTCTTAATTCCACTCAAGACTCACAGAATCATTTGAATTTCCTCTGAAACTCACAGATTCCATAATTTTCCCATTAAAAAGAAAAATTCAATATCAAATTTATGAAAAATTCCCATAAAATTGTCTATGAAATTTTCATTTTTCCCTAACAGTTTAATTCGCATCAGATGAATATTTAATATTTCCTGGCCTTGATAGATTGTAAAACGGATACATCTCGTCGACTCGAACATGGACTTTACCACTTCTTTTAATTTTTTTTCCAGTGATTAATTAGCTCAAAAATTGCCTTAAAAAAAAACCTTCATCACTCGAATTCACCCAAATTGAATTAATTTCCGGCACTTCACTCTCAATAAGAACCATCACAAAACTAAATTTCACAATTTTTTAAATTATTTTATTCAATTTTTTTTTTTTATCAAAAATTAATTATTTCCAAGTTCCTTATTTTCTTTTGATTATCGTGTTTGATTGTGTGTGTTGTTGCAAATGCAATTGCGACGTTATTTCAACGACGTGCAAAAAAAATAAAAAAAAAAACTATTTTAGAGAGAGAGTGAGGTGGTACCGATGCAGCCGACAGCTCGACTGGCTCACCAGCGCCTCTGCACATCCCACCCACGCTATATCGATCCCTCCATCCTCCCTTCTTTTATATATATACATATATATAACAATATCCAACCGTTGTAGCGTGCACCAACGAAACGGGGTATTTCTATTTCTCTTTTTCTCCGTTATTTCTCCCCTTCTACAAACCGTGAAATACAGTTTCTCCATTGGTAGAATGACTTTTTATGTATCGTTGAATTAGACCCAAAGGGGCGTAAGTCATATGCTTAAACATAGCACTTACGCCTCTTTAATGAAAAAAAATGCATTTCATTAGAGTGAAAGGGGCATAAGTGCTGTATATAAATTAGGGACTTATGCCCTTTTTCTAAAAAATATTGTAATGAAATCAAGAATTCTTTATTGATTCTTCTGGCTAATAATCAATAAATAATTAATGAAATTGACAGAAAAACAATCGGTTGTCAATAGAGAAATTGAGAAAAGATCATTATTCTTTCGGGATTCATGTCAAGATGTCTATGAAATAATCATAAATTAAATAAAACCGTTTTTATAATAATTTAAAGTTGTAGAATCAATTAAATATGTAATTGCTCAGAGTCAAAAGGGCGTAAGTGCTATTTCTGAGCATAAGACTTACGCCCCTTTGTTTCTAAGTGCATTATATGATTGCCTTAGAAATGAATGGCCGCAAGTGATGTGTATAAATATAGGACTTGCGCCCTTTGCTTTCTAAGACGACAATATATATTATTATATACTTTATATACTAGTAATGAAAATTGTCAAGCCAAGTTTTTGTTCTTTGTCTGCTGCTGTTGGTTCTCTAGTTATAAATATAGATCAGTGAAAATAGAGGAAAAAGAGGAAAAGGAGGGGAAAGAGAATGAGTAGTGAATGCCTTTCGGCTACCTGGGTAAATATAGACGTTTAGAGATTTTGGAGATGCTTTCAGGTGTTGATGAAAAAATTGGGGATTTTTTGCGTTTTTTTTTTTTTTCAGAGAATATCTCGGATTTCGGGAAAAATAGGAAAATTTACGATCACATCTTTTTTGAAGGGGGGACAAAAAAAAGCTACAGAAAGATCGTAAAGGAAAATCTTTTATCTCTTTTTGCCTTTGAGATATCTTTAAAAATGTGGAAATGGTATATGGTTGCCTTGGACACAAAGGGGCATAAGTGCTATGCTTATAAACAGGACTTACGTCCTTTTGACTCTAAGGTGACGGTATTTTATGACAGCACGAATTTATGATTTGATGAATGAAGACGCGCTTTTCATTGGCAAGTTTAATCTCAAGGGGGGGGGGGGGGAAGGGAGTGGTTTCGAAATACTTGGCATGAGAATGTGGATCTAATAATTCCACTGGTTGCCCAATCCGACATTGTGAGATACTTTCAGGATGCTATATAGTCTCCGGAAGGAAGTTGGTAACGAGGTCTTATCATCTTGTGGCTCAAATAATTGCTTGTGTAATTAAATGAGATTAGCTGATTAAAAGATTGATTAACAGACTGATTTTGTGTGTTGTGAATCGAGTTAATATTACTGATGTCACTGGAAAAAACTTAATTGTAGGCTCAAAATAACTAGGAAAAATAAATAAATGAAAAAAAAAATATATATATACACAGGAAGGAGATCGTAAAATGTTTGTTTCCTGTGTGTTATAAAACTTCGAAATTTTGTTTTGTATTACGTGCGAAAAAGGGGTGAAGCTCATTTCCGGCCAATTTGCTGATTTTAGGGGTCTCCTGAAAATTGCATTAACTTCACACACGTGGTGTTCTCCCCCCCCCCCCCCCTCTCCCCCACACATTATGAGAAAAAAAAATAGTTTTTTTTACAATTTGAGGATTTTTCCAAAAATTTCTAAATTTTTTTCAAAAAATTTCTAATTTTTTCCAAGAATTTCGATTTTTTTTCCAAATTTTGCAATAAAAAATTGAAAATATCCTGAAAATTTTCCATGATTTTCCTCAAATTTGACTTTGACAGCCTCCCTTTGCCCGAATGAATTTCCCTCAGATGAAGCAAAAAATAAAATTAAAAAAAAAACACTTGTTTTACCTGATTTGAGCATGATAAGCAGGCGATGTGTGCTCGGTGTGGGTAGTTAGGAGTTCCGCAGGTCCAGTTGACATGATGTCGATGAGGCCCGATGAGGGTAACACAGGGTCAAGGAGAAGGACACCTGGTATTGAGGGATGGGGCTGTGGACCGAGAAATGCGACTCGGACTTTTTCCCTCCCTTCGCTGGAATTGAAATGAAAAAAATATTTACAAAAAATGTTTTTAATGAGTTTTTGTTGCTTTTTTTTTGTGAAATGGGGGGAATTGTGCAGTTGGATGCTTTTTTATTCTCTTCTGCTAGCAGTGGCGAATGTGCTCCTTGAGTGAGAGAGGGAAGGTAGGTCGTGGTGAACAAACGAGGGGCATCGATCTGGCCAGCGTGGCGCCACTCTAGGCATTACGTATGCTACAGTCTCTCTGGTGTACATAGATAGGTTCAAAGATAATAAAAAAAAGAGGAAAATGAGGAGTCTGATAAAACTGTTTAAAATAGGATTTTTTCGATGATTGCATTGAAAGCCGAGGAAATTTCTGATGGATAACTTGTGTTAAAATTGATTTTTTACGATTTTTTGAAATTTTTTTAAACGAATTTTCGATTTTTTTTTCACTTGCTTGAAGATATCTCTGGTTCTATTGGTCTTAGCGACTTGGGGTTGATCTTGAATGGAAGGTGAGATCATTTCCCATCGATTCAAGAGGTTTTGAAGAAAAAATGATTAATTTTTGCAGTATTCATGGGCACTTTTCTTGAAAATCCAGTTTTTGCTCTATAAATAAGTCAAAAATCTATCATTTTTCTTTCAAAACCACAAAAATCAAAGGCAAATGATCTCGCCTATCAGATAAAATCGGTCCTAAGTCGCTACAATCTATAAAACCGTAAATATCCTTCAAAAAACTAAAAAATTTCACTTTTTCCAATTTTCTTCTAAAAAACTGGAATTTCCAAAAAATTCTCGAATAATTCATTTCAACCCATGTTTTCCAACGGAAATTTCCTCAGCTTTTTAATGGAATCATCAGAAAGAATCTATATTGAATATTTCCACTCGTTTGGAGCCTTTTTCATAATGTAAAACATCAAAACTAAAAAAAGGTCCACTTTTATGATTTTTTCAGAGATTCTAAATGATGAAAATCTATAAATCAATGATTTTCCAAGATATTTCCTACTTCCATTCTTTCAGTTAAATAAAAAAGAACAAAAAAAAACAATTTAATGATTAAATTGTCTTTTTTTTTGTTTCTCAAAAATTTCAGAATTTAAGATCAAATTTTGAAATTTTTGAGAAATCTTGATTTTTTCTATGCCATATATCGTATTATATGAATATTATCTCATATTCATCAAGAAACATCTTCATTCCACAATTCTGTTAAAAATGTCTCTTATTTTTCCCCTTTTCTCCTTTCCCCAAATTTTTTTCATTCTCTCAACAATTTTTTTATCAAAGGATAAAAAGATATTCCTCCTTCGAAAAAATCGATATTTCGATTTTGCAATAGATCCACGATGGAGATCAGGTCACGAAGGTACATCTGCCCACGCTCGATCGCTCCCAATGTAAATTATTGAAAGAGGCGTTAATAATCAGGAACGACGTGCTTTCAATACATCTGCCTTACATATTCACCCATTTTTAAAAAAATTTATTTATTCATTTAAAGTCGTGTTTAATCTCTCTTCATCTTCTCATAAGTGAAAATGAATCGTTTCTCGGTTATGTGTAGCGGAAGATAAAATAACGATAGGTACATGAATGCATAAATACGTTGGAATGATGGAAAATCGTAATAAATTACGAATTAACATGGGAATGAGTCTGGGCAATGAGTAATTGAGGCACTGGGCTCTCAGTCGATCTGCGTGGGTCGGTTTTATCTTTACTGAGCGTTTAAAGGACGAAAATAATTTCTACAATTCATCTTTTCATTTGTAAATATGATAATATATCAATAAAAATGAATTTTAATCAATAAACAAAAAAATAAAATTTTAAAAATTTAAAAAATTTAAAGAAATTTAAATAATTTTAAAATTGAAGAAAATTAAAAAAAAAAAATTAATTGAAGAATTCGAAGAAAATGAATTAAATAATTTCAAATGACTGCTTTTTTAATTTTTAATATTACAATAATTATTTTTACATTGAGAAACACTGGAGAATTCGCAGAAATTAAATTGACTTCCTCTGCTAACATTTCTCACGATCAACGACAACTTTTTCCTTTTTTTTTTTCTCTCCATTTCAACAAGAAGAAAACTAAACCAGACGTTTCTCCAGACACTTGTATGAATCTTCATGACATTTTGTGTCAATTGAATGACTCATTAAGAGTCCCCTCTACTTATCTGGGATTGACCGTAGAAAATTCATTTTGTCCCATTAGTCAAAGTATTTTCTCTATTCAACTTTAATTTCTCTAATTAATTCTAAATTCGTTTCAGCTTCTTGCCATTAAATTTTCTCTCTCATCAATCAATTCTCTAATTATTTTTAATTCAATTCGGCTCGTGTCATTGGCCCGAAGTTGCGCGCTTTGCGCGGGAAATTTGAAAATCGTGTGAAAATAAATATATCGATTTTTTGAACAGAATAAAATATTTCACATTAATTCTGCCTTTAATTAATTATTAATACGAAATTAATTCCAATAATAAATTCCAATGTCCGATAAAGAGCAAATTGAATCCAACCACGGGTTTTAATTTCAAGTGGCTAGAGATAACAGATAAGTAATTTTTATGTAAAAATCACAGTAGTCGATGAAATTGCGAGGTCACATTACAATTTTATTTTAAATTTCTAATATATTTTTATTTATTCATTTTGAATTTATTGCAACATTGAAAAAAAAAAAAAAAATAGTGAAATTTTTTTTATTCTCGAATTTTTTTTTTCTTCTTTAATTTATAAATTTTTTTCTTGAAATTTATTACATTTTTAGAAATTATGAAAAATGTACAAAAGTCAAAAGAAAATGTATATTTTTTATTCACTCTTATTTTGTCTTCTTTATTATGTAGGTGTAATTTATTGCGACCCTCATTCAACTCACACAGAAAGAAATGAAAAAAAAAAGGAGGAGGAGAAGAAAAAAATACAGTTGGATATTCCGTAGGATTTGACACAAGTGTATTTAAATGCTGGGCGCTTTTGAATTGTGTTTCCTTGAATGTAAATGTGTTTCCGTGCACGTTTCTGGATTATCACGAGTGCGTAGGAACTTATTTTAATCCGACATGGTCTCTCGAATAAACTCAATACATTGTTAATAATCATTTCAATTGAAAAATTCTCTCCCCTCCCTTTTTTTTTTGTGAATTAATTCTCTTTCCAATTAGTATAAGAGGATGAAGAAATACTTGGATAGTTTATTTTAAAGTCTATCTGTGGATTATCATGAGAATTAATGGAGAGCAATTCTCAATGCTCCATTGAAATGCCGGGAATATCGAGAATTTAATAAGACGTTCTGATTTTATCGGGATTAATTAGTTATTGGAGTAATTAAGATTTATTCCAATTCCCGCGATTTCTAAAAATTCGTAAAAATAAGAGGAATTCATAGGTTCTAGATTTTTTTGAGAGTTAAGGACGCAATTGAAAAATCTGAAAAAATTCAGCAATAATGTAGATATATTGAAGCATTTTCCCAAATTTTTTCAAATTTTTCCGCAATTCCGATTAATTAGTTTTTGGAGTAATTAAAATGTATTTCAATTCCCACGAATTTTAAAAAATTCACAAAAATGAGAGGAAATCAGTATTTCTGATTTTTTTAAAGCATGAAGGACTCGATGAAAAAATCTGAAAAAATTCAACAGTAATGTAGATATATTGAAGTACTTTCTCAATTTTTTTTCAAATTTCTTCGCCGTCTTGATTAATTAATTATTGGAGTAATCAAGATTCATTCAATTCCCATAAATTAAAGAAAAAATCATAAAAATAACAAAAATCCACTGTTTTTTAATTTTTTTAAGAGTGAAGGGTTCAATGAAAAAATCTGAAAAAAATCAGCAATAATATCGATATATCAAAGCATCTTCTCAATTTTTTTCAAATTTTTCCGCAAAGTCCTTCACTCAAAAAAAAAATCCTAAATATTTTTCCGTCTGAGGTCCACTTCACCCAGGTCTTCTCTACTCCTTCATCAATGACAATTTGATTACACAACGTGTTAAAAAAATCGGGTTATCGTTCTGTTTGGACTGTTCCATCACTTTTTTCCCTCTCCTTTTTTATTCTTTCATGTTTTTTTTTTATTTTCCATTTTTACTGCTCGTTTTTTATTTTTTTCAATTTTCCGTTTTCTGACGTCACCCAGCACAAACAAACCAGCATTGTAGCACCTCTCAGCAAAGCAGAGAGAGACCTTGAGAGCCACAAATGTGACATCATCTGAACAGTGGATTGCCTCCACCAGTGGTGCAGCACTCGAGTACGAGTTTTTTGTACTACGTAATCATGCTATTTTTGGTAGAATTACTGGGAAATTTGCTCTTAATTTTATCCAGTTCAAACAAATTTTGAATTTTATCTTATAAATGAGATTAATCGACGTTACTTTACTTCATGGCAGTTATGTAATTATTTATACTGTGCGCATCGTGATGCTAATGAATTTTACGGGCTTCAACATTGCAATTCCTTTAATGTCTTCAATTTAAGTTGTTTTCATAGCGTAATGTGTTTTTTTTCAGGTCTTGGCTCAAGATTACACCTTTTACTTTACAGCGCACGTTATTTCATTGATTTTAGTCAATGATAGTGAGGCTTTCGTTGATTTTCAAGTGCTCGAAGCAATGAAAAATTATGTGTAATCGTAAAAAAATGAATTTTTTCGGATTTTTTTTTTAATTTTTTGAAGAGAAAAAAATGAGTGAATTGGTTTATTACATTCATTCACGGACATCTTCGGAGCACGTGGGTTTACGGAAAAAAGTCAGGAAACCTTTTTTGTAGCCCTTGAAATTTTCTACAAAAAAGGTCTCTTTAACTTTTTCGATAACTCCAGTCACTCCAAAGATCCTTTCAAGTAACTCCAAAAGTAATTTTTATACTAAACTCGAGTCACGAATAAAATCTATTTTTGAACAGAACAATTTAAATAATCACAACGAAGAATCTTGCGGCTTATTCTCTTCTTAATTACTTGTCATTAAAAAACACTTTAATCTGATCGCTGCTAATTCCAATTACTGTAAACCACCCCCCCCCCCTTTTTTTAATAAAAAAAAATGAAGAAGATCCATTCTTTTTCTTATCAATAATTACATTTCCCTTAATCCCTTGTATCTTTATCAAAAAAAAAAAAGAAACAATATATATACCAGGAAGAATAAGATGAAAATTAGGTGGGAGGATAGAGTATAGATTGTAACATGTGGATCTGTCTGTGTGTGTGTGTCAAGATGGCGGGTTGCCATGGTAACTCTCGTGGAAACCGGCGCTATTGCAATTTACGTTTTTATTACCATTCTCATTGACTCCCTGAGAATTCCCAGAGGAATTGTTTTTTTTTTTATGGTTTCTTGAACAATGGAGAGCGAGCTGTGAAAATTCGACACGTGTAGTGATAATTGCACGTGGCTGTGCATCAATTCACTGTTTAATTCATTTATTATTATTATTATTATTATTGTTATTATTATTATGAGCCACTTATTTGTAGTTTATAACGAGTGTAAAAAGCTAAAAAGCTATACATGACTCAAAAAATAGTTAATAATAATAATAATGGTATTAATAATAATAATAATGTGTTTATTAACATTTTTGATTGGTTCACACTCAATTTGTTGTATAAAGAAACACCATGCGCATTTATTTTTGTTCTCTTTTTTGTAATATGCAGTTCATTTCTTCTTCTAGTATCACAACTGTGCTCACGTCTTATAATATTATTAATTAATAACAATAATACTAATATTAATAATAATATTTCATTTATTTGATAATATAAGTGAAGTATTATTATGAGCCCTAAGAGCTCTGAATATTTATTGTATTGTTCTATATTATTTTGAAAAAAAGGGATAATTTTGTAATTTTGGTTTCCCAGAGCCTGATAAAGCTTAAATTATAAGCGAAATGTTTCAAATTGACAAAATCAATTAAATTGTAATTTAACAAAAAAAAACACATCCCAACTCCCCGCGATACTTCAAATGAATTATTATCATTTATTCGAAAAAAGGGGCGAGAGAAGAAAAAAAAAGGAGAAATTAAACAGACACACACATATATATACACACAATTGACTTGAATGAATCGAGTATACTTTCACTGGCTTTGCTTTCTTCCAGAGAAAGGATTAGACAAAAAATTGTGTGCAATTGTCTTTGGGAAAAAAAAGCCACTGGTCTAATGAGTATTAATTAAAAATTCATTATTTATCACATTCGAAAATTTCGAAAATTTTGCAAATCAATTATTTAGCAATAATTATGATTTTTTTTTCATGAATTACCAGAAGCATTGACTTTCTGATTTTCTTCGTCAGTCGTTGGCACTTTTATCATTACAAAAATATTAATAAATATCGTCAAATAATTAGTTCAAAAATTCAATGTATACACAAGGGGTTTTGTTACCCCTTAAATAAAAAAAGGGCATAAGTACTGTGTTAAGTATAGTATTTACGCCCTTTTGTTTCTGATTCATTGATTCAAATTGACCGAAAATACCTGCGAAAAACGTCGAGGGACTTCTTGCCGTTACTCTCCCTTTTTTTTTCTTAACTTCCAGGTATTTTATGGCGAGAGAGGGGAGGGGAGAGGGAGGGGGTAGGGGAAACGTGACTAGGAGGACCCTAAAATATAAAGGAGACAGGTAAGAGAAAAGGGGAGAGTTGACCTGGCGAAATCCAATGGTTCAAAACGAAAAAAAAGAACCAAATAATAAAAAAAAAATGAAAAAACTTGGAGAATTTAGGGAATTTTTTTACCTTTAAAATTGTAATTATATATAATCCAGTAGAAAAAAAAAATCCAGGCCACAAAAAATTGGAGCAACTTAGCGATAGCACTTATCTATTTCACTGAACTTCACTTTGTGTTATATCGATAAAATATTACCAATGTGTAATATTTTCTGAGTTTTTCCCGCTTATTTGAAATTGAATAGTTTACAGATAAATCAACGGAAGCTAAGAATATGAGAAGTATCACAGTATAATATGCCTTGCACCAATGAAATTACGAAGAAATATCTAGTTTTTTTGATTTTTTTTCTTCTCTTTTTAATTTAAAGAGATTAGGAGTTTGATTGAAAAATCTGATTTAGCAAAAAATATAAAAATGTCGAAGTTTCTTTCAATTTTTTTTTAAAGAATTAATTTAAAAATTATTTTTCAGCAGAATTGAAACTACTGTCAAGCCGAAAACCGGGCTCGACGAGGACTAAATGCCCTTCGACAAGTTGTACGGGGTTACCTAGCGTCTCTTTCGTTTGCCCACCACGCCTGCGTTCGGCATTGTTCGTTTATTTCTCGCCGGCCGGAAATTCCCGATTCAAACGCACCAATACACTTGCCGCTAAGATTTGTTTTTTATTTAAAAGATAATTAGGAGATGCAATTGGTAGAAAATTTGATTTTTTTTGCACGAAATCGTTAAATGAAAAATCGAAAACACAACTTTGAAACTTTATTGTTAAATGTTGATCAATAAAATTTTCTATTGAATTATCACGGTGAAGGCACCAGTTACCGGACGGTTAAGACAATGGTACGGGTTCCCGGACAAGTTAGGCTCAAATTATCAAAATGTACCAAAATTTTAATTGAATCAATCAAAAAATTTATTTCATTGTTATTTTAATAGTCAACATTTTTGCAAATATTGAAGAACTGGATTTTTCCACTTGAATATTAATGTTTAATGTACTTTGCTGCTGTATCCGGAAACTGGGACCCGTCCGGTAACCGGGTCCATCATGGCAATGAATTAAAGAGGAAAAAACGAGGGAATTATTTATAAACAATTCAAAATTGCGTTAATGAATAAATAAATACAAAAATAAACAAGATAAATGGCTTGAAAGGGATTTCTTAAGTATTTGAAGAATTTTTAAAAATTTTTCAAGTCTTGAAGAAATGTAAAAAACAATGAAAAATTTTCATTTTTCAATTAATTTTTTTTTTCAAGGCTTATTTTATTTCTCATAACATTTTCTACAGATTCACTGAATTAAATTCGTGAATTTTATCTTGTGTGAATTGTTATTACCAATTTTATCCAAAATATTAACTTTTCGTTCCGATTTTATCTTCCAAAAATCCCAAACTTTAACTTTTTTTTTTCATTAATTTTTTTTTAATGGAAAAACTATTTTTTTTTTTCAATGCCTCTCGTGTTCGTTCAATTTGACGTAATCTAAGAGTAAATAGATAACCGATTATTTAGATTCGGTTATTTAAATTTTTTTTCGTCTGAATTCTTTGAGAATGACCCCAGGGTTGAGATAAAAAAAAAGTGGAGAAAAAAAGGCTAATAAACAAGATTCCCTTTGGTGCCTGTGGCCTGAAAACACATTCGAATGCATAAACTCTAATTATAAATCTTCAGTGGTAAAAGCAAACAGAAACACACAGTGCAGCTCACAGTTTAAGATTTACTCCGATTTATCGGGAGTTAATGGAAAAAGAAATCGAAATGAATCATTTTGTTTATTCACAAGACAAAATTTCAGTAGTGTAGAGGTAAAACGGGATAAATTGATTCTTTTTAGTAATCGTTTTTTAATGAGGTTTTTTTTTTTGTAAATATGTCGGAAATTAAGCGAGATAGCACGATTTTGTCGTCATAATTGTGCCCTTCTTTGAACATAATTTCAAAAGCTACAAAAAAGTATAATTAGAGAGAATTTCGAAAAAATTTTAATTTTCTTTTCAAATTTTCCTAAATTTAAACAAATATTTCGAAAAAACTTAAATATTTTTTTTTAATTTAAAATTCATACAAAAAAATCTATATTATATAAATGAGGTTTTCTCGAATGTGCGCTAATTCCTTCAGTTTCTGAGATTTTTCAATAAAATTACTGAAGAAAAAAAATCAAAAACTATTTGACGTCTTTATCATTAAATTTTAATAGTAAATGGCTGAAATTTTCGAGGATCATCACTCATTTTGAGAATATCTTGAAAAATATGAGTTTTTGGAGATTTTAGCAAGAAATGTTTTTTAAAGAGGACAAAATTGTCTACAAAAAAGGTTTTTGTGAAACTGCTCTATCTCGCTTAGACTCCGAAATATCGTTGAAATTGGAAACTTTTAGGCAACTTTCTCTCTTTTTTTCAATAAAAAAAAATTCGCCTCTTATCTCTCCCTTCAATTTCTCTTCTCTGACACTCAGACAAATGAAATTATACGATACGCCGTCAGATCTGAATGAAGATACCTCGGTCGCGTAATTCCCACCCACACACACACATATATATATATTCCCTTGGACCTCAGTTGACCGAGTCTTTCACCAGTCATTATCGCTCTTGATCCCGTTAATGAGCCGTACTCGTGTACAGAATACGTAATACTCTCGTTGCATGATTAAATGTGTCTCTTGATAGATTTACGGCGGAGAGAAATAGAGGAAATGACGTGCGCATTATTTTTCATTTATTCATAATTGTATCTCAAACCTCAAATTCTCGATAATTCAAACTTTTGGTAATTCGGAATAGTTCCAGGCTTTTTAGATTGCGCCTATCTTTAGTGCGGTTGGGTTTAGAGGAAAAGTCTTGGAGGCCTTTTTTGTAGCCAATTAAATTCTCTACAAAAAAGGTGTCTTGAGCTTTTCTCTTCAACTGAACTGCACCAAAGTTATTTACAAAATTACACTGCTAGGAAAAAAAAATGGAAATTTCATAGACAATTTGATGAGAATTTTCATAAACATGATATTGAATTTTTTTTAATGGGAAAATCATTATGAAATCTGTGAGTTTCAGAGGAAATTCAAAGGAATCTATCAGTCTCCAGTAGAATTGAGACGAAAATTCTACAAATTACTTGAATTTTCAACTGAGCATGAATATACACAATCAAAATGACTTGAATTTCCAATTTTTTTCTTGAATTTTTCTTATTTTCACGAAGTTTTCAAGAAATTCATTGATATCCAGGCATGAAATTATTTAGAAATCGATGTCTTCATTTTTCAATGACGTAATTATCTGAAATTTCAGTAGAATTGTGACTCATTTCGAAATTTCCCGGGACTTTCCACGGAAAATTCAGGCGGAAATATCTGAACAGTGTATATGCCCTGCGGTCCTATGTTTTTTGACTCCGCAGTAAAATTATTGACCAAAGGATTTTTTTATCGCCTAAAATACTATTCATCATTCATCAATACACTGTGTTTTCATCGAATTTCCAGAAGCTAAAGCCCACCTAATCGATTTTCCCCAAGAACCCACGGACCCCCTCCCCCTCCCCTTTATGTGTTTATTTTCGGTACTAGGTGTGCCCACGTGACGTCATTCCATGTGCGTATTATCGTAACCACATGTGGGTGTCTTATGGCGTGACATTACTCATTCCAGAGCACTCACGAAAATTTCTTTAATATACCTCTCTGTTGCGCATTTTTTTTTCTTTATTTTTTTTATTTTTTTTTAGTCTCTGTAAAACTGAGAATAATTGAAGGACAGATAATTTACTTACTCGGTGTCTGGTACTGGTATCATTGGTAGTCGTCCATTGTGCTCCAGGAAGTGGTTGATTTCCGGTTCTTCCTGAACTGGGGTCTCGTAAACAAGGGTCTCAACCATGGAGCCTTTGCTTGAGCCAAAGGATACCCTTTATTTAGAAAACAAAATCAGAAATTAATTCTATTTTTTGATCAATTTAAAAGTCAAAAAGAAGGGGATTTTCTTTGTGGTTAGTGCACTCGGAATTGAAGCGAGATAGAGCAATTTTGGTAGAGACCTTTTTTGTAGACCGGAATGTGCCCTAAAAAAAAGGTCTCTTCAAAAATTCCCGTATCTCTTTAAGTTTCCGAAATCCTTTAAGAAAACCGAATAAACTTTTAGAGCCTCGTAAAAAGACTCAATTTCTACTTTTTCTTTTATTCATCTCAAGACTTTTTTTTAAATATTCAAAGGAGTCAAGGAATATCCTGGCAGTCTTTCACAATCTTTGTATTCATGAATTCACAAAGCGCAAAAAAAGAGAAAAAAACTTTACAACCATTAATACGTTTTTTATTTCAAAATGAAACGTGAAAAAAGAGCCAAGTGGTGGTAAAAAAAGCCGCAGAAAGTGTATTTCTCTTTTGAAAAAACCTCAGATTTCCTATCGCATGACAGGTAAAATGATGAAGAAGTTAACCACAGACGTTGTAAACTGGTATATTGTGCCCTTGCATAACTGAGTTGAATTTTTCTAACAAATAAACAGACTTTCATCCAAAAAAAAAAAACGCGAAAAAAAGGGGAAAAATCCTAAAAAATTTGAATTTACGAGGATAAACCTCTGTTGGGTATTTCAAATTTCCCGCGTATTTTGTGTTACCGATAGAGTCTGTTTATTGGAACACAGCCCTAGAGATGGCACCACCTGCTGGACGCACGGAGTGGCGGGAAATTCAAACGCAGAAGCGCTCAAAGTCACGTGTTTTAACACACAATGAGAAGAGAAGGAGGAAGAGAAGGAGACATTGTATGCGTCACTCCAAATGACGCAACGCTGGAATGTCTATTTCCATCCTTCCCACCCGCTCTCAATTAGAGGCATTATGCCATTCAAAATGGCGTCGTACATGTAAATTAAGAGAGAGAGAGAACGATTTTTTTCTTTTAATTGCTCTCTTTAACGTTTCTGTTTTGTGTTTTGATGAATGCCAGAGGTAAATAGTCTCAAGGTGATCTTCAAGAAGTCGAGAGGGAGATACGCAGTTAGGGGTAGGTCGGGGTCGAGGCCATGTAGGAGTTCTATTGATCCTCAGCTGGATCCAGACAACACATCTTGCACCATAAAACTGGACAACACATAAAAAAGGTGACTATAAAAAAAATAAAAGATTGGAAAAATGAGGAGATTTTCATTATTTGGATTAGGTGAAAGATATCTTGAAGGCAGTTAGATTTATGGGAATTTTGGAAGAGACCTTTTTTGTGGGAAATTTAATTCTCTACAAAAAAGGTATCTTGACTTATTCCCCTAAACTCACTCGTTTCGGAGATATCTTTGAGACAATGAAAGAGAAATTTTTTCGTTAAAAATTTTCGATTTTATATTCCTATAGGAATAAGATAAGCTAATTGCGTACTTATTGATGGAATCTGTATTCACAATGTATGATATTACAAATTTATATCAGAATGTAAATAATCCATAAGGATTCATAATTTTTGATAAAAAAAAAAAACAATTGGATAATAGTATCGCTTTCCAACTGATATAGCTTTACAAAAATTGCGAATAAATTAGCAAACATAATAAACTTCAATTTGGTCGATGATAATATCAAATTGAGAATCTGCAAGCAATTGACGTGAGAGTTGGGTCAGTAGCGCGAATGTGTTATATGTATATAATAAATGGACTCACTTGTATTAGCTAAATGAAATTGAGAATAAACTCTAAGTAAGATACTGGTTTTATAAAGACTTGAAAAGAGGTAAAAAAGAGCTCTCATCTCATGAATCTCTAATAATTTGCTTGTTAGTACATGATAATTTCTCTTCTACTGATGGAAATTAATGAGAAAAAATATTTCCTCTTCCTATTGAAATCCAGGTGAAAAGGTGAAAATTGGCAGCTTCCAGCATGGGAAAATTTTGAACTTTAGAAAAGAAAATATTTCAACGGAAATAGAATTAAATTTAATGCGTAGTTTCGTGTTTTTGGATTGTGTCCAAAGAAATGTGATTTTGTGATCACGGAGTAAATGAAGTAGAGTCCAATAAATAATGCAGTGTCATCAGGATAATACAGACTCGTTTATTATCGTACTTTATTGCGATAATCTGAAGTGAAGCTTTTATTTTGTAAAAAAAAAGTTAATTTTAATTAATTGGGAAAAATGAAGATCCTGATGATGCCGATGGATATTTCGGTATATAATTCAAATGTTATTGGAGGTGGAATTTTTTTGATGATTTCATTGGAAAGCTGAGAAAATTTGCGATGGAAATCGTGGGTTAAAAGTGATTTTTTGGCAGTTTTTCGAAAAATCTACTTTTTTAGTGATGATTTGAAGAGGTTTAACTTCCGAAAATCGAAAAAATACGGTTTTTTGAGGATATCTTCGGTTCTATTCGTCGTAGGACATTGAAGCTGTGTGGAAATGAAAGATGAGATCATTTGGCATCGATTTATATAGTTTTGAATGGAAGAATATCGATTTTTCAACGATTTATAAGACAAAAAGTGATTTTCTCAAAAGTGCCTAGAAATCGTTCAAAAATCGATATTTTCCTATCGAAAGCTACATAAATTGACGACAAACGAGTTCAGCTTTCATTCGCACAAAGCCCCGATGTGCTGCGACCAATAGAACCAGAGATATCCTCAAAAAAACATTTTTTTCTTCAAATTTCACAAAAAAACATGATTTTTTTTCTTGGAAAAAGAAGGATTTTAATTAATTGGGGAGGATGAAGATCTTAATGCCTTTGGATATTTCTGCATAAATCACAGGCAGAATCGTGTGCCAATCGTTAATTAAAATGTTCAATGATACCAAGTACTCCAATATAGTTCCTGACATACCCCCCCCCCCCCCCCCAAATCACGAAATTCACGGACATAAACTTCCATACAATGTTCAAAGTACAAGTCTAATTGGTGGAGAGTTGATGGCAACTGAAGGATTTATAAAAATTCACAATTGCCCGAGGTAATTTACCAAGGATAATTGGATTGGATATAAATAGATATTGTGTACCTGGAGACCTTTCAACACGCCCACGTACTCCTTTGGAAAATGATGTTTCACGTGTGATAATTGGAGCCCGCAAGACTCAAGACTCGCAAATGGATGATGGAAAATAATAATTTTTGAAGAAAAAAAATAAACAAGTGGATAATAGTATTGCTTTTCGACTGATATAGCTTTTTCTGCTGATACTTTAACAATATGCTTACGAATGGAGGTGATACAATTTTTTTCAAACCATCATCAAAATATCAAATTTTGAAGAAATTCATTAAAATGCCAATAACACGAGAACTAATCATACAAATAAGCTCAAAATTGACAGGCATCTGATACAACTCTCGAGATAATATATGAGTATAAATAACATCAGTTGAATAGTTTCCAGAAATTCCACTAAAAAATGATTTTCGAAAAATGGACATATCTCAAAAAATATCGATCGAATTCTCTTCAAATAAAGCTTAAAAAATGGACTTCATCGAGAGAAACATTTCCACAAAATACAAATTTTTTTTGATAAAATCATTTTTCTGTAATTGAGACTTATGCACACACAGAAATGCGCTAAAAATACCATTTCCTCTCTATTTAGATCATTTTAAGTATCTTCTATCAAATAAATTACAATCGAAAATTTTGATGTATCCACAGCTTCCATTCGAAAGCAAAAATTCATATGTCTCGTGAAGAAACAGAAGGAAACTTGTGTGTTAAAAAAATAATAGAGACTGAAGAGGAAATATTACGCCCATGTTAAAACGTGACAGGATTCTGATCTTCATGTGTTGTGTTTAATATAATTTTTTTTTTTTTTTTTTACTTTAAATTATAATTGTTGAGGTTTTTTTATTGGAGAGAAATGGATGGTAATGTGGGCGTTTTTGGTGCTCAGAGCCAAACAATTCTTGCAACAAGTCATGACATTAATGTGAAACGCATTATTTTGATCATGATTAAATGTATACATTGCACTGATACATCGTTCCTTTGTTTATGCATCACTTAAATATACATTCGAGTGATTATTACTTCTTTTTATCTTTTTTCAGGTACGGTTTTTCTTTTTTTTTTGTTTTGTAATGTGATTTTATTCTGATGGTAATGGGATGACGTAATGTTTGAATGTGTCAATGATAAATTTTTCGAGTTTTCCAATGTATTTCAAGGGAAATTACGTAATTTTGTTGATTCAATGTGAAAATGAGATAATCCGAAGCGGAATGGGGGAGGGGGAAAAAACTAATCGGCTTTATCTTTGTAATGAGTCTTTGGATAAAAAAAACAGGAAAATGAGGGAATTTTTGTTAGAAAACTTTTTTGTAGCTCTTGAAATTCTTTACGAACAAAAGTCTGGGTACATGTCTAAAAAAACTTGAATAAAAAGAATTTCATCAAAAAGAGAACTCCAACAAAAAAAAGTTCGTGACCAAAAAAAAAATTACATTTAACAAATTAAAAATGAAGATGACGACTAATTCAAACATTAATCAATCATTATTATTTTTTAAAATCAATTATCATTAATTTTCATTCTTTTTCTTCATCATGAATGGTTAAAAAAAAAAAAAAATTGGTGGAATTTTTTTTTTCGAGTATTTCCGAAAGAAAAGGTGTCTATTAAAATTTCTCTTTCTCCAATAGTTTCAGAGAAATTCTTTGAAAGCTCGAATTAATGAAAATTGCATCGTTTGCAGAAATTCGAGAATTTGATGACGATGAAGGAATTAAATAAAGTGTTTTGCCTGAATTAAATGCTTCTCTCTTCAATTGGAATAAAACTATTTTTTATTAATGCCTCAAGAATTTTTTTTTCCCTCTGATGTAATTCCTCGATGTATTTTTTTTTTATTCTTATTATCAAAGTTTTTACGAGTGATGAGAATTGAAGGAGAAAAAAAACAAGGCAATCATTTCATGATAAAGACAGTGGAGTACTATTTTAAAACGTAATACCTTGACACTGAACATTCTTTGGCTACATGATTCACAGCGGCACGCGAGATCGTTGCTTTTGAATTGGACGCTGTTGCGCAATTTATTCGCATGTGTGTGCTAGGACGTTAAACTATTATTTCACAATTGGAGAATGAGGGAAAAAAGAAGAAAAAAAAAAGAGACGGAAGAAAGGGAAAGAATACAAAAGGGAGAGAATGGAAGGCACTGTGAATTGTTTCAGTTTTTTTTATTAAGGTATTATCCCAGCAAAGTCGAGTACAGTTAACCCCTTATTTTTTTGATGCCATATGAAAGATGATATTTCTTTGAATTTTTGTGAATTTCTTCATAATTTTTGTTCATGTAGTTTATGAGATAGGGGAAGGTGGGGCAAAATGGACATCAGGGGTAGAATGGACACATCTGAATTTTTAGGCGAAATATTATGGAAAACTATTGATATTAATAGAAATATTGGCGGTTGATTGTTTTTGATGATTTCATTGGAAAGCTGAGGAAATTTTAGGCGAGAAACAAGTGTCGGAATTAATTTTTTTGAACTTTTGAAGATTTTGACTTTTTTGAGCATTTTAGAGGGGTAAAAGCCTTCCTTTTTTTTGAAAATTTTCAGTTTTTTGAGAATATCTTCGGTTCTATTTGTCGTAGCGTAAAAATTCCGAATGCATGTGAAAGATGAGATCATTTGCCATCGATTCATAGGGTTTTCAATTGAAAAATATCGATTTTCAAGGTATTTATGAGCATTCTTGTGTAACAGTTTCGTGAAATAGTTTTTGGCCTATAACTATCCCAAATATTGATATTTTTTAATTCAAAACTCCATGAATCGATGGGAAATGAGCTCACCTTTCATTTAACGGCAACCCCGAATCACTACGACGAATAGAACCAGAGATATTTGCAAAAAAAATGGAAATTTTCAAAAAAGCAAAGGCTTTCACCCCTCAAAAACGCCGGAAAAAATCGAATTTTCAAAAGAAAATTAAAAAAATACATCTGACGTGAGTTTTCCGGCTCAAATTTCCTCAGCTTTTCAATAGAATCATCAAAAAAAATCTACCTCTAACCGTTTCATTACAGTGTCCATTTTGCCCTATTCTCCCCTATGAATTATCAAAGCTACTGAAAATAGCGGTGGTGGTGATGAAACGCCCTAAATAGGACAGAAATAACGAAATTACTGAAAAAAAACACAGGGTTGACCCATTATTTAAAAACAATTGGCGAAGAAAACAGCATTTTAACTAAATAATAGAAGAAAAAAATATTCAATTCACCATACAGTTATTGAGAAATTTTAATTAGAAGGTAGTCGTAACTATTTGCCTCTCTCTCAATCTCATGCATATGATGGGAAATCAATAATGTAAAAAAAATACAAGAAACAAAAAAAATTATATTCACAAGCTAAAGATATGACTGTCGAATAGTTTAATCACTCTTTCGGGTAAATTAAAGCACTTTTTCCCGAATTATCAGCAATTAATTGGTAACAAACCTAAAAATCCTCATTTTTTCCTGTTTTATCGATCATATTATGCGATAATACCTTTAAGTGCACGGGAAAATGAAACAGTGCAGAAGAGAATGAGGAATATGATGATATTAACTGAGTTACACAGAAGAGTCTCGTAACTAATGAGATCAGCATGTTGTTTTGGTAGATTTTATGAGTTTTCAGAGAACTGGGTCGGCTTTACTTTTTGAAGATTCTAGTTCCATACTTGTGGATATTTTCAAGGTAGAACAACATCTATATTTAAATGTCGAGAGAAGAAATTCCGGAAATGTGTTAGTGTACAGTTAAAAAATATGGGACAAGAAAATTTGTGGTCATTTGTCTTCTAACTTTGGCTCTCTATGGTCGATGCTTTGAATAAAAAACCATAATTTCTAGCCGTTTTCAACGCAATTCTTAATATTTAGATATTGATTCTTTGAGTTTAGGTGAAAATAAGGTATTTTGGAGAGGAAAATTGCTTAGGGGAGGGGGAAATATTGAAGGTGGAATTTTTTCGATGATTGCATTCGAAAGCTGGGGAAATTTGAGGTGGAAAACATGTGTTGAAAGTTATTTTTGTGGAATTTTTTGAAA
Organism: Aleiodes alternator; assembly: GCA_963921955.1. Taxonomy (NCBI): domain Eukaryota; kingdom Metazoa; phylum Arthropoda; class Insecta; order Hymenoptera; family Braconidae; genus Aleiodes; species Aleiodes alternator. The sequence goes on from OY998112.1 coordinate 5,445,244, forward strand.
TATCTATTTTTTTCAATTATTATTTGAAGAAGTTCCCCTTTCGAAAATCGAAAAAATTCAGTTTTTTGGGGATATCTCTTGTTCTATTTGTCGTAGCGCATCGAGGCTACGCTCAAATAAAAGGTGAGATAATTTGCCATCGATTTATATAGTTTTGAATTTAAAAATATCGATTTTTGAAGGATTTTCAGGACAAAAACAGATTTTCTTGAGAAGCACCTAGAAATCATTGAAAAATCAGTATTTTTCTATTGAAAACCACATGAATCGATGGCAAATTTGCTCAGCTTTCATTTGCGCACATTCCCAATACACTACGACCTATAAAACCAGAGTTATGACCAAAAAACCTATTTTTTTTGTGATTTTGCAAAAAAAAACTCCACTGAAAAACTCGATTTTTCTAAAAAAAAATATAAAAAAATCACTTTCGTCACATATTTTTCACCGCAAATTTTCTCAGCTTTTCAGTAGAATCATCAAAAAAAAACCATCTCGAACCGTTTCCTCAAAAACCTCATTTTCCCCTGAAATAAGACGAATCAATTCTATTTTTTTTATTTTTTTTATTAGGATCAATTCTATTGGAAAAAAAAAAATAAATGAATAATTGACTCTCACCTCTTGAGACTTGCATGTTTCGCTCCATTTGCCATTTTCGACTTCCTATCGCTTCCAACAGTGCTTGCTTCACTATTGATACTGTGCAAACTGTCGTCTTTAGTAACTCTAGACGTATGAAGTGTAGATTTTCTCGTAGTTGTAGTACAACCATTGTGTTTTGGGCTTTCGTTTTGCATTTCATTAATCAAACGATTATCACTAAATTCATTCTCTATTCTAGTTGATGATAGAGTTGTCGTGATCATTGTTGTTGATGTTGGTGATGTTAATTTATTAGTTTCTGTCAATTTCGATGGAATTGATGTACCATTTCGTGTTATCTGATGATCTCCACGACTCTGTATTCGTGTTAAACGATTGCAGGATTGTGTGTCTCCTGGTGGAGGCTTGTCTCCAGTTGGTAACATGTACGATAGCATCGTTAGAATTATTTACTGGAATTAGAAAGAAGAAAAAAAACAGATGAAATGAGATGATTGAATTTTTTTTTTCATTGAAAAAAAGGAATTGCCTATTTACTTGCAGAAAAAAAGGGAGAAAATGCCAATTTAATTGAAAATTTTGAGATTTTCAAGAAATTTTGATTTTTTCTATGCAATAAATAATTTAAAAAATTATGTTTAATCGGAAATAATTTGAGACATTACGGAAAAAATTTGGAAATTTGGAAATTTCGAGATTTTTTAAAAATTTCATATTTTTTGAGATTTTTAAAAAATTTTGTTTTTTGCGATTTTTGAAAAACTTCATATTTTTCTCATATGTTTTTCGATATTTCTACATATTTTCTCATATTCATCAAGAAATATTTTCACTTCTCGATACTGTTACGTTAAAGATGTCAATTAAAAGACTTTTGATCGAAAAAAAAAAAAATTAAAAAAAAAGAACAAATTCTATCACAATTTTATCCAGATTTTTCCCATTTTTTTCTCTTTTTCTCCTCTCGATTACTATCGAGCTCTTCCGGGATTTACAGTTAACATCCGTTACAGATGAGGACAATTGCCAATACATCAGTGTATTCACTTGTGTTCAATCAAGCGAGATGATTCAAGTATTTTTGATTTTAAATCGAGTATCAAATCGATCATTGCAAACAATCTGTATCGGTCAATGGACCTTTGACACACTGAGAAAAGAGAAAAAAAGAGAATAAAAAGTGTAAAATATTGATACCAATCATTTTCAAAAAACATATTTGTTTAAATAATTTTAAAAAAACTTGAATTTACGAATTTTTTTTATTTAATCAGTCAATCCTCTCGCAAATCCTTTCAACAAAAAATCGATAAATTCAACACCTTCTCCAAATTATTAAAAAAAAAATGTTAAAAAAATAAGAAATTAATTTTTGGACATTTTCCCAATTTTTTTTCTCAGTGCATTTTATTTTGTCACCTTAGAAACAAAGGGGCGTAAGTACTATGCTTATCCAAAGTACTTACGCCACTTTGCTTCTAAAATGACGATTTAATGTCCAAATAATAAAGAACACACCGCAATTTGTTGTTTTTTTTTAAACTCCACCTATTCGCTCTTTTTCTCCACAAAACTATAAACTATAAACAATTTCATTGATGTGAAATGTGTCAATTGCGTGTCACGTTTTCTCCTACTCCATCCATTCCCCGGCATATACGTTTTGTTGTTGTCACGTGACTTTGCTTATAATGAGAAGAAGAGAAAGAAAAAAAAGAGGTGTTTTTCTTCTTCTCTCTCTCTTTTTTACGCGAGTGATTAATATAACCTTCGTCGAGAGAACGGCGAATAGCGACTGCGAGGACCGTTTGACTGAACTGCTTGTGTGCTTCAAAACATGACGCAGAATAAAAAATTTATATACATATATATATATATATATACATATACTGTTGCAAAAGGTTAATGTGTATACGTGAATAATGCGTTTGGTGAGGCTGCCCACACACGTACCTTCTTCACTATTCAGTTACACTTCTATTTCTCATTAATATAAGTTTGTGATAATGTGGGAGTTTAATGGAAATTTAAAAATGTCACAGGTATAGATATATATTTTTTTATTCACTTATTTAAAAAAAATTAGATGCTCCTGATTTCTCAATTATTCTGCGATATTCTGCGTTTTTTTTTTTTCGAAAAAAAATCATTTTTCAGCCGAATATCTGGGAAATCAATGAAAATTGGAAATTTTTATGGAAACCTTTTTTTTTTAGCCCTCGAATTTTTTTTTTTTTTTGTTAATTTCATCACTCTGCCTAATTTCCTCTCGAAAAAAAAACATTTTTCGAAATCCTTATGACTACATTTTTTTTATCCTCAAAATTTATTTTTCACTCATTTCATCAGATTCTACTATTTTTTCGATTAATCTGCGATATTCAGCTCTTTTTTTTCATGAAAAAATTCATTTTTGGATCGGATATCTTAAAAAACAATGAAAATAGGAAATTTTTATAATCTTTTTATTTAGTCCTCAAAAGTCTCTAAAAAAATCTGTCTCTGCATTTTTTTATTTCTCAATTCACTCTTTCCGGAGATATTCATGATTTAATTTAAAAAAAAAAAAATACAACGATTCTCATCATCTTTGGTCCACTTGAGCCTCAAAATAAAGTATTTACCCAAGAAATACATCACATTCCCGCCTAATCTTCACCATTAACACGTGCTCAAGAAAAAAACTCCCATTCAGATAGGCTCCAAAAAACATTTTTCATTTGATAAAATCAAAAAAAAAAAAAAAAAGCAGCGCAGAGAATAGCCAGATTCTCAACGAGTAGAGTTTTAGAATTTCTTTGCAGACAGTTGCATTCGTGAAAACCCAAAGAGTCCGTTCTACATTTGATTTTTATTTAAAACTTCTGACCACATTGCCCTGCAACTTTGCCATATATCTCTTTGACTTTTTGGTTTATAAATAAAATTTTGTTATTCACAAACACACACACACACACATATATATATATATATATACATTGGGGCTCAGCTTACATTGAATACTGGACGGATTTCTGCATCCCAGGTAGTACCAATGGTCCAGCATTGGAGTCATCTGCAAAAAAAAAAACGAGAATCAAAAATAATTACAATTATTCAAATTTTTACAAAATAATTAATTTAATTTATTTATTTCTCTGAAAAAAAAATTGTTAATTCAATTGACTGATCAAATTATTCGAAAAATTGATGAATAAATAAAATCAATAAATTGGATTAATTTAATTTTTTATGAATGGACCAAAATAGGTCTTTAGGCAATATATATCTATATATAACAGGACAAGACATGAGAATATTGCGATTTTTGTCGATTTGTTCGGTTGAATTCATGAACGAACGCTGATATGACCAATATGCCATGAAAAATACCCCGAAATAATAATAATGATAATAATAGTAATAATAATAATAATAATAATAATAATAATAATAATAATAATAATAATAATAATAATAATAATTCAATTATTCAATTCAATTCATCTGTGACTTATTGTCTATCGATTTCTGCAATTGGCCATGTGAGAGAAAATTTTCTTTTTTTTTTATCAATTTCAATTAAACCTTAAGGGGGGGAGGGGGGGGTTTGAAGGGGGTTCATTGAACCCACAAAGAGAGGCGCGAATGAAAGAGGAAATAAAACTGATGATAGAGAAAACAAGAGTTCGTTTAATCTCGAGTTGAAGTTAAAAAAGTCCATTTACTGTCGAAAAAAAAAAAAATTGAAAAAAAAACATGTACATCGTCTAGGGGCAATGTTTTTTCAATGAGGCCTAGTAGAAGCGCAAAAAGAACGGGAAACACGAGAAAAAGAGGAGAGATTCAAGAGATCTTCACTGAATAGCCGGTTTCTTTTTTTTTTCTTCAATTTTTACATTTTTCTGTTTCTCTCTTTAGTTTTTTTATTTTAAGGTGACATGTTTACACTTGTATACAAGTGTGAATCTCGTGGGAAACAGGAAGTAATGAAGAGTCTTGAAAACTTCGTGGATATTGAGGATAATTTTTTTTTTTTTTGTAATGGGAGTAAGATGGTACAGGTGTATTCATCGGTCTATCGACTATTTGTTAAGTTTGCGGTTGAGAAAATCATGAGATTGCGAGAGCATGTAGTTGAAAATTAATGTTTGATTGTTAGATTTCCTTTCATTTTTTTAAATTAATTTTTTTTCGAATTAAAATTGAACAATTACAATGAAAAAAATTATTTAAATAAATTTGCTCCATTGTTTAATTTTTTGTCTGCGAATTAATGAGCCGAATTTCATTGAATTCATATTAATTAAATTAATATATCAATCGGCATCAACGTGCATCCAATGATTAAATTCATTTGAATATTTCATTTTTTTTTTTTCAAGAATAATTATGGTTTTAAAATTGGCTGACTGGACGAAACCGCGTTATTGCAGTTGAATGCAATGCACTTGAATTCACAACGGGACACTAAATTGATAAATTTGCATACTGACATAACGAATATGTTCGCTCTTCTCTCTCTCATCTCGTTAACTCGACAAAAGAGTGTATTGTGTCGGAGAAATACAGTCAGAATGACCGTTTGTGTTATATATATATATCACCATTGAAACTTTTAGTAATTTTGTATTTTATAATTAGTCAACGAATAATTAATCGAATATGAATGAAGAAAAAGGCATTTTTATCGTTTTGAGCTTTGAAAAGCCGAAATGTGCTTTAAGCCCATTTTGCCCCGGCCTCCCCTATATATAGAGGAGAATGGGGCAAAATGGACACTGTAATGAAACGGTTAAAGATGGATTTTTTTTGATGATTCTATTGAAAAGCTGAGGAAATTTTAGCCGAAAAACGAGTGTCAGATGTATTTTTCTCGATTTTTTGGAAAATTCCATTTTTTCGGCATTTTTGAGGGGTGAGCCTTTGTTTTTTTGAAAATTTTCAGTTTTTCGCAAATATCTCTGGTTCTATTGATCGTAGCAATTCGGGGTTGGTCTCAAATAAAAGGTGAGCTCATTTTTCATCGATTTATGGGGTTCTGAATCCAAAAATATCAATTTTTGGGATAGTTATAGGCCAAAAACTGTTTCAGAAAACTGTTCCACAAAAATGCTCATAAATACCTTGAAAATCGATATTTTCAAATTGAAGACCCTATAAATCGATGGCAAATGATCTCACCTTTCACCTCCCGTCGGAATTTTTACGCTGCGACAAATAGAACCCGAGATATCCTCAAAAAACTGAGAATTTTCAAAAAAAGGAAGGCTTTACCCCTCTAAAATGCTCAAAAAAGTCAAAATCGCCAAAAATTCAGAAAAATTAATTCCAGCACTTGTTTCCCGCCTAAAATTTCCTCAGCTTTCCAATGAAATCATCAAAAACCATCTACCACCAATATTTCTATTAGTTTCAGAAGTTTTTCATAATATTTGCCTAAAAACTTAAATGTGTCCATTTTATCCCTAATGTCCATTTTGCCCCCCTTCCCCTGTATACATGGAATAAAATAACGATGACGAAGTTATGTGAAGTAGCTTTTTCAGGGAACTGTATGAAAATGCAGTCAGAGGCAGTTTTACAGATACACACAAACGAGAGCTTAGGGAATTGCAATTAAAGTTCTTTGATATTTTCCTTCCATACGATTTTACAACGAAAATTTCTTCGTTATTCATCGATACCATATTTTTCTATCAGTTTTTTTTTCTGATTGGATTAGAAACCCAATCATGGGTTTATTTCCACATTTTTTTTAAAATTAGTTTATACCAGAATCGGTTCCCTAGAGTCTGGCAATCCTGATTTCAATATAACTGAGAAATTTACACGAATTGTCAGTTATTGGAGTACTGTCAGAAACTTGGGCCAATACGTTATTGCGGTGAAAATGTAACTGGTAGACCTTGCCAGCATTGATCGTACGAAATACATTATCATAATATTTACATTGCACTCGAGAGAATGGATTCTTCTTCCCTTTTTTTTTCATGGATCAATGGCCCTGATGAATTTTTTTAACACAATTCAGTCTAATAAAATTGAAGAAATTTTCATTTTTATTTTGTAATGAATTATTTTGTGAATATCTTAGACGCGAGTGGGTTTAGGGGAAAAGTTCAAGAGATCTTTTTTGTAGCTCTTGAAATTCTCTACAAAAAAGGTCTCTTGACGTTTCTCCATAAATCCACTCGCACCAAAAATATTCACAATTTTATGAACTTTTTAGAAAGTATTTTTTTTTTCTTTATAAAAAGAGAATTTTTTTCGAATGAAATAATTTTTTTTTTATAAAAAAATACAGAAATTCCAATTCCACCAACGTTCTCAGAGTTTCCCAGTTTTCGTTTCTCGTGAGGTCACATCAGTGATGTAATTCAGCGTGCGAAACGCTTGAAAAAAAAAAGCGAGAAGAAGAAGAAGAAGGCGTAACACAAACGAGTGAGTCACGCTGAGAGAATGACTAGCAGGTACTTCAGGACACATCTGTCATATTTTAGAATTTGCCTCTGGCTTTTTTTTTTAACACAAAAAAAAAACAAAAATGAGGAATAAAAGTGCAAATTTCACGGCTGATGTCACTCAATTTAACTCCTGAAAATAGAGGATTAAAAAAGGGGTAATTTCATTTTTTTTTCGATGACGTTACGGATTGGATAATGGATATTTATGGGTAATCGACAGGTCACTAGCATCGATAAGAGTCGCTGAGAATATTTACATCGATTTTAAACTTCCGCTTGTGAATTTCCGGCTCGTGACTTCCTGTCAACTTGAAGCCTCGTCTCAGTGCTTAAGTGGAGATTATTTTCGCGGTAAATAGAACAGAAGAAGTGAGAAAATATTTTTCATTAAATATTCAAAGTCATTGTTGATGAAAATTTATATGAAATATGTGGTAATTTTGAGATTTCTTCTTTTATTTAGAAAAATATCAAAAAATTCTCGGATCGAAAAAAATCAGAGAAATGCAAAAAACTATTATATTTAATATAGCATCATCTTCATTCACTTCCTCCATAAAACAAATATAAAAAAGCATGGGACATTTTCTGTCATCACTTATCCTAATATATATTATAGATATACTATATCTATATATATAGTATATATAATATAATATATTATATATATTATATTATAATATATGATATTATTATATATAATATAATATAATATAATATATTATATTATATATATACTATAAATATAGTATAGTATATAATATATTATATATGATAGTATATAATATATTTTTGTCTCTAAAAAGTCTATGTTAAGACCTCAGAAATGATGGGGCTTAAGTCCAGAGACTTGCTCCTTTTTGACTCTAAAATGCAACGATTTTTTTTGCCTTTTATTGCAGAAAAAATGGTAAAAAAAAACCCTCAAATTATCATTATTATCATCTTTTCATCATATTATTAATGACTCCAGTAATAAAGTGACATGAATGCAAAGGGCTTGCACTTTTTTGCCTCTAAAATGCATTAATTTTAGAAAAAACGTATTCCTTCTTCAAACGGGCAAATTGCTGCTTTTTGTACGAAAAAACGCGCTTTACATTCATTTTTCTACATTTCAATGACGGTCAATTCAGAAATATGTGTCAAAATATATATAAATTTTCAAGAGCACCATGCAAAAAAGGTGCGAGCTGTGCGCACACCCAAACTCTAGTAAAATTCGAAATTCAATGGATCCAGCATGATTACATTCACTCTAGCAACACTCTTTATCTTCTCCAAACAATCGACTTCATCAGAACTTGTATCTCTCTAGTAGCAATGGAATAGTGTCGCGTGGGTGAGAGAATATCATCGACGATGTGAAATATATATACATATATATATATATATATATATATATCTGTGTTGGGTTAAAGCATGGAGCAAAACCGAAATGCCAATCACCCGGTTATACTAGTGGTTAAATGTATTTATAACTCACGTGCGTTGACGCCTGCATGGGAAAAAGGCTGTTAAGTCCAATGCACAAGCGTGGGATGATGTTCTTACACCATTTATGAAATAGCGGATAATCAATTTTTTTTTTACATTTCATTGAAGTTTCTATTGCAGAAGGCGTTGAGAGAGTTTCGAAGAAATGAGAGGATTATTATTTATATTTTTGCTTTAAATATCTCAGAAGTTAAAAGAGAAATCAAAGAATTTCTGCAGAAAATCTTTTTTTTTATGAGATAATTAGATAACTGGTCAAACAATCCTTGCATAAGGATTTTTGTAAAATTGATCCTTTTTTTCTAAATCCTGGGACAATGAGATCATCTGTCTTCGGATTTTTGTGAAAATTATCACATTAATGATAATGCTCTTTTTTTTCTTCTTTATCAATTTTATTCTAATTTTCATTCGTTCATCAATGTTCAATTAGTATATTAAATAGCGATTTGACACTAATTTGATGTTGTTAATAAATTTACCAATATCTCTATGAACAATCGGAATATTAATAACAAATGGAAATTAATCCGATAATAATTATATTAAATTGTTGAATAATTTTTTTTAAGTCCCATGTATAAACATAGCACTTACGCCCCTTTGATTCTAAAGCAATTATGTGGTTATAATCATATTTTTATCATTTTTTTTTACTGAATAGTTACTTTTCTATTCATATTACAAAATTTAAACAATTCAGACATTTAAATTGTTTTTTAATTGTCTTTTTTCTTTTCAAAAATATGTTTTTTTGTCCAACTTTCATTTAATTCTAATTTTTTTTGCGTCAATATTGGATTTTTCGTGGGATTTTTCGATCTGGAATTGCTGATTCTCTTTTACAAAAAAAAAAATCGTATCTCTCTTTATTTTCGTGTTATTCCCCAGAGAAATAAAATCGGAATAAATATCATTCAATGAATATAAATCAGCAAATAAATTAAATTATAATTCACAATAGACAGAAGAAAAAAAAAAAGGAAGAAGTGAATACATTGTGACATTGACATTCATTCTGGTTGAATTCAAATGCCCCGAGTAACAAAACCTTCTGCAATATGGGTGTGGATATTTATATGAAAGAGAAGAAAAAAAAAAGAAAGAAGAGGTGGTATTACAAGAGAGAGGAACGCTGGAAGCAGCGAGCCAGCAAGAAACTCGTCGAGGATAATTAGATATCAGATATCATCCCGTCTCGTCTGGATCCGCCTTTAGCTAGGCAGTTATTACATTTTTGAAAAAAAAAAAAAAAAATCATTATGTTTCTCCTAGATTCGCCGGGGAATTAAGAAAACAAGAGGAAGAAAAAAAGCGCAAAGCGAGCGAATAAGCAATTTCACGAGCTAAACAATTTTCGCGAGCATCAAATGAATCAATTTTGCAAGAATAAATAAACAATTTTTTTTCCCCTTTTCCTTCCAATTTTCTACAGAATAAATCGATCTTCAAAATGTAATTTTCGAGATCAGAGTGCACAGGCGAAAACACTTAACGGCACTCTAGTAAAATATATATATAAAGGAGAGCCCGGGGCAAAATGGGGTATTTAAAGCACATTTCCGCTTTTCAATGCTCAAATACGATAAAAATGCCTTTTTTTTCATTCATGTTTGATTAATTATTCGTTAATTAATTATAAAATATAGAATTGCCAAAAGTTTCAATGGTGAAAATTCTGAAATTGTAGATAATCTGATCTTCTTCATATGAATAAATTAAATTTTAACTTTTTAAATATTTCTATTGCCAATGTTCTTCCAAAAATTGTTAAAAAAAAAACATTCGTTTGAGCAAAAAATATTTTTGAAATTCATTTTGGACCATTCTAAAATAATTATGAAAGAAAAAATCTAAATTTTTGGGAGTACCCCATTTTGCCCCGGATATAGATATATCTTTTGTGGGAGAATGGCACTTTGGATGGAGATAAATCGAGATAGACACATGCAGACATCATCTGAAGACAATGCGAATAGACGAGATAATCCCAAACAGATGATAAACGCTTTTTCCCCTCCCCTCTCCCCTCCTATTCCCCCTTTTTTCTTCATTTATCTTTATAATTTATATAATATGAAAAGGTTATTGCACTCAGAACCCATTGCTCGATGATTCGTAGAGATTCTGAGAATGGGCATGACTTCGCGTAAAAGGGACAACACACGCTGAATGTTCATATATATATAATAGATATATATATACATATATATATCGTCATCTTAAAAATAAAGTGGCGTAAGTGTTTAGTATAAGCTTAGTACTTCGCCCTTTTGATTCTAAGGTGACGATATATATATGTATATATATATATAGTCCTCAGATTGCCTCAGAGGGGAGGAGGGGGGTAAGGAGGGAAGGGAATTGAGATTTTACCGTTTTACCACGTACGTGTTTGTACCGATTGATATTTCCACGTAGCGGTCTTCGTCCGGCCCTAGAGGCCGATAGACTCATATATGTATACATATATATATATACATTTATACAAGATGATCTAAATCTTCGTACGATTTTTTCATCGAATTATGGAAAAAAATCTACAGATAAATATCGGGTTTTTCAAATTAATTTGTATTATCTTTGGGCTTGTAGTTGCCATTGGTTATTATTTTGATGTAATTGTTGAGATGCTGCAATTTTATCTGATGCATTTTCCTTTATCATTATTTTAATCATTGCATTTAGATAATGTGAGAAGAGAACTGGATCATCTTGTAATTATATGAGATTATTTATTCCAAAATTCCGGTAAATTCAGTCGTTTTTTTCAGGAAATAATTCTCACTGGATTGAGAGGAGGAAGGGGGAAGAGGGGAGGGGGGAGGGAATTGAATGGAGCCACTTGTTCTTTCATTACTCTTAATTACTAATTTTTATCAAGCACTTTGAATACACATTTTTCCCTTTTTTCCCTTTTTCCCCTCTTTTTTTTTCGAAATCAGAGGAGAAAAGGGGAAAGAGGGCAATCTCGCAGGGGTTAAGATGAAAAGAAGTGCACACTTGTGTATTTCACAAGAGATGCGAATTTTTAAAGAACCTGAATGATTATGAAGATGTACTGTATATAGATATACGGAGAAAAGTGGAGCGAAATAGACCAGTGTGACGAGATGATTCAAGATTTTTTTCTGAGTGAAGGAGTTAATGGAAAAATCTGGAAAAATTTGAGAAAATGGTCCAGTATGTGGAGCTTATTGTTGAATTTTTTCAAATTTTTTTGGAAACTCCTTCAGTCTCAAAAAAAATCCCAAATCTCTTTGAGCTAAAGGTCCATTTTGCCCTGATTTTCTATGTATGAATACACGTGGAATTATAAAGCCGGACGCGTTTGTAAAATGAACCTGCAGAGATTCTGGCAGTGGAAAGAGTGGCATCTGGTTGTCTGCCAGAGAAAGAAAGAGAGAAAGATTTTTATAATGTGTGTAAATCTGCACTGATGCGACAGTATTCTCTATCTCTTTTTACTGGTATTATCACCCGGAAGCCATGGGATCAAGAGCCGAGTGGCATTTCCCCGATAATTTCCAGACACTCTGAATTCTTGAAAGAGTTATTTAATTCCAGCAAAAAAAAACAAATAAAAAAAAAATAAACTATTGATTTATTTATTCAAAAATTAATTTGGAATAATAATGTAAATTTTTTCCAATATTTTTCTTTTTTTAAAATTAATTTCCTTTTAATTCATAATCAAAAAGTTCATAGAAAAGAGAGAAAAAAGAGAATTTAACTATTGATTCATATTTAATACAAAATTAATTCGTATTAATTATTTCTTGATAATTAAAGAATTTAATGAGGTTTCTTCCGCGAAATGTTAATCAAAATGCAGAGAAAACTCTAGCTTAAACGTCGAATTAATTACAAATTAAGATTAAAATCTAAGGATTTTTTTTCTTGTTGTCTCTCTCCCTTTACCCTCGAGAGAAGTAATTCTTCCGGAAGTATGAAACGCGTGTCTCGATTACCCTGTGCTTAAACGAATGGAAAGAAGAAAAAAAAAGCTGGATGAAGGGCGTCACGCAAAGTGCATACACGGGGAAGAATAAAAACTCCGTAAAATTGTGGGAAAAAAAAAGAAGTGAAAATATGGCAAGTGTAAACACAGACACGCAACTGCAACTTGCAACTGCGTTACAAGGTAAATACATTGAGATTTTATGCTCTCAGCACTGTTAGAAAAAAAAAAAATAGATATTTCATAGACAATTTGATGGGAATTTGCATGAACGTAAAATTGAGTTTTTTTTTTAATTATTGAAATTTTTAGGATTTTGCACGGAAAATTCAGACGGAAATTTTCGAACAGTGTAATTTCGTTGAATTCTCCGGGAATTTTTCGTTTTTTTTCTCGATTTTTATTTCGTTAACTTTAGTTAAAGGCAAAATAAGACTGGAAAGACTTGGAATGCGGAATTAACTGGGGAATATAAACACATGTGGCGAATACTCGCATCACGAGGCTTTCGAGATAAATGTAGGCGGATTTTGGAGTCAATTGGGAGAATTAGATGGGGTTAAATGCAACTGTATCATGACGTTAATTCGATTACCAGTTTCCGCTTTTTTTTTTTTAATCAATCAACTGCGGAAGGTTGCTGGAGTTTAATTAGAGAAAATTTCGAAAAAAAAAAACAAATTTAGAAAAAAATTTCAAATAAATGAAAGAGAAAATTTGAACAACCATTTGAGAATTCTGAAAAATCTCAAATAATGTAGAATTTAGTTAAAAAAGAAAAAGGAAAAAAAATCATAATTTTGACATTTTTTCAAAGGGATCTCGGAAAGTAAGCGAGATAGAGCAGTCATATAGAAACGTTTTTTGTAGCTCTTTTCAGCACCCACAAAAAAGATCTCTTCTAAAATCGCTCTATCTCCCTTACTTTCCCAGATATTTTGAAAAATCCAATTTTTTTTTCCAATGAATTCTTCAATTCTTCGAGCAACCTTCAGAATTAATAATCGAATAAAATACACTCATAAATTTCAAATTGATCTACAAATGCTCTACATCGCCCACATACTTATTCACTCGGGTTAGCGCCAGTGGGTTAGGTCAGTTGACTGAATTAGAAAAGCCAGCAGTTTCTTCTGCTACGAGACTTGCCTTCACGAATTGTAAAATACACATTTTACATAAATTTCAAAGTGAATCCGAAGATTTTTCGTTTCTTCTTTTTTCCCCAAGCCTTCTGCACTTACTCTTGTTATCTCGGTTACTCACTGATGGAAGAAATATCTCACTCTACTTGTGTGCCACAGTGATACTCCCCATGGATGCCTTCTGCACGAGACAAAGGCCTCTGGATAGAATTGAGTAGAATAATAATAATAATAATAATGAAAGAACCGCAGAGAATGGAGAAGTGGAGTTTGCTGAATCGGTTTCAAATTGAATCGAATCTCGAGGGAGAGACGAGATAAAGAAATCTTTTTTGTTGAATAATTTTGGCCTTTTTTCAATTTTAATTAATTTAATTTTTTCATTCTCATGAAATTGATGAAATTTTAAGTTAGTTTTTGGAGAATATCTCGGAAAGTAAGCAAGATAGAGAAATTTTTGAAGAGACCTTTTTTGTAGGGAAGAATGAGACCTACAAAAAACGTTTCTATAGAATTGCTCTATCTCGCTTATTTTCCGAGATCCTTTTAGAAAAAGTTTTTTTTTCGAAAGAAATTGCTGACATTTTCTCTTATTTTTTCTAAAAGCTAATCATCATTTTTTTCCATGAAATTATTTTTTAAAAATAAATTCAAGTAGTGGGGTGGGAGGGGGGGGGGGGATATGTCTGTGCAGATGTGTAGGGGCGGCCTAGGCCCAAGGGTTTGCCAGTGGAAATCGATGGAAGACATGCGCACTTGCTAGCAACAAATTCATGCACATCCCCTTATTTCTACTGCGTTCGTGTGGACACTGAATTTTTATTACACACACGTATCGCTGCTGCTTATAGCTTCATTGAAATATTAATAATAAACGGGTCGATAAAAATTGTTATTGTAAAAAAAGTATGATTTTCTTGTAATTTTTTGTAAAAGACCTCAGAAGATTTTTCATTGAAGAAAATTCGATTTATTTGAGGCTTTTCCGTTGGAAATTGGGGATATTTTATGGACGATGGGATTCTCAACGCTTTTTGCTTGCTTACCCTCTTTTTTTTGAGGGTGTATATCATGGGCACGACTCCAGGAAATCACAAAGTACCTATTGAACTCCTGATTTTTGACGAAAAATCATAAATCAGAGCACCTTTTACACAAAGCTATTTGGAAATTTCGTGCAGGACGTTATTTTTTAATTTTTTTTTTTTCTCTCAGTTTATGGGCTCGGTAATGAGGAGAGAGAAAGTGGAGCAAGGTTCTTCATGGAAACCATTAAAAAGCCCAGGCAACTTCGAAATAAAGTGGGATTAAATTAGAATCACTCTATTTCCTGATAATCCGAGTTCTTAGAGGTTAATTAAAATAATCTTTGAAGCGAGTGGTTTCAGAGAAAAATGTCAAGAAACACTTTTTTTAGCTCTAAAAATTTCCTACAAAAAAGGTATCCTGACGTTTTCTCTCAAATTCAACTGCCTTTAAGATATTCACGAAATAGCCTCAGAAAAACTAATAAAGTAAATTCTTTTCGATTTTTTTTTCTAAAAATTCTCAATTCTTTTTAAATATAAATTTTTCCTTAATTCATAAATAATTAATATCTTTTCCACTCCCAAAATTCTTCTGTCTGTCTTCCTCAACTCATTTCAAGCGTAAATAAACATGAAATATTAATGAAATTCTCCAAGTGCCACACGAAAAGGCAAAGTTTCAACTGCACTCGTTGCCTATGATAAATTAAATGTCAGTCTCAATTCAAAATTTAAATGTCAATGTATAATATATTTCTTTTTTTTTTCATCAATTCAATTTGTCGTTGCACTTTAGAGAATTTAAATTTCAGACGTGACATATATATTCGTGGTTTTAGTAGTATGAGTGGGGAGAAAAGTGGAGTTTTCATGTTGCTTGCAAGGAAGGTCGAGTGTTTAGTCTCCGATAGAATTGAAGAGAGAAAGAGAGAGAGGGTTGAATGAGATGAGAGACACACAGTGGAGCAATTTGTGGAGGCTGGAAAAGCGTTCGATGGCCGTTAGACTTGACATCGATTTTTTCTTTATTCTCATAGAGAGTGTCTAATTAATTTCAGCAGTTAACTGGTTGAGTTAAGGTAGTATCTCAGCCAAATCGAGTACAGTTAATACCTTATTTTTTTGATGCTGCATCAAAGATTATATTTTTTTACATTTTTCTGAATTTTTTCTGAATTTTTGACCGTGCAATTTACGAGATATGAATTATCAAAGTTACTGAAAAAACCACAGATTTGAGCCATTATTCAAAAACAATTGGCGAAGAGAACAGCATTTTAAGTAAATAATAGAAGAAAAAAATATTCAATTCACCGTATAGTTATTGAAAAATTTTAATTAGAAGGTAGTCGTAACTATTTGCCTCTCTCTCTGTCTCATGCATGTGATGGAAGATTAGTAATGTGAAAAAAATACGAGAAACCAAAAAAAAATTATATTCACAGGCTGAAGATATGACTTTCGAATAGTTTAATAATTTTTTTCGGGTAAATTAAAGCACTTTTTCCAGAATTATCAGCAATTAATTGGAAATAAACGTAAAAATCCTCATTTTTTTTTCGGTTTTATCAACCGTACTCTGGGATACTACCTTAAATGAGTAGGAAAATCCGCAGTTTTTTGAAAAATTCATCGAAAAATTCATAAAAAAATGAAGATTGAGGGAAGGGCTTCAACCCTCTGAATCCTTCTCTTCCCAAGATATTCTTAATTAAGTGAAAATGGAGTAGTCACTCACTTGCTTCCATCATTTTCATGATCAAAATAATATCTGGTGACGTTTAATCGCACGATTCAGAAGCTGAGATGAACTACTATTTATGAGGAAGAGAGAAAACGCCTGACTTTTGATGAAGCCGAATGTTCCCAGTCCCTGAGGGAATGGAGCAGTTACTGAACGAGGGTGAAACGCAGCCTGTCGAGAAGCTCTCTCTCTGTTCGCCTTCTCCCTTTTGTGCTCATCAAAGGGACGAAGGGGCGAATGGACCGAGAATTTCCCCAAAATTCAAGAGAATTGGATGTAACATCACTCGGAGAATCGATTCGTAAAATATTTCACTTCTATTTTTAACAGATGCGTAATTTTACGAATTGACAATTCTTTTTTTCGCTAAGATCATTTGACATTTATACGCAATATAAATTCCGGAGAATCTGAAAAGAAAGAGAAATTCAATTTTAATGGCTCGAGAGAGAAGAGGGGGAGATGAGAAATATTTCGTCAATGAGAAGAAAAATGTCGCAAAAAATGTTTCATTGAATGTTGATGGGAAAAATTCACTAATAATTCGGAAAAAATTGCTTCAATTTACGCGAAAAAAGTGATTAAACTATTCGCAACTCATATCTTGAGCTTGTGAATATAATTTTTTTTTTCTCGTATTTTTTTCACATTACTCATCTCCTATCACATGCATGAGATAGAAAGAGAGGCAAATAGTTACGACTACCTACTAATTAAAATTTCTCAATAACTATACGGTGAATTGAATATTTTTTTCTTCTATTATTTAGTTAAAATGCTGTTCTCTTCGTCAATAGTTTTTAAATAATGGCTCAACCCTGTGGTTTTCTAGTAATTTCGTTATTTCTGCCCGATTTAGAGCGTTTCATCCCCATCACTGGTATTTTCAGTAACTCATAATTCATATCTCATAAACTGCACGGCCAAAAATTGTGAAAAAATTCAGGAAAATGTAAAAAAAATAGCATTTTTGATGGGGCATCAAAAAAATAAGGGGTTAACTGTACTCGAGTTCACTAAAATACTACCTTAATTCTTTTTTTTAATCCCCAAAAATCTAACCTATTCATCGATACGACACACTTTATTTAATCTACTCTAACTTTGTGTTCTTCTGCAATGTTTATTCTGTCTATGCAATTTATTTCCTCAAATTTTAATTGTTTCACGTAAATCCACAGCAATCAAAACTTTTATAATCGCACGATTTTATTCTGCACAGTGGAATTGTCTCGAATAGAAAACTACCCTTATAGACATGAGAATAAGACTACAGTCAGGCAGATGTGATAATAAACTCACCCCAATTGATCCATTCGTATTGAGGAAGTGGGTGGGAGGAAAGAAAAAAAAAGAATATAGTAGTTAACAATGGGTGCATATGGCAAGAGCTCTCAAACGTAAATTCACCCCCGCAAAATAAATTTGCTACATTGTATTCAAGGCTTAACCTTTGCGTGCTTCTCATGAATCACTTGCGTGACTAATAAATATTACGATAAACAATGATCAATTGTTAAATATTAATTAGATCGAATGGTCAAAGGAGAAAAAGAGGTGAAAATAGGGTAAAATGGAGATTTTGAGGGAAATGGTTGGAGATGGATTTTTTTCGATGATTCCATTGGAAAGCTGAGAAAATTTGAGCTGGAAAACATATATGAGAACACATTTTTGAGATTTTTTTTGGAAATTAAATTTATGGGGTGGAAATAGGGACTCAACTCTTGGGAAAATTGAAATATTTTACTTTTTTGAGGATATCTCCGGTTCTATTGGTCGTAGCGATCTGGGGTTGATCTTAAATGAAAGGTGAGATCATTTGCCATCGAACTATGGGGTTTTGAAATGAAAATGATCGATTTTCGAGTTATTTATTGTGCAAAAACTGATTTTTATTTTAAATAAACTGGAAAAACGTCAAAAATCCACCATTTTTCTTTTTCAAAAGCCCATGAAACGATGGCAAATGATCTCATCTTTCATTTAAGATTGACTCCAAGTCGGATAGGATCAATAGAACCAGAGATATTCCAAAAAAAAGTGAATTTTTTAAAAAATAGAAAAGATTTGACTCTTTTTTCGTGCTCCAGAAAGGATAAATTTCCAGAAAAATTCAAAAAAATCATGTTTCCAACTGATAATTTCCTCATCTTTTCAACGAAATCATCAAAAAAATTCTACCTTCAATCGCTCCACTTTAACCCACTTTCCCCAATCAAAAATTCTCATTTTTCCAAGTATTTCATTCTCAAAACAAATTCATAAAACGAGAAAGTAAGATTTCACGTAATTAGGAAACACACGACAACTGTTTATGATGAGTATTGTAAAGAATTCCAGTTGAACAAACGAGGAATCACGATAGATAGTCGTGTAAACGAGTCACAGGGTCAAAGAGGCGCCAGGGGTTAAAGGGAAAAAAAACGAGTATCAGAGAACGAAAGAAAAGTAAAAAAAAAATGGTAGAAGGGAAAAAAAACAGAAATACGAAACGGTGTTAGGCACGAAGTTGCCACCGACTTAATTGCCCTAGAATTCCGTAATTTTTTTAAATCCGTCCTCGTGCATAACCCATGTTGTTTCTGCATAATACTTCTCGCATGCTAATTCAATTGATAAAAAATGAAATAAGTCGATGTGGTCAGTTTTTTAATGATATCTAAAAAACCATTGGGTTGAGAGAAAAAAATCAAGGGACCTTTTTTGTAGCTCTTGAAATTCTCTACAAAAAAGGTCTCTTGGCATTTTTCTCTAAACTCACTCGTTTATGAGTGCATAAAATTTCAAATCTGCATAAAATTCCCAGTTTTCAATTTTTTTTTTAATTTTCATTTGAAACGTAAAATATTAAAAATTTCTCAGCAATAATTAATAAAATGTTAATGATTGATAAAAAATAATTGACTCCACCACTTCAAAAATTCTAATCGCACGTGTTTAACATCAGAAATCAAATAAACAGCCTAGACCTAAATTAATTCAATATTTTCTTTGAAAAAATCCCAATTAATTGATATTTATTCGAATTTAATTGATAGTAATTGTAATATTCTATTATCTAATAATCCTCTTATCGAACAATATGAAACAACTCAAATTGATTCCTATTAATGTGATTTTATCATTGCCTCTTATAATGTCTGTGAGAAAAATGAAGTGTATAGAATATCTAACGTTTTTGATTTGACCTATTCGATATACAACAGTGAGTAGTAGACCAGTCTACATTATGTTGGCAGTGAAACTAAAGTGGCAGTGATTGACTGTAATATAATGCCACTGGGCGCATAAAATAGGTCGTCACTGTAAATTTAACCGGAAGTGGTGAGAAGTATAAAATAATTCCTCATTTCAGCATAATTTTTATCATTCACGTGTTCGTCATGGGAACAATAATAATAATATAAAAAAAATGAGGATAGAGTCATTGTGGATAAACCGGTTGAATGAAAAATTACCTGCAAATGCAAAAAATTACGATTTTTTCCTATTTCCTATCTTTTAAATTCTACTTCTCTGCGTAGATGAAGAGGAAAGGGGGGAGAGGGGGGGAAGGAAAATAAAATGCTTATGCAACGAGGATTCGTGGTGTCTCATTACAACGAGTTTAACACGTGGATACCTCATTAATAGGGGAGGGGAGAATGGAGAATGGGGCAAAATGGACTCATGGGGCAATATGGATTCAGGAATTTTTTTTGGAGTGAAGGAATTGATGAAAAAATGTAAAAAAAATTGAGAAGATGCTACAATATGTGAACATTTTTGCTGAATTTTTTCATCTTTTTTTTGTGAAGTCCTTCATGCTGAAAAAAATGTCTAAGTTATTTTGAACAATAGGTCCTTTTTGCCCTAGTTTCTCCTATTTTTTGTGTATTTTTCAGTTAAAAAAACGTGCAGTTGTGCTATCAGGGTGGAGACTGGAGCATCCAGGGTAGCAAATGGAGGACATGTTGCCCTAGTTTGCTGAGGTTATTGCACTGTACCAAAAAAAGAAAGGAGGGAACCAATTGGAGGATGGAGGTGAAGAAAATCTCTAGTAGGAAATCATGAAAGGTGAGATGAACAATATTTGTAGGTAAGATTTTTTTTTAAGAGTGAAGAACTTTATGAAAAAATCTGCAAAAATTTGAGAAGATGGTCTAGTATGTGGACATTATTGTTGAATTTTTTGAAAATTTTTCGGGGTCGCCTTCGCTCTAAAAACAATCCTGAATCATTTTAATCTCCAGATCCATTTTGCTCCGGTTTTCTTTATTTTTGAGAATATCTCATGAACAAGTGGGTTTCGAGAGAAATCACGAGAAACCTTTTTTGAAGAAAATTTTGAGAGCTAAAAAAAAGTATCCAAGTTTTTTTTTCCTAAATCCACTCGTTTTGGAGATATTTTTGAAAAATCAACATGATTAGATAGAAAGTATTTGAAATGACTCGAAATTGACAATTTAATGATTCATCCAGGATTTAACAACATGAATTAGGGAAGAAGGTCTTAATCTTCCTTCGATCTGCAAATAAAGCGGATGAAAATAGGTCTTTCGAAGGAAAATGAGACAAAAGCCCTGTAAAAAAAAAAAAAAAGAAAAGAAATCCGGCTTCTTTTTACGCAGGCTCGTTATGCCCTGTGAAGCTATAAATATTGGATAATACAAGTATGGCTGCTAAGTATGTATTGGCCTTGGCAGTTGATTTACGGCATTTGAGATAGATTGTGTCGATAGGTAATGAACACTCCCAGGGCTTAATACATCTTCCACCTGAAAAAGCCTAAATTACGTGGAATAAAAAGTGCAGCTTGAAAGAAAATAACGAACTGTGCACTGGAGAAAAGAAAATAGTTGTAAAAATGATCAAATATTGAAGCTATTAGTTCCTTTGAAAATATATTCACTGAAATAATTTAAAAAAGCTGTTGAATTTACTGAATTTAGTTGATTTAAACAGATTATAAACAGAACTCAACAGCTTTCAATAGCACTAAAAATAACAAATTAACAAATAAATTATTCCAAAAAAATGAAAAATATATATATATATATAGTGAATTCAAAAAACTAAAAATGCAAGTTTTATCAATATTTTTTGGAATATTTTTCGAATAATAATTTTGTTGTTTCAAAAAATCAAAAAATTGTTAAATGTCTGATAATTCCATAGTCATCAGCTTATGACACTAAAAATAACAGACATCTAACAAATTTTTTTTCAATAAATAAATTATTTTTAAAAAAAGTGAAAAACATTCATATTTAGTAAATTCAAAAAACTAAAAATGAAAATTTTTCAAATATTTTTTTTTTACAGAAAATTTATTCAGCTATTTAAAAAAAAAAAAATTCCAAAAATTGTCAAATGTCTGCTAATTTCATGATCATCACCTTTTTTTTAATTATTTCAACAAAATTATTTGCTTGAGGACCAATGGGATCAATATTTGATCCATTTTACCATTATTATTTTTTTTTGCAATATAGAAAATCAAAATAAACGCATTAATTCTCAAAGTCTCGAAGAGTTAAATGTCCCACTAAACTCTCCAATTGCATTAACAGTCACGTGTGTTTCGTGTCTTATCACAGCGTAAACAGTGTAAACGACACAGTTTTCCCAAGGTTACGGAATCAATTCAAATTGAATAATAATTTTTCAGTTTTTTTAATTAAAAACCGAGGAATTTTAATGAGGCTTTCACTGCCTCAAAGTCATTATTTCATTCTCTTATCTCTCTGGCATTGCCCCATTTTTATTTTCTCAATACCCAAATAATCAATCACTTTCTTTATCAAGAAAAAAATAAAACAAATTAATGAAAAATTAGAATGTTGCACGATTTCGTGAATATCTCATGAGCCGTTGCAACTACAAAGATTTATCAAGAGACCTTTTTTGTAGCTCTTAAAATTTTCCACAAAAAAGCTCTCTTCGAAAATTCCTCTGAACCCACTCGCTCCAAAATTATCAACCCAACAAGGAAAAAAACACATTTTTTCGCATTAAAAGGGAAAAAAACAGCATGGCTAGGGGTACAGAAGTGCTTTAAATACAAAGACACTGAAAATAACAGAAATTTGACAATTTTTTAAATTTTTTCCTGTTAATAAATAAATTATTTCGAAAAAATGGAAAAAATGCATTTTTAGTAAATTAAAAAAACTAAAGATGCAAATTTTTCATATATTTTTTCAAATAATTTATTTATTCAAAAAAATCCAAAAAATCGTCAGATTTCTGCTAATTTCACGGTCATTCAATAAATCAATTGAATTCTGCATGTAATGTTAGTGTCTTCAAGTGGCATTAAAGTGTACGAAAAGTGTAAGTAATTAAAAATATAAAAACTGAGAAAAAAAAATTTGTTAGAAAATCTACTTCACTCCAAAAAATTTTATTACACATAAACATAATTAATTTTTTAATTCAACAAGTTTTCATTAACATAAATAAATTCTACAAAGCAGCAATTATTAACATATTTACATTAAACAATGAGAAAACCATAGGTTTTATGGGGATGAAGTCCCAGCCCATGGGTTTTTACATACATAATATGTATATTATACAAAAAAGTGTATTTTGAAAATCTTGAGGGGTAATTTTTTATTTCCATAAGTTGAAAACAAAAATTGTTAAGGAAAATTCTGTTAAAAGACAATTTTCTAGTTACAATAATTTTTTTTTCTCAGTGTACTCAAATGGCATGTTAAAGATCCACACAAAAGAACAATTCTGTACCTTTACCCTAATTAAAAAAAAAAAAAAAAAAAAGAAGAGAATAGAATTAGAATGAAGGACTCACCTGGAATAGTCCAAGAAGGTCCTCCAAACAGCTGATCCTCCAATTTCCAAAGAACCCTTAAAAATAGCCCTTAACACCTACAAAACTTCGTCACAAGCACATTAACCGAATTAATCCCTGGTCCAATCAGAAACCACGTACAGTATCTCTTAGTTTCTATTAATCCACTAAAAATCGATGAGAAACCCGGTGCATTTATCGGTCCATCCCCCATCTCGATATCTCCACGACTTCCCCCCCTCTCCCCATCACTGCCTATTCTTTGGCACAATTCTCTCGTGAACTAAGATAAAAAAAAAACAAAGAAAAAAAGGGGAAATCGTGTTGGTAGGTCGAGAGGTCCTGGCGTTTCCCTGGGAATTCCACCCGGGTCTCTCCTCTATCACGTGTCAATGTCCATTGAAATCACCTTCCAAGCCACAATTCACCTCCAAATCCATCAGAATTGCCTATTTATCTCATCTCATTATACCAACACACATGAGATCATTGAATCAATCAATGATCGTATCGAAGAAAAGTCAAAGTCTTCTTCTATTTAATTTTAAAATTAAATGGAGAAGTGACAAACACACAGATACAGAAAGAAGAAAATGAGGAGATTGAGTAGGAGCACCTTAACACTTTGAACGTGAAAGCAATACTGCAGAGGCACTTTCGGGGAAAATACTGTAGTGCCATGCGCAGACTCTGGACAACGCAGACGCAGGTTTACTCCCCCACTCGACCCCACAAAAACAGAGACATAGGGTCACACTACCAATAGATGGACACTGACCAAAACATAGACAGCTTCTATTATCGTGGATTTTCATTAGTAAATCAATGATTCTCATACTTTTAACGTCAATTCCTGATTATTGCATTTGTTATAGGTTTATAAATTATTTATTGCTTAACAATTGATGGGTATTTGAAATAATACCACTGCAAGTATGCAACTGTTCATTTATTGGGGGCTTGAGGTAATTCTAGTGGTTCGGGCAATCTATTTTCCCTTTTCGATTTTGTTCACTCTCGATAGAATAGCATGAGATTTTTTTGAAATTCAGTTTACCCCATGTTACCGGACAAATAAGGCCAAAATTAATTTTTGAAAATAATTGAATTAACATTGAAACTCCATAAGCGAATTTCAGTTTCATTTTCACTGCGATAATTCATGATTACAGACCTATTTTTTCCTTATATAAATTTGTATGTTTTTTGTTCGTCAGAATGTCTATTAATTTTTGAAATCATGAAAAATTCATGTTACCGGACATTCAATGAAGATTAATGCAATTAATTGCATGAAAAAAATTAATGGCGGGAATATTGGTATTTAAAATTCGAGAATCCTCCAATATTGAATATTCTTAATATTATCTAATAATAATTCATCATCTTGGACATCATTCTAGTAACAGTAAAATGTTGAAAAATCGAAATAATTATAGTAATTATAATAACTAAAAGGAAAAAAAAAAATCGATCATTTGAACCTGCTACTAGAATTACCTTAAGTTATTTTCCAGTTTTTCCTTGATTTTCTCTAATTATTTCAAATTATTCAAGTTCAATTGACTTTTAGTCGATTCAATGTATATTTTTCTGTACATCATTCTTTACAGCAAATTTTTAACGTGATTTGCCTATTTCATGTGAATTAATGAAGTCTACTATTTCCTTGAACGTCCATCTATTGGTCATATTACCCTATGTTGTATTGAAGAAGTTGTGTTTGTGTGTAAAGCTTGAGAATTTCCTTTTCTGCGACTTGAAATAAGTGCAAATTGGGGGATTTTATTATTTCTTTAGGGGTAGGGGGTTGCTAAGGGTGCAAGAGGGGGGAGTCACGGATGACAATCGATTTTTTTCCTTTTTTGGAGCGAGAAGAGGGGAGGGGAAGGTTTTTAATGCGAACGCACGTGACTTTGACAGATGGAATTGACTTACATTGACGTTTCTATTTTTAATTGGAGAAATAAAGGGGGGGTACTCTATTATTTATGCGGGATTGGAGGAATTTGCGGGTGACAGGGTAATGTTGCTGTTATTTAAGAAAAAAGGCGGTTTACCAGCTTTTTTTGTCTTTATTTAAAGTGAAGACTGACAGATTTATGAGGTTTTTTCTTTCTTCTTCTTCTTTTTTTTTTTTTTTTTTTTTTTTTTTTTGGGAGGAAGAAGCTATTTTTGAGTCTGGCGCCTTTTATGATGTAATTACGTTAATTATTTCTTCTGTCAATGAGTCGCAGTTGTAGTAGTTGTTGTGACCTGTGGGTTAAATTGCATGAATTTTGTTGCTTCTGGGAATATTTGAGTGCAAGCATTTTTAGTGACCTAGATTTTACCCAAAATTAACTTGTCTAGAATTTATGTAAGAAACAAAGTCCCAGTTAATGACACGAGTAACATGAAGGCATGAGTAACATGAATTTTACGGAATTTTTATCATTTTTGGTTAATTGAAAGATTTCTTTTTAAAAAATGATTTACTCCAAAATATCAGACATCTGACAAATTTTTAATTTTTTTTTCTGAGCAATTAAAATATTAAAAAAAAAAAATGAAAATTATGCACAAACAGAAAATTCAGAAAACTACAAGTGCAATTTTTTTAAATACTTTTTTAAAATAATTCATTTGTTAAGAAAAATAAAAATATTGTCAAATGTGTGATAATTTCATTTTCATATTAAAAGATATTTTTGAATTTTTTTAAAAAGATTTTTTTTCTTTTTCAAGTCAATAAACTTCTTTATCAACTCCCCCCCCCCCCTCCCCCTCTCCATGAAGTACAGAATCCAATCACAATCTCATTACACTAAAAAAAATTATTTCACCATGAAATTAGTAATAAAGATAAAGCAATAACCGTAAATGTTTACAAATCAATGGCTTTTCTTCTCTCTTTTTTTTTTTTTTTTTTTTTAATCGGTTCCATTCTCAATAGCATGCTCGAGTTACTTGCGGTGGAAGAGAACGGTGGTCCAGAGACGTGAAAGTAAAACAAAAAAAGAAAAAACAATTAATAGAAAAAAAAAAATTAATAAATGAAACAAGTTTCGGTGGACAAATCGAGGGATTTTGTCACGAACACACAGCCTTGACGAGAACCTTTATTCTCCCATTGGTCATGGGTAATCAGTGAGAAAAAATGATTTTTAACGGGGAATTGCGGTGATAAAAAATAAATTTGGGTCGAAGCTACAGAGCGGAACGTCTCTTTCGACATTGTCGTGACAGTGAAAATGTTTTTTTGTTTTCAATTCGAAAAGAAAAAAAAAGGTAAAAGACATCATTTCAATTAAGCGAATAGATTGGAAAAAATGATTGAAGAAGAATTAATGGGATTTTTCCAATTGATAATTGCAGCTTCAATGCAGGAATTTTTTTTTCTTTGATTGATTCAATTTCCTCTCATGAAATAGGTAATAAACACAATAACTAGGGATAGAGCGTTCATACAGGGAAAAGTCTGTTATAGTTTCTAAGCAATTCATACTTTTGAAGATATATTCATTTAGGTGAAGGGAGGATCTTTGAACACTTCTTGCTTTTTTAATAATTAATTTTTAACATAGTAAAATAGTAAATCATTGATCATTTTTATCTCGAATCAATACTTTGGATATTTAACGTTCATAACACACTTTTGTTAATTGAAAAAAAATTATAAATCATAATTATATTATATTGATAAAAAAAAAAATTATATTATCAATTTAGAAAAAGATCATTTTGTTCAAAGATGCCTTCTCTCCTCCCCTGTCTCATTTCGATAGTTCGTTTAAGGATGATTGGGAGGTATAATAAAAAAAAAAACCTAAATTTTTGTATGAAATCGTTAATAACAATTTATACAAGATGAAATTCTCAAATCTGATTCAGTAAGTCACCTCAATAATCCTTAAGCACGAGCATTGTGAATTTAAATTATCCTAAGTATCATGAAAATATATACAAATATATGTATATATAAACAGACTTTTTTCGTGTATGAACTCTCCGTCCTGAGCAATAAAGTTTTTGGTTTTTCTAAATTTTTCCTATTCTGTTATATTAAAATACAAATTGCCGATTCTACGACAGTTAATTAACATATATAATAATATTTTACAAGTGTTCATAAAGTTCACATGATTCTCCAATTATTACTTTTGTTCGTATAAAAATTTTCATTTGAACACTATTGAATACTCGGTTTATGTTTGAAAACAAACGTTTTTTTTTTAATAAACAAATCAAAATGCAAAAAGATCAGAGGAAAAAATGCAAAATGCAATACCGACATCGAGGATTAAGCAATGAATTTTAAAAAAATTATTTTCCTGAATCAATTTAATGTTTAGTCGCTTCGTTACGTGAATACGTACGAATTTGAAATGCAGAGATTCCTTAATTTAATCGTTTCCTCGATGTCTTAAAAAAAAAAAAAAAAACCCTCGGCCCCCTAATGACTCCGGAAAAACTAGAAGGAAATACGAAAGCATTGGTTTACAATTAAATCCTCATTATTCTTCACTGCTCGTCCTTGTCCTTGGCTCCGTGCTTCAGGATCCTGGTGAACTCCAAGTAATCGAACATTGATCCTTTTATAGGGGCCTCACGATACATTTCATCAACATCATCATCTGTAAATCTGAAAAATCGCAATTATCCAATTAATATCAATTAATTCAGCAATAAATAAAATGAAAAATTGATTCTCTCACTGCAAATTCTCTAATGAAATTGCATAAATCAGTAGTGAAGAGGTAAAACAGGATAAAATTGATGGAGATACGCCCTTTTCGCTCTAATTATTTCTTGTAATGAATTTCAAAAAATTTTATGGAAAATAAATTTTGCAAGACTTTTTTTCGAAATTTGTTTTTTTTTTTTTTTTTTTTTAATTTGATTTTTGTTCTTATTTTTTCTCAAAATGACTCAGAGTAAGAAAGACGTACGCCCATGAATTTTTGTGTTTCACCTTTTTTTACTCTACTACTGAAATAATTTTACCTATCTCCCATCGTAGTGAGGAGTTCCCTCAAGCGTTCCTCATTGATATGCCCAGTATTCTCCTCATCGAAGCATCCAAACGCATTTTTAATGACATCTTCAGGGTCAGTGCCTTGCAGACGTTCTCCAAAGAGCGTTAGGAACATGGTAAAGTTGATGGGTCCTGGTGCTTCATTCATCATCCCCTCCAAGTACTCCTCAGTGGGATTTTTCCCTAAAAAGAAAAAGGAAAAACCATTTAGATTTCCAATTTACGGTTGTTTAGAATAAAATTTCAAATCAAAAATGAGAAATTTTTCAAATTTTTTTATTTATAAACGAAATCCTTATTATTTGAATGACACACTGTGAAATTTTGTCAGAATTTCTCATTTAACAGAATTTTTATTGAATTTTCAAACCAATTGTTTAACGATATTAGTTAATATTTTAGTGCAAAAAATCATAATTATTACTACACATTAGGATCTGAAAATTTGAAATTTACTGGGTTTTCCGTTACTCCTCAAAGCGTTTCTATCCGTATAGTAAAAAAAAACGTTTAATTTTTGTATAAAATCGTTAATAACAACTTACACGAGATAAAATTCTCAAATTTGATAAAGTGAATCTGTAAAGAATGTAATGAGAAATAAAATGAGTCCTAGAAACAAAAAATTGATTGAAAACTGTAGAATTTTCAGTGGCTTCAAAAATTCCTTCAAAACTCGAAAAAATGAAGGAATTTTCCAATTTTCAATCAATTTTTTGTTTCTAAGACTCATTTAATTCCTCATTACATTCATGACAAATTCACTTCATCAAATTTGAGAATTTCATCTCTCATAAATTATTATTAACGATTTTATACAAAAATTCGACTTTTTCTTTGACTATACAGACAGAAACACGTTAATGAAGACATTTTCTTGTTGTAGTTTCTTTTTTCATTCAATAAACATCTTACCCAAAGATGCAAGCATGTCGTGGAGGTCCTCCTTATCAATGAACCCATCGTGATTGTGATCAATCATGTTGAATGCCTCTTTGAATTCTGCGATTTGTGCCTGATCAAACATAGCAAATACATTTGATGTTGCACGTTGTGCCCTCTTCTTCGTCGTGGCACGACGACCTGCTGTTTTTCTTGCTGACATGGCTCAATTTATTGTTGTTCTGGAAAATAAATGATATATAAATAAATGAATATGTCAACGTTGCTATTGAGAGTCTTTGGGGAAAAATTACTCTTGCACTTTGCCACTGGTGGAAAAAAAAACGAGCTACTTGGTGAAAGGCACATTGGGTTATAAATAATTTTTTGTGGGTTCTAGGAGCTAAGAGGGAGAGGGTCGTTAAACCTCAGTGTATGTTCAGTGCATGAGGAGAATGGTGTGTGTGGGTTGTCTATTCTTTCACTTTGCATTACACGTGGATTTTTTAAATAGAAATAAACAAGGCGATTCTTCACATTGTTCATCCGTTCATAAAAATTTATTAATACTGTTGCGCAAAACTTGGCATTAATTGTCACTTTAAAGAAAGAACATCTTTTTGAAAATAAAAATTTCAACGTTTACCAAATTTACTATTTTTTTTTTGTTGAAATTTTAAGAATTTCCGAATTTTTATGGAATTTCGAGAATTTCAATTTTTTTAAAACATTTCAAAAATTTCCATTTTTTGAAAAATTTCTAGAATTTAAATTCTTTTTTTAATTTCAAAAATTTCCAAATTTGCTGAACTTTTTGAATTAAATACATATTTTTTTGTGAGTGACCATGAAATCCAGTTTTTCCTCAACAACATCGAACATGGCTCTTTTTTGGAGTTAAATTAAGTTCCTCAATTTTTCCCAGATATCTCTGAAACCATTGATTTTACGAAAATTCACCAAGAGACCTTTTTTGTAGAAAATTGAATTCTGAAAATTGATGGACCAAATAGTAAGAATTTCCTCCCCCTAAACCCAGTAATTTCCAAGATATCTTCACATTGCTCCAAAAAAAAGAAGAAAATCCCTAAAAATTCCTCAGAATCTCAAACAAATCACCGAAATATTTGACGTAAACCCCAAAAAAAACATTGCTCACTCATTTCCCATCACCATTTACGTCTTATCAACCCACAAAAACCCAACAAAGAGTGATTCACCATTGATAACCCCATAAAATCCCTGAAAACCCACAAAAATCTCCAATTTTCCCATATTCCCTATTAAAAACTCGCCCAAAAAAAAATCAAATTAATTCAAATAATTAGAAAAAAAAATATTCAAATGATTTCCATTATTTCACAGAGTAGAACAAATATTTAAAAAGTGATTCACGATTGGAATGTGTATATTCTCTCCATCGTCATCGTGCAATGGCGTCTTCGTGTGCTCCAAAACTCACATTTCAGTCCTTCAACTGTCAAATTTCTCAAAAAAATCCTTTTTTCCTCCAAATTCCCCAAAAAATCAGCGATTTCCCAAGATCTAAAAAAAAAACAATCAATTATTAATTATTACCTGAAACTCAGGGGATTAATCCTTTTCTCTCCTTGAAACCTCAAATGGATTTATTTAGAGTGGAATGAACGTTTGATACGTGTTGAACAGTGAATCACACTCTCGTCACTGATTGGAGAAGCCAACAGCGATATACCACACCCGCTCGTGTCACATGACGCCATCTTGTGGCTTAAAAAAGAGGCAAATAACGCGCAGCAGCCCAGGGACAAACTTTTCTTTAGGCCTTTAGGCTTATTTAGGCCAATTTATAATTTTCTCGCCAAAATTCCTTATACAGAAAAAAAAAGTAAGCATAATTCCATATTTTTATTTTTTTTTTATTTTTTTGCAAATGTGAAAGATAGTCTCGATTTTTCTCCTTTAAACCGATAATTTCTTCGGTTTGAAGGAAAATAATGAAAGGTAGGATTATTTAAGCCTTTACTTTTGCTCCAAATTCCGTACTTGGTAGTTCTCGAGTCATCGTGTGATTCATCACCTTTTATGGACACGAAAAAATATAAAAACCATGACGGTCATGATTTTGCAATAAAACTGAGGTCAAGGGTTTAAATAATTTATTCTTTTATTTTTTGTGATACTGAAGATAGCAGATGAGGAATTTTTAGGATTTTTTTGAATACGAGTGGATTATTGCGGAAAGAAGAATATTTAAAAAATTTGTATTTATAGTTTTTTTGAATTTTCTATGTAGGAGAAGATGGGGTAAAATGGACACTCCAATTGGATGGTTCGAGATTCGATCATTCTGATGATTCCAGTGAAAAGCTGAGGAAATTTCAGGCGAAAAACATGTGTCCAATTTTTTTTTCTTCAATTTTTGGAAAAATTCACTTTTTTGGCCAAGTTTTGAAGGGTTTTCCCTTCTGAAAATCAAAAAAATTCACCTTTTCGGGGATACCTTCGGTTTTTGTTAGTCGTAGCGATCTGGGGTTGATCTCAAATGAAAGGTGAGCTCATTTCTCATTGATTTATGTGGTTCAATTTTTTTTTAAATCAATTTTTCAAATAGTTATAGGTCATTTTTTGAAAATCAGGTTTTGCCCTGTAAGTAGTTGAAAAAATTGATATTTTTCTTTTTGAACCCTATAAATCGATGGGAAATGAGCTCACCTTTCATTTACGATCAACCTCAGGTCGCTATGATCAATAGAACCAGAGGTACTCTCGAAAACCTGAAATTTTCCAAAAAACAGAAGACTCTCATCTTCAAATCTCGCGCGAAAAATGAAATTTGACCAAAAATTGACGAAAATTTGACGAAAAATGAAATTTGACTTGAAAAATGTCAAAAAATAACTTCTAGCGTATGATTTTCATGGGAAATTTCCTCATCTTTCCAATGGAATTATCAGAAAAAACATATCCCCAATATTTCTATCCATTTCGAGTAAATTTCATAGTATAAAATACAAAAATCAACTCGTGTCAATTTTACCTCACCTTCCCCTATTCATATTTTTCATATTTTAAAAAATACTTTACTTGTTGAGAAGAAAAGAGCCTAAAATTGTTAAATCTCTGCTGTTTTCAGTATCATTCATTTTTTAATCGGCAATTTTTGAGGGAAAAGGAAGAGAGTAAAGTTATTTTGATGAAATTTTCGTCTTCAAAATTAACAATAAAATTCATTTATTAATCTTAAGTCCTATGATAATAGTAAAATACATAAAACTATGAAAAAAAAAAACACCAGATAAATCTGGAAATAACGTATATACAGAAATCATACAGAATTCAATTCTCTCAAAATTATATCTCGAGAGAATCGAAATAAATAACAGAAGAATGTCAATTTATCTTCTGTTTGAAGTGAAGAAAAAATTTATCGTATTTCATTCGAATTGTATTTACAATCGATTATAAATAATGAGGCTGCATTGACACTTTTTCTAAAAATAATCAGAATAATAACGAAACGAATTTCACTTCTCTTATTTTCTAATGCTTTTTTTCTTCTTTTTTTATGATGAAAATTTATCGAACAGACACGCCGTTTATGGTGATGCCATTACGTGGCACTGGCTCAGCTTCATAATGGCCAGATCTGTTGTACGTTCTTCTTCCATTACCATAACTGTAACACAAGTGCATTTAAATTAACTTAAAAAAACATTAATTTGTGTTAATTTAATAATTTAAAGACATTTCCGCAGTTTTTGCTTTGTTTAAAAGATATCTTTGAAGCAAGTGGGTTGAGAGGAAAATATCAAGAAACCTTTTTTGTAGCTCATAAAATTCTCTACAAATAAGTTCTCCTGACATTTTCCCCTGAACCCAATAGTTTCCGAGATCCTTTTACGTTTCTCTTACTCACC
Organism: Aleiodes alternator; assembly: GCA_963921955.1. NCBI lineage: Eukaryota > Metazoa > Arthropoda > Insecta > Hymenoptera > Braconidae > Aleiodes > Aleiodes alternator. Next base: position 5,478,268 of record OY998112.1, read on the forward strand.
CATATGCACTCCCACTAACGCTGTACGGACTGTCATAAAGTCCATCCTCAGGAACATTTTCATACATTCTATTTGGTGTTCCATCATTTAAACTAGCATAAGACATAACAGCCGCATTTTGATCCTCTTTCCTCTCCGCTGCTTGAACGTTCTCCGTATTTTTTACGGGCGTTGCTTTCCTCCTTGAAAAAAAGAAGGAAAAAAAAGTTATTTATTAAAAAATGTGTTTTTTCATCACTGTTCACTTGAAAAGATGAATTTTTCACTCACAGTCGGAGATAAACGAGTCCCAGGATCAGGAGAATGAAGAGAATGACACCTGCACCAATGCCAACACTCGTGCCGACTCCCTGTTGCTCCGCAATTTCATTAGAAATCACTAAAATCAAATTAATTAATTAATATATTTGTTCTGATAGGGAAGAGTGTCTCAACATGATTCAGGATTTTTTTTGGAGTGAAGGAATTGATGAAAAAATCGGAAAAAAATTGAGAAGATGCTCTACTATGTGAACATTGTTCTTGAATTTTTTTCAAATTTTTTCGGACAAGCCTTCATTCTAAAAAAAAATGGAAAGATTATTTCCACCAATGGATCCATTTTGCCCCTATATCAATGAAAATTGAAAAGCATTTGGAAAAACGCAAATACTCACTTTCACATCTCGGCTCTTCACCACTCCACACACCATTATCCAAACACTTCCTCAAAAAGGGCCCGACCCTCTCAAATAATGGCAAACAGTGATACTCAGCAGCTCCACCAAAAAGCGTTGATCCATTCACCACGATAACTCTTCCATTGTCTATCGATCCCGGATGCTTGCAATCAAACGCTACAAAGAGTAATAAATCATAAAAAAAAAAAAATTCATCTTTCACAATATCAAATTCACCTCGATTCTTCTTAAGGAGGTTCTATCTGTACAGTCAAAGAAAAGAAAAAAGTTAAATCTTTCTACAAAATCGTTAATAACAATTCATGCAAGATAAAATTCTCAAATTTGATGAAGTGAATCTGTAAAGAATGTAATGAGAAATAAAATAAGTCCTAGAAACAAGAAATTGGTTGAAAATTGTAAAATTTTCTGTGGTTTCGAAAATTTCTTAAAAATTTGAGATAACGAAGAAATGTAAAAAGCACAGAAAATTTCCTAATTTTCAAGTAATTGTTTGGTACAAAGACTTATTTTATTCCTCATTATATTCTCCACGATTTAATACGAAAAATTTGACTTTATTTTGACTGTACAGATAGAAACACGTTGAAGTATTATTTCTCATTAAATTACCAAAGCAAGCTGGCATAGATCCACTCCACGTGCTGTTTCGCTGACAAATTCTCGTTCCATTACCCTCCATGTAATAGCCACGTGGACAACTGTAATGTGCAACACCACCAACACTGTGTGTTGACACTTGTACATAAAGTGGTGAAATTTTTTCGGGTTCTGGACATTTTATTTCACGGCAAATTGGTATATCACTACTCCATGTACCATTTTCTGAGCACATACGTCGTGCATATCCATCGAGCTCGTAATTACCAATGCATTCATAAATAGCAACAGCACCGTACCACGTTGCATTTGATGGCAAAGAGTAATTGCCATGTGGAGTGTCCTCGGGTATTCCGCAGTCAACAACTGAGGACAAAAATAGTTTTTTTAAAGTGATAATTCTTAAACACGTTTCAGTGATGATTATGGTTGCAGCATTACTTGTTGGATTTTTTCTTTCGGAGATTCTTTTGCCAATATCTCGAAAACATTTAGGTTTAGAGAAATTTATGAAGGGACCTCTTTTGCAGACCATTAAATTCTGCACAAAAATAGATCCTAATGTTAATTCCTCTAAACCTGTTCTTTTCCTGAGATATTTACAGAAGAATCTCCCTCAAATTTTTACGTTTTTTTTCCAAAAAATTGTTTACAAATTCCAGAATTTTTGTGCGATACTAGCGAATTAATTATGCATCAACGCTGGAATGTCTGACCATCAAGTGCAGACAAACGAGTTTATAAAACACAAGTTGAAAACACTTTTATCAACAGATCCAAGAGAAATAAGAGAAAAAGAGACAAAAAAATTTAAACTTTTACTCACAAACACACTGTGGCACTTCGCCACTCCACTTTCCATTGTCCTCGCACGTGGACAGTGGTTCACCAATGACCTTGTAGCCCCTTTCACATCTGTATTTAGCAAGTGCACCAATTTTGTACGATGTTGCACCAGTATTTGAATTTTCAGCAGTTCCAGTTCTGACCAATGTTCTTCCATACATTCGATCGTTACCAGTTACTGAAAGTATTCCATGGTCTGCTAGCACTGGTTCCGGGCACCGAATTTCTGTAATTTTATTAATCATAATTAGATGATAATTAGATGCAGAAACGTATTGATTCAACTCAAACTTAATAAAATAGGGGAAACCAGAGCAGAATGGACCTTCCCGGCAAGATGATTCAGAACTTTTTTTTTCGAAATGAAATAATTTTCAAAAAAATCTAAAAAAATTTTAGAAAATGCTCCAACATGTCTAAATTATTGTCAAAATTTTAGAGATTTTTTCACAATGTCCTTCACTCAAAAAAAAAATTCCTCCATTATTTTATCTAGACGTCAATTTTGCCTCGGTTTCCTTAGTAACAAATAAAAGCATGAATCGCCGAAGATTACCTTCACATTTAGGTGTTGCATCACTCCACTGTCCATTATCAAGACAGTACCTCCTTGTTACACCATTCAATCGATAATTTCGTGAACAACTGTACGTTATTTCACTTCCTAAATGTGTCGTACTGTTGGCGTACTCAATTGCGCCATTTGGAATTGGTAAGACCTTTCCGCAATCAACGTCTGAATGTTGAAAAAAAAGCAGAAAAAAGTCAGAAAAATTAAGATAAAGTTGTGAATATCTCGGAAACTAAGTGAGATAGAGAAATTTCGATAGAAACCTTTGTTGCATCTAAAAATCTCTCAAAATTTACTACAAAAAACATTTCTATTCAAATTTTTCATCTCAATTATTTACAAAAAATATGCAAAGAAAAAAACTAAAATAATTTTCCCTCACATTCACATGTTGGCACTTGTCCAGACCATTCACCATTTTTTTCACATGTATGCCTTGGCTCTCCATTCATGAGATATCCAGCCTCACAATGATACAAAATCGAACTGTGTACATTCAAATCGTATCCAACTACGTAACTTCCTGGTGGAATTTCCGGTTCCTCGCACGTGATCACTGAAATAGATAGACATTGTTTATTCATTATTTTTTTTTTTTTCGAATTTCAATTCAACTGTTTTGTGTTTGAATGTATTATCCTAGGAAATCAAAAATCCCACGGGTCTCATTCGTTATCAAACAATAATGGGTTCTTACACTCGCACGATGGTGTCTCATGACTCCATTTGCCCTCTCTGGTGCACTCATGCTTGGCTTCACCAACAAGCCAATAATCTACCTGGCACGTATAAACTGAAAGACTTCCAACAGTTGTTGTTCCATTGATTAATTCGACATTTCCAAATTCAATTTGTGCTGGTGCACCGCAATCCACAAAACGACACTGCGGTGCTTTTCCTGACCATTCACCGCCAATTTCGCACGTTAAAACCTGGGGAAAAAAACGAAATAAATTGATTAATTTAATAAAATTAAAGTGTAGTTTAGATTAATGAGAAACAAGTGGATAATAGTATTGCTTTCCAAGTGATATAGCTTCTTCTGTTAATACTTTGGAAATATGCTTCCGAATGGAAGTGATACAACTTTTTTCAAATCATCATCAAAATATCACATTTTGAAGAAATTCATTACAACGCCAATAACTCGAGAACTAATCATGCAAATAAGCTCAAAATTGACAGATATCTAACTGATAAATTGCCTAAATTTTTAGGGAAATTTTATGGGAAATGCCTGAAATTAATAGAAATATTGGCGGTAGATTGTTTTTGATGATTTCATTGGAAAGCTGGGAAAATTTTAGACGGAAAACAAGTGGCGAAATTAATTTTTTTTAATTTTTGGCAATTTTGACTCTTTTGAGCATTTTAGAGGGGTAAATCCCTTCTTTTTTTTGAAAATTTTCAGTTTTTTGGGGATATCTTCGGTTCTATTTGTCGTAGCGTAAAAATTCCGAAGGAAGCTGAAAGGTGAAATCATTTGCCATCGATTGGTATGGTTTTCAATTTAAAAATATCGATTTTCAAGGTATCTATGGGCTTTTTTGTGAAATAGTTTTATGAAACAGTCTTTGGCCTATAACTATCCCAAAAATTGATATTTTTAAATTCAGAATGCCATAAATCGATGGGAAATGAGCTCACCTTTCATTTGAGACCAACCCCAAATTGCTACGACCAATAGAACCAGAGATATTTGCAAAAAACTGAAAATTTTCAAAAAAGGAAAGGCTAAACCCCCCGAAAAATGCCGAAATATATCGAATTTTCAAAAAAAATCGAACAAAAAAACATCTGACACTCGTTTTCCGCCTAAAATTTCCTCAGCTTTTCAATAGAATCATCAGAATTGATCCATCTCTAACCGTTTCATTACAGTGTCCATTTTGCCCCACTCTCCCCTATGTCAAAGAGTACCGATCGAATTCTCTTCAAATGAAGCTTAAAAAATAGAGTTCGTCGAGAGGAAGTTTTCCATAAAATATGAAAATTTTCTATAAAACAGTTTTGCTGTAATTGAGACTTCTATACACACATAGAAATGTCCTAAACATATCATTTTCTCTCTATTTAGATCATGTCAAGTATCTTCTATTAAAAAAATTACAATCGAAAATCCTGATGATTACATAGCTTCCATTCGGAAGTAATAAATAAAAAAAGAAAAAGAACATATTTCTCTACAATTGCGAAAAAATGAAAATGTCGTGAATAATCATGATTATGATATAGAAAAAAAAAAGAAAGAAGCAAAACTAATTTTCTCCAAAAAGGAAGAGCATTCTCACATAATTATAATGAAGAACGATTCTTCAATTCCATGCAGATACTCGAAAATTACATTGTTCTTGACACATTTGCAATTCAATGTTAGTGTTTGGAAAAAAATTATTAAAAGATAGAGAAAGACAAGAAAAAAAAAAGGCGAGAATCATGCAGCAGTAGTGCAGGACGTTAATTGACGCACGTCTTGGAATGACGTTTGCGTAATAATGAGACACGCGAGTTGAAATTACGATTTTTTACCTATTCTATTTTTATTGTTTCTTTTTTTTTTCCCCCTTTTTCATCATGTATTAAAGATACTCACGTTGTCCCCGAAGAGAATAAAGCCGTTTTGGCAGGTGTATGTTGCTGTTGAGCCAACACGTTTTCCAGTTGTTGCTACTACACCACCGTTAACATCTGGGGGGTCTGGACACCAATCAACTGCAAAAAAAAAACAAATCATCAAACTCATCCCTTTAGGCTCTCCAAAACTACGCAAGATAGAGAAAAAATGGAAGAGACCTTTTTTGTAGCCCTTAAAATTCTCTACAAAAAATGTTTCTTCAAAAATTTCTCTATCTCGCTTAGTTTCCGAGATCACTTCATAAAACCTGAAATTCAATAGAAAAAATAAAACAGGATGTCCTTTTTTTTCCTCTCAAATTCTTTTTCTCTCTTTTTTCTCAAAAACAATAGTTTTTTAAGAATTTCTTCGATACTATTGGAGATACGCTTCTTTTTGCTTCAAGCCCTTTTCCCAGCTCTTAAAATTCGATATAAAAAAAGAATCGATACTAAATCGCTTTATCTCGCTTGATCTCCGAGTTATTCCACTCATCCCAAAGATGAATCGATTAATCCTGTTTTATTTTCTCTGGAAAAACGAATTAAATTTGCACTTACAGAGACATTGAGGCTGATGTCCACTCCAAATGCCCCCATCACCACATCTTCTTCTTGCATCTCCAACCAGCGTGTAATTATCTTTGCAGAAGTAATCAGCAAAAGCTCCATGCGTTGTGCGTTTGTTAACCAGTGTTATTTGTCCATTATCAAACTCTGGTAATGCTCCGCAATCAACATATTTACAAGTGGGTGGTTCACCGCTCCAAAAACCGTTTGACTCGCAGATTCTTGATTTCGATCCAACCAGCATGTAACCATCCGGACAGATGTAGTCAATTGTTGAGCCTATTGTTCGTTTTGTACCGAGGATCGTCGTGTTCTCGAATTTTTCAGGACTCCCGCAGATCGAAGGCTCTAGATTAAAAAAAAAAACATTTTTTTTTCAATGAAAATGACTCTTGCATTTTTTATTCCGAAGATAAGTCTAAAAAAATCTTGTAATAAAGAAAAATTTTTTTTTTACTCACTGCTTTGACAAATCCAGTGCAAATAATCTAAATTACAACCGACATCGTTCCAAAGCCAACTTCTTCCTCCATCAAGCACCACACAATTTTGTTCACCATTGTAATTATTTGGCTGATCCTTTCCCCAGGACGGCCTGTGCACAATCTCACCTATAAATTACGAAAGAGAGGGAGTGAAAGACAAAAAGAAATTGTGAAATTCATGATTTAAAAAAAGAAAAAAATTTTTTTTTTTTCATTTGTTCATCAAATTGTGTCCAGTTCACGTGGATCGTGGATGCATTACAAATTAGAAGGAAGCTTCTGCTCTTTTTTTTTTTCTTTGGGCCAACTTTATCCTATTATTTTATATGGACACTTGAACACAAGAGGTGCAACTTCCGGTGAATTACAATGAGTCTCTTACTTTCACGACTCATTTTGTACTGATATTCTATTTATTTATAGTAATCGTTTGACAATAAATTGTTTGGGAAATTGGTGCAGGGAATGTTGCAAGTAATTGAATAATTCAGAGGACGTGCAACACGAAATTCCTTTTTTTTTTTTACAATTTTTCCAATTTTTTTAAATTAAAAAAAAATTGAAGAGTTGTTTTTTTCTTAAGTTTTTGGAGAATATCTTGGAAACTAAGAGACATAGCGAAAATTATCAAGAAACCTTTTTTGTAGCTCTTGAAATTCTCTACAAAAACGTTTATATAAAAATCTTCCACCTCCTTTATTTATCAAGATATAATGAAAAAACTGAACAAGAAACATGAACTCCTCTCGTTTGACCTCTTTACTGCCTATTTCTTCTTTCTATTCTAAATTTTTATTCCATTCCCTCTGCCCTCGACCACATTCCGTTAATAAATAAGTAAACCACAGGTTCGATAAATACTTGCATAATCATTATAACTGACAGTTTGAATTTTCACGTAAAAAAAAAATAAATAGATGAATAAAAACCCTCAATTATTATCAGTTAATTCTATCCCAGTTACAAGATTTGCAAGTACTAGTTTATAATTCACACACACATATATATATATATACATACATATACATATACACATATTATCAAGTTGAATGTACTCGTCTAGCTCATATTTTTCATTCTATTACCTAACACACATATTGTCGACCCGATTCTCACAAACCGCTCGAAATCATCATTTGCAAAGAGAAAGAGAGAGAGAGAAAGAAAAAAAATAATAATAAATCAAGGAAAAAAAGGCGAATTGTGAATCGATCGTGGGAGAAATTGTATTTCACTTCAACGTTATTTAATTACCGGAAATTGAGAATTTACACGATTAAATGAGAAATTCAATTTACCATCAACCCATCGCCACGTTCTAGCTGTTATCAGTGGCTCTTTTTGTGCTCCAATCCAGACTAATTGTGTTTTCAATTTGTCTTTTCGTCTCTCCAAATTATTGAGAATGAATGTAGCTGAAATTCCCTATTAAATGAGCAAAAAAAGAAGAAAAAATGATTATTAACGAGTTTTTTTGCTTGATTAATTGATCTAAATGTTTATATCGTCATCTTGGAAACAGAGGGGCATAAGTGCTATGCTTATAAACTGCACTTACGCCCCTTTGACTCCAAGGCAAAGAGATTTTCTCTCATATTCTTATATATATTCTTGCACGAACCTTGAATCCATGAACAAGGTCACCACTCCTCGATTTACAATAATTCCTTGCATCCTGAAAGGATCCGCCTTTTGTTACAACAAATTCATAGCAAGTAGAATTGAATGCAGCAATATCAGCGTCTGCTGGTGTTCCTGCTTGTGCACATCTGTCTATCGAGAATTCTGCGAAAAATGTTAGTTGTTATTGTGAAATCGAGGCCACTACACGATTTTATTGTTTTATTCTTATTTTTTTTTTTTTTAAATAAAATGAGGATATTTACCGTCTGTTGCGAATACTTCAACTTCACAAAGACTCAAGCTTCCTTCTACACCAACGAGCTGGAGAAAAACGTATTGGCCAACTAGGGCTCTGGCACATGCAAAGGTTTTCGTGATTCCTTCCTCTTAATTTGGAAAAAAAATGAATTAAATGAAGAAAAGTCTTTTTTTTAATGGTTTTTGAAAAGGATCTCGGAAACCGTTGGGTTTAGCGGAATGTATCAGGAAACCTTTTTTTTAGCTCTTGAAATTCTCTACAAAAAAGGTCTCTTCATTTTTTCCTCTAAATTCACTCGCCTCAAAGATATTAGCAAGAAAAAATTCTAAGTTAATTGATCAAGACTTTATTCTCTTCTTTCCAAAGAGAAAACATGTGGTTTTTCTATTGCTCACCAATTGTTCCAGGAAACCATGCACAAAGTGGATTCCTCTGTAATTCAGCACTACTGTTACCAACTCTAATTTCAATGTCTTTGAGCGGTTGATGACCACAGCAGCCTCTTGTTGTTACCCTTACAACTTTCACTGAATATGGCTTCAAGAGATCAACCCTCCACCATGGACTTGGCTCGCTCTGTGTTTCTGTACATCGTTTACCATCGTGTTCTGTACCAATATCACCATCATTACCATGACCAGCATCACCACCTCTAACTGTAGTTGATTGATTCGCTGGCTTACGAAATCCAACGTTTGTCCCTGAATTTATCATTTTATTACGGTAATTATTGCTTTATTAACGGTTCACTTGCGCTGAATGAGAGAATGTTTATAAAAAGAAATGCATTTATTCATGTCGTCAATGGACCAGAACGTTTTTTCATATCATTGCCTTGGAAATCCAAAGGGGCGTAAGTGCCATGCTTATCCACATTACTTACGTCCTTTTATTTCTAAGGCAACGATAAAATTGTGGAATTTTTTGCTGAAAAAGGGAAAATTTTGCAGTTTCATTGAAATTGGAATATCTTTGCTGCGAAGAGATTTAGAAGGATGACTTTAGGGACCTTTTTTGTAGAAAATTTAATTCTCTACAAAAAAGGTCTCTTTGTCAATTTTTCTAACTCCAACCGCATCAAAGATATTTGGGAAAAATTGATAATTTCAATTTTTTTTTTTTTTGTGATTTAATTGATGATGAATCAATGCATCTAATGACCTATAGATATATTTTATCAACTCACCACAAAATGGTAATTCTCCCTGCCACTTTCCTCGATTACTACACGTCAAGGTAGATTGTCTAGAAAAAAAAAAAAAAAGGAAGAATTTAAAGAAACGTGAAATTACTAACTTGTCGAACTTTCAGAAAAAACAAAAGGAACAAGTGAACTCTGAAAAGGAAACTGATGTAACGGTGATAATTCGTGGTTTTGATGACAAAGAATATGGGCAGGCATTATCCGGTGAAAGTTGGTGAGTTTTTGAACGATAACAATTATCAATATATGAAATCGACATGGGTCTTGGTCGGTCGGACAGCTTCAATAAGTGAGTACAAGTAGGAAATTCAAAGTACCTTGAATCACGTGCTTGTGAACTTACCGCATTAATCTTGTGGTCAACAGCACGCAGACATTTTCAAAAAAAAAAAAAAATGATTTACTTGCTAATCATAAAATCATTTAATTAGAATTTATTGCAGAATAATTTCCATTAATTCTGATATCTTTAGAAAAGGAGACTAGGGAAAAACGAACTTTTGAGGCAAAATTAACAGAATTTGTTTTTTTTTCAGAATGAAGACCTTCACTAAAAAATCTGAAAAAATTTGGACAGATACTCCAATATGTCTCTATTATTGTACAATTTTTTCAAATTTTTTTACGGAGGCCTTCATCTCAAAAAAAAACAAAAATTCCCTTCATTCTACTCCAAAAGTACATTTTAATCCGATTTTCTCCAATTCCTTGAATATCTAAAACGCGATTGCGTTTAGAGAAAAATCACAAGAGGCTTTTTTTGTAGAGAATTAAATTTCCTAGAAAAAAAGTTTCTTCATAAATTCTCCTAACTTCGAAATTTCCAGAGATCCTTTTAAGATAATCTCACCCCTGGGAGGGATTTCCAATAAGATCCTAATTGTGACCTTGAGAATGTAGAAATTTTTCTGCATAAATCTGTGGAAAATTCAGATGAGACACGGTTGCATTTTCTCCGGTAAAATCAGTCATTTCAATGGCTCATTTTACGCCCGAGTGAGCCCTAGTAATTGCTGTGAATTCGTACCAGGTGAGCAAGGCCACCACTGAACTCAAACACTAGTAAAATGCAAATGATTTTCCGGTTATAAGGAAATAAATGAGAATAGAATAAAGGAGAGAGGAAGCTGAATGTTAAACAAAGGAGAAAAAAAAACGAGGGATTTCTGGGTGATAGTTGGAAGACATCTACATCTGATTGTTCCTAAGTAGCAAATGAAGAGAAGTACTGTTATGCACAATGTTTGTTAATTGGTGAACTTAAGGTGCTTCTATCTGTACAGTCAAAAAAAAGAGTTAAATTTTTTTGTCAAATCGTTAATAACAATTTATACGAGATAAAATTCTCAAATTTGATGAAGTTGATCTGTACAGAATGTAATGAGGAATAAAATAAGTCTTAGAAACGAAAAATTAATTGAAAATTAGAGAACTTTTGTGCTTTTTACATTCCTTTATTTTTTCAAGTTTCGAAGGAATTTTCAAAACCACAGAAAATTCTACAGTTTTCAACCAATTTCTTGTTTCTGGGACTTATTTTATTTCTCATTGCATTCTTTACAGATTCACTTCATCAAATTTGAGAATTTCATCTCGTATAAATTGTTATTAACAATTTTTATACAAAAATTGAACTTTTTTTTTGACTATACGGATAGAAACACCTGAATTCGCTGAATAATTAGCCAAGTTTTTGAAATTACCCAAATAGCTCGTAGCCAGCATCACAGGTGTAAGTGGCTATTGTACCAGATGACAGGGAATCATCTGACAATGATACCTTCGAGTTCATTGGCACTGCTGGATGACCGCATTTTGCTGCTGAAACAGAGATAAAAAGCGGAGATTCATAATTAACTGAGTTTTTATCACAAAAAACAATCTTAAAAGTTGAAAAAGAGGAAATTGAGGAAAAATCGCAGAGAAAAATTCAGTTTTCTGGAAAAATGAGGAATTTCATTCTTTTCGAGAAGGTTTTATCATTCAGGAAAGTGTCGATGACAAGTCAATATGTGGAATTACAATTTACACGTTCAGAATACCGTTGATGCTCGAGTTAGTGGTCTTTTAAACAGGAAAATCAATATTTCTCAGACAATTTTCATAAAAATACAAATTTAATCATTATTGACTAATTTTTTTCGGAGTAAAGGACTTGATGAAAAAATCGGAAAAATTTTTAGAAGATACTTCAGTTTTTGAAGCGAATTAAGAGACAATTTCTTTAAAGGAGAAAGGCAAGAGTATTTGAAAGCCCTCAGAACCGAAAATTTAAGGGACATCATATTTGGAAGGAAGATGGAATTTTTTTAAGCTCGAAATTTCTCATTTTTTGTATTTTTTTAATAAATCTATACAGTTCCAGAGTCCTCTCATTTTTGTAATATAATTTTCAATAAAATATTTCAGAAACTAATAGAGATACCTTATTTTACAAAGAATTTCAAGAGCTAAAAAAGAAGTTTGGGCTGAAAAAAGGCGTATCTCCCCAACTTTTCAAAAAATTCCTGAAAAAAAAAGGCAAAATGATTGTCAAATATAGAAAAAAATAACCGAAATCCAAAAGTGTAGTAAAATCCATGAATATTCATATTTTTTTGTCTTTTTTTTCATTAAATATTCATAATTCAATGTAAAATAATGAAGATAAATGTTGATAAACATGAAAAACGTGAATAGAGTTAATTGAAACGGATCTTTGAATGGATTATTTGTGAGAGGCAAATCGAGCGTACAATTTTCAGCGCGTGACGCCCAAGCTACCGTTCGTCGACCCAATCGTTGGGTCCACGAGAACACGACTGACTGAGGAAATGCGACACGATTTATCAAGAGTATCACGACGACAATACTCTCAAAGACTGTGTGTTACAATGGACATTTTAGAATAAAAATCGAAATAAAATGAAATAAAATAAATAAGAGAAGTATTAAAGGGATTGTTTGTGCTGAAGAGAAGCCTACACGTGAAATTCCGATGGGCATCGCAATGTCAGGCCTTTCGCCTGTCTTTGTAATGGCAATTGCTATTGCTCTTGCAACTATGTTCAATCTGAATGTAATTCTGATTGTTTGGAGGCAAAGGCCTTTTTTTGCTCCCGAATGGAAGCTATGTAATCATCAGAATTTTCGATTTTAATTTTTTTAATAGAAGATCCTTAAAATGATCTAAATAGAGAGAAAATGATGTTTTTAGCGTATGTCTGTGTGTGTATGTCTGTGTGTGCATAAAAAGTCTCAATTACAGCAAAACGATTTTATAGAAAAGTTTCATATTTTGTGGAAAACTTCCTCTAGACGAACTCGATTTTTTAAGCTTCATTTGAAGAGAATTCGATCGGTACTTTTTGAGATATGTCCATTTTTCGAAAATCAGTTTTTAATGGAATTTCTGGAAACTATTCAACTGATAGTTATTTATACTCATATATTATCTCGATAGTTGTATCAGTTAGATGCCTGTGAATTTTGAGCTTATTTGCATGATTAGTTCTCGAGTTATTGGCGTTTTAATGAATTTCTTCAAAATTTGATGTTTTGATGATGATTTGAAAAAAGCTGTATCACTTCCATTTGGAAGCATGTTGCTAAAGTATTAGCAGAAAAAGCTATATCAGTTGAAAAGCATTGCTATTATCCACTTGTTTTGCAATGAGAAAACCCCATTTTTTAATAATTCTGAAAAAGGAAGGAAAACACAAAGAATTAAAGCCATTCCGCACTTGTGTCGAAAAAAAAGGCAGATGATGGATATTAATCCTTGAGAATAATAAACTCCCACATATTCTTGCTGGAATTTCACCGATATGGAGGAATGTCTTATTTCTTCTCGTGATTGTGAAGTTTTTTTTTTTATCATTATTTCTCGCAGCTGTGAAATTTTAATTAATTCAAATTAATTTTCTCCTGTTTATTAAACAACGTGAGCTATTACGGTAATGTGGACACTGCAGCGTAACTTTTCGTGATTTTTCAATGGGGACAGTGGAAAGGCGGTGAAATTTATGGCTTTATTCATTATGCTGAATGAACCAAAATAGGTCTGGAAGTAATATAATTAAAGTAATCAAAAATCGAACAGCAGTTGACATTTGATGTTTCATGATTTGACAATGAAAATAAAGGAAACGTGGGGATTCTGGTGGAACGAATTGAGATAGAATTTTTTTGATGATTGCATCGAAAAGCTGAGAAAATTTGAAAGGGATAACATGCATTAAAAATTATTTTTTGAAATTTTTAAAAAATTCGAGTTTTTCTGTCAATTTTCGAAGGAGTCCCCCTTCATGTTTCTTGAAAAAATCGGTTTTTCAGCCATATCTCTGGTTCTATCAGTCCTAGCACGTCGGGGTTGCTCTCAAACGAAAGCTTAGCTCATTTGCCATCGATTTATGAGGTTTGGAATCAATTTCCATCAATTTTTGAGGTAGTTAGAACGTATTTTATGAAAATCACGTTTCCTACTTCAAAAATTAATAACTCCTTCAAAAATTGATGAAAATCGATTGCAGACCACCTGAATCGATAGGAAATGAGCTCAGCTTTCATTTGCGCGCAACCCCAATATTCTACGACCAATAGAACCGGAGATATCGCCAAAAAACCGATTTTTTCGAAAGAAGAGAGAAGAAATCTCTTCAATTCTTGACAAAAAAAATTGAATTTTCAAAAAATTCCAAAAAATGACTTCCAATACATGTTTTCTAGCTCAAATTTCCTCAGCTTTCCAATGGAATCGTCTAAAAAATTCTATCTCCAATATTTCCACTAATTTCGAATGATTTTAGTGGAAAGCTCCCTTCATAGAATTTTGTTTTTTTTAAGTTAATTTGTTAATTTAAATTCTTTTATTGCCCTGAACAATTCAAATGAAGTGACAATGAGGTTTGAAATCAGGAAAGTAATCTGATCTAAATGCAAGCATGATTTAATTTATGGTAATTAGTTTGAAAACACCTACTGTGCAAGTTAGTGAATTGCCCAAACCGGAAACTCATGATCGAGATAAAATCACAGTCGATAACTGACCTTGAGTTGTACCAGCATTGCACTCGAGTCAATGGGTCAGATAGAGATAATAAGAGAATTAAAAATTGCGGATTAATTACGAACAAAAAAAAAAAAGGAAAATAGATAAATTTTGCCTCGAATGAAGAAAAAAAACTCTCACTCGGTGAAAAAAAAAAAAACGTCTATCTTATGGAACGAAGAAGAAACTTTGCGATACATGACCGCATTTTGTATCATAAATAAAAGCAGAAGCACTTGATTTCCTGACTTTCACAGGGAAAAAGTAATATTTTATAGAAAATTTGAATTTTCTTTGAATTAATAAAATATTAGATATTTTTTTTCTATTATCACTTCCTTTATATCAATTGGAAAATAATCAGGTTTTTTTTTTAATGAGAAAAATTTTGGATTTTTTGGAAAATTGAAAATTTTCAGGTGATGACATATATCTTAGCCTTAGAGTTAAAGGGGTGTATGTGCCAAAAAAAACGAAATTCTGGTGTGAAAGGGGCGTATGTCCACTTATCACTCCAAAAAGTTTTTTATAGCCTCTGGAACATTATTTGGATAATTGAAAATTAAAATAACAAAATGGCATAACTAACAATTTTAAAATGAAAGAGACTTATCTCCACACTTACGCCCCTTTTTTATTTTATTTTTAAACGCTATATAATTTTTAAAGTCAAAGTGAGAAAGGACGTATCTCGGCACTTACGCCTCTTTGTTTTTATAATTTTTTTTATCTCATGAGAATATTTGGAGTCACTCCTTTTGTTTTTAGGATTTTTTATCTAAATTTTGGCACTTACGCCCCTTTTTTATTAATTTTTTTCCGATGATTAGGGAGAATTCAATGAAAACACTAAAAACAAAGAGGCTTATCTCCGGCATTTACGCCCCTTTTTTATAAATCAATGGTACTTACGTCTATATCTTATTATCTTTTATTTTTTTACTAATATTACGTGAAAGGCCTTGGAAAGCCTATTGGAGCAATAATAGTGGAGATACACCTTTTTGTTATATTAACGAAAAAAAATCCGAAAAAATGGGACTTACGCGCCTTTAACTCTAAGACGACGATATACTGTAACTGATAAACTATTAACGGCCTTTGACACAAAATCCCAACTTTATTTTCATTGGGTCTCGTTCGGAGGTCTGGGTCACTCGGTTACAAAACCTCAGAGTGCCGAAATAACGGGATAAGCCCGTGATGTGTTTTTTTATGTGCTTTGGCTCTTGTTTACCGGTATAATACATTTATACCTTGTGGATGTCAAATTTTTCACGTATGAACTCGAGAAAACGTTCAAGAATTTTTATTATTTTTCTTTTAAAGTCAACAAATGAATTTTCCGAGCAAAATGATTGAGGATTTTTTTTTCAAGTGAAGGAGTTCATGAAAAAATCTGAAAAAATTCGAGAAGATGGTCCAATATATCTATATTGTTGTTGAATTTTTTCAGTTTTTTTTGTGAAGGACTTGACTCCTGAAAAAAATCGGAAGTAATAAAAATTGTAATTTATAAATAAAACATAAACTTTTATTAACTCACATGAAAGCGAATTTTTATATTGACCGCTTTTTTTTTTACTGCACGCAGTTTATCTCCATTCGAGTACACACGTAATTTCTCTCTGAGCACAAGCCATTAAATCTCAATTTTTCCAGCAATAAAATAAAGGTAAAAAAAAAAAACCCGGAGAAATTTCATTATCATTTTCCAAATTCATTAGAAGAAATTTTTAAGATGAAAAAGGGAAAATTATCTCATTTCTTGTTTATCACGCACAGGTATACACCATATCGGATTTCTCAATCCATTGTTTTTCTAGTCAGAGTAAAAGAGGAGGTGCACCATCCCCTTCTTTTAAGAGAGTACAAAGCTATCGTTGATGTTATTACGAAATCGACGACGTCCGTTTGGTATCTATCGCACAGTGGAGAAAGAAATAAAAGTGTTATGAAATAACCGGAATTTGTACGTTTATAAAGAGAATAAACATTTAAAAAAAGATGGAGCAGAAATTTGCAGGTGAATTTCTTTATTTTTCCCCCTTTTTTTTTTGATGCTACATCAAAAATGATATTTTATTACATTTTCCTGAATTTTTTCATAATTTTTGTCCGTGCAGTTAATGAAATATTTTTTTTTTTATTGCATTAGAAATCTAATATATAGATTTATTAGCATACATATATATACAAAAAAAAGGATAATAATGTACATAAAGGATAATTTCATTACTTAATTGTATTTTCTGGATTTTTCTGACTCAGTTTATGAAATATGAATCATCAAAGTTGCTGAAAATAGCAGTGGTGGGAATGAAACGCCCTAAATCGGACGGAAATAACGAAATTACTAAAAAACCACAGGGTTGACCCATTATTTAAAAACAATTGGCGAAGAGAACAGCATTTTAACTAAATAATAGAAGAAAAAAATATTCAATTCACCGTATAGTTATTGAGAAATTTTAATTAGAAGGGTATCGTAACTATTTGCCTCTCTCTCTATCTCATGCATGTGATAGGAGATTAGTAATGTAAAAAAAATACGAGAAACAAAAAAAAATTATATTCACAAGCTGAAGATATGACTTTTGAATAGTTTAATCACTTTTTTTGGGTAAATTGAAGCACTTTCTCCCGAATTATCAGCAATTAATTGGAAAATAACCGAAAAAACCTCATTTTTTTTCTGTTTTATCGACTGTACACCCAAAACTACCTCAATTGGAATTAATTTCCCATTTTTTCAGTTTTTCCTTCAAATCTCAAAATCATTGAAGATAGAAAAATTTTGATAAAGATCTTTTTTCTACAAAATTTCAGAAATTTTTTTTTTTTATATAAAGCCGTTTTACAAAATTAGAGTAATTTTTCAGCAAAAAAAAAAACAAATTCCTTTTGAGAAACAATGTTTTCACTGCATTATTACAACCAAGATTAGTATACTCTACATAATTGAGTGATTACTATAACCAGAAGTGAAAATCTATTCTCTCCACTGTATTTATTCTCAATAATTTTCTTTTATTACCATATTTCTTTTTTTTTTTTCCTCATCACCTATTTAACTATCTCACATGAACTTATTAAAAGAATTACTCGACAATTTTGTGTACACCGCATGAACAATTGTCTGGTGAAAGTTGAGACATTTAAAAAAAAGAAAAAGAAGAGAAGAAAAAAAACCCATGTCGTTGACTTTCCTGAGACAAAAATGTCCATCAAGAAAAAGGAAAAGATTGCAAATAAATGAAAGAAGAAAAAAAAAAGAGTAATGAAGAGAGACAAAATAAATGTACAAGGAAGAAATTTGTCATTGGGATGGCAAGTGTGTAATTTCGAATGGTGGTACACCGAGGAATTTCGATTGATTCGTGACAGCAACTATTGCGAAATGGCAATTTATGATAATTCAATTGAAAAATTAAAGAAATTATTCGGAAACTTCCTCGAAAGAAATTCGTTTCCAATCAAATTAAATCTCATTTGCTCATTTTTTCTAAAAAATATCTCGAAATCTGTGAGAAATAGAGAGATTTTACAGAAATCTTTTTTGTAACTCTTGAAATTCTCTACAAAAAAGGTTTCTACAAAAAAAATTCTCGTTTAGTTTCCGAGATATTCACCGTAAAACCTCTGTATCCCTGAATTAAGGTAGTATCGATTGTACAGTCGATAAAACAGAAAAATGAGGATTTGTAGGTTAATATCCAATTAATTGCTGATAATTTGGGGAAAAATTCCTTTAATTTACCAGAAAAGAAGTGATTAAAATATTCGAAAGTCATTTTTTTTTTTTGGTTTCTCATATTTTTTTAAAATTATTAATCTCCTATCACATGCATGAGATAGAGAGAGAGGCAAATAGTTACGACTACCTTCTAATTAAAATTTCTCAATAACTATACAGTGAATTGAATATTTTTTTCTTCTATTATTTAGTTAAAATGCTGTTCTCTTCGCCAATAGTTTTTAAATAATGGCTCAAACCTGTGGTTTTTTAGTAATTTCGTTATTTCTGTCCGATTTAGGGCGTTTCATCCACATCACCAGTACTTTCAGTAACTTTGATTATTCATATCTCATAAACTGCACGGACAAAAATTATGAAAAAATTCCGAAAAATGTAAAAAAATATCATCTTTGATGTGGCATCAAAAAAAAAGGAGTTAACTGTAATCGAGTTCACCGAGATAACTACCTTAATTGACTGAAAAATTAAATTCCTATAACCCCGCCCACGTGATCGTGCACATGTGTTCAATTCCCGAGCGCTAAAAAAAAAAACGAATTTTATTTGTTAAATGTTACGCCTATCCCACACGAACCAGGGAGTCTCTCATGTCCATTTTCCCCCCAAGAAAATCGTGTTCACCAACGCCCTGGCGCTCTAATCATGCGCATGAACCAGATTTGACCGTAGAAATCCACTAAACTTCGATTAACAAGAAGAAATAAAGTCTCTTGTACTTCACTACTACTCTCACCTTGTTTACCATGTGAAAATCCACTGGTTATATAAATTAATTCCAATTTTTGCTCCATTCATGTGGTACTAAAACTCGTGCATGCGAATATTGAGAGCAAATGAACATAATCGAAGAGGAGAAATTTAATTGACGCCTCTGATGAGCAATTGAGTACAGTGATTAATTTATCCGTATGCGGATGCATAATTTTTTCTTACAATCATCGATATCTAAAGGAAAACATCAAAGTGATCTCTTTTACTCAGGAACTTTCTTCCCATTTTTTTAAATAAAAAGGAACTCGGAAACTAAGCAAGGTAGAGCAATTTTTATAGAGACCTTTTTTGTAGCTCTTGTAATTCTCTACAAAAAAGGTCTCTGCAAAAAAGACTCTATCTCACTTAATTTCCAAGATAGATCAGAACGAAGAAAAATGAAGCTGCAAAGCAATGAATAATGCAATTTTTTTTTTTTCAAGTGAAAAACTTGACAAAAAAATCTGAAAAAATTTGAGAAGATGCTCCAATATGTCGACATTATTACTGAATTTTTTCAAATTTTTTCGTGTACCCCTTCCCTCCCAAAAAAAATCCCAAAGCATCACAAGCTCCCTAATTCCAAAAAAAAAATAAAAAAAATTATTATTCTTTATCTCTTTTCTATTTACAATTCCAAAAAAAAAAAAAAAAAGAAAAACTAGGTTTATGCTTGTGTCAAATTACGATTCGTCTCAATAGCTAAGAATTTAACCACTGTAAATTGAGTCATAGAAGTATGTTAAAACGTAGAAATTCCATAACGAATTGTATTTCATAGCAAAGAGAAGTAAGTCGATACAATTGCCTCTGAAAGCGAAACTCTTTTTTCACAATTTGTCTTCTTTTTTTTTTCTCTCCTCCTCTTCTCTCTGCACGTCTCATGTAACACCTCAAGGATATCCACATGAACACATGAAACACGCCAGGAAGAGAATGCAGAAGTGCACTTAATCTCGAGTTGATTGAAAAACAATGCTCTTATTTATTTCTATCGAATAGAATTTTTGTTTAAACTTTATTCATCCACTTGCCCACGGATATTTTACAATCGTCCTTTTCCAACGTGAATTTACAATGTAAAACGTATATATTGCTCGTGAAAGGGGTCACAAATGTTTTTTCGTCGATCAATATCATTGGGAGTAATGCAACAACAGGTGGACGAGTTTCCGGCCTTTTGTTGGTTTTCTTCTAACGCCCGAAAATTACTCCGAAAAGCGTCTTTTCGCAATGGACTAATTTTATTTAAAAAGGTGCTCTGGAAGTAGTCCGTAAGTTCATTAAGTCAAGCAATATTAGAATATAAACATATGCCAATATACAAATGAATGTAAATAACCGAACAAGGCGGATTTAACAATAATGAAAAATTGAAAATAATCAGAGGAAATAATTAAGAAAAAAATGAATGAAAATAGGGAAGAGTGGGGCAAAATGGACCTTCATGCACTGAGAAAAACAATGTTTAGTCTCAAATAAATGGATTTTGCACTATTAAATATGACAAATGAATATGATAAATATGTTAAGTTTTTCACCAAAAAGCTTTAATCATCTATAAGAGAAGGTGGGGTAAAACGGGCGCAGGTTGATTCTGGTATTTTATGCTATGAAAATTACGAGAAATCAATGGAAATATTGGAGATAGGTTTTTTCTGATGATTCCGTTGGAAAGATGAGAAAATTTCGCATGAAAATCATATTTCAGAAATTGTTTTCTGGAGTTTTTCAACAATTTCATTTTTTGCGCAAGATTTGAAGGTGAAAGCCTTCTTTTTTTGAAAAATTTCAGGTTTTTGAGGATATCTCTGGTTATATTGATCGTAGCGACCTGGAATTGATCTTAAATGAAAGGTGAGCTCATTTCCCATCGATTTATGGGGTTCAAAAAGGAAAATATCAATTCTTTCAAGTACTTATAGGGCAAAAACTGATTTTCAGAAAATGACCCATAAATATTTGGAAAATTGAATTTAAAAAAAATTTCAACCGCATAAATCGATGAAAAATGAGCCTACCTTCCATTTGAGATCAACTCCAGATCGCTACGACCAACAGAACCGGAGATATCGTTGAAAAAATCAATTTTTTCGATTTTCAAAAGGCAAATCCCTTCAAAACTTGATCAAAAAAGTGAATTTTTTCAAAAATTGAGAAAAAAACAATTTTTGACTCATGTTTTTCGCCTAAAATTTCCTCAGATTTTCAATGGAATCATCAGAAAATCCCAAAATTGAGTTTTTATTTCTCTAATGAGTGAAAAAAAATATCGGGGAATCGAAATAGTTGAGTATTTTGGTTAATTTCGAGCAATCGAAGGATATAGAACTCGTCGACCTCGGTTGTGACCAATGAAAAACCATCGAGGACAATGATCTCGTGGGCGTTAAGCCAAACGCGCGTCTCACCTTTTTGTTCTTTCATTTTATTAATGAACAAAAAATATATAAAAAACAGGAAAATTTCAGGTGAAGCCGATCGCATCAAGAAACTGAGAAAAAAGAAGAATAGTTCATTTTTTTTTTTTTTTTTTTGCAGAATCACAGTGAGAATTCCACATTTGTTAAATCGCAATATCGCAATTTGCATGAATACTAAAATTATCCTGAAATTAAATTTGAAAGTTTGCGTGTGTGTCCTTGAAAATTTTAAAAATCATTTTAAATGACGTATATTAATCAAGATTTTCTCCACAAACCTTCTGTCAAAATTGGCAAAATTCCCAAAAGGGCCAATATCCCAATGACAAGACTCATCGTTTCATCAGTTCACTCTTTATCCAAAAAAAATCATGAAATAAATTAATTAACTTCCGTAAAAAAAAAAAAACACTTTACACCACTTCTCACGTATTTTTTGCACAAAGTTTTTAACCTATGATATTTCACTAAAAAAAAATAAAATAAAATATGTCTGCTATTGAAACAAATACACTGAAGTCTAAACCAGAGCTAAACTTTCACTTGTTTTTTTTTTTTTTTTTAGCATCAACGTTGAAAAATTCTTGGGTTTCATCGAATTTTTATCACTTCATGAGGCATCAAAGTCCCCATTGTTCTTTCCCAAACGCGCATCGAAATCTCCAGATGCGAAAATCGTCCAAAATCCCTCCAAAAAAATCGATATTTCCCGAAAAAAAAGGAAATTCCAGTTTTAGAGTTTGCATTTAATGTGAATTATTGATTTTCTCTACTCTTCACATTGTCAGTTATCTAATCGAGTCAAGCAATTAATTAAATATATTGTTTTATGAATAAAATTAATGGAAAAAATTCACACGCGCACACAGATGAGGTGAAAACACGAATACAATTTTGTTGAGACGCACGATCCGTTCCCTTCACCGGCCGATCACGGAGTGCCTGTTGTGCCCCTGGCTAAGACCTCGTTGTATCTCTGGAATATGAAAGTCCCATGGAGTACTCCACAAGCGCAGAAAGTATGTGTCCAGGATTAAAATTATTTGCATTAACTGAAAAGAAGAAGGAAAAAAAGGGTGAAAAAAGAAGTCACGCCTTTTTTTAAATCTATTAAAATCTTTAAAAACTGCTTTTTGTTGGGATATAAAAGGGGTTTGAAAACAGGCGCGAGTTTTGAAAAAGTGGCGGCAAAGAGTGGGAATGAAGGGAAGGGGAAAAATGCGTTTTGCCCTTTTTTTAGGCGAAAATAAAGAGGGGGGAGAGAGAGGGACGAGGGGAAACGGACGATTTAGGGCAGACGCGAGTTAATAATGCAAAAAATAAAAGGAAAGATCAGTTTTATAGGTCAAAAAATCTGAAATTAACCAGAAATTTCGAAATTTTGATATTTTGATTATTTTTTTGAGAATTTTCGAGATTTTTGGTAAATTTGATATTTTTAGACTTCTTTTAATTAACTAGAAATCTCAAAAATGGGAGATTTTTCAATTTTTCGCGAATTCTTGCAGTTTTTGGTAAATTTGATATTTTTAAATTGTTTTTAATTAACCAGAAATTTCGAAATTGGAAGATATCGAGATTTTTTTTTAAATTTTCAAGATTTTGGGTAAATTTGATATTTTTAGGTTTTTTGAAGTTAATTAGAAATCTCAAAAATTGGAGATTTCGCGATTTTTTTTGAAAATTTTCGAGATTTTGAGTAAATTTGATATTTTTACGCTTTTTCGGAGGATTTCTCTCAAATCTACCCTCCGACAACTTTTCTTCACCCGCTCGAAAAATCAAAATCAATTAATAATAAAATCATCTTCAACATGATTGAAATTTCGTATTTGCGCTTTGAATATCAGGGAATTGTACACGAGTTTAATTCTGTTGTTACCAACCGTGCGTAACGAAAGTTACGATGCGAGAAGCGTTTCACGAAATTATTACGAAAGTTATATATTCATCCGTATTTTATGTGGAATTTTTTAAAGAATTCGTTACAGTCCAGAATTTACTAATTTTGGGTCAGAATTTTTTTTTTTGTTTTTTTTTTTGTATTCTATTATCCTGTAGAAATTGATAATTGAGGAAGAAAGAGGCGATTTGACTTGTAATTAGTGAAATTTCATATGAAATTTTTTCGTTATTTCAACGATTTAATTCGAGATATTAAATGCAAATGGAGATTAAAACACTGGGATATTACTCTGAACTCTGATCTAACTGTAATCAATAAATGCTGCATCGCAGATGAAAAGAAGCGAGTGAGAATAAGATGGTAAGAGGGGGGAGGGGGAGAGATATTCAGATATGGTAATCAGAGATTTTACTGTTAGGAAATAATAAATTCTTTCTGGTAGAAAAAAAATTAGGAGATTTTTCGAATTTAAATTGTGAATCAATGAAAACAAATGGGCAATCACAAACAATGAGGTTTAGCAAAATTTGTCAAGATACCTTTTTTGTAGAGAATTCAATTCCCCACAAAAAAGGTCTCTTCCCATTTTTCTCTAAACCTAATCGTTCACGAGATCTTTTCAGTTAAAAAAAATTTCTTGCGGTTTTTACAAAAAATATTTAAAAATTCAGAGAAAATAAAATTGCTGAAGCAAAAAATTGAAATAAAATTGAGCTTATCTCTCCGCAATATCGTCGATGACTTCCGGGATATGAAAAAACGAAATAATAAAAAGAAAAACAATTCAATATGTGGAGTAGTTGCGGTCAGTGTTGATCAGGCTTGGGAGTTACAGTATCCTACTGCTTCTATAAGGTTACGCTCGTTTTACCGTTAATCCACCTCGACTCTCTGTCTTTCTCATACTTCATCGATCAGCATAAGTCTCATTTCTTCTCGTTTGTTTCCCTGCATTTTTGAACGTTTCCCTCTCGCAGCCACGTCTACCTCCCATTTTTGAACAAATTCTTTTTCTCTCCACTCAATTCCTGATCTTTTTCTACTCACTTGTTCATGTCTTTCCTCTTCTTCTTCTTTTTTTTTATTCTTTCATTGGTGGTTTTACACTGGTGACGGCCTGACGTCATTAAAACGAAGCCCCTTTCACCTGTGCAAGGTTCAGACACACTCGACATCAGTGATCCCGAATGATTTTTTATGGTTTCGTCGAAGACAAAGTTGAAATTCGCAATAAAAAAAAAAAATTGCTACAATTAAAAAAATGTTTTTTTGCTAATTTTTATGATTTTTTGAAATTAATTGACAATTATTTTTGAAGTGAAATTAGAAGATTATGAATATTTCGTAGATTATATTCCAAATTGCGAATTTTTTGGCAATTTTTAGAATTCAAACGCTGAAAAATTGCAATTAGTGAAATACAATTGTTAAAAAAAAAAAAAAATGTACATATAGGCAAAGAACGATTCTCGGAGCTCAATTTGAGAAAATCTCCAAAAAAAGAATGAAAATTTTTCATCAAATTAATCTGAGAATTTCTGAAAAATCGCAAATAATGAAATACAACCGATTTTTGTTTTGTTTCTTTTCTTTCTTTCTTTCCAGTCTCTTTTGACCCAACGATTAATATTGACCCTCTCCAATCATCCTCTCTCCAATTACCAAATTCCTCAGCAGCATTTCAAAAACATAATGACCTTTTTGCGTAACGAAAGTATCATTGAACTATCACCGGATGACCTTTCCTGGAATTCTTCTCCAAAAAAAAGCCCCATGAAACCACCTGATGCCCCTATGATCCTCAATATCTCGGAAACTAAGCGAGATACGTCACTCTTACACGAAACCTTTTTTGTAGCCCTCATTCTCCCTAACAAAAATGATTTTTGATGAATTTTCCGTATCCCCTTTAGTTTCCGAGATTTTTAATGAAAACCGAATACACAAAAAAATCGGCAAATTTTTTCCTTCATGATTTCATCATTTCTCCACTGAAATCAATCGGCAAGGACGAAATCTTCGTCATTTTTCATGATCAGTGCTACCTATAGCTGGTCAAGAAGATATCGAACCAGTGTGAGAGGGTGAAGGAGGGAAATTCGAACTGCGCAAGTACAAATTGCAATTATCCGAGGGCTGGAGGGGGAATTAGAGGGTGAAAGAGGCGAAAAGAGGCTTTTACGATTGAGCGTGTGCGCTCTGTAGCTCATCATGGTGCCGGTTTCACGTCAATACATGTATTACACGGGTATCTGTCAGTTTTCCCGGGATCGCGGCCCCACGAGGGCCGCTAACCATCAAAAAACTAAAATGTGAGTCCTTAAAATCCTCGAAAAACCGATAATTCTTCGATTTTTATTCATTTCGATTCATCCTCTTCTTGTCCTGGTGAAAAATTCGCAATTTGCTTTTCTTGGGAATGAGGAAGAGGGTTCGAAGCCCTCAGACACCTTGTTTACATCCCCCTCCCCCCCCCCTCAACCCTTTCTTATCACCCACAAATTAGAAAATTAATGAATTCAATTATTGAAATTTCTTTTTTTTTTAACAATTTTTTCAAAAATAATTCTTTTCTGTTTCAGGTAAAATACACAAAATAATTTTTCATTTTTTCTTTGAAAAATTTAGAATATAAATATATATTCCAAGTTGTATTCAAAATTTGAATACAAGAGCCTTCGAGAATGGCAGAGAGTGGAGGGGGAAATGATGGAAAGACAAACGGTGACAATCCATTAAATAAAAGCCAGATGGAGGTGAACGAGTGCCTCGGTAGTTGGCTAACTTATTTGCAGGTGAAATTAATAATATTAATTTATCAAATTTATTTTCATTGAATTTTTAATTAATACTCTGATTGTTTGTAGGTACGTTTAAAAATCATTAGTAACATCAATTATTGTGAAATCACGACTTTCGCTGAGCAATGTCAGTTTCTTCAGGCTATTTATATATCTCTTATTAATGATATTAATAGAAATTTGTTTTATTTTCATGGGCATTCTGTTTTTGATCAAAGAGTGATTAATGTCAAGAGAGTGGGGTAATTTCAGATAAGGAAAGCATTCGGTTGACGAGTGTCATTTTTATCTCAATGTTTTTTTTTAAATTTAGGTAAAACCGTAAGGCTACTTAAAAACAATAAATTCTTTGAATTTTTTCATATTTATAGGCATTTTTTCATACTAATTGCAATTTTAACCCGGCCAGATAAGAAATTCCGTTGGACAGTGGCTACTGATTAAAAAAGTAGAGAAAAATGAAATTTCAAGACGAATTTATTCTATTTTGATAGCAGTTTTCGAAAAATATTACGGAAAGTATGCGAGATAGGGTGGTTTTACACTTTGCCCCTTTTTTTTAATGAATTTCAAGTGCTTCAGTAAAGGAATAGGAAAAAATCGCTTCATCTCGCTTAGTTTCCGAGATATTCTTAAAAGAAATATGTCAAAATAAAATTGATTTGTCTGAAAAATTCATAGTTTCAATAATATTTTCTCGAAAATTAAGCGAGATAGAGCGATTTTGTCCTGATCCTTTTTTTTTTCTAGAAAATTTTAAGAGTTACTCAAAACGACCAACGAAAAATCGTTCTATCTCGCTTAATTTCCGAAATATTGAACCAAAAACTGATGATAAAATGAAATTTTTTCATTTCAAAGATATTTTTTTCCTTTTTTAATCAAATTTTGAGATAAATGAATGAAAAAATGAGAGTAAAATGATGAAAATGAGGAATTTTAATGAAAAATAATGAGTAACACATCAGATTTTGTCTCTGCAGAAAGAATTGTGTGCAAGAAGCATGTAATAATTACCATAATTCCATGCGATAATTGCTTAAAGTGTGAATTTCCTGAATTTTTTTCTTTTTTTTTTTGCAGATGCTCAATGGCCTTTGCTCCGCTGGTACGAAGCTGGCCCAATCTCTGCAAACATTATTATCAAATCACGATGCAGTACTCGATTGTAGATTAACTGGACAATGTTTAGCTGGATGGGAGGAATTGACACGTGCAACTGGCGTTGCCAGTAACACAGTTAAACAGCACGTGGTAGCTGCCCTGAGGGACCACGAGGCACGCGATAACGATGGTGATAAGCACGTAAGTCCTATTTGCCATTATCCGCGATATTGACAAAAAAAAGTCATTCTTGGGGTGGTTTTGATTTTTTTTTCTACCCATTCGCCACCCTTTCGGGATTTTTCAACGACCTTGTTAGAAAAAATTGGAAATTTCATAGACAATTCGATGGAAATTTTCATAAACGTGATATTGAATTTTCTTTTAATGGGAAGATGGTTATGAAATCTGTGAGTTTCAGAGGAAATGGACACATCTAAATTTTTAGGCAAATATTATGGAAAACTCTTGAAATCAATAGAAATACTGGTGGTAGATTGTTTTCGATGATTTTATTAGAAAGTTGAAGAAATTTTAGGTGAGAAACAAGTGCCGGAATTAATTTTTTTGAATTTTTGGCAATTTTAACTTTTTTGAGCATTTTAGAGGGGTACAAAAAATTAACCCTTCCTTTTTTTGAAAATTCTCAGTTTTTTGAGGATATCTCCGGTTCTATTTGTCGTAGCATAAAAATTCCGACGGGAGGTGAAAGGTGAGATTATTTGCCATCGATGTATAGGGTTTTCAATTTAAAAATATTGGTTTTCAAGGTATTTATGGGCATTTTTGTGGAACAGTTTTGTGAAACCGTTTTTGGCCTATAACTATCCCAAAAATTGATATTTTTTCATTTAAAACCCCATAAGTCGATGGGAAATGAGCTCACCTTTCATTTGAGACCAACCCCGAATTGCTACGACCAATAGAACCAGAGATATTCGGAAAAACTGGAAATTAAAAAAAAAAGGAAGGCATAACAAAAAATTCAGTTTTATTCTAATATATTTGAGATTTTTCAGAATTTTGCGCAAATTTTCATGAAATTCAAATACATATAATACCTAATTTCTTTTTTCACCCCTCAAAATGCCGAAAAATATCGAATTTTCAAAAAAATCGAAAAAAATAAATCTGACATTCGTTTTCCGGCTAAAATTTCCTCAGCTTTTCAATAAAATCATCAAAAAGAATCTATCTCCAACCGCTTCATTACAGTGTCCATTTTGCCCCACTCTCCCCTACTAAATTTTCAAGAAACAATTGAACTGAAATTCACAAATTTCATTGATATCCAGGCGTGAAATTATTTGAAAATCGATGATTGGTTCATTCTTCAATGATAGTTGAAATATAGATCAAAACCAATTAATAGAAAAAAAATTGAGCTGGTAGACCAGTGAAGAATTCAAACTTCTCTTTATCGGACTACCAATCAAATTTCTGTGGCCTTGAACTTGAACACCGAGGGCAAAGAACATTTTACATTCATCAAGGCTGGGAGTTCTTTTTTCACCTCAATTGATGTCAATTTTTTTTTTTTTTTTTTTCTGAAAGTAACTCGAGGTCATTGCTTGTGTCTCAGACACAATAAATTGGCACTCGAAACAACGCACATTTATCTTTTAATATCGATTTAATGTCTGAGTTAACGTCAGATACATTGTTTCCGGTTTCAGGACATACTGCGTGACAATCTCTTGACCTTCATCAATCTTCAGTATCAATTTTGTGTCGCATGTTGTGAATGTTTAGGTAAGAACATTGTTACTAATTGCATTCTGGGATGAAAAATTTTTAGGGGGGAGGAGAATAAAATGGGGAAAATCGCCTTTTTTTCTTAGATTTTTGATGTTTTATGTTGTGGAAATTGTGGGAAATTGATGGAATTACTGGAAATAGATTTTTTCTGATGATTCTATTGAAAAGCTGAGGAAATTTGCATTAAAAAACATAAAAATGTACATTTTTGATGATTTATACGCATTTTATAATCCACTATCTCCAAAAATTAGCAACTAAATTATGCACCCAAAAGAAGAAATGAATAATTAAATTTTAATTCACTGACTAATAAATGTAAATTAAATTCAGGTGGAATGGCCGAGTGCTCTTGCTCTCAAGGTGGTAAAACAGAATGTGATATAGCAGCATTACAGCAGTGTTTTGAGCGTCTATACAGTCCAGCAACGCCTCTTTCAACATCATCGA
The DNA here is from genome assembly GCA_963921955.1 of Aleiodes alternator. NCBI lineage: Eukaryota > Metazoa > Arthropoda > Insecta > Hymenoptera > Braconidae > Aleiodes > Aleiodes alternator. The sequence goes on from OY998112.1 coordinate 5,507,700, forward strand.
TTCAACAAAATTCACACAGATCACCATTGAGATATCCATTGTTTCCATTGCAAGTCCAGAGAAGATGGTCTGAAACAGCGGCTGCTGAGATGTCTGGTGAATCCACGGAAAGTACAATGAGACGTTGGTCAATGCCCTGGGACTGTAGGCACATCAATGAATGGCCAAGACAGGAGGAAAGATCTAGACTGAGAGTGCCTCACAATGATAGGAGCAGATCAACAACACCAGACTCTGTGTGGAAGTCATCGGGAATGGCTAGTCAAGACGGATTGCAGGAGGCTATCCAGCTGCTGTCTTGTCGACCAGGTAGAAGGGAAGGGGGGTAAAAGGCCGATGAGGGGTGGGACGAATACATCTTTGATGTTTCATATGATCAAAATCATTTGAAATTGAAGAAAATGTTGAAGATAGGTTTTTTTTTTCTGAAGACTCCATTGGAAAGTTGAGGAAATTTGCCATGGAAATCATGTAGCACCGATTTTTCGGAATTTTTGAAGAAATTTGACTTTTTTGATGAAGATTTGAAGGAGAAACGCTTTTTCTTTTCGAAAAACTTCCTTTTACGGGGATATCTCTGGTTCTATTGGTCGTGTCGAAACGAGACTGGTCTCAAATTAAAGGTGGGCTTATTTTACATCCATCCATATATGGATATACATAGATCAATCCCTAATTTCCAAAAAATAGGAAGAAGATTATGGAAAAATCAATTTCGAAAAGCTTAGGAGTGCATCAAACGATGGGAAATGAGCTCATCTTTCATTTGAGACCAGTGCCAGGCTAGTACGATTGATAGAATTCGAGATATCTCTGGAAAAGTCGAATTCTCAATAAAATTTCCAAAAAATCCATTTCGATGAAGGTTTTTTACCCAATATTTCCTCATTTTTTCAATCGAATCATCGAAAAATCTCAACCTTGAATCGTTTGATTGGAATTTCCATTAAACCTCCCCCCCCCCCCCTCTCTGATTTCATTTATTCCACACAATGATTATATTTATTTAACTGAGCTGTTCATAATGAATGATCGAACAGGAATCAGACCAGCCAATCAGATGTCAGCGTTCACTAGCCAACATATACCAGGTGTTATTTTAACAACCTGCAGCTTCGAGACCAATTATGATGGTGCTGGTTGGCCTGATTCACGGAGAGTTGGATCACCGAGGTGCTGGCCACATGATTCACACTCGAGTGATCATTCTGACCAGTCAGGCCACAGAGACAGCGACCAAAGCGGACACAGTGGATTAAGTGGAGATCATAAGGACTCGGGTAAGGGCATATTGTCAACAAAAATGTCAGCTAAATTCTGTATTTTCTTCTTATTTATTGATTCAATATATTTATTATGGGTGATAGAACATAGTGGAGGCAGTGGAAGTGCAGGACACCGAGACAGCAAGGACAGTATCCATTCCCACAGTGATCATGGCTCGCACAGAGATTCAGAAGCTGCTAATACTGATCTTCTTCCATCGAGGAAAAATAGCTCATCTACCGAATCCTGTCTCTCAGCCAACAGCAGATCGGGCTCTGAAAGTGCCGGTGGAGGGGTGAGTATTGATTGACACATTAATATTCAAATTGAGTGTGGAGATGAACCTAAATTCAAGTGCTTCGATACTATTCAAATTAAATGGAATCCCTTTATAATGAAGTAGATAAGCCAGAGTTTTTCAGAATAAAAAAAACCTTTTTCATGGCCTTTCTTCGTGTCACCATATATATATATACGTATATATATATATATCATATATCTTATAGTTGTCCGATGTTTGTTAATTTCATCATCATAATATTAATTGTCTAGTAAAATGGCAAAGACCATTTTTCAAAAATAACTTCTCCATTTTTTTCCACTTCTTTTTCCTATATTTTCAGGAAGGTCCCAGATCTCAATTGTACTCTATGTGGACTGGCGGTGATTTGCCATTCATCAAACTACCAGAAAGCAGTGACATGCAGAATGACAGGCCACCAACTAATTAAATCTAGCTAATATCATTATTTTCTATTTTTCTCTGATTTTAATCATGAAAGAAAGAGATTTTGTTGAAAATTTTTCTTTCTCTTCTCGCAAAAAAAATAAAAAATAGAAGGATTTTTTTTTCATCATCATCAATTACGGTAGTCAATGAACATCAGTTAATAACTTGAAAAATGTTAAATTCATAGAAATTATTAATTAGGTAAATTCTGAATATTTAGAGATATAGAAAAATTGAGTATTAGAAAATTTTAATGAGATATTTCAAATGAAGTGAGAAAATAATTAATTAAAAAATTGTTGAGAACAATTTTTAAAAAATTTTAATGCTCCCTTCGAATTAAATAAATCCCGCGGACCAAAATTTTAGGATCGAGGGTCTGCAGGCAGAAGCCAAATAATTTATTTGAATTATAAAAATTGAGAAATTTTAAACTTTAAGAATCATAATATTTGATAATTGCATATCGATTAAGAAAAAATGGGGTAAAATAGACATTTGAATTGTCCATTTTCTTCATTACTTCATGTGTTTCTGTGTGTTTAATGAATCAAATTTGTATGCAATCGTTTTTTCACGTGTGAAAGCTCGAAAGTTGGTCCTGAGGACAAAAAAAGTTGACAATGTACATCAAATGATCTAAAAAATTATAAATATATATAATGAAAATAAAAAAAATTAAATGCATTAAAATATAATAATTCGACAAAACGTAAAGAAACGTTTATTATTATTTCTCATATATAATCATTTTTTATATACCATTGATCAACGCGTGTCCTCGTGATGCAAAAAAAAAAATAATTGAAATAATATGTACAAAATTTTCTTCATTTAATCAATTTTTTTCCATCGTTTATGGCACTAGTACCCTCAGAATAAACATCACGATAACTTAATTAAGACAGTAGATTAAAAAAATTAAAAAAAAAAGTAATTAAAATCTTAAATTACAGATTAATTTACAAGGAATTATTTCGTTTTAAAATTGACTTTGAGCCAATTGTTCAAATGATTTACTATCCTAATAATTTTTAATTTAAAAAATCATCAACCCTTCCAAAGGGTTGAAATAAATTCAAAATTACATTTAATTTATTACTCTTTTCTCATTAAAAAAAAAATATATAAAAAAAATCATTAACACTGTGTACGAATTAAAATCTCGTAATAAAAACTTAAATATTAATTAGATAAAAAAATTTCACGTTAATCGTGAAATAATTGTCACCGGATTAATTAAAAAAATTGCAGGTCACTGTTCTTGAATATTCTTCATAATTAATATTCTCCTTTCATTTTAATTCATGAAATAATTTTGTTTACTTCAAAAATTCAAAATTTAATCGAGATCATCGTCGACGAGCTCGTCTTCGTCCTGTCCATAATCATCGTATGGCTCTTTTAATTCGTCTTCCTCTTTGTCAGCTGGACAGTGTATGCATCGTGATTCATTGATACCATAATTGATGCAGGTGTCACCGATGCATTCGCAGCAGCCATCGTGAAACCATCTGTAACTTGTTGCACCCATACTTTGACACGATGCACGACACTTGTTCCAGGAATTACATTGGGCCATGTAAGCAACTGTGCAATTTACTGTCATTACATTTGGTTTTAATGGATGATGAAGATCTTCCTCGACTGTTTCTATTAATTTGCAAGAAAAAAAAATGTATAAATTAATATTGATTATTATTGATTATTATTAATTAATTATTAATCAACAATAATAATTAATTATTGATTAATAATGATTATTAATTTATTATTATGTTATTATTTGAGAATGAATATAAAATTTTCAAATTGACAAAATTCATTGCATTGTGCCAGGGTTTTTTTTTTGGCTGGGAAACTAAGCGAGATAGAGCGATTTTATTCTTCGTCTCTCTATTTTGTAGAGAAATTCAAGAGCTACATAGAAAAAAATTCGAATAAAATCACTTTATCTCGCTTAGTTCCTGAAGTTTTTTCAAAAAAACCAATGATCGTATAAAATATCGTTACCTTAGAAACAAAAGGGCCTAAGTATTATAAATAAGTATGGCACTTGTGCATTTTTGACTCTAAGGTGACAAAATGATACTAAAAATAGCAGACATCTGACAATTCTTATCATTTTTTCTCCTTTTTCAACAAATTGTTTACAAGAAAATGAAAAATTCAGGACATGTAGAAAATTAAAAAAAACTATAAGTTAAATTTTTTTTAATATTCCTTTTATGATACTTTAATTGTTTAAAAAAATGTAAAAAAATTAGGAGATTTCTGCTGATTTCATTATAATAATGAAAATGATTTTTCTGAAAATTTCATATTTTTGTGTTTTGCGAAAGGTTCATTTTGAAATTGAAAAATTACTTACGCATGTGATATTTCATTTCTTTCTCGTGTTTCGGTTGAAATAGTGAAACATCAAAGTCAACTGGATATGTAAATGTTATCCATCTTTCGTGTGGATCAGATTCAGCTGTTAGTGCCTGAAATAATCCTGGCACTGGTTCACTAAAGTCCTCAACATGTGATTTTTTACTCAATGGATTGTCTGTTATATTTGGCTTTGGGCACAGATCTGAAAAATAAATAATAATAATTAAAATCTTCAATTTAGTCATGCACTTTGATTTTATCTTTCAGGGAATAATGAAGAATCTTTTGTTCCAAAAAAAATTAGAAATGCACTGAAAAAAAACAAGTGGACCATAGTATTGATTCCCAACTGATAGAGCTTTTCCTGCTGATACTTTAGCAATATGCTTCCGAATGGAAGTGATACAACTCTTTTCAAACCATCATCGAAATATCAAATTTTGAAGAAATTCATTAAAACGCCAATAACTCGAGAACTAATCATGCAAATAAGCTCAAAATTCACAGGCATCTAACTGATACAACTCTCGAGATAATATATGAGTACAAATAACTATCAGTTCAATAGTTTCCAGAAATTCCATTAAAAACTGATTTTCAAAAAATGGACATATCTCAAAAAGTACCAATCGAATTCTCTTCAAATGAAGCTTAAAAAATTGAGTTCGTCGAGAGGAAATTTTCCACAAAATACGAAATTTTTCTATTGAACCGTTTTGCTGTAATTGAGACTTTTATGCACACACAGACATGCGCTAAAAATATCATTTTCTCTCTATTTAGATCATTTTAAGTATCTTCTATTAAAAAAATTAGAATCCAAAATTTTGATGATTACATAGCTTCCATTCGGAAGCAAAAAAGTGGTGAAAACTATCAAATATTTGTTCCATTGGTCCTTAACAAACATATTCTTTCAAATAATTAGAAGAGTTATTGATTCGAACAAGTGATTTATTTGAATAAAGCACAATTATTCAATAATATCAACATTTTTTTTCGGAATTATTTTTTAAAAAATATTGGCTAAGCACCAATAAAACAAATATTTCATTGATTTTATCCATTTTTTTTCTTCAAAGTGATTTGAAAAAAAAAACAGAAATCGCAGCGAACTCACCTACACAAGAACAGCATTCATCATAAAGATAAGACAAACATGAGAAACACTCCTTGCAACACGTGCACGTGACAAGATCACATTTACAGCTTTGTGTAAGCATGCACTTGCTCACGACACTAGCACAAATGGCTTCATTACAGGCATAGGTAAAACTTGTTGTGAAGAGAATTAAAACTGTCGTGATTCCCAGTAGAATAAGTCCTCGGCACCACGTCATTGTGTCCTGCAATGAAAAAAATCGAAAAATTTATTTTAAAAATTGACTTTTTAATGATAAAATGAAAAAATTAATTTAATCAAATTATTTTAAAAAATTTAGTTTTTTTTTTAGAAAATCATGGAAATTAAGCGAGATAACGTCATTTTGCATGGATTTTTCTTTGCAGAGGAGAATTAGGACCTTAATAAGAAGATTTGGATGAAAAAAGGCGTATCTCCTTCAATTTCCTTAAAAAAGAGATATTTCTTCAAAAAATTCCCAATTTTTTTAACGGTTTTTTCACCAAAATTTGATGAAATTTTTTTTTTTTAATCAATTAATCACGTTTTTTTTTTTTTGGAAATAATCATTTTTTTTTTTTTTTTTTTTTTTTTGAATAATAAGAGGAATCAAATGACACAAAGAAAATATATTTCTTCTTCTCCTGTTCACATAATGAGAACAATTCCACTTCATTTCCAGCGATAATTCTCGAGGTCACAGTTTAAATCCACCGGAACGCAAAGAGCCGGACGTTTATTAACGTAAAAGAGTATTTTATAAATTTCATTAAAAAATTAAAAAGTTAAAAAAAAAAAAACTCATTGCCTAACTCTGAGAATTTTAAACCCACGCGTTTCTTCTTCTCACTTCGATGGAAATTGACGCAAGTTTCTACCTTTTTAATAGCGAAAAATAACAATTCGTTATTAATGAACAAAAAAAATTATTGAAAATTCTTGGATTATATTCGTAATATGTAATGGACACACACGTACTTTCTAATCGATTTTATCCGTGATCTATTTATACACAAAAGCCAAGAAGTAGTTGCGTAGTAAGTTGGTAATAAATATGTGAATTATTATTGGAAAGGAAATAGAATCAGTGGCCGTCAACGTAAAATTACGGGGAAAAATATTGTTGTTTACTTTTTTTTTTTTTAAATGAAAAACTTTACTTTTTTTTACTCTTTTCTTCAGCTTTTAATGGATACACTTTGTTATTGTGTAATGCGTTGAATTTTCTATTAGCACTGCGAGATAATACGCAGAATGGCACAATATTTATTATTAAAATTGCAAAAAAAAAAAGAGTTTAAAAAAACGGGAAAAACTGGATTTTTCTGGGAAATATGAATAATTGAATTTTCCAGTCATTCAAATAACAAATTTCTATAGAAATTATGGAAAATCGAATTATGCAACTATTTGAATTCCAATCGAAAAATCAAAAAATAGATGAATTCAGAGTTTGAAAAATTATTGGTACACTCTTTTAAAAGGATCTCGAAAAGCATTAGGTTTAGAAAAAATAGTCAAGAACCCTTTTTTGTAGGAAATTAAATTCTCCACAAAAAAGATTTCTTGACATTTTCCTCTAAACTCAATCATTTCCGAGATCCTTTTAGTTTAAACTGCGTGAAATTTTCTGAATTATTTCCCTTCACTTCGCTCCATTTGATCAATCAATTAAACAATAAATCCCATTAATTCTCACCAATTAAAACGATGAGCACAAGAGTAAACATTAACATTAACAGTAACTGAACATATATATATATAAGCACACGCACACACCTTCACCACAAATTTTCCCAGATTTTCACGAATTTCCAATGATTAAAAAGAAGAAAGAAACAATAATATTAATCAAAAATTTAAAAATAAATAAACACACGAATATTTTCTTGTATATTTTTCCGTACAATCCAAAAGAACATTAACTCGTAACACAAAATGCCGAAGGACTAAACAGGCCGAGGGTTTTCTAACTGGACCTGCCCGATTTACTCCCAACAAGTAAGTTTGACCCTCTCCCCCTCTTCCCTCCCACCTGCGAAAAACTTCCCCTACTTCTCTTCTTTCCCCCCCCCCCCCCACATTTCTACTATTTAAACTGAGGGGTATTTGCCCAAAAGCAATGGTCACAGTACACTTTTGAGTTTTACAATATCTTTCCAGGTAATTATAACAAAATCCCTAATCCTCGTGTCTTTACCGTAATACAATGACTCAATCCCTTAATCCCAAACTTTTCGTGAATTTATGAAAAATAATAAATGAGGATGGAGGTTTTTGCCCGTATGTACACAGCAGGTGGAATACCAAATACCTGCTAGCGCCTTTATGTCTAGGGTAACATGACCAATAAATGAACATTTAAGGGGTAACAACACTGCTGTAGAATTTTCAAAAAATCGATTTTTTTTCATTCCTTGCTTTAAAAATTACTTTGGACCTTCCAGAATATGGGCAAGAAAAGTTATCACCCAAAACCCATGACTTCACATGAAATTTTGAATTTTTCCCAAGGCATTGCTTCATATTCATTGACAAAAGTCAAATCTTTTTTTTTTTTTTTTTTTTTTGGGTCAAAAGTTCAATCGTTTTTTTCTCGAAACATGATTTTTCAAATTGGCACGCAGCATAACTCCAATAATTTTCATTATTTCCATTTGAATTTTCCACAGCATCTTGAAGACAATCTTTCGAACAGAAATACGAAGGGGATTTTCGAAAAATAGATTTGCACATTTTTTATTGATGAAAAATTGCCGGTTTTTCAGCTGAAATTTGAATTTTTTCATTCAAATGGTCAGCAATCACACAGAAAACAATATTTTTGAAATCCCCTACGTATTTCCGTAGACTAAGCCAATTTTGTTTTTTTTTTGTTTCGAAATTTGCAGCAGTTACACTGCGTGCTGCACAGTGTTTTAAATTCGAGAGGCCTCGCAAGAATGGCTCTAGTGTCGTTATTTTTCTATATTTTTCGATGGATTTTTTCTTTTGAAGATTCGTCATATGTACCACATTTATTAGAATATATTTATTTATTTAAGAAACTGAAGAAATTTATAAATTCATCCAACTAAATTTTTTCAACCGATTTTTGTGGATATCTTTGCTGCGATAGGGTTTCAAGAAAAAAGTGAAGAAACCTTTTTTGTGGGGAATTGAATTCTCTACAAAAAAGGTCTCTTGGGTTTTTCGCTTAAACCGCATATTTTAAGAGATCGCTTTAGGATAAGGTACAACCGATTTTTACAACAGATTTTCTTCACTTTTTATCGTTTCTGAATCTTTGAAAAATCCGTTTTAAATCGAAAGGCAAAAACCCAGGGACAAGAAGTCAACTTGTGTGTGTTTGTGTGTATGTGTTGGCCATGCTATGAACATTCACTGATTTGCCTGAGGCGATGAAATAACTCTCTTGTGAGCGAAGGCTCTTGCAGTGGAGTCATCTCCACCTGGCATAAGCGCTCAATCTCCGTTGAATGGAAAAGAAGCGTAAATAACGTGTGAATAAATGAATTTATTATTAATTATTCAGTAGAATTCTTGAGAATCTCTATTCTCTCTTAGGTGACAAAGGCCATATCTCCCCCAATTTTCGAGATTTTCTTATAGGAAAACTGTAGTTCTTTACGTTTGTTTAGGGAAAATTCGATAAAAATCGTTACTTTAAATTATTAATCGTTACTTTGAATTAATTGATCACGAGATTTTAGGAAATCATTACAAAATCAATGATTTATTTGATTTTTAAATGACGAAATTATCGGTAATTTCAGTAGAAATGTGACTACTTTTGAAATTGCCGGGAGTTGGCACAGAAAATTCAGACGAAAATTTTAAAAAATGATGATTAAAATCATAAATTCAATTTGAAAAAAAATAAAAATGAAAATTTCAATAAAATCATGAAAAATCGTTCGAAAAAATCAATAAAATTGGGATTTTTTTCGAATCTTCATAGATAAATTGATTGATTTTTCAAAAGTGATGATAAAACGCATTAATTCAGATACAAAATGAAAATTCTAATAAAATCATAAGAAGTCATGTAAAAAATCAATAAAATTGGGATTTTTTTCCGGATATTTATTAATGAATTCATTGATTTTTTAAAAGTGATAATAAAATGCATTATTTCAATTTTTAAAAAATTAAAATTCCAATAAAATCATAAAAATTCATCTAAAAAATCACTGGAATAGGGATTTTTTCAGTGTTCATTGATGACTTCATTGATTTCTCGAAAAGTGATAATAAAGCGCATCATAAAAAAAAAAAAAAGGAAAATTTCGATAAAAGCATAAAAAATCGATAAAATTGAAATTTTTTTTTTGTTTATTGATGGATTCATTGATTACCTGTGCAAATAAGATAAATCCTTTATTAATAAATCCAAATCCCAGTACTTTTGTTTCTCACGTTTACAAATCTGTGGGTTACCTACGCCGGAGAAACTATTTTAAGATCTTGCAACCGGTTAGCGCTGCTACTCGTGCGGCCACGAGACATATTTTGCTTCTCCAATCCTTTTTCGATGATTATTCTGGAGCCAATAAACCTCCTTCACCCTCGAAAACAATAGGAACTATGCACTTGTGCTAAAAAAAAAAAATTAAAAAAAAAACACAAATTTAAGCGCACAATTGTCTTTTTTTCTCACTTTAATCAACAATTAATTGAATTATCTGAGCTTTTCGAATTTTTGCGTTTAAACAAATTCTGAGAGAGACGCACTGGATGGAATCGAATCACTGAGCGACACTCATTGGAGTCTGTGTGCTACTGCTGGTAAAATGCGAGGAAGATGTGGACCTTAAGAAACGAGAGGTGGAAGAAGTGAGAGGTGGGTTTTCGGTTTTTTTTCTTCTCGTGACGAGAAAGAGGGAAGGAGGAGGCTTGTGGCTGTAGTAGTGACCATTGGTTTTTTTTTTAATTGTTAGACAGAGCTGAATGTACGTAGAGTCAGTGGATGAGAGAGAAAGAGGCGAGGAAGAGACTTCAGATAAAAAAAAAGGAAAAAGCAACTTCAGGAGATGAATATAAAGGAAACTTAAGAAAATTAATTTTGAAAAAAGGTGAGATGAGACTCGAGACGTTTTCTCAAGTAAAAAAACGAAAAGGACTTAGGAAAATGAATTTAAAGGATAAATTTCAGAAAATGAATAAAAAAAGAAGAAGAAACTTCACGGAATGAATGAAAAAAAAAGGAAAAACTTCAAAAAATGAATGAAAAAGAAGTAGAAACGTCAGAAATTGAATAAAAAAGAAGAAACTTCTGAAAGAGAATGAAAAAGAAGACGAAACTCCCGAAAATGAATGAAAAAGAAGAAGAAACTTCGAAAAATTAATGAAAAAAAAGAGACTTAAGGAAATAAATTTTGAAAGAAGAAGAAATATCAAAAAATGAATGTAAAAGATGAAGAAACTTGAAAAAATGAATAAAAAATGGAAAAAGAGACTTCAGAATTGCAGGGATGAGGGGATAATTTTTTTTTCAAATTTTTTTTAAAGGCTTTTGTTTTACCTGGGAAGTTCCTCCTCTCTCTCCATCTTGAGAAGAGCTTGATGATGAGAAGGAGCAGGAGGAGGGATCCTGCGGTGAGCTGGGGCTTGTCGAATCCATCGGAGATGCCTATTTTATGCTTCAGGATATTTATCCTATTGTGAAAAGGACATGAGAGGTCAGGCATTGTAGTTGACTCGTTATCGTCTGGGATTCATGAGGCGGGAGGTCTTGAGGAAGTTTGAATGCACTTTGTTGAGACGTGTGTCATTGTGGTTTTATTCAATTCTTCTGTTAATTTCCCAGAATCTATTAGAGTTAGGGAAAAATGCCTTTTTTGTAAATCTTCAAGTTCTCTTTAAAAAAACATTCTTTGAAGTCCTCTTCAAACCCACTCATTCCGAAGATATTTTCAAAATAAGAATCAAACTCATATTTCAGCTCATTTCTGCTTTTTTATGTTATATCATAAATATCTCTGGAGTGAGTAGATTTAGAAAAAAATACCAAGAAACATTTTTTATGGTTTATTAAATTCTCTACAAAAAAGATATCTTGACATTTTCCTCTAACTCCACTCGCACCAAAGATATTCACGATTTAATCCAAAATTTTGGATAAAACCCGAAGAAATTGTAATTTTTTCGTCAAGAATCCCATTTCAACATGTTGTTAGGCTCGTTTTATCCGCAAAAAGCTTGATAATCATCAGTTGACAATTATCCAGGAATTTTTCCATCTATAAAAATCATTTATAATGATTTTAATGACAAAAAAATATCATATATGAAAATAATTAATTTTACAACTGTAAAAACGAGAATAATAGACACTGAAAATTCTTCATTCTCTAATTTTTTTTACGTGACAACTCAATTTCAAGATAGAGAACACATTGTAACACGCCACAACGGAAATTGTTTCACCAAGAGAATCCAAAGAACTCGAGGGAATTTCTCCAACAGTCAGACAATGTAAAATGCGGAAAAAAAATCACACATCGTTACCTTGACGAGAAACAAAGGGGCATAAGTCCTATGTATAATCATATCACTTATGCCACTTTGTTCCTAAAGTGACGACGATGTTATTCAAAAAAAAAAAGGACAGAATGATTGATGAATCACGAGTAGTCTTGACACGAATGGGAAAATTGTGGAGATGAAATACTTGGTAAATATAATAAATAGAGTGGACAAAGGATACGATAAATTGAGTGGTGTAAAACTACTAATTTACCACCTACACAAAATTAACTCTAAAGCTACATTTAGAGAAAACCATTTTATGTAAAAAAAAAAAGTCATTTTTGATAAAAGAATAGTTTTAAATTAAAGTATCATGGGAAATTGGAATTTTTTTTTTATATATTGTAACGAAATCAGGAACTCTTTATTGATTCTTCTGGCTAACGATCAATAAATAATTAATGGAAACAGCAGCAAAAAAATCGGTTGTCAATAGAGAAATTGAGAATAAAAATTGAAACTTTATGTCAAGATGCCTAAAAAATAATCACAAATTGAATAAAACGTTTTTAAAATAATTTACGAATTAAGAATTTTCTGGGAAACTCGATACACTAGTGACAAGATCACAATTTTCATTGAATATCGAAAGTGAGTAATGCGAAAAGTGCTTTATAAAGAATATTTTTTTGTAAGGAATTGAAACTTTTTTTTTTTAATAAAAAATTGGAACTTCTTCATGAAGACTTAATAAAAGACGTTATGAAGTCTTTATCAAGTATTTTCATTTGTTTTGACGCATATTAATAAAGGAGATTTGGCACTTCAGTTATGATAGAGATTAAATAGAAGCGATAATCTGAAGAGAATAATTCAAATTAAAAAAAAAATAAATCACATTCAAAAAAGTCTAAATTCATGATTAATTAAATTGATAAAGAAATTTCTAGACTTATAAACGTCTGATCAACAGGTGAATCAATAGAATTTCTTTATTGAATCGTTTATCTACATCTGTCTATTCTATAAATGAAGAATTTGCTGTAAAAAAAAGTTATTGATGCTCGAATAGTGGTCGCTGCTATTTCACAGAATGTGGCGAGTAATTTTTTTAATTACGTGTTTTATGATAATTTGTGGAGTAGAATTTGTTGAGGTAAAGTCATTAATTCAATGTAAGGTATTATCCCTTTTTTCAATGCAGTATCAAAGATGATATTTTTTTACATTTCTCTGAATTTTTTCATAATTTTTGTGCGTTCAGTTTATGACATATGAATTATCAAAGTTACTGAAAATAGCGGTGATGGGGATGAAACGCCCTAAATCGGACAGAAATAACGAAATTACTAAAAAACCACAGGTTTGACCCATTATTTAAATTTATTGGCGAAGAGAACAGCATTTTAACTAAATAGTAGAAGGAAAAAATATTCAATTCACCGTATAGTTATTGTGAAATTTTAATTAGAAGATCGTCGTAACTATTTGCATCTCTCTTCATCTCATGCATGCACGTGCGAAAGTGCTTTATAAAGAATATTTTTTTATAAGGAATTGAAACTTTTTTTTATTAAGAATTGGAACTTTTTTATAAAGACTTTATAATGACGTTATAAAGTCTTTATAAGGTATTTTCATATGTGTGTGATAGGAGATTTTGAAAAAATACGAAAAACACAAAAAATTATATTCACAAGTTGAATATATGACTTTCGCATAGTTTAATCACTTTTTTCGGGTAAATTAAAGCACTTTTTTCCCCGAATTATCAGCAATCACGTGGAAAAAAACTTAAAAATCCTCATTTTTTCTGTTCCATCGACTGTACTCTGGGATACTACCTTAATTGAGAATCCAATTCTTTCATACATTGAGGAATTTTTGAATGAAATTTTCAGGCAAGACCCACTGCTTGCATTGACGGAGAAATTCACTGGTGTCTATCAAAAAAGAATGCAGAGAGATGTAACGTGAGTAGATAATATGTCCTATTCCATTCATCTTATCTGATAATACAGTACATCGTCGATTATCCGAACGTCAGTCATCTGAAACGTCAATTATCCGAAAAAAAATGAGATTTATCCAAAAGTCAATTATTCGAATGGTGATTTGGGTTATCCATAAATATTAATTATCTAAACAATAATTTTGTTCATTCGGATGCTCAGTTATCCGAACGATTACTCCTTGAATAATCTGCATTCGTTTTTATCTGAAGAATTACTTTTTCCGCAGACTCAAGCGACTTGTGTCTCCGAATTTTGATTATTTTTAAATACTTATTCAACTCCGTTCTATACAATTCAATGATACAATGGTTATTATGGAAATTTACCAAAAAATGTTCTTGTATTATTAATGTTCTTTGTATTCTTAAATAAAAGATGACATCAGCATCCACCTCAAAAATTTTCGAGATAAGAAAAATAATAAATGACGATTCCAATTGTGTAAAAATGAATCAATTTGGAGAATCACCATCTGATTTTCTATCTGATTCCATTGATTTTGACGGTATTAGAATTATAATTGTCGATCTTTCAAGCCCCTGAAATTTGTAAGGTGGACGCTGACGTCATTCTGTATATATACATTCTATCAACTTTTTTTTGTCCACGAAATATTAGTGTTCGCTTATCCGAGTTTTTTATTATCCGAAAGGGACTTGCTTCCAATTGATTCGGAAAATCGATGCTCTACTGTATTTTTTTTTTTTCTAAAAATATCATTTGCAGAAATTGAAGTATTGCCAAAAAATATGGAATCCAGTTATTGAAGTTGTTATTGAATCTATGACTACGGCACCAGTACCAACACTGAAGCCAGGCACATATAGGAGTGGGGCTGATGAAGCACGCCTTGCTATATTCCGAATAAGCTGAATTCTCAAGTGCTAATTATTGCAATCAAATATCTGAGATTTAGCTTTAAGACTAATTTTTGTTAATTTTCGATTTTATGTATACTAGTGTTCTTTTGCTAATAAAGTTGATTGTATTAATGTAAAATTAATTAATTTATTTGTATTGGATTTTATGTCTCTTTTTATCCCTTCACTTGTCTTCAAACAACATGTGCTCCGATTTTTTTTCCATAATTTTTTATTTGTTCAAGAGTTAATTATTTCTGAACCTGCTTATTGACACTCGCATTGGCGACGCAATTTTCTGAACTGATTTCGATTACATAAATGATTGAATCATTGCAGAGTTGTTATTTTCAGTTGTAAGTTAACTGCTGTGCCCTCCGAGATGTGTATCACACGTTTTTTCTTCATCCTGAGCCTTTTAGTGGTTTGTGGAGTAGAATTCTCTGAGGTAAATAGCTCTAAAATGGTTTAATCACATTTTTTTATCAGAAAAAAAGAAGGGAAATCAAAGTTTTGATAGAATTATTTAAGATAGAGTATTTTTTAAATGCGCTTTTTTTTGCTGAATATTTGAAGCAAATGATGACAACAATGGGCGGCTTTTATTTGCACAAAGCTTCGATTCGTTATAATCATTGGAGCCGAAGATATTCGAAAAAAATATCAATTTTTTCGATTTTGAGAAAAAGGTGTCGTTTCAAATTACTATTGAAAAAATGAATTTTTTGAAATTTTTCGGAAAATCAATTCTGACACATGTTTTTCACAGCAAAAATTCTCAGTCTTGTAATGAAATCATTGAAAAATATTTTATCTCAAGTCATTCTATCAAAATTTTCTGTTTTTTTTTAGTTTTACTCAAAAAAAATAAAAATTTTCAAAAAATTGAAGAAAAAATAACGAAAAATGCTTTCCGACCCCAATTTCTTCAGCTTCTCAATGGAATCATCGAAAAAAAAATCTATTCTATCCATTTCAAGCTATTTTCCAATATTTCCATTAAATTAATACTGATGCTGCTTTAATTGTATCCAATAAGATTTTATAAAATTTCAGGCAAGACCTTTAGATTGTAGAGACGAAAAATACTGGTGTCTGTCTCTAAAAACAGCAAAACGCTGTGAGGTACGTACTAAGACATTACCAATTGATCAATCACATAATCAATCAAATTTTCATATGATTTTCAGAAAATAGATTATTGCCAGAATATTTGGAATCTCCCCGTTCACATAATTAATGCTCCACCACCGCCTGTGAACAAATCGACTCAAGAACTGTACCGTAATATAATAGTTTATAGGAGATTGCGATAGCTTAAGTTTTTCTTACAGTTAAATATGAATAATCTAAAAAAAAAATCGTAATTGAAGGAAAAAAATGTATTAATCCACTTAATAATGTAATTAATTAATTTCCATATTCCCCCCTTTCCCCCTTGCCCAATTTGAATGAACACACCAAGATTAACCGTTTTTCGTGCTGAAAAAAGAGTTTTTTTCCTATTTCTCCATCTGTATCAATATAAATGTTTTACGTTGACTATAATAATAATAATAATAATAAAAATATTTAAACGTTATCGTCACCTCAGAAACAAAGGGGCGTAAGTACCATACATGAGCATAGCACTTCTATTTCTAAGGTGATGATACATAGAGGAGAGTGGGGCAAAATGGACCCTCATAGTAATATGATTAAGGATTTTTTCTCAGGATGAAGGACTCGACGAAAAAATCTGAAAAAATTTGAGAGAATCCTCCAATATATCTTTATTGTTTGTAAATTTTTTCAGATTTTTTGGAGCAACCGCTGCTTTTTTAAAAAATCACGAGTCATCTCATCTTTTAGGTCCATTTTGCCCCACTCTCCCCTATATTCTCCTATTTTTCTAATTTTTTTTTTTTTATTATATTTTTCTAATGCATATCATAAAATCAATATTACTTGAGTGTTCTCAGTGTTTGATCCACTGTCTCGGGGAAATTTCCATAAAATAAAATCATGATTTCTCAATTTTAATCATTTTGTGAGTTCATACGCAACACTCAGTAAGTCGATATTGTTACTGATAAGTATTGTCTCAATTGTTACCAAATGTATATCTGTATTGACTTTGATTACATAAGCTTGATTATTAATATCTACAAGAAATTACATTTGAATCACCTGTGTACTTCATAATTTGTTTGCAAAAGACATCTTTTTCACTAATTGTCTTATGGTGTAATCATATTTTGTAACGAGGATTTATCAATTCTGTTATTGGCTTTGGCTGTTGGTTTTCTTGTTAATCAATTAAATAAATAAATTAAATGAAAATATTGAAGCAATAATTATTTGCAGTCATGGACAAGTGTTTTCTGCTCATCTGCAAATTCCGCACTTTATATAACAGAAAAAAAAACGGACATTCAAAAAATTACTGTAACTGATAAATCAATGATGTTCCTAAAAAAAAAAAAAAAAAAAGAAGAATCAACAAATTAATAATACTGAACAAGTCAAAATACCAGATGTTTTTTCCTGTAATTCAGGTACGAGAATTAAATAGTTTGGTGAGTGAAAAATTAGTCGTTTATCCCTTAAAAAAAATAACGGTTAAGAAGATGAAAAAATAATACGAGCCTTTCGAAAAAAAAAAAAATTTGAAATGGTGAAATGTCTAGATGGGTCAATCAGATACGAAAACACTTGTCAGTAGGTACAGAAAAACGATGAAAAAAAAAAAAAAAAAATGAAAAAAAAGGTAACAGGTCCACAAAGAATTGTAGACACAGGTATAAAAGAAATCCTAATGACTAAAGACCTTCTGGACGTCATCCTTGTGGAATTCGGATCTCTTAAAATCGCTGTGGGGAGTCGGTACGTTAAAAGCACGAGTGGAGAAACGTGTACCATGCGATTTTCAACTGAGGCTTGGAGGCGTGGCTTGTTTCTCAAGACCCCCCGGTAACAATCCGTCCAAATTGAAATACATTCTTATTGTTTTTTTCCAATTTTTTTTCAATTTTTCTTTTCTTACTGTGTGGTCTTGTGATAAGCTGAAAGATGCAGAAACAGTGTTGGCAGACGTACGATAATTAGAATAGAGCGTCGATTATCTGAATCAATTGGGAGCAAACCCCTTTTGGATAATAAAAAATTCGGATAACCGAACACTAATATTTCGTGGGCAAAAAAAAATTGATTCTTCCAAAATTATAGAATGTATACTGGCGATTCCACCAATTCTCGAATAGAATTTCGGCTCAAAATTTTGGGGGGGGGGGGGGGGGCGAGTTTTCAGTCCTCATCGATTAAAACCATTAAAATGAAGAAAATCCTAAATTCTAAACCATTTTGCCCCACTATTGCAGCAAAAATCAATGAATTTTGATTTTTGCATCAAAATTTTCTCTTAAGAATGACGTGAGTAGCTAAATGAAAAAAAAAAAAAAAATACAGAATATAGATTTTCATCGCAAATTTTCTGAATTTTCTGAAAAAAAATATCCTTTTTCGTCTTTGTCCTTGTTTTCGAGATGAAAATGTATATTTTGTATTTTTTTTTTTCAATTTGCTACTCACGTCATTCTTAAGAGAAAATTTTGATGCAAAAATCAAATTTCATTGATTTCTGTTTCGATAGTGGGGCAAAATGGTTTAGAATTTAGGATTTTCTTCATTTTAATGGTTCTAATCGATGAGGACCGAAAAGTCGCCCCAAAAATTTGGAGCCAAAATTCTATTCGATAATTGGTGGAATCGCCCATATACAGAATGACGTTAGCGTCCACCTTACAAATTTTAGGGGCTTGAAAGATCGACAATTATAATTCTAATACCGTCAAAATCAATGGAATCAGATAGAAAATCAGATGGTGATTCTCCAAATTGATTCATTTTTACACAATTGGAATCGTCATTTATTATTTTTCTTATCTCGAAAATTTTTGAGGTGGATGCTGATGTCACCTTTTATTTAAGAATACAAAGAACATTAATAATACAAGAACATTTTTTGGTAAATTTCCATAATAACCATTGTATCATTGAATTGTATAGAACGGAGTTGAATAAGTATTTGAAAATAATCAAAATTCGGAGACACAAGTCGCTTGAGTCTGCGGAAAAAGTAATTCTTCAGATAAAAACGAATGCAGATTATTCAAGGAGTAATCGTTCGGATAACTGAGCATCCGAATGAACAAAATTATTGTTTAGATAATTAATATTTGTGGATAACCCAAATCACCATTCGGATAATTGACTTTCGGATAAATCCCATTTTCTTTCGAATAATTGACGTTTCGGATGACTGACGTTCTACTGTATAGTACAAGTCACATAAATTTGTCCGTTGTACTATGTAGTATAACGTATATACTATAATCGATAAATGTACTGTAATTTCACTAGAATAGCAAAATTATAGTGGATTTTTATGAGTATTTATATATGCTCAATAAATGGCGGAAAATTTGAAAATGTTTCACCTTCATAAACGCCTTTATCACTCATTGTTGAAATTACATAGTAAGTGGATAAATGAAAATTACGAGAAATCGATGGAAATATTGGAAATAGGTTTTTTCTGATGATTTCAGTGAAAAGCTGAAGAAATTTCCCATGAAAATCATATGTCAGAAATTATTTTCTGGAATTTTTCAAAAATTTCATTTTTTGCGCAAGATTTGAAGGTGAAACTGACTTCTGTTTTTGAGAAATTTCATGTTTTCGAGAATATCTCTGGTTCTATTGATCATAGCGATCTGGGGTTGATTTCAAATGAAAGGTGAGCTCATTTCCCATAGATTTATGGGGTTTAAAAAGAAAAATATCAATTTTTTCAAGTACTTATAGAGCAAAAACAGATTGTCAGAAAATGACCTATAAATATTTGAAAAATCGATTAAAAAAAAAATTTAACCACTTAAATCAATGGGAAATGAGCTCACTCTTTATTTGAGATCAACCCCAGGTCGCTACGAGCAACAGAACCAGAGATATCGCCGGAAAAGTGCATTTTTTCGATTTTCAAAAGGAAAATCCCTTTGAAACCTAACCAAAACAGTGAATTTTTCCAAAAATTGAAAAAAAAAAATTTTGACACATGTTTTTCACCCAAAATTTCCTCATTTTTTCAATGAAATCATCAGAAAATTTCTATTTCAAATTTTTCGATTGGAGTGTGTCTTCAAAAAGACTTTCTCGCAAAAATTGGAGATTTTGTGCATTTTTTTAGCTCATTAAAATCAACTTTTTGAAAATTCTCATCAATCCACTCGTTTTTTTAATTCAATTATTCATAAAATCATTGAAAAAATAAACAATTTCATTTCTCAACGACTTTCCAAACATTTGAATATTCGAATTTTCGATGTCGACACACTTCATGGCCTTCTCGTAGTTTCTAGAATCATCGTTTTGGCGCCACTTGCAATTTTTTTCTTTTTCAATCCACCACGCATTTAACATTTTCATCAACAAACAATATATATAACCTAGTTACTGCTGTTGTTCAGTAGTGTGAAGAGAAAAGCACACGTCAGTGCTTTCCAAAATCGATTCTTCCACATTATTTTATATCAAATGAAATAATTTAATCGATTGAAAATCAAGGAAATCAAATTTCCTCCATCAAATATTCGATTTTTCATCGGTAATTAGTGATTTTATAATTACACGAGAATGTGAGTATAAGCATAAAATATATATATATATTATTTACGAAATTAAATTGCAATAATCCCATGTTTTTCTTATCTTTATCATTCCACATATTTTTTTTTTATCAATTTTCCATTGAATTTGTGATTAAAAATCCATCAGACTTTCACACATTTTCATGTACTTCTATAGTGTTCATTAATACAAGGAAAATTGGGGCAAAATGGACTAGTACGTTGAAATTATTTAAGTTTTTTTTTCGTGAGTGAAGGATTTTTCAAAAAAATTCGAAAAAATTCAGTGATAATGCCAACATTATGGAGCATTTTCTGAAATTTTTTCAGATTTTTTCACATATTCCTTCATTTAAAAAAAAAATTGTGACTCATAGTATCCTTAAGGTCCATTTTGCCCTGTATTTGCAGTCTTTCCTATATTTTGTAGACAATTTTTGAGGAAAGTCAGTTGCTCAATAGCCTTCATTGTGCTGAATGAATCAAGGAAAATCACACGAACTGACGTGGCTTTGAAAACATACGTCACGACACATATCTGATAAGATTTTCAATAAATGTCCATTTTTAATCCACGTTAATTGAGGTTCTAGGTGTCTTGGTCCCTTAGAATAATTGCCCTGAAAAAGAATCACCTTTGAAATTAAGCTCCATTGCAAAAATTTCCTGGAAAAAAGCCCCCTTTTGAAAAACTCTCCAAAAAACCTCTCTCTGGATTAAAAAAAAGGATTTTTTCCAGGGAAATCGTTTTTTTCAAGGTGATTTTTGAGGATATTTTCAAAAACATGATTTTTACTGGAAAATTTATGAAAAGAAGATTTTTCCTGGTGCCTAAGATTTTATAAATGAATTTATGAATAAATTATTCTTTTCTTTTTGGTTTTTCAGATCATTTTCGTGGAAAATGAGGAAATATGTGGTGCTGAGCATCTTGATGGTCTTGTTGCAGCATTCTGTTGCTCCACCTGTCAGCAAGACCAATGAAGTAGAGGAAGTGTCCGAGAAGGAGGTGTGTTTTTTTTTACGATAAGGCTGGAGGTAGAGAAGTGCCTTTTTCGTGTATTGGATATGCTCTTTGAGTACATGTTAAATTACTTACACTTCACGTACACTTAAATGATACGTCAAGACACTAACATCATATGCAGAATTCAATTCATTTATCAAAGGCACTTCTGTACTTCTAGCCATGTCGTTTTTTCACTTAAATAAATAAATTCAGTCAATTGAAAAATGGAGAGTCCGTTGTTTCGAGAATATCTAAGAGGCAGTGAGGTTTAGGAGAATTTGTCAGGAGACCTTTTCTATAGAGAATTTGAAGGGCTACAAAAAAGGTCTCCTGGGAATTTTATGTGCAGCCACGTGCTCCGGAGATATTGGCGAATTAAACTCCAAGAACATTGAAAGTTTGAGAGGAATCTTTAAAATTTTTGTAATTTTCGATTCAATCTAAATTGATTGATTTGTGTTTAATATTTGCAGTTTGGGTTCGAGTATGCAAGATACTTGAAGGAAGTTGTGGAGGCATTAGAAAGCGATCCCACTTTCCGTCAGACCCTCGAGAAAGCGGAGGAAGCTGATATACGTGTGAGTTATTAGAAGAAAAAAAATTAATTCAAGTACTTATTTCGATGAAATTCAACATTAAAACTTATCTGTAACATATTATTTTTATCTGCATTCAGTCAGGGAAAATAGCACACGATCTGCAGTATGTCAGTCATCACGTACGAACAAAATTGGATGAAATCAAGAGAACTGAGCTCCAACGACTCAAGGATTCGCGAATGAAACTTTCTGAGCTTGATGATGAAGCGAAAAGGCAGAAACTCAATCATCTTGACACGCAGAATGAGCATACGTTTGAAATTGAAGATTTGAAGAAACTCATTGCTAAGGTATAATTCTCTCTTTTTTTTAATTCTAGAAAGTTCATTAACGTCGAATTTAATGCTAAAACTGTTATATTTAGTCCTAATTCTTCATCATTTGACCAAAATTGCTCTATCTCTTCAAAAAAACAGAATAGAGATGAAGGATAAAACAATTTTCTTGAGTAACTATCAATTATTGACAATTATTAACAAAAAAAAGTGAAAAAATAAATTATGAGATCATTTTTTATGAGCTTTTAATTCCGTAAAAATCGAATTATTTGATGATGAATTTATTTAAATTATCTCCAGACAACCGAAGAACTGGCTGAGGCTGACAGGAAACGTCGCGAGCAATTCAAAGAATACGAGATGCAAAAAAAATTTGAGGAAGAGCAGAAGTTGAAGGGTAAATCTGGTAATTATAATCAAAATTTCATCCCGCTTTAATCATAATTTAATTAACAACCATTGGGTGACGGAATATCCATTTGGTGATGGGCTTGGCAGTTTTTGTTGCTATCATTATTATGCCTAATTTCTGTCCTTAGAATTGTCCGAGGAGGAGAAGGAAAAGTATGCCGCAGAATTAGAGGCAATGAAGAAAAAACATAAGGAGCACGCACCGGTAATTTACTTTTCAAATATTCAATAAAAGAAATATTCCAGAAAATAGCAGATATCTGGCAATTCTCAGTTTATTCATAGTTTAAGCAGATAAATTATTCTTGGAAAAATGCAAAGTATATATATGATAAAATATATATATGTAAAAATATATATATATATATAAAATGTGTAAATGTAGAAATTAAAAAAAGAAACTAGGGTGGAAATACTATTTGGGCCCACTGCACTTTTTCTGGCTACCTTATATCGGAATTTCGAATATAAATAATTTAATAAGTGCAATATCATTATAGGGGAGAGTGGGGCAAAATGAACACTATAATGAAATGGTTAGAGATTGATTTTTTTTGATCATTCTATTGAAAGGCTGAGGAAATTTTAGCCGGAAAACGAATGTCAAATGTATTTTTTTCGATTTTTCTGAAAATTCGATATTTTTTGGCATTTTTGAGGGGTAGCCTTTCATTTTTTTTCAAATTTTCAGTTTTTCGCAAATATCTCTGGTTCTATTGGTCGTAGCAATTCGGGGTTGGTCTCAAATGAAAGGTGAGCTCATTTCCCATCAAATTATGGGGTTTTGAATTCAGAAATATCAATTTTTGGAATAGTTATAGGCCAAAAACTGTTTCACAAAATGGTTTCACAGAAATGCCCATAAATACCTGAAAAATCGATATTTGTTAATTGAAAATCCTATAAATCGATGGCAAATGATCTTACCTTTCACCTTCCGTCGGAATTTTTGTGCTACGACAAGTAGAACCAAAGATATTTTCAAAAAACTAAAAATTTTCAAAAAAACGAAGGCTTTTACCCCTCTAAAAAGCTCAAAAAAGTCAAAATCGCCGAAAACTCAAAAAAATTAATTCCAGCACTTGCTTCCCATCTAAAATTTCCTCAGCTTTCCAATAAAATCATCAAAAACAATCTACCGCCAATATTTCCCTTAATTTCAAGAGTTTTCCATAATCTTTGCCAAAAAAGTTAGATGTGTCCATTTTACACCTGATGTCCATTTTGCCCGAGCTTCCCCTAAGTTAGATTCTCATAATGACGAAGGTTTCAAACTTCTATCAAAATGTTATTTTCATCAAAAAATTTTCTCTTATCAACTTGAATTTGAAGTGGCCAAAAAAGATGTGTACATGGCCAAAGCTGCTATCTCTACCCTATAAATACGAATCTTAAATAATTTTTCTTCATAAGAATTAATTTATTTCGAGTAAAAACATCAGAAGAATTGTTAGATGTGTGCTAATTTCATTATCATCAAAAAAATAATTTTTCCTCTTTTTTCATCATCTAATATTTCAGCTACATCACCCAGGTAGCCAGGACCAACTTGAGGAAGTCTGGGAGAAACAGGATCACATGGAGGATCAAAAATTCGATCCAAAGATATTTTTCTATATGCACGATATAGATGGTAATAGATTGTGGGATCAGGATGAGGTAAAGGCACTGTTCGTCAAGGAATTGGATAAAATGTACAGTCATCTCGCGCCCGAGGATGATCCTCGTGAACGTATTGAAGAGATGGAACGCATGAGGGAACATTTTTTCTTGGAAACTGATAGGAATCATGATGGATTTATTGAGTTAGTGAAACAAAAATTGATGTATTAGCTCGTTGCCCTTTTTTTATTTGATGATAAATTCGTTAATCTGTTTATTTTCAGCTTGGACGAATTTATTGCACAAACGAAAAGAGAGGCATTCAAGAAAGACGAAGGTTGGAAGCCTCTCGATGATCAACAAATTTATTCGCAGCAAGAATACGAGGCTTTCCGAAGACAGAGAGAGGAAGAAATTCAACGTTTAATTGCCCAAGGATTGGTATAAAATTCATTTATTTCAATTTTAAAATTGTTTTGAATTCATTATTGATGTGATATAGTTTTTCATTTTCTCGTGAATTTGTGTCAGCATGTTGACGCAATTATGCAGAATCAGCATGAAAAAAACGTTAATGTTATTTACCTGCAGTTCTTTTTAATTACGTATACACTCAATTTCTTATAATTAAAAAATGAAGAAAAATGCTTTCGATGTAGAGTATAAATAATTAAGGAGTACGTATGCTTGTGCACTTTTTTTTTGTTTATGCAATTAGATACCAGCACATCCAGACGCCGGACATCACGGACAAGTGAGTATTTCTGATGTTTTCGTAATTATGCATGGAGTAATTAATGTAGAAGTGAATGAAAGAAAAAAAAACAGCAGCAATTGAAATAACAGTTTCATTCTCGTAATTAAAGAATTTTTTATTTTTTTAGGTCCCGCAACATCCTGACCCCAGTCAGATGCATCAACAGGGCCAGGTGCCTATTCAACAGCAGCAGTATCAGGGACATGTACCAGTTCCTAATCAACCACATCATCAAGGACAAATTAATCATCATCAGCAGCAGCAGTATCAGGGTCAAGTACCTGTACAGCAGCAGTATCAGGGACAGGTACCGGTTCAGGGACAGATACCGGTTCAACAACATCCGGGACAGGTCCCAGTTGGTCAGCATCCAGGACAAGTACCAGTTGGTCAACAATCAGGACAAGTCCCAGTCCAGCAACAACAATATCAAGGACAAGTACCCATACAACAACAGCAGCATCAGTTACCTCAGCAAGTACCACGTGACCAAGTGCCTCCAAACGGGCAATTCCAGCCTGATCTCCACCAACAGCAGATAAATCAACAAATTGTCAATCAGCAACCGGAACTAAACGAAGTGCATCATCAACCCCAGGCAACAGGGCAGGCTCCAGTAGCTCCAAATGTCGTTCAAATGTGAGAAACTCAATGGCAATGATTATTCATTGAATTTCATGTGATAAATTGAATTTTGATATTTCAAATTATGGAATAGATCATAAATCTCAATCATATCTTGACTTTAGTTGCCGAGTGTTTTATTTTTTTCACTCGTAACTTGACTTCATTCTTAATCAAATCAACTCGTGAATTGAAATTCAAATTTTTTAAATTCATTTTTTCATAATCTATCGATTGAGAAAATTAAGCAGATTGATTTTTTCGTGTACCTTAGACTTCTTGCAGTTTTTTAAACAAAAATGGAACAAGTATTCTGTCTGTCTGTGTTTTGTGTTGCTAATAAAAATGATGCATTAACTTGGAATTTGTCTAGGTTTATTTGAATTTCCCGCATTTTTTTTTTGCGGTTCATTCATCGATTGATCAGCGAAGACTGAGGAGAATGTGTTCCTGAGGTTGAAGTGTTTAAATATTTTGGTAAATTGTGATGTTACTGAATTGCCATTGTCATGAATATGTCATTATTGACAGATTCCTGGAGGGCTTGATCGAACAGTATGGTTGAGAAGACATTTCTGCATTTACCTCAAGGGTCTTGCATTGAATTTCATCAATCAAGAATGCACTATATCAACTGTGTTCGATTAATTTCCATGAATTTTTTTCAATTAAATCAATTAATAATACCATTTTACGAGTGAGATAGTAAATTTTGAAAAAGTCGCGAAAGTAAATTCAAAATTTACATTTTTGCCAATAAAATATAATTGAAATTGAAGTGAAATTTCCTCATAAATTCACGTAATATTCGTAAAATCAACATTGCAATAAAATAAATACGCAATTACCGTCAATTAAATATACAATAAATTTCTCAATTTACTTTTTTCATTTTACTGTGAAAAAAAAAAGAGAAGAAAAAAAATTAATTAGGTGTTTTTTTTTTTTTCAATAGGAAACACAAAAGGTTGATTAATTGACAAATTAAAATTATTTTCAAATTTTTTTTTTTCTTCTCATATTTATTATTATTGCATACTGTTTATGTTAGTAATATTACTCAGGTATACGTGCCAAGTAGCAACTTAAATGTATGATTGCGTGATTTTTTTTCCTTTTATTTCAATATTTTTTTTTTTTTTTCATCTTTCATCTCATCCGTTATCAGTGACGGATTAAGGTAGGTAGGTAGGTAATGTACGCTTAAATTTTTTTTTTTTCATTATACATAAGGGGTGTATTTATAAGTATATAGCATATTTCGGTAGAACGTCATTCTTAACATCTACGATTTTTTTTTTTCATTTTTTTTCCATTATTTTTCCATCATTTCATCACTTCGGGCAATAAATAAAAAGTTTAAACATCATTTGTTTGAGAGGGGAGGGGGAGGAGGGAAGGGTATTATTATTTTCTCATTGAAACAGTAAATTCATTATTTACCGTTTTATTATTACTTTTTTTTTTCCTTTTTCTCTCAATGCAATTGCGTTTTGCGTCTTTTGCTTCGGCCCCGAAAATTAAAAATTACAATTACACTTCTATGTTTTTTTTTTTTTTTTCATCAATTACTATAGAAAAAAAAAAAGGATTCTCATTGAATTCATTATCCCTATAAAATGTCCAGTCCGGGATAATTAAAATTCGCATCGAAAATAGAAATTTAAATAACAACTTCAACTATCTAAGTAAAACGGAATTTTCTCGATTACTTTTTTTTTTTTTTTTTTTAATGTTATGAAAAAAGAGAAAAAAGAACGAGATATGTTGTAATATTTAATTAATTATACAATTATCATTATTACGATTACACCGAGAGCTTAGTTAACTTACTGTTATCTACAGTCTCACAATATTATCATTTCCATTAGTTTTATTATTTTTATTTTTTTCTCTTTTTTTTCTCTCTTTTTGAGGAAAAGAGAAATCAAGTGGAGAAATTGCACTCAGTTCATCTAATGCTCTCGGGGCAAGGACATTTTTCATTTGTTTTTTAATTATTAAATAAATTAGAATAAAAAATTTATACAATTTATCAATTAAATTAAATGAAAATTCAATCCCAGAGAGTCACAGAATTTTTTTACATCATCAAACATTTTACAATTATTTCATTTATTATTTCCCCTTAAACTGTGAATAAAGCCTATTTATTAATTGTTTTTTGCACTAATTCAACTAGTTTTGCGACTATTGCAAAAATAAATGGATTAAAAAAAAGAGAAATTATTTATTTAATTAATTAGTGGAAAAATTATACATGACTCTCTGAGACAGTATTTTCTCGATAATTTAAAAAATAATGAACAAAAAAAAAAAAAATTACACGACTCGTCGAAGTAATTTTCATTATTACTTTTTTTTTTTTCTTCTTTTTACTTTTGTGTTTGGAAATTTTTTTTAATGATAAAAATAATTCATAAATACAAATTGAATTTAATGCAATAATACATTTATTGAACCTGCCGTGCGATACTGCGTCTTTTATTTACAATTCAGCACAAACGTTTGCTTGGCGTTTTTTTTTTTTTTTTCATTTTTTTTATTATTTATTCTTTTTTTTCATTCCTATTATTTATTTTTCTTTGCGCGTTTATTTTTTCCCATTCGATATTTATCGGGATTATTAAATTTTTTTTTTTTTACCTTCTTTATTTTATTTATACTGTGAGGATTGTGTTTGGATGCTGTTTTTTCTTTATTTCTTCTTTAATAATTATTTTCTTCTGTTGATTTTTTTTTTGTCGTGGGTGCGATTAAATGATTCAAGACGAAATAATGTGAACTCTACCCTCCGAAAAAATTACTACTGAGCTTTTCTTTTTTTTTTTAATTTGATAAACCTAAGATGCAACTATTTTTTTTTTTCATTTATTTTCTATTTTTTAAAACTGGTTTTCTCTTTTATTTTACGTGGGGTAAAGGAAGCATTATTCACGATTTTTTCATTATTTTTTTCTTTTAATTCAACCCTTTGTTCGGTTTTTAATCTGCAGGCTCTCATTTTTTTTACCAATGAATCGTTTATCTGTCATGTGCGATTTTTTTTTTCTAATTTCACCAGATTAATTAATTTTATTTTCTTCGATTATTCATTGTGCACGTTGAAAAAAAAAATTTTGTACCAAGAAAATTGCCTTTTAACAAAATTTCTATACCTATATAGATTGAATTTTTCTGGAGTGAAGTGGATTTTCTTCAACTAAGAAATTTTGAATTTTATTAAATTTTTTTTGTATTAAATTTTCTTGCAACAAAATTGTTTTTTTTCTCAGTGCAATACTCATGATTTTAAAATAGAAATGAAGTGAAATGAAGAATTTATCAGAAGAAGAGATCTTTTTTGCAGTCAATAAAATTTTCTGCAAAAAAAATCTCACGTTTTCCTGTAAATTCGTAATTTTCCGAGATTTTCGCAGAATTCACTTCGATACTTATTTTTTTTTTTTCATGAAAATTCTGTTTTTTTCTTCCTTTTCTTCATGAAACAAAGAGTCGAGTACACAAGACTAGTTATTGTGGCATAAATTAATAATATAGTTAATTAGCTTTGATGTCGGGCCTCATTTTAAATAATCATCATCTTTTCTTCTTATCTTCCTCAATTTCTATACAAACGAACGTTCTCCAAAAACCTGCTCATAGAGTGTCATTTTATCCTGCATTTGTGTATGTGGGTGTTATGTGTTTATGTGTATTCTCTCTTTTTTTTTCATTTTTCATTGAAAATTTCTACAATTGCGTCCTACCACCAAGAGTTCGTGATTATCTAGATCTAAAATGATCTTTCGATGGAAAAAAAAAAAGTTAAAGGAATTCCATAATTTTCTCTTCTTTTTTTGGTAAATGCACCCCAGCAGTAACCGTATCGATATACATATATCAATTTATATATATATATATAATATATATATATATGTATATATATATCCTTTATATATTCATTTTCATGTTCACTATATCAATATTAGCGTACTAGATACTTTTTTGTGTTTTTTTTTATTTTTTATTCATTTTTCCTTATTTCTTAAGTATGTAATATAGTTTATTTATTTATTCTTCTTGTTTAATTAATTTTTATTTTTTTTTCATCTTTTTTTCCTTATCTCTTCTTCACAGAAATATCAAAATGTGGAAATGAAGGTTTTTTTTCTCTTATTTCTCTCTTTCTCTCTCTCTCTCTTTCTCTCAACTTTAATTGATTCTCAGAGCTCACGTTCTCATTTTATTAAGTATTTTTAATTTATTAATTAATTTTTTTCCATTCTTCGTTTTTTTTTTTTTTTTTTTTTCCTTTAAATTCTCGTTCTCTTTTATCATCTCGATTTAATGAAAAAGAAAAGAAAATAAAAAAACAAGTTCAACTTCCTACGAACATGCCATTCAGGGTATTACCGGTGGTGGATCGATCCAAACGGAATTTAATTATTGTTTCTTTGGAGTTTTTTTTTTTTTTTTTCATCTTCTTCTTTTTTTTACCTTCATTTATTTATTTATAAAAAAAAGAAACGCGTGACGTGCAAACACTAGAGCGAACATTTGAGGTGTGCTACCGGTGTTTGCACGACAGCACGACTTTTTCTCATCATTTATATCTTCAATTTCTTTTTTTTTTTTTTTTTAATTTATCATACACACACTCGACTCATGCATACACTGGTTTATTTTTTATTATTTATTTTTAACGTTTTTCTGCAAATTTTTCAGTAATTTTTCTCTTTTCTTTCTAATTTCAAGAATTTTTCCAACGTCGAAATTTTGAAGTTTTTCTTTTTTTTTTCACTTATCAACTGGTCACGATCTACGGGACTCATTAAACAATTTTTTTTTTTTTTCTTTGGAAGGCACTTACTACTTTTTTTTTCTTCATTTTTTATACAATATTTAATTTTATTCTCTCAATCAATTTTTCAGGAAACTTTCACACACTCGCTCGCTCTCGGTCTCGCAATTTAATCGTTTAAATTTAGTTTTTTTTTTTTTTTTTTCTTCTGTTCTTTTTTCATTTCTTCTTTTAAAGTTCTTTTTTTGAACACATTTAAGCCTAGATTGTAAAAACCGTATCCGTCTTTCCGTTTAATTTTAATTTTTTCTTAATTTTTTGTTTTTTTTTCATTTATTAATTTAAAGCATTTTGCCGGAAATAAGAATGCTCGGGGTTTTTTTTATATCTCAAATACGTATACGATATTAACAGGACATCGAACGGCCTGGGAATTTGCTTTTTTTTTTTGTTATTTTCACATTTTTTTTAAAATGAATATCTCAATGGCTAATTTCCTCATCGATCGTTCGCTTTTTTTTTTTTAATATTAAATTTTTTTAAAATTTTTTTCCTTTTTTTTTTGGTAATTTTTGCCCAAAAACTTTTGTATCAAGAATATCATTTTTTAATATTAATTACCATCGTGCTAATGAGAACGAATTTGACTTGTTATCACTTTTCTTTTTTTATTTATTTTTTTTATTTTCAACGCAGAATTAGTTTAGTAATTGAATGAAAATTAATTACACACAATTCAAATTTTTTCTTAAATTTTAAATTATTATTTTTTATTCATCTCGAGAAGTAAAAAAATAGAAATGGTAATTTTTACTTTTTTTTTTTTTTTTTAAACAGTTTCATCTTACTTTTGTAAAATTTGAAAGAAAAAATTACTAAACTAATTTCAACGTTAATTAATCAATTTTTAATTAATTTTCAGTTGATAATTTTGTTTTTTTTTTTTTTTTTTTTTAAAAAGGAGAAAATTACGACCGAGACGCGCGAGAACTTTCTTTACTGTCAATTCCTAGACGAAATAAGGTTTTTTCTTTGAGAAAAAAAAAAAAAGAAGAAGTTTTCGAAAATAAAAAGCCAAAAACAAGTTTCTCATTGAGATTTTTGTTTTTTTTTTTCATTTTCCTTACGAAGGCCACTTCGAATTGTTTTTTTTTTTAACACTAGAAATTTTTTCAAAGGGATTGGGGAATTTTATTTATTTTTTCTCTTGGATTGGAATTCGAGTGATCGAGAATTCCAGGGTCCCATTTTTATTGGCCGAAATAACGTACGGCGAAATTTGTCATTATTTTTTTTTTTTCTTTATAATTTTTCATCTTACACAATTTTGAAAAATAGCACGATCTCTCGAATAAACAAAGAAAGGCAAGCACGCGTCAATCATCACACACGAAATTCAAATCTCGTCTTCATTTCTCTCTATTTAATTTTTTTTTTTTCCCCACATTCAATCACACATATATCAAACATTCTCACTCACAAATTCATCAAAGATCCAGTCTACTTTTTATCATTTTTTTTTTTTACTCAATTTTTATTTTTCCATAAACATTTTTCATTTTTTTCATCTTTTTTTTTTCTCTTTTAATACCTAAACCTTAGAATTTTTATACTTGGCATACCCCAAATATGGCAGGAAGGCAATCATTACTTAAATAATTCGACTCTTTTTTTGTCAAAAACTTGTCGAGTTGTTGCACCTTTTATTTTTGCATCTTTTTTTCTTTTTTTTTTTTAACTATAATTTCACATATTCTCCTCGAAAAAGTCTTCATCTCCATTAAAATTTTTTACGCTTTTTTTTTCCTCTTTATTTTCTCATCATTCCTCATTATTATTCATTTCTACCCCATTTTCAATAAGATAAAGTGGCAAATTTTGTACATTTCTTCGCCTCTAAAAATTCATTTTTTAAATAGTGTTTTTTTTTTTTTTTATGTAAAAAGGGAAAAATAAAAATCGCCACATTTTTTTATTTTTTTTTTTGTTTCATTAATTAAAAAATTATGAAAAAAAAAATTCTAATTTTTTTATTTTCAATTTTTACAGAATTTGTAACACCAGTCGAAATGAATTAACGAATATTTTTTTTACAATAAATATGCGTGGACGTTAGATTGACTAGAAAATGACAATTACAGCTACAGCAATTTTTCAATGTCATTTTATGTAATTTTTTCATTCAATGCGAGAAAAAAAATGAAATATATCTCTTATTTCATTTTTATCTCCATTCATTTTTTTTTTTTTCAATACAAATTATTTATTTCGACTGGTGTTTATCTGAATAAAATTAAAGTGGCTAAATTAATTTTCTCAATTATAAAGAAAAAACAAAAAAAAAAGAAAGAGATTTTTTTTTTTTTTCATTCTATAGCATGCAACCGATTCTCTTCGAAAACTATTATACATTTGGCAT
This sequence comes from Aleiodes alternator, assembly GCA_963921955.1. Taxonomy (NCBI): domain Eukaryota; kingdom Metazoa; phylum Arthropoda; class Insecta; order Hymenoptera; family Braconidae; genus Aleiodes; species Aleiodes alternator. Next base: position 5,540,689 of record OY998112.1, read on the forward strand.
TAAACATATAATCCGTATTTGCGTACAATATAAATTACTTTTGAGTACGATTTTTCATGAATTTCATCCCATTCGACAAATTACTAATCATTAATTACTTATAATCTTTTTTTTTTTCTTTATGAAAAACGAGAAAGAAAAAACTCTTTCAATGGGAGAAATTTTGGCGCAAGTCCGGCAATCGACACGACTAAATTTTTTTTTAAATTTTTTTTCCATAATCCTAAGATCATAGCCTCATTCTATTTCACTTTATTCTTTAAATTATTAATCACTCAATTAATTCATTATTCTCCATATTACATTATTATTATAATCATAGTCACGTAAAAAGTGTTTTCTACAATTTTTTTTTTTTTTTTCAAAACACTCAAGGGAGGGGAAAAAATTTTCCACGAGACAAATAACTCTTTACAGTGCTCGTGATAGTTATTTCATTTCATTTTTTGATTACGCGTTTTTAATTAATTAATTATTATTATTATTTTCCGTTTTCTTTTCTTCATCTATTTTGAAGGAAAAAAAAACAATTGAGACTCTCAAAAGTTACAGTTTCTCCAATTATCGAAAAAAAAAAGAGAAAAAATAAAATCCATCTTTATTACATAATAATGCATGAATTTCTCAAAATTCAATGAAAAAAAAAAAAAAAAAATGAAAAAAAATAAAGAAAGAAATCTGTAACAATTGATATTATTTGAGCCTCTGCTTCTTTTTTTTTTTCGAATTCCAATGAATTCATTAAGTTTTCGCATTTTAAATTAATTACTTTATTTATTTAAATTTTTTTATTTTTCAATAAATAAAAAAAAAAGATGTTTTACTGCTCGCTCCTTGAATCAGTCAATGGTTCAATTTTAACTGGCACTTTGTCCTTATCCTTGTGTCCATGTGAACTCTTAACAAGATCAGCAATGTCCTCTTGAAATAAATTTTCTGGCCTAGGACTTACATAGCTACGTTGTGGCTTGTATGTCATACCACTGACACCAATACCAACTTCAACGCTGCTTGGTATGTGTGCTGGATCCATAAGTGGTGCTAGTGGACTAGCCAATGGACTACCCTCCATTGGGCTCTCTGGTGGTCCACCCGAGCCAGGACTTGGTAGTCCAAGGATCAAAGGTGAATTGCGATTATTATTTGTATTGTTGTTGTTGCTTGAGCCACTGTTATTGTTTAAGTGATGTTGGCTAACTTGAACGGCCGCTTGGAAGTTCGCTGATAAATTTGTAGCTATCATGTCGTGTTGATGGGACTGGGCTGCTGCTACCATGTTGCACATTTGATGTCGGAGTCCTGAAGCAAAAAAGTTCGTGGGATTATCAAGGGGAATAGAGGTAAAAAGGATGATTTTCATTGAATGCTTCAAAATAGACATTTTTTTCGATGATTCCATTGAAAAGCTGAGGAAATTTTAGATGGAAAACATGGGTTATAATCAATATTTCTTCATTTTTTTCAAAAAAAATAGTCTATAAATAGTTGAAAAATTGATTTTCGAAAATTTTGAACCACATGAATCGATGGGAAATGAGCTCAACTTTTATTTGAGATCAATCCCAGGATTTATCGATTTTCAAAAGAAAAATCTTTTCAAAACTTGGCTAAAAAGTAAATTTTTCCAAAAATTGAAGAAAAAAAAAATGTTCACAAATGTTTTTCACCTAAAATTTCCTCAGCTTTTCAATGGAATCATCGAAAAATTTCTATCATCAACATTTTTATAGATTTCAAGCGAGTTTCGCGATATAAAACATGAAAACTAACATGGGTCGTCTTTTTCTCTATTTCCAATGAATTTTATGGTGTAATAGTGTTGCCTCTATTTGAATATAGATAAATTATTTGGATCCGGACTGAATTAAAGTGTTTTCGTAAACTTAGAATGTGCATAAGTTTATTCAATAGTGTTGGCTTCAGTTAATTGTGAAATCGTATTGAAGCGAGAAATTATAACTCCTCGAGTTTTCAATTTCCATTCTGCAAAGTTGGTTGAATTACTTTTCAAGAGTATTAAGATTGTCTTTAAATACACGCAGGTGTTTCGGTAACGAAATATGTGTATGTGTTAATGAAGATAAGATAATAAATATGATTTTTCGGTGAATTAATACTGTTATTAGGCTGATTCTTTTATTGAATATAACGTGAAGTAATCTAAGTTCGTTGATTTTTAAGGCTTCCGTGGCGCAATGGGCAGCGCGTTCGGCTGTTAACCGAAAGGTTGGTGGTTCGAGCCCACCCGGGAGCGTTTAATTTTTTCATATTTTTCATAAATATAATTAGTGATTAATCAAGAAAACCCATTTCAATTCATTCAAATCTCATTGCCACCTCATTACAAGCACTCCTTGTCAATATTTCAAGTAGACTATATAAATTATGAAAGTGCTGGAGCTCATTCTATATTCAATTAATCACAAAGTCAATTAATAAAACAATAATTTCGACTAGACAGATAAATTATATTACTCTGGAATATCAAAATGTACTAAACTATTAATCAACTTGTTGTATATCATGTTCATGAAATATTTTGATAATTCTGCATTATTATGAATACTTTTAAAGAATTAAGCATTTGAATTAAATATTTTTTATGGTATGTCAATCAATTTTCGAAGAAAAATTGAGACATTGAGACATGATGGTATTTGCAATAGTGATGCAACACAAAAAAGTGACGGTCATTTGATCGTCATTTGATCGGTCAATTGACCGTCAATGACGGACCATTTTGGTCAAAAAAAATGACCAACTCGTGAATCAGAAAATTGACCAGAAATGGTTTTGATGGTCAGATTTCATCTAAATAGAGCTGATGATTTTTCTTTGTGGACCTCCTCTTTTGTGTATCAATCAAAGTCATTATATTTGAGACTGACTAGAGTCAAGAACATTCAGGATAAAAGTAATATGATAGAACGTTACGGAGATATATCTCTATCTGTAAAACAAGGGTAAACTGAATCTATTAGGATAAGTGCAGAATTTATGCAGAGTTTACGATTTGTTGAGAAAATAAAAGAATAATCCTTTGATATCGTTGTATTTGAATGTAATAAGCCTTTTTCTCTTAAAAAATATCATTCTAATAAAAGTGACAAAAAAAATGACCGAAGAACAAATTGACAGTCATTTTCCATCTATATAGCTGGATTTCATTACAGATTCTGGTTCATTATTCTTCAATTGAGTTTTTCAATCGCCGATATTCTACAAAAATTTAGAAATACCGTCAATGGCCCAATTAATGCCATCGGCCCGATTAATGCCACTTTTCATACATTTTCATGATTATTGAACTTATTTGAATTCTCAACTCTAAGTAATTGATAACAGTGGCTAGAAAAAAATTCTGAGGACACCGGAAAATCAAAATATCCGATATTTCTCTACAAGATATATTTTTAAAATTAATCCGTTGAATGCGACCAGTGTGCTCAGCAAAATAAAGCCCTGAAGCTCTTCATGTGTGTTTAGAGTGCCTCATCAGTTAAATGTATGATATTGAGAACATTGAAGTATTTAATAAATCGAAAATTGTATTGATTGTTAGCAAAATCATTGGACTTTCATATAAATTGACGAATAATTTACAAATAACGACCAGTGATGGAAATTAATTGATGGCAATTATTGGGACCCTCTATCGCAGAAATCAGGCCATGGTGGCATGAATCGGGCCATGGGCAAAATATTTTCAAAAATACAAATTAAATAATTTTCATCATTAATTCAAGAAAATAATTAATGTAAATGATAGTCCAGACCCTAAATTCTTTCGAGGAAAAATCGAATTTGAATTTATGATAAGATATAATTTTTTTATGAAAGATATGAGGCAGAATAGGTCTCTTGGTGGCATTAATTGGGTCATTGACGGTACTGCACTTTTGGAAATAGATGATTCTTTGAGTATTTCCATTGAATTAAAATAAAATCATAAAAATGACATAAAAAATGACCGAGAATAAAATTGACCGTCAATATTCATCTATATAGATGGATTGTGATATTTATTTCTCCTGACTGACCATTTGAATTTCTGTCAAGTCAGGAATGGTCACGAAATGGTCAATTGACACCTGACCTGACCAATTTCAAAATTGACCGTCATTTTACATCTCTAATTTGCAATGTCTTTGCATAAATGGCTAGAGGCGTTGAACCAGAATTCTCGATATTTATCAAAGTGGCAAAGAGGTTTTTGGGGTGAGAGTGTGTGTGTTAGGGAGAGTTTTCGAGAGAGAAAATATCGCTGGCAATTACCTTGGGCGACCGCTGCAACCGCAGCAGCCGCAGCGGCACCAGGGCTCACCGCCCCTTCTGGCCCATTGCACGCGTAATTCGCTAGGCTTGGATACATTGGATTTGGCTCGTCCTTGACGATAGAACCGTCACGGAATACAACGGCTCTGATAACACCACGGATGTGCTCGTCAGGCCATACACCAAGTAGAATCCTCTGGGGCCTTCCTCGTCCTTTTGGCCGTAAATCTGATTAATTGAGAACCGGAAATTATGAAGAAACAATGAATTAATTTGTAATTAGTTTACATGTTATTTTAATAAATTCAGTAGTTGAGAGGTAAAACAAGATAAGTCTCTTTTGTTTGCATCAAGTTTTTTCGAAAATACCTTAGAAAATAACCGGGAAAGAGTAATTTTGCACAGAAATTCTTTTGTAATTCTTGAAATTTCCTACAAAAACAGATGAGTAATATCACCTTATCTCGCTTAGTTTCCGAGATATTTCCGTTGAAATGGCCTCAAAGATGAGTCAATTTATCCTGTTTTAGCTTTTTACTACTGAATTGATTGACTTTATTGTGCAGCAATAATTATCAGCAATTTGAAGAAAAAGAACGTTGAATTTGATGTTTTTTTTAAATGTTTTTTTAACGGGTATTGATTAGTAACTAATTGCACTTTCACAGGTTCATCGTGACTTTTGGATCATCTTTTATTTATATAAAAAATTGAAGGTAAAAATCTGAATTGAATTACTGAAAATTAAATCATGAATACAATATGTTTAACAGTCAATAATAACTGATTTTATCATTTTCTTTCAAGATATTAAATTAATAATTGTGCATCTTGATAAGGTTTTCGCTAAGTAATCGAAACATTGATGCTATTTTCTATGTAGCTTCAAGTTTAATAAATTAACTCCGATTTTTTTTTTCGGAAAATTGTTGATTTCAATTAATTTGATTGATTCAATTCTTTAATTTGACTGATTTATTTAATTATTTAGTTTCAACCCTGACGCGATAATATAATTTTCAACTACGATAACCTGAATGAGTTGGAAGTTTAAATACTGAAGCAAATTTGAGAATTTTCTCCATTCAAGTTCAGATGAAATTCTCATGAACGAACGCCTATATGACCAAAATTGCTGTTAAAGTGATGTCACGAAAGAGATAATTAACAAATTAAGCGTTGACTTAAAAAAAAAAGTCGTTAATTTCTTTCAATAAAATCATAATAAATAGTCAGAAGAAAAAACCAAATAATTTTTATGTAATTTTTTATATAAAAGGGAACATAAGTGCGCAAAATTCGTGTAAAATCTTCTCTTGCACTTTAATAATTGAGAAGTTAACTTTGAAAGTCAAAAATAAGATATTCTCAAAGTTTAATTGCTAATTCTCTATTAATCTGGAATTAATAATTAAGAATATTCATTTGGTATTCTTCGAAAGTTTGGGATATTTAAAGATATTCAATGAATTTCGAATAAAATTGGAATTTTTCATGAATTTCGAATTTTCCGGGATAATTTTCTTTTTGCACAAAAGTGAACGGAGAAAATGCTACTAATGCTATTAACCCTCTGTATTCGTGTGACCAATAAAACAACGAATTAAAGCAGACCTCTGGAAGTAAATACAATGGCCGTCAAATGGTGTAACTACGTGAAAACACTACGGTTCGCCCTAATGCGTTCAACAAACGAGCGCTACTGTGTCTGTAATTGGGTCTTTTACGAGCGCAGCTAAATTCAAATGTAAACTCCCATAGGTTTGGACATCGTTCACAGTCATCATCTCCTGCAGTTGTGGAAGATTAGAGAATAGAGGGGGGGGGGCTGATAATTATTCTGCACGCACAATAAAGTCATTTTTTTTTAATTTTAATTTTTTTTTTTTTGATAATCTTCAACTGAAAGTTCTTCTTTCTTTAAATGAGGAAAAAAAAAAATAGAAAATTGCAACTAACACTCACCGGCTCCGCCATCGGAGCTGGGTCCAAGCATGTTGTGTACACGATTCGCGTACAGAACGAATGTTGGATATGGAATATCATATTTTCTGTGAACAAAATAATTATTTCAATTAATTTGATTATTCACTGAAAATAATTGAAAAACAGTGCGCAGATTTTTTTGCAAATATCTTTGGCGCGAGTTGGTTGAGGGAAAAAAGTCAAGATACCTTTTTTGTGGGAAATTTCAAGGGCTACAAAAAAGGTGTCTTGAGATTTTCTTCTAACTCTAACAGACTTTAAGATAATCTCAAAATAACCAGCTTCTTCTAATTTGAAGATAAAAGAATTTTTTTTAAGGTCTAAATTCAATGTAATTAAATGAATATTCTGGATGTTGTGGATGAAAATTAATTGTATTCTTTTGAAACATTTTATTTTCAAACATGCGACGTTTTGTCAGTGTTATTCTGACATTATCAGACAACCTACGTGTTTGCAAACAGATATATAATTTGAAATTCATATCAATTTCGATAAGTAATTATGAATAAACATAAATAAATATAGGGGAAGGTGGGGCAAAATAGACACACCTAAATTTTTCGGCAAATATTATGAAAAACTCTTGAAATTAATAGAAATATTGGCGGTACATTATTTTTGATGATTCCATTGGAAAGCTGAGGAAATTTTAGGGAGGAAACAAGTGCCGGAATTAATTTTTTTGAATTTTTCACGATTTTGCAATTTTTTGAGCATTTTAGAGGGGTAAACCCTTCCTTTTTTTGAAAATTTTCAGTTGTTTGAGGATATCTCCGGTTCTCTTTGTCGTAGCGTAAAAATTCCGACGGGAGGTGAAAGGTGAGATTATTTGCCATCGATTTATAGGGTTTTTAATTTAAAAATATTGATTTTCAAGGTATTTATGGGCATTTATGTGGAACAGTTTTGTAAAACAGTTTTTGTCCTATAACTATCCCAAAAATTGATATTTTTGAATTAAAAACCCCAAAAGTTGATGGGAAATGAGCTCACCTTTAATTTGAGACCAGCCCCGATTTGCTACGACCAATAGAACTAGAGATATTCGCAAAAAACTGACAATTTTCAAAAGAGGAAGAGGCTTTCATCCCTCAAAATGCCAAAAAATATCGAATTATCAAAAAAATCGAAAAAAATAAATCTGACACTCGTTTTCCGGCTAAAATTTCCTCAGCTTTTCAATAGAATCATGAAAAAAAATCCATCTCCAACCGTTTCATTACAGTGTCGATTTTGCCCCACTCTTCCCTACTTTAAACTGATGTAGGAACACATAGTACCGAATAAAATTATTACGTCTGACATATATAAGTCAAAAAAATTCAGATTCTGATAAAATGGTTTTCATTAAAAAATTGATTTTTTTAATTACCTTGCTGCTTGACTCAATGACAATCCCTCTTTGAGTACACTGAAAATCGCCTCAGCCATAGTCTCAGGCCTCCATGATTTCAATGGTCCACGTTCACGAAAGCGCAGATTATGAACAAGTCCAGAATTAGTATTCCAACATTTTTGCCAAAGTGATTGAAGTTGATACTGGTAGCTGTCTGCTGGAACATCCCCCCGTGGGACAAAAAAAACGGGGGAAAAATTTCATTAGAAGAGAAATTCATTGATTTTATCCAGTTTATTAAATAATAATTATCAAAACACAATTAATTTCCCAAAAACCCAATTTTTTTTTTGTTTTCTCATATTTATAATACCTTCTGATGAAATTCATCTGGAAAAAACTAAAAAAGGAGATAAAAAAGGAGAAAAAAACACACAAGCAATTAATTCCAATAAATTGTGGGTGAAAAAAAACATATATATGTATAATTGGGTCAATTAAGGGTCAACGTATTGTATTCTTCAAGTGATACAATAGTTACAAAAAAAAAGAGACATATTTAACAGCTTAATTATTGTTTATAATTAACAATAAAAAGGAAGATAGAACTTAGATTATTAGATTAAATAATAATTAATAATTAAATTAAATCGCAGATTTCAGAGGAAAATTCTTTACCTCGTTAATATCGACAATAAACTTTTCACCAAATTGGTTCAACAAAAAATTATCAATAAGAGAAAAAAGATGAAAATAAAACACAAAATAATGAAGCAATTATAAAGTTATTTCGAGGGTTTTTCAGTGATGTAAGATTGGCATTTGTCCAGAACGAGAAAGGAAAAAAAAATTACTTCAAGCACCCGCAATATTGCCCCTCGTGAATGGCCTCAATTCGCAACGATTATTTAATAGTTTTAGGTTTTATTGGATCTAATTAAGCCTACCTCCAATTCAATGATTAATACAATTAATTGAAAATCACATACACATTGTCTATTTTCGAATCGCTTCTATCTTTGGAACAAATAAACGAAATTACTCCTTAGTAGGCTTTTATTAATTGAGGGGAGTTTTTTTTCTTCATTCTTTTATTTGTTAATTTTTTAAAGTTCAATTGAACATTTTTACGTTTTTCATCGGGCTTTTTGTTTCTCTTATCTTTAATTTTTTGTTCAGCCATTGGCTCTAATGAACAATTGAAGCACCAGCTGAATTGATCTCTTAATTTAATTAAATTCAACAATTTTTTCTCATTATTTTTCGTAATTAATTATGGAATTGAGTATTTCTTTAATCATTTACGCGGTTTTAAAATGTGAAATTCTAATCATCGGCAAATTCTAATCATTTGATGAAAATGATTCTCATTTATTCTCGTCTAGAATTCAATTTACAATTCTTTTTAGATTACAAAAGCATATGGAATTCAATTCCTTTGAGCAATTGACTTAAACAGTGTAAAAAAAAAACGTTATAAACTAGCACGGATGAATGATTTTCTTGGAAAAATTAACATTCAACCATTTGAAAAATATAGATTTTTTTATCTACAAATATTTATCAATTTTTCTAAAGGCACGAAGATTTATTGATTAAACAATTAATTGTTTTTCGTTAATTATTTCAGTGGTGAAGAAATAGTCTGAATATCACTTGTTTATTTTTGAAGGCACTCGAAAACAACAAGTTTTCGGGGAAAATGTAAAGAGACCTTTTTTGAAGAGCGTAAAATTCTCTACAAAAAAGGATTCTTGACTTTTCTTCCTAAACCCAATAGTTTTTGAGATACTTTCGATGGAATGTAAAGAAAAAAAGCATGAATTTTTGCTAATTCAACTTCACCACTGATTAAACAAAAAAAAATATAAAAAAATCGTCATTCATTGTCATTTTCATCGTTGAAATAAAGCGAAACAATGGAATGTTTTTTACAAAATGCCCACCACCATCTAAATCCAGACAATCCAGTAAAAATAAAACCTGGATCTCTTCTTCTTCTCAATTTTTCAACAAAATTTAATATTGAATTTAATGATTTTTTCGTTCTTCGATTGTATGGACTAACTGTAATGTCACAACAAAATTCAAGTACAGCATTCTCTTCACTTGTGTCAAGACCAGCCTCCTCAAGTACCATCATTCTCTTTGATTTTCCAAGTATATTATCGTAGAGTGTACCCTTTGGAATTCCATACTTTGTTGATGCCTGTGTGAAGCGCATTTTTTGGGTAACAACAGCCTCAATTGCTTCTTGTAGATCATGACGTGTCCATGTTGGTGCCTTCAGCTTCAGCAGCGAATATTCAGCTAGAATACACACAGCGAGAATACTTGGGGATTTTTTTTTAGATATATATATTGTTCTTAAAATTTGATTATTTAGATTTTTGATTGCTGACTATTGTTGATGGTCGAATTTTGTTTTTTTTTTGTTTTTAATTGGAAAGAAAGATTATTTTTGAGGGGAAATTAAAGTTTATTTTTCTTCATTTTGATGATAAAGAAAAAAGGCTTGCACGCTTCTTGCAATTAAAAGCAGTTATACCTTGGGATTTATGTGCGATACAGTTTGCTGGGTTTTTATCATAGGGCTTGATCCTACAGAGGCATAACTCGTGATGGAACTACGAAAATCCGGGTCACGTGTTCGATTTTTATCAAAAAAATGAAGGGATCGATATGAGATGGAGGAAAAAAGGGGGTTTTTGGGGGATATCTTTGGAAAGGGTTGCGATAGAATTTTTCTGATGATTCCATTGGAAAGCTGAGGAAATTTTAGGTGGAAAACATGGGTCAGAGTTTATTTTTCGGATTTTTTGGAAAATTCGATTTTTTTTTATCGAGATTTGAAGGGTAAATCCTTTCCAAAATTGGAAATATTCAGTTTTTTGAGGATATCTCTGGTTCTATTGGTCGTAGCACATTGGGGTTGTGCGCAAATGAAAGCTGAGCTCATTTTCCATCGATTCATGTACTCCGAAATTGATTTTTATTAATTTTTCAAGGAATTAAAGGTCATTTTTTGAAAATCCATGTTATAAAGTTTTTGGTCTATAATTTTTGGAAAAATCGTTAAAAATCAATTTGTGATCACATGAATGGATAGAAAATGATCTCACCTTTCATTTGCGCTCAACTCCAATGCGCTAGGACAAATAGAACCGGAGATATCTCCGAAATAGTAATTTTTTTCAAATTTTCTAAAAAATTCCCTTCAAATCTTGACTCCAAAAACCGATTTTTTAGCAAATTCAAAAAAATTAGTTCCGACACATGTTTTCCATCGCAAATGTCCCCAGCTTTCCAAAGGAACCATCAAAAAAATTCCATCTCCCCCCATTCCCCCCCAAATTCCATTTTTCCCCATTAATTACCTCGAAACCCCAAGAGCCCCACTTCAATAGTAGCACCCACAAATAAAAAAGAAATAATACTAATTATAAAAAAAAAAAAATCACAAACTACAAGTGGGTAATGTCAAGTGTTCCTGAAGTGTTTGAAATTTTATCCAGTTGTGGAGGGGGATGAAAAAAAAAAAAATAATCACAAAGTTTTGTAAATGAAGGATGGAAAGCCACCTGTTGGTCCACCGGAAAATCCCAGTCTCTTTATTTTTATTTCGCCTATTTCTGTATATTCCATTCACGAGCCAAAGCAATAGGTTTTTCCTTTTTTTTTTTTTTTTTTTATAAAAAAAATGCATAAATAAATAATCTCAACAAATAAATGTAAAAAAAATACCCCTGAATGCGCAAATGATGCAATTAAGTCGTAATTACGTGGATGAAAAATAGACGACGATTTAACAACATAATCAGACACGGTTATTCATTATTATTTGTAAGTCTCTTTCTCTCGCATTTTTTTTTTTTTCCTTTTTTTTTTTACGAATCAGCGTAAGAAAATCTCGCGCATGTTATCACAAGTGCCATTAAAAGTCCGTACCTCCCGTTGCGATACATATAAAGGTATTTCTATCTAAATTACATTCTATATTAAAAGCAAAATGCATTTCTATGGCTTTATTATTGCCCCCTAAAAATGGTTTCATTTAATGACGACGATTTCTCCCGTATTTTAACACATTTTCACTCATTTAAATACATTAATACTTCATTCTTGCGGAAAAATTTAAATACAGATGATTGTACGCTTTTTTTATGAGTGGAATGGGAGAAAAAGGGCGGAAAAAAGGCGAAAAAGGGGGTAATTGAGGATTTTTTAAGTTTCGAAATTAAAATTTTGTATTTTACGATCATTTGTTTTTTTTTTTTTTTTGTAGAAATATTTAATGGAAAATTTTTCCGAAATTGAAATTTTGTATTTTGCGATCATTTTTCATTGAAGTTTTTTGGAAAATAAGCGAGAAACGCAATTTTTTCTATGGAGACCTTTTTTGTAGACAATTTTAAGAGCTACTAAAGGTTTCCACAGAAAAAATACTTATTTCGCAATAGTTAATGAAAAATTTGGGCGGAAAAACTAGTTTTTTTCGGTTAAATCGAGGGAAAAATTCAGTTTTAATGATACAATGATGAAAAAAAAAATCGATTCGCATTTTCTCTATCTACCGCAATTCTGCATTAATGCTGAACCTCTTGACCCCCTATAGTCTCTAACTACAAAGCTACAGAATGCAATCTATCATCTCCTCTGCATTCGAGTTACTCGAATGACACAATGATCATCAGTTATTGGTAAAAAAAAAAGGAAAAAAAAAACGTCAAGATTTCATAAACAGAGATGGGGAAAAAAAAGAGTAAATATCCTGGAACATTTTTCATTCGCAATTCTATGCTAATCGCAGTTAGCACAAGACAAATGATGTCTTTTTTATGGTTTAAAAAAAATGATAATAAGAATTTTAATTGACCTATTCAAACTGAGAATAATGATTAATTTTTTTTTTTTTTTTTGTGGAATAATTATTAATTATTCCGGTAATTAAATAAATAAAAACTCACCTGATATATTGGAGGTGGAGGCACCGAGCCAAGCGTGGGAAGACTCCAACAACTTGGCCTGTAACAAAAAATTAGAGAAAATTCATTAATTTATGGAGAATTAATTATTTTTATTTGAAAAAAAAAATTATTTTCAGAATTTTCGAAATTTTTTTTTAGTAATTTGCGAATATTTCAGAAACTATTAGGTTTAGAGGAAAATGTCAAAAACCCTTTTTTGAAGAGAATAAAATTTCCCACAAAAAAGGTCTCTTGATATTTTCTCCTAAACCCAATAGTTTCCGAGATTCTTTTCAAATGAAAGAGAGTTTGAGAAAATGTTAATTTTTTCATTAATCTAAAATAATTGTTTTTAAATTTTCCCGCGAAATCTTAAAGTTCTCATATTTGCAATAGTTTCGAGTGGCCAAAGAGTTTGTGCCCTTCAAGACTACCACAGGATTAATTGCATCCCAGAATAATTAACGCATAAAGCAAGCACCAGAAGGGAAACAACTTTCCTAATATGTGGCGGCTTTTTTCCAGTCAAAATGAAAAGAAAAATATGAGTTGGGGAAAAAAAAAGGAAATTTTAACTGCTTCGTTTCTACGAACGAAAATAACCACGAAAGACACACGCAAAGTTGGCTCATTTTGAAAGTTTTTCCCTTGCACTTTTTTTCATTCTGTTCTGAAATACACTATACTGTATTTTTCGTATTTATCCACAGACTTTTTCCTCAAATGAATTTTTGAGGGTCTTCAAGGGATTTACACAAATGCACTCATTTCCTTTCATTTCCTTTTTTTTTTTTTTATTACGAAAACTCCAATTTTCATTCACTTCATTTGAAACTTTTTCAGCTGTTTACTCATTTCTCTTCTCAATTATTCAGAAGTTCTCGAGAGCTTTTTTTCAAAATTTGTTTATTTAAAGAAATTTAAGGCAAATAGACAATAAAATATTAGTGTAAAAAAAATGTTTCAGAGTGAAACTATTCAGGATTTTTTTTCAATGTCAAGAATTTTATTAAAAAATCTGAAAAAATTTGAGAAGGTGCTCCAGCATGTCAACATTATTATGTAATTTTTTCAAAATTCCACATCATTTTGCCTTTTTATGAAAAAGAAAATTCAAGGAAAAAAAGTTTTTTCCACCAATTACCCTCTCCAAAAGAAGAATATTTTCCAAAAAATGAAGAACTTCATGAAAAAATCTGAAAAAATTTGAGGAGATGCTTCGGTATATTCACACTATTGTGTAATTTTTTCAAAATCCCAGATATCTTCGCCACTTAATACGAAAAAAACCGAAGAAAAAAATCTTTGCCACCAATTTTCCTCTCCAAAAAATCGAGAATTCACGATTCCCCCATGATTGAATAATACAATAAAACAAAAGTATCGGTGGCAATATATTTCCTCCATTTTTTTTTCCACCACTAGTAATAAGTGGTACACATGCAATAGAAATGGACTGGAATATCAGAGTGGCTGCTGCAATTTTCTCGTCAATGCCTACGTCAAGTACGTCATGTACACGTCTCGCAGTGAACAAAAAAGAAAAAAAAAAAAAAAAAAAAAAAAAAGGTAACGAAGATAGAGAAAACGAGGAAGGAAAAAAAATAAGTATCATGTGTATATATATATGTATGTGTATGTGTGCATTTCTCGGGACACGAAACGATGAAAAATGCAGGCGTTATATACTCTCCCTTCCGCTTTTCTTCCATTTCACTCATTCTCCCTTTCTTCGTACTCTCTTTTTCTCCTCTTTTGCATCAATTCTTACCCCCTCGTGTACGCATCAATACCGTGTATTAGTTATAGTGACGAAAAAAAGAGACACAATAAAACATGCACTCTGTGAATTGGCTACTGTTCAATAATTCTTTGTGTGGTTTTGACGAGAAAAATATTGGGTGCGTGTGTGCATTCGTGCATCGATGACTTTTCTTCTCTGCTATTTTGCAGAAATTACGGACAATGATACGGTAGTGCTTTCTTTTTTTTTTTTTTTTATTCCGGACTTTTTGTTGCGTCATTTTGACTATTTCTGGGAGGGACGATGATTGTTGCGGTTATTATGTGTCTAGACAGCTCAATATTCCCCCAAAAAAAAGTGCACCCCCCCCCCCTCATTTAATTGAATTATAAAATGATGAATTTCTAGAAAATTCCTGGAAACCTCCGATTTTCCGGAAAAAAAGGAAATTTTTTAAATTAAATAATTGAATTTTTCCACATGACGATGAAAAATCCTCTTTAAAACAATTTTCCTCTCACAGAATTTCGTCAAAGTGTCTCCATTAGCTCAATTTCCCATGAATAAAAAGGAGGAGGGGGGGAAATCATTACAACCCCTTTTTTTTTACATCTCCGTCAAAAATTTTGCAGAAGTAAAACGTAAATTTCACGTAATTCGTTTATATCACTCGACATTTTACATGAATTTTTTCATTTTTTTTTTTTTTTTATTACTTCTCTCTTCATTCAATTTATTAGATTTAAAGCCAAGTTAATTCTGACAAATATTTGCTATGAAGGATATATATATAGGCTTCAGGATTTCAGTCAACACAGAGGCAAATGCTTCAAGGGCGGAGAGAACACGACTAACGTCGTAATAGTAATGGCGGGTTTTAACATTGAGGAGATGGTTTTAGTATGGGTATGAAGAGGAAGAGTTATTCCCCTTCTATCTCCATCCCTCCCCTCCCCCTACTTTCACTCTACAAAACTCGCTCACTCACTCACTCTCTCACGTCGTTCGCCTGGCAATGCACCCCAGGGGCAAATTTCTAATCGGATTACTGTGGATTAGCAAAGTTCGTTTGTTCTAATGAAATTCGTCTAAATTAACGTCCAGACTGTGTGCGCGTAACTGAGGATATCGTATCCCTGGCCAACGAGAGCCACATTCTTTTAGTTCTTTTTCCTCAACATTAATTAACCATCTTCCAGCAAGAAATTTCAAGAAAATAAGAAAGAAAAAAAAAATCTTTTATTAGAGTTCAATAAAGTTTGTTGAATCAGGATAATATTTGATTTTCGAGGATTTCTGCATGAAGAAGGAGATATATGAGATGAATATATATGTCAAAGGACATTCGTGAAATATACACAGAGAAAAATGCTTTCTTAATTTAAGAATGTGCAGGTCACTTAAATTAAGAAAGAAAAGTCACTTGATTTAAGTCAGAAAACTCACTTGATTTAAGTGACTTTTACTTTCTTAAATTAAGAAAAAAAAGCTATTTGATTTGAGTGAGAAAAGTCACTTAATTTAAGTGACTTTTACTTTCTTAAATTAAGAAAAAAAAGCTATTTGATTTGAGTGAGAAAAGTCACTTAATTTAAGTGACTTTTACTTTCTTAAATTAAGAAAAAAAAGCTATTTGATTTAAGTGAGAAAAGTCACTTACACAGAGAAAAATGTTTTCTTAATTTAAGTGAGAAAACTCACTTGATTTAAGTGATTTTTACTTTCTTAAATTAAGTGAGAAAAGTCACTTGATTTGAGTGAAAAGAGTCACTTAATTCAAGTGAGTTTTACTTTCTTAAATTAAGAAAGAAAAAGTCACTTGATTCAAGTGAGAAAACTCACTTAAATCAAGTGAGTTTTCTCACTTAAATCAAGTGACTTTTTCTCACTTAATTTAAGAAAGTAAAACTCACTTAAATCAAGTGACTTTTCTCACTTAATTTAAGAAAGTAAAACTCACTTAAATCAAGTGACTTTTCTCACTTAATTTAAGAAAGTAAAACTCACTTAAATCAAGTGAGTTTTCTCACTTAAATTAAGAAAGCATTTTTCTCTGCGTAATTTAAGTGACTTTTACTTTCTTAAATTAAGAAAGAAAAAGTTACTTGATTTAAGTGAGAAAGGTCACTTGACTTAAGTGAGAAAAGTCACTTAATTTAAGTGACCTGCCATTCTTAAATTAAGAAAACATTTTTCTCTGTGTACTGAATGCAAGTCATATATATATGCTTGTAATTATTATATAAGGCTTTATGATTAATGAAATATTAAAGATTTCCAGAATTATGACAAGGACTTTCTGAAAGTAACCATTTCTAATAATAAACTCAGTTTATACTTGACTTATAGTGAAATATTCATCATCAATTAAAAAAAATCAAAGAATAAGCATCATAACAATAAAAATGAATCAACGATTCAAGTTTTTGACAGTCTTAGTTTCAAAATAATTTTAAATATTTCAAATAAATTACTATGATAATGATCAAAATTAATTTTTATATAAAAGTGATAATACTGTTAAATTTTAACATAATAATTAAGATGAGAACAGTGTCAGTATTTAGAGATTATGTGTTCAATACACATCATGATCAAAAAGTTATTTTTAACTAGAATTTAAGGAACTGAGGTAAAAACAAATGATACAATATTTCCAAAAATATTTTATAAGATTATGTCAATTTATTTATAATATTTAAATGGAATTGTAGAAAAATAAAAATGAGTATCCTGAAGAGGGCCGCACAAAGCGACCGAAACGTCGATACATAACAGCAAAAGAAACCATTTGGCTTTTTTTTTTAATACAGCAGAGACCTACAAGGCCACCATTAAATTGAATTCAGAAAAACAATGAAATTTTCGGAAAAAATAGAGAATACGCATAAAAGGTTTGAATTCTCAAGGTTCAGATCACGTGTCTGATGGCCTACACAGAGAAAAATGTCTTTTTTTTTAATTTGAGAATGTACAGTCACTTAATTTAAGCACGTGCAGGTCACTTGAATTAAAAAGAAAAAAAAGTCACTTGATTAAAGTGATTTTTACTTTCTTAAATTAAAAAAAAAAACAATCACTTGATTCAAGGGACTTTTTCTCTCTCAATTTAAGTGACTGCACTTATATCACATCGAGAACACTGGAAATTCCTTTATTTCATTGATATATTTTTAAAATAAAACAAAATTCTGTGGAAATTTTTATTATTTCCATTACTTTGAATTAAACCAGCCTCTTAATTAAGTTCATAAAATTCAATTATTTCACTGGCAAAAAAAGAATGCGAAGAAACGTCAAAATTAAATGAAGTTCAATCTCTTTCAATATTAAAAAGTAATCATTAAAAATTTCACGTATTCCCTTTTATCAATTATGAATCAAAAAAGGAAAAAAGAAAAAGAAAAATATGTACTGACAAAAGAGAGTAAAGAATGTTAATTAATTAATAATTATCGACTGAAGTTGAACGTAACGGTGAGCAATTTTTTTTTTTTCTTTCCTTTTTTTGATCAATTTTTCCCCGAACGACATTACGTATCATTGAGTAAAAGAATAAAAGAGAGTAGAATAAATGAGTTAAAAAAATATTTTTGCTCTTTTGTGTGAGTTATTTTGTTGTTCTTTCATTTCAATTCCATATTTATGTCTATAAATATACATATATATATATATATATATTTATGTATTTCTGCCACTTTAGAAGGCACCCTCTGGTATCTGGATCGAGTGGATCTCTCTTTTTGAGTGTCGTTCTCCAGTCTCTTACTCCATCCAGACGTTATTACGCGATTGGAAATAATTATTTCATGAATTCAGTGAACAAGTGGATTTTATTAACGACACAAGTGTCTACTCAAGGTGAAATAAAAAATGAGTTAAAAAAAAAAAGGAATTGAATTGGTGGACTTGAGGCAGATTTTACTTTTAATTTTCTTTAAAAAAAAAAAATTCTTTTTTTTGCGAAAATAGCGGGAGGAAGGCAATTGAATTGAGTAAGAAAAGGAATAATCTATTTTTTTATCTTTCCATTGTCCAGTCAAATGAAACGGAAACAACTGTATTTGTATTTGCGGCCTTTTGTAAATGCCTTTTGCTCATCTTTTTCAATGGGCTTGTTATAAATACTCATCGTGTTTATTATTACAAGTGGCATTCGGTGTACGTTGATTTATTTCTTTGCTACTGAGAAATATACATTAATATCCGTATTTTTTAATCGTAAGGCATTTTTAATTAACGGGTTTCTTTATTTACGGTTTGTATTCGTGGAAAAATGAGGGAATGAGGGGAGAAATAATGGAGATATATTCTTTTTGATAATTGCGGTGAAAAGCTGAGGAAATTTGAGATGAAAAACATGTATCAAAAGTTTTTTTTTTATATTTTCAGGAAATTTTTTGGTTTAGGGAGAGATTTGAAGGGATATTTCTTGCCAAAATTCAAAAAATTCAGTTTTTTGGGAATATCTCCGGTTCTATTGGTCGTAGCACATTGGGGTTGTGCGCAAATGAAAGCTGAGATCATTTGCCATAGATTTGTGGGGTCTTGAAATGGGAAATATGATTTTTTAAAGAATTTACAAGGTAAAACCTGATTTTTAAGCCATTTTATCTAATGGCCTGTAAAAATATCAAAAATCGATATTTTTGGTTTTAAAACCACATGAATCGATGGCAAATGAGCTCATCTTTCATTTGCGCACAACCCCAATGTGCTACGACCAATAGAACCGGAGATATTTTCAAAAAACCAATTTTTTCAAATTTTGAAAAGACCAACCCCTTCAAATCTTGACTAAAAAAATTAATTTTTCTAAAAATTTGAAAAAAAAGCTTCTGGCGCATGTTTTCCATCGCAAATTTCCTCAGCTTTTCGATGAAATCATCTAAAAAATTCTATCTCCAACGATTTCATGAAAATCATAAGTTTTTATCTCATTTTTGGCCAAATTCAGAATTCGGGGAAAATCTTCACAACTAATTTTCTTAATTAATCACTCGGATTCAGAATACAAAAAATCAGTCAACTTCATTCGTAACCCCTTCACCACCAAATTAAGAATAATGAACTCCGAAAATACCAAAAGTTCGATGAAAACATAAATTGTACAGCACCCAAAAGCTTTCACAGTCTCTCTGTCACATCATCCGTGCTACAATGACAAAGTTCGAAGTTAATTATCTCCAAAACATCATCAATCTCATTAAGCTCTTATCATAAATTGTGCCATACTGCGAACAGGACCCGCATCTTCGTCCAATTAAGGAGTTACAACGTGAGAAAATCAAGCGGAAAAATAATCCAAAAAAAAAAAAACATTCTATGAAAAGGATCTCCTAATTAACGAAGTTTATCGGAAAATCTCAAGAGACCTTTTTTGTAGAAAATTTAATTCCCAACAAAAAAGGTCTCTTCACATTTTTCTCTCAACCCACTCACCTGTAAGATATCTTTAAATAATCAAATCACCTCCAAAATAAATTCAAAAATCGATGAAAACAAAATGTGGAAAAAAAAGTTCTAAATATTGAAAGGGATCTCCGAATTGACGAGTCTTATCAAAAAATCTCAAGAGACCTTTTTCATAGAGAATTCAATTCCCCACAAAAAAGGTATCTTGACATTTTTCCCTAGACCCACTTGCCTGAAAGATATCTTCAAATTATCAAAACAACTTGAGAATAAATTCCGAAATCGATGAGAATAAAATGGCTCCAAAAAAATTCCAGATAATTGAGATATCACAATCGATCCCACGAGGCAAAGGTAAGGAGCGGATTATCCCCTGAATAATGCTTGCCGTAGTTAAATCACCGCAAGCAAGGCCACTGGGGCTAAACTCCATATCGCCCCTCCCTCTCCACTCCCCCCCTTCTATCTCTCTCTTCATTTATCTATCCATCTATCTACATCCACATTCAGGCAGTATGCAGTTACAATACAGATACAGTACACAAAGTCCTTTCCGTACGCAGTGCATGGGATGCTGGTTTAGCTATGAGGAATTCATGCACAACACACACACACACAGCCACACACACACACATATATAGAGTGTACAACACAGTGTTGGAAACACTGTGCAAGTGGATGATGTCGCGTGCACGCACGATCTAGTTTCGCCCGTGTTCGCTGAGGCTAGTGGGGGATGATACAGAAAGGGGGAAAGAGGAGGGGGTGGAGGGGCATGAGGGTGGAAATGTTGAGGGAGTACCGGTTTAGACTGTAGGCTTGGAAAAGCCGGTGGGGAAAGGGACAAAATGTGGAGAGAGATGAAGGGAAACTATGGACTTAGTACTATGGTTAGCTCTATGGTGTTAGCTTGCACGTATGTAGATAGAGTACTGAACTATGTATTACTAGCGTGTACCCTTCCGCATTGATATACCGGAGGGGTTTGTCCACTGCGTCTCGCGTAAGATTTGCTTTGGGACGTGGAAATGCGAATGAATTTTGAAGATTTTTGAATTTTAATCAATTTTTAATTTTTTTTTCCATTAAAGTAGCTCTATAAAAGTTTTATCGTATTCAAGCTTTGAAAAACCTAAACTTGCCTCAAGTACCCCATTTTGCCCCACTCTTCCCTATAGATATAATTCTCGTAAAGTACTATTTTCCCTTTTTTCCCCTTAAAATTTTCCATTTTTCTTAGAAATTTTCGCTTTTTCTATGAATTGTCCCTTCTCTTCTAAATTTTCCATTTACCTTAAAATTTTCCCCTTTCTTTCAAATTTCCCCTTTCCCTTCTCAATTGAATTGATTTTTGTCAATGTCAAATTGATTGATTAATTGAATTATTTCATTGAATTTTGAGGGGAAAATTAAATGTAGCTGGATAATTTAATTATCTCAATTAAATTCAGTCAATTTTTTTTTTTTCAATTTAAATCGAATTATATATTCGATATTAATTGACGATAATTTAATTATGTTAATGTTTAATGTGAAAAGGATTTTTTTTAGATACTTTGAGGAATAATTTTGCATGGATTCAATTTAAATTGAGCTAAAATAAGGCCTTTCAACGTCTATAATTAATTCATTTTCAAATATAACTGTTTTCCATGGATATCTAACGGAAAATCCCTTTTCTCTCTAATGATATTTATCGAATGGAAATAACCGCAATTCATTCTGTGAAAATATATCAGTAATTTAGTTTGATTAAATACATAATGATTACATTAATTATTCTACAAACGTAATTATCCAAACATTCAAATGCTCTTTGGATTTATACCGGAATAAAATTGAGAATAGAATTTGCTAGAATAATAATACTCTAATTTTCAATTATATTAAGGCTACTTTATTAATAAAATATAATTAAACTATGATTAAATTTACTTGGAATTCGTCAAATTAACGGGAGATTCTCCGGAAATTACCTAAAATAATTCAAATTTCCAAGGAATTTAGGAAAATTACTTTATTTTTAGTCCAAACTTTAGTTTTCAAATAATGGATCAACCAAGGTTCTGATAAAACTTCAAATATCTCAGAAACGGTTGCGTTTGAGAAAAAATGTCAAGAGACCTTGTTTGTAGAGAATTGAATTTTCCACAAAAAAGGTCTTCTCACATTTTCCTCTAAATCCACTAGTTTCGGAGATCTCTTTCTTTCAATTCGCACGTGCTTCTCAATTTCCGCAAATATCGAATATTAAGATGTTTTTGTCCACACAGTCAAAGAAAAAAGTTAAATTTTGGTATAAAATCGTTAATAACAATTTAAAATTCTCACATTTGATGAAATGAATTTGTAAAGAATGTAATGAGAAATAAAATAAGTCCTAGGAACAAGAAATCGGTTGAAAACTGTAAAATTTTCTGTAATTTTAAAAATTCCTTCGAAACTTGAAATAATGAAGGAATGTGAAAAGCACAGAAAATTTTCTAATTTCCAATTAATTTTTTGTTTCTAAGACTTATTTCATTCTTCATTACATTCTTCACAGATTCACTTCATCAAATTTGAGAATTTTATCTCGTATAAATTGTAATTAACGATTTTATACGAAAAATTCAACTTTTTTTGACTTTACAGTTAAAAACACGTTAATACAGTAACACTTCAATTGACCCTCCACCAATTCGAAGCAATTGAGTGTCGAAATACCTAAAACACAAGATAAAACTCGAAACAAAGAAGCAAATTCTCCCCTTTTTTCCTGAGACGATGAGAAACGGCCGTTCGTGAGCGCATTAAACTCGAA
This sequence comes from Aleiodes alternator, assembly GCA_963921955.1. Classification (NCBI taxonomy): domain Eukaryota; kingdom Metazoa; phylum Arthropoda; class Insecta; order Hymenoptera; family Braconidae; genus Aleiodes; species Aleiodes alternator. Next base: position 5,563,218 of record OY998112.1, read on the forward strand.
TTTACGAAGTGATACATACATATAAACATCCGCCAGATATTTAAACGCATTTTCCATCCAGCATTGGACTTTAACAAACGTTTTGTATATATATATATATATACTGTATATTGTATTTATATATATAAATGGTTACGTGCTATTTTGAGAGCCGATACGTAAATAAATTCGATGAATAAACTCTAATGGCACTCACTGCATGAAGTGGAGGTGAGGAATGAGGTTGAATAGCAAAAAGAGGAGCAAAAGAGTAATCCTCAATTACTATCGAACAATTATCGACATGCGCCAGGACCAAACTCCCCCTCTTTTCTCCTTTCTCTCTCTCCCTCTTCTGCCCTTTTTCTATGCAACCAGTTTGTTAGCAAGTGGATGCACTTGTAATCGGGTTAATTTTGTTTGCAAGTCTAGTTGTTTGCAGATATCGTTTCTGCATCGATCCAACATGAATTCGAGAGTCAATGAAAGAAATAGAATAAAGAAACGGAAGAATGGAAGGTAAATAGAGTAAAAGAAGTGAATTGGAGGGAAGCAGAAAAAAAAAAAGAAAATATAGAACTACGGGAAAAACTGGTAATTCAGTTGGAGATTGTGAAATACTGGAGTTAAAAGAAAGATGGAAAGAGAGAGAGAGAGAGAAAGTGGGGGATTTGAGGGAAACGATTTAATTTAAATCGCAGGAATACTTCGGAGTCGATTGAATCGAAATCGATTGAGTTGTACTCGCGCAAAACCGTAGAACGATTGGATTAATATGCCCAGTGAAAATTAATTCGATGAAAATTAATTCGATCCGTCGACTTTGCCACGAGGAATTATTCTAATCCAATCGATGGAGAAGCTGGCACGGTTACCATTCCACTATCTTTTTTTTTTAAAAAGGGAGAGAGTTTGTCGTTATTGGAGGAGGGGGGGGGGGGGATGATTTTTCTGCAGATCCGGGGACAACTGGAATTATCGATTTATTTTAAGAGAAATATGCAAAATGAAACTTTGTGAGAAAATGATTTAGGAATTTTTTTTTATAGGGAAGGCGTTTGTGAAAAAATAGGAAAAAATTTGGGAAGATGGTACGATATATCTATAGTGTACGTGAATTTTTTCAAATTTTTTTGAAGAAGCCTTGATAGTTAAAAAAAAATCCTAAATCATTTTGACGACAAGGTCCATTTTTCCCCATTTTCTCAATTATTGAACGGCAGTCATCCGTAAATTGTTGCAAACAAAATTACAGGTAAAGGTAAGAGGGGAAAAAGGAAAGGTATATAATCGAATTCCTTTCGACTTGCAAGACTCATCGAGTTTGTTTGATAATTCATGAATCCTTTTTCAAGATACATGATTCATGAATGTTTCATAAAGCACGCGACCCTGATTCCTATACATTCTAAAATCGAATATCTTTATAAATGGATATTTTTTTAAGGTTTCTTCTTCTTTTTTTGACATTATTTTTAACAAAAATAAATGACGCACGTCACTGGAATCCATCATTTAAGGATTAATTCCCAAATAACTGTACACTAGTGTGAATTTTTTTAGAAAAAGTTGAAGGAAAATGGAATAGATTGGAGAAAAAGTTTTTTAGGAATGAGAGTAATATTGATAGAAATTACAAATCGAATTGAAACGATATCAATGGAATTATTAAAAATGTCACGTATTTTTGGTCGCGTGTATATTCTCAACTCTTTTCTTCTCCACTTTCTTCAACGGATTTATCAACGTATATATTACCTATTTTTCTTGTACAAAGTGCAGCGCCTACGGGTTACGTACAATCGATTCTTAAATAATTAATCAATCGAAGAATACCTTTCAAAGTTAAACTGGCATGCAACGTGATGCGATATATTACGAATTCTTCCAATATTCACATGCTTCGTATGTTTCTTGAAGAAGTAAAAATGAAGTGGGAGAAGTTAAAAGTGGAGTCTAATCATTTTTTGAAGAATTTCTCTGAAATTTTGTGAAATTAATAAATTTTTGTAGGGATTATTCAAATTTTAAGCTTCAAAATGTAGTTGAATTCTCAAGGAACCACGATCAAGACTCGAAAAATCCCCAATTATTAGCAGTAATCGTAATCTCAATAGATAAGCATCAGTCATTATCGAACTCTCAATAAATGGAGTAGTTGATTTGTTTGACTCTCAATTGCAGAACAACTATTCCGAATTATTGTAATCGATTATTTCTGAAAATGCTAGTGTCTCAATTTTTTTTCGAAATATCTCTGATATTTTTGAATTAATCAACTATATTAGCATTAACATCTGTATTAGTTAACTATTCTTAAATGTCATTCATCTATTGAAAAACGGAAGTCATCTATTCTCTGTTCGAATAAATATATATATATATATATATATATTCACCCCCAGGATATATAGATCCTATAAAGGATACAAAAGTAACAGAGTATCAGTACAGTATTGTCGAAAATAAGCTTATTGCTTACACAGAGAAAAATGTTTTCTTAATTTAAGAATGTACAGTCACTTAATTTAAGAATGTGCAGGTCACTTAAATTAAGAAAGTAAAGTCACTTGATTTAAGTGAGAAAACTTACTTGATTTAAGTGAGTTTTACTTTCTTAAATTAAGAAAGAAAAAGTCACTTAATTTAAGTGACTTTTACTTTCTTAAATTAAGAAAGAAAAAGTTACTTCATTTACACAGAGAAAAATGCTTTCTTAATTTAAGTGAGAAAAATCGCTTGATTTAAGTGAGTTTTACTTTCTTAAATTAAGTGAGAAAAGTCACTTGATTTAAGTGAGTTTTACTTTCTTAAATAAAGTGAGAAAAAGTCACTTGATTCAAGTGAGAAAACTCACTTAAATCAAGTAAGTTTTCTCACTTGAATCAAGTGACTTTTTCTCACTTAATTTAAGAAAGTAAAACTCACTTAAATCAAGTGAGTTTTCTCACTTAAATCAAGTGATTTTTTCTCACTTAATTTAAGAAAGTAAAACTCACTTAAATCAAGTGAGTTTTCTCACTTAAATTAAGAAAACATTTGTCTCTGTGTAAGTAAGAAAAGTCACTTGATCTAAGTGAGAAAAGTCACTTAATTTAAGTGAGTTTTACTTTCTTAAATTAAGAAAGAAAAAGTCACTTGATTTAAGTGAGAAAAGTCACTTAATTTAAGTGACCTGCCATTCTTAAATTAAGTGACTGCACATTCTTAAATTAAGAAAACATTTTTCTCTGTGTATGCGCTAATAATAGTACTTCTTCCAACTTTTTTGCAAGTCTTCGTTTCTCATCCTTGTTTCAAAAATTCATTCGAATACAAAAATAGATCATGAAGTATCAAGATTCAGCTATTACACCTACCATTCAGATTTTAGTTCTTTAATTTTTGTATTGTGCATACACAATATGCATAGAATAAATGTTCGAATGAATGGTTTTGCCATGCAGCTTGAATTGTGTGTCAACTAAACAGAGAAAAATGTTTTCTTAATTTCAGAATGTGTAGCCACTTAATTTGAGAACATGCAGGTCACTTAAATTAAGAAAGAGAAAGTCACTTAATTCAAGATAGAAAATTCACTTAATTTAAGTGAATTTCACTTTCTTAAATTAAGAAGGTAAAAGTCACTTGATTTAAGTGAGAAAAGTCACTTAATTTAAGTGACTTCTACTTTCTTAAATTAAGAATGACAAAGTCACTTGATTTAAGGAAGAAAAGTTGCTTCAATCAAGTGACTTTTCTCACTTGAATCAAGCAACTCTTTCTTCCCTAATTTAAGAATACGAAAGTCACTTAAATTAAGTAAATTTTCCCACTTAAATCAAGCGACTTTTCCTTTCTTAATTGAGGAAATTCAAAGTCACTTGAATTAAGCGACTTTTATTTTCTTAAATTAAGTGACTGCACATTCTTAAATTAAGAAATCACTTCACTCTGTGCATCTTTTTTTTCACTAGCCTAATTGCCTCTCACTGGCCACCCGACTGACTATCACCCTACAAAATCAAATGAGTTTCAAACATGGTCCTTTGAGCAGGATGTGTAAATTATGTGGTTATGAACATGGTCCTAGCTGGAGGTAAATTGTTTGGTTTCAAACAGACCTCCTTTGTCTTCCTTGTAATTTTATGCAAAAAAGAATTCTCCAAAAATAACTCTATCTCGTTTAATTTCCGAATAAAAAAAAAGCTCCTACTAATGTTTAAAACTTGTTGGAAACAATGTTTTCTACAGAAGGGTCGATGCACTTGAGTACTTTTCACTTCAATCGATCGAAAGAATGACTCTTTGATAGAATCAATCATACCTACTTACTCGAAAAGTCAATTGCCAGAATGATTCAACATATTATAACAATTTTTTTCTTTTTTATCATCGAGAGAAGGTAAATTTTCTTTACACGAAAATATTTATATTATAACTCGATTGACGTCGTTTGGACATTTAATATTCCAGGCTTGGCACAGTTATAGTTTTATATACACATTGGGTCAGCTGGTGGCCTTTTGTCTTTTTTATCTTTCTCTCTTTCTCTTTTATTATTATATATCTTTCTTGCTCGATGCCTTTTTCTTTTTTTTTTTATTTCTTTCATTTCACGATCGAACTGAAATTATTAAACATCTTGATTATTAATTGACTCTAGAAACGACTATTTTCTTTCGTCTATAAACATTCATGTAAATCGAGTCGAATCAATATGAAGAAACATCTTCAACATTTTTATTATTATTTCGTAAAATCACTTTTCATAGGTATTATTGATCATAGAAGCGTTTTTTCATGGGATTTTAGAGAAATTTTGATGGATTAAGGTTCCAAATTTAGTTTAGTCTTCAAATTTTAGTCTCAAATTAAGTTCATTAAATTAACAAATTATAAAGGCACAAGTTTGAAAATTTTCGAAAAGCTCTAAACATTTTTTCAACATATTTATATTTGATATTTTCTCTTTTGATTTAATCGTATTTATTATCAATCAATTTGATATATTATTCGTTGGTCCATTTTCACGACTTAATATTGATGAAATTTATGTTCAATCTTCATTTATATTTATATAATTAAATTGTCGTGAAAAATTCATATATTGATGTATAAATATTTGAATTGAATAAATTGACATTAATTAAGTTATGTTTATAGATTTTTCAATTAATTATTTAATCTGCAAAACTTCATTTCAATTTAATTGTATTGTATTTTGAGAATTTCAATTTTAACAACTGACGACATATTTAAATTATTAATTTTATATTTTTGATGAAAATAAATCATATCTCCAATATTCTAGTAAAATTCATACGAAGTAATACATTAAAAAATTACATTTAAAAACGATATTTTTGTGTTTTACAAATTAACGATAATTTGAATGATGATAGTTATAATTTAATTAGCATGAAAATAAAGTAATTAAAGTGTCTGAAATATTATTATGTATAACATTTATGGGTATTGTTTTATCCAATGTTATTTATCGATTCAGCTTGTGCAATTGTTTGTATGTGTGTATGTGTTTGTGTGGATGTAATTCTTCTTTCTCACATTTTGTAACAATAACGTATTTTCAACGTGAATTGCAATTGTCCAAGGGAGAATGTGGTTTTCAGTTTTATCTAGAGATATTAATCTTTTTATAAACATTATTTTTGATTTAAGGGTTTTAATTCTATTCCAATTTTATGCTCCTATCATTAATTACAGACTGATGTTATTAACAATGATTCATTTTCTTTTCATGCACAAAAAAAAAAAGATAAGGGGTTTAATTTTGATTTTTCATTTTTTTGAAAAGTGCTGACAATTAGTCAAAATATTTGAGATAATATTTTTCTGATGATTCTATTGAAAAAATGATGAAATTTCCGCATAAAAACATATTTAAAAATATATATTCTATAAATTTTTTAAAAATTTGACATTTTTAGAAATTTTTTTTTTCCAAAAAAATTAAGAAATTTTTGGAAAAAAACGGGAATATAAGTTGTGACACATGTTTTCCGCCTGAAATTTTCTCAGCTTTTCAACGGAATCATCGAAAAAATTGTATCTCAAGCCGCTTCATAAAAATCCCCATTTTACCTCATTTCTCCCTTATATTTGATGCAAATTTGAGGAATAGATGCGCAATAAATTTTTCATGAAAAATATGGATGCATTTGCTGTCTTATAGTTTCTTCTCTGTCTCAGTAACTATATTATATCCACGTGTGCAGCGTAACGCTCGTACACGTGCTCCATATGAGCCGATGAAATTCACGAGTAGAAGGGTTGACATAATTTTGTTGGATAAACGTTTTATGACATTCTCATTCTCCCTTCTACCCTTCAATTCATTTTTCCTCGTTTCTTCATAGTAACTATATCTCTATTCTCTTTTACTATTCATGCGCGAATAATTTTTTTTTTTATTCTAGTCAATGGTTATAGAACCAATGGGCGTGGTTCGACAACGAGCATATTCTGAGGGAAACTAAGTCGGGGAGAAATAATTTATTGAGACTCTATTGCATCTATATTGTTTGCATGCTCAATTTTTATCACAAATTTACTTGATTAATAATTCAAGAATATTCATGAATGATATATTTATAAATGTGAGAGTTAATATATTTTTTTCTTTATTATGATGGATTTGTGGGGGTTATTTTTGCATTAAGAGAAATGAAAAATTTGGCTTAATCAAATTATAAAGAAATTTTCATGATTAAATGGAAATTTTTCTTCTTTTTCGTTGTATCAAAATTCTGGGAAATAGAATTTGTTGAGTTGGGAAATTAATGGAGTATGACGTGATTTCAGTTTAATTCACGGAAAAATACATTTTTATCTTGAATTTATGCTTTTTTCCATTTTTTCTTTCATTAATTGTCTTTTTTGGATACTCTTAATTCATTGGAAGGAAAAATAGTAAAAATAAATACTCGAACAAAGGATATTTTTTTTTGTAATTTTAAATTATCATTAATTTGTCTTGCATTTTTATTTTCGCTTTTATCGGTAAATCAAAGTAATTCCCAGTTGGATCATTGCTTGGGAATTATTTATCTTCTCTTAAGGCAATGTCAATATTTAACTGAGGGTGCACACACACACACACACACGCATGCAGTATTCTATCTATCGTTCTTATTTTTATTATTATTATTATTCCATTGCAAGTAATCGCAAAACTTTCCCCTCTACTTTCCCTTCACTTCCCTTTCCCCCTCCCCCCCCCCCCCCCCACACACATTTTATGTATGTGCAGCATGACATCAAGGAAAAATATCTTTTTCATATAATCAATATGTTGCATGACGTAGAAAAAATGTTTCTCAATAAATAACGAAGTTTGAAATAAAAGAAAAATCCAACGAAAAATGAGAGAAATGATAAATTATTATTAAAAAAAAAAAAAAAAAAATTAATTAAACGACGAGAATGAGAGCGACATTTATAGCAAAAATTCTGTGATTGAAATTTTAATCATTTAATTTTAACGAATTAATGGAAAATTCTTTTATACACAAGTAGGTAACTAGGACATTCCAGGATTAATATATATCGTGACATGGAAAATTCACCCCGATTCTCTCATCTTTATATATATATAGCATACACACATATATATATATAAGAAATCTATTAAAATGTAAATTCGTAAAAAATTCATGTAACGGTCGTAGATTCGAGGAGAAGTAATCCATAAAATTTGTGCCAAAAGAAAAAAAATTTCAAACAAAAGAAAATATATATGTATATATCTTCAAGAAAACACATTGCATCTTCATAAATTTCTCCAATGCAATGAAATTTGCATGAAAATGACTAAAAAAAAAGAGGAGAAATAGGGAAAATAGTCTTCTCGAAGGGGCAAAAAGGGGCGGGGGTAAAGGGGAGGAGGGAAAGACTTTTCCCATATAGAAATATACATAATACAGGTTTTGCAGAAAAGCGTTGCTCAACGCTCGCAACTGTCGTTGGTTTAATAAGAAGCTATCTATAGTTGGTGCATTATGTTACCTCGATACATCCATGAGATGAGATGCTGTAATATTAATACGTCTCATGAAATATTCGTCGCCGTCTTGCCATTCATCTGGCTCGCTATCATCCCTCCCCCTTTCCACCCCTCTTTTCCTCACTCCTCCACTCGACTTGTTCTCTATCATTCTCTCTCATGCTCGTAGAGAAGAACAGGGGAAGGGGGGGGGGGGGCGCCCTACATAATGCAGAGGAAAGGGTGGCTGGTCGAAACGAATAGAGAGAGATGCAGTATAACTATATAGTTTCGGTATCCAGTGACTCCCCAAGTGCCCAGAACAGACGGGGGTGTTAACCTACATTTTACACTAGATTCACAGTGTCTTTTCCATTTTTATAATGTGCAAGGAATAATGAATTGTTTTTTATTGTCGAATTTTTCATTTGTAACTTGATTTCACGCCCAATCATCAAAAGATCTTGGAAAGTTGTGGAGTTAGGAGAATTTGGGAAGAGACCTTTTTTGTGGGAAATTTAATTTTCTTTGAAAAAGGTCTCTTGTCGTTTTTCGATAAATCGATCAGGTTTGGAGATATTCAAGGTTGAAGATTGGGATTTTTCAATTTTTTCTCAAAAAATATTTTTTTTCGATGGAAAACGGTTTTTTTTTAATATTAACGGTTCGACATGCTTAATAAATTGTTGCCATTTTCTCTCTCTCTCTCTCTCTCTCTGCATATTTTTCATTCCCCATTTTCCCAAGCAATGTATCTCGTTATTTTTTTATTCCCTCTTCAATACGAGGTTAAGTTAAAAAAAAATATGAGCGAGAGAGATTCACGTAAAAACAGCAGAGAATGAAAGAATGAAAAGAAACGAAGCGAATGCTAATATTAAAAGTAATATTTCTGGGAGCCGTCCGCGCACCCGGGGCTCTATTTATTTTTTAATATAAATTAAACAATTTATTTTCCTTGAGGCTGAAAGAGCCCAGTAAGAGCGGGTAAGTAAAGGGATGGCAGAGAGAGAGAGAGAGAGAAAGAGAAGGCAATACTGCAGAAATAGAGAAATAATGCCGGAGTGCAATATCGAATGAAATATTGTCGGCCTTTTCCCCAACCCACATCTCCCACTTTTCTCATCGTCAACCCTCCTCGTATTTTCTCATCCCCCCTTTTTTTTTTACTTGCTCTCTCTCTTCATTTCAAGGAAATAAAATTGCATGTCTTCATTTGCACCGAAAAATCTAAATTTTGGACAATAATTGACAAAACTCTCTTTTAAATCGTTTAATAATATCATGAAGAAGTAAATTACAAGTATCTAATTCGAATTTAAGAGTTTAAATTCTGCTCGAATTTTTACTGATATCATTAATTACAAATTAATATTATTAACTATTTTTTTTTGTGAGCAGAAGGAATTTAATTTTTATTTTTTACTTTCGATTTTACGAAAATCGACGAAAATCAGTTTAAATATTTGGGATAGACTTTTTCTGACGATTTCATTGAAAAGCTGAGGAAATTTACGTTGGATAACATGTGCAACAATTTATTTCTAGCATTTTTTTGGAATTTCGACATTTTTAGAGTAAATTTTTTTTACAAAAGACGTGCAATTTTTCAAAAAATTCGAAAAAATTAAATTTTACACATGTTTTTCACCTGAAATATTCTCAGCTTATCGATGGAATCATCAAAAGACAATCCATCTTGAATCGTTTCACCAAAATCCCTATTTTACCCCATTTTCCCCTATATTTTCTCCTCTCCCCTCCCTTTTTGGAAATTTTTTCTGTCTCTCTCAAGGAAATAAAATTAAATTCCTTCATTTTCACTTTAAAAATCATTGAAATTCCTGGCAATAATTGCCAGTTTTTTTTTTTTGTTCTTTTTTAATTCACTCCTCATCACGAAGAGTTTGATTTTTTTTTCCTTCTCAACAAAAATCATTTCATTTTGAATAGAAATAGGAAAAAAAAAAAAAGTTTTGTACCAAATAATACCGTGGGCATTGTGCATTTGACGAATCGTGCAATCAAAAGTTTTTCCACCATTTGGGTACTCGGTCATACTCAACTCCTCTTGTTTCCCATTTACAATTTTTTTCATTTTTTCTATTTTTTATTCCATTCTGTGTTTTATTATTTCCAACAATTTTTCTGTTTTATTTCGAGTCCTTTCTATTACCATCACTTGGACAAAAACCGTCGACCTCTCTCTCTCTCTCTCTCTCTTTTTCTCTTTCTCTCTATCACCAGAGCGTTATGCTTTCTATATTTTATTGGATTTCGTTCGAATACCAATTTCTCGTTTGCGGGGGCCTTTGATTCGAAGTGGGAGCGGTGGAAAAAAAAAATTCGGGAGGTTCGTCATGAAAAAAAAAAGAAGAGGAGAATCCGAGAGAGGACCAAAAGGAATTGCCATGAAACTGAACGTGCGAGGCAAAAGGATAGGAAAAAAAAAAGAAGACATAAGAAAAAACGAAAAGAGAAAAGAAGCAAAAACAGCCAGAAAAAAAAAAAATAGAAGGAAATTAATTTATATCGCGCCTCGAATAAAATGGAAACGTGACTGTTCTCTCTCGTTGGGTGCTCTGTATCGATTTCCTCAATAATGACTTTCAGTACGACACACAGAAAAGAAAGAGTAAAAGAAAAAAAAAGAAAAAAAACACGTGGAAAATTGATTGAAGAAATTTTTTTTTTTCTGATTGAAGAGAAAACTATTGTTTCATATTTTTTCCCACAATTTTTTTTCTCTTTTCTCATTTCGCAAACACTTGGCCACGCCGATTGGCTCTTTTGGAAAAACACTTGTGTGCTTTTGTCTCATTGAAAAAAAAAAAAAAAAAAAATTTTTTTTGGAATTAGGAGGAGAAAAGGGTTTATTGAACCCGCAGAAAAAGTTTCAATAAATCGGTTGCTGCGGATGCATTTAGAGGGGAGGAGGGGGGGGGGCTTCAAAACGAGTCAATAAACCCCTCTCGATCGCCGCATTAATATCCACGGGGATCGTTGTACTCGAAAACTACTCACAATATATCGAGTGGCATGGAGATAAAAAAAAAAGAGGAAGTGAAAAAAAAAAAGAAAGAAATGAGGTGAAAGCGAGAGAAAAAAGTTGTATTCGTGAAGCACAAAAGCGCGTGTAGAATCGGTGAGAAATGAAGTGTAAGGGCCTACGTATTTCGTGATTATGAATAAATTATTGAAATATAGGGAAAAAGAAGAAAAAGAGAGGGGGGGAAGAGGTTAGACGAGACGTCTATCTATAGATAGATTGGCCAGTCTGAATCATCAGTTATGGATGATTTACAATGTTTTATTTTTTTTTTCTGTCAATTTTTTTCATATTCTTTTTTTTTTCGAGTGAACGAACGAAAGACATTACGAATTTATTTGATTATGAACTGATTCGTGTTATTGGAGAATTCAATTTGAAAATGTTTAGTCTGTACTGATAAAATTAGAAATTATTGTTATTTATTTTTGGGAGGGGGAGGAGGGGGGTGGGAAAATGTTTAATTGAGTGTCTCATATTAAAATAGATAATTTTAAATTTTTGGTTAATTGTATTTAATTTGAATTCAAAATTTGATATGTCTCGACGTGATGATCAATTATATTCAGTATTTTATCAATTATTTGTATTTCTGTTGGGGCATTTTTATTTTTTCCTATTTCGTGCATTTTCGTTACAATTTTATTAATTAAATGAACAATTAATAATTGGCTTAGTTATGGAATGGAAATTATATTGAAAGGATCTTGGAAACCGTTAGATTTAGGGGAAATTATCAAGAGACCTTTTTTGTAGAAAATTTAATTCTCTACAAAAAAGGTATCCTGATATTTTCTCTTAAATTTGATAATTTCAGCGATCTCATTAATACAAGACGAAGAAATTTTTTAAGATAAATATGAAGCAATTTGATAGAACGATACTTACTATAATTCGTTATTTAAATAATTAAAATTGTTAAATGAATATTGAAATAATCAATTGCCCTGAAGTATTAAAGCTCAACACACTTAATTCCACTGAGTGCATCGTTAAATATTAAAAACGTAAAATATTCATTTCATTCTGTTTGCGAAAGAAAAAAAAATTTTCTTTCTCACTCAGAAGGAAAAAATATACTCATTGAAACGGAGGAAAAAATCAGTTTTGAATTAATTATTCAATGAATTGTTGCTGATTAAAATCGATAAATATATCCTCTATGCCATATTATTTACTCCTAAAAAAAAATAAGAATAAAGACGAAAAACACAATGAGTTGGCTGAATTAGCATATACGAATGCGATCGTCGAAGATAGGATTAATTATTGCCTCGGAGCTCGTTCATGAAAGACTCCTTGATCGTTCAGCCTAATCGTTCACTTCCTTCTACTTGCAAGTCTTTCCGTCTTTCATCCTTGCATTCCTACATATTCACCAACCGGAAATCCTCAGTTTTTAATAATAAATAAAAAAATTTCACGTATTTTTAACGAATTTTTTTTATCACAAATTTGGTTGAGAGGGGACATTTCAATTGAACGGTTCGATATAGATATTTTTCGATAACTCCATTGAAAAGCTGAGAAAATTCTAGATGGAAAACATATTTGAAAATTTTTTTTTTCAATTTTTTGAAAATTTGACGTTTTCGGCCAATCTTTGAAGGGGTTTATCTTTTGCAAATCGAAAAAATCCACTTTTTCGGCGATATCACCGATTCTGTTGGTCGTAGGAGCCTGGGATTGATCTCAAATGAAAGGTGAGCTCATTTCTCATCGATTCATGTGGTTCAAATTTTTTTTTAATCAATTTTTCAAATATTTATAGGCTGTTTTCTTTATAATTAGTTTTTGCCTTAGAAGTACTTGAAAAATCGATAATTTCCTTTTTTGACGACATAAATTCATGGAAAATGAGCTCATCTTTCATCTAAGATCAACCCCAGATCACTATGACCAATAGAACCAGAGATAATTAGAAAAATCTGAAATTTTTCAAAAACAGAAGCATTTTACCTTCAAATCTTCAGCAAAAAATCAATTTTTAGAAAAATTCATAAAAATAACTTTTGACACATGATTTTCATGTAAAATTTCCTCAGCTTTTCGATGAAATCATTATAAAGAACCTATCTCCAATATTTCCATCTATTTCGGAACAAATTAACCATTTGAATCAACTGAATTCAGTAAATACACCTACTTTTAAAATTATTTTGAAAAAAATTTTGTTTCGGAGCAATTTACATCAATATTTGATTATCTTCACTACTTTTTTCTTCTTTCAATGTGTAAACTAACCAAAAAGAACATTTTTCCATTTTTTACCCCTTCTGCTAATTTCCCCCTAACCCCCCCCTTTTTTTCTCTCTACTTTCCCATAATACAACTAATTCCAATAATTTATCGCTCAAACATTAACGTTGAGAAATCAAATGTACCTTGATTTGGGAATTGGGATGCTGCAACTTCCGGTTTAGAAGGGGAGAATTCAAATATACAGTAATACAAAGTGAGGGATGGTTATAAAATCACACAAGAGAATACGGGAGACTCCTTTCATTAAGCTACGACTGCACACACACACCTCTAAAACTGCTAATGGCATTGTGGCAATTAAATTCTCGGTGTCTACTCAGTTTTAATGATATTGTCGCGTAGTTTCTGTGGTTTAATCTACAACTGGACGGCAAAAAAATTCAGCTTCAAAATACGAAGAATCAAATATAAAAAAAAATCGAATTGATCAATATTCTGTTTGAAAATTAAATTTAAATATTTCATTTAATTCAAAAGTTTTTATCTTCAAATTATTTGTATTTCATTAAAACTCGGCGTAATACCGAAGAAACTTCAGTTATTTCATGAATAAGTAAGATATCTCTTGGCTCATTTATCAATTCTATTTACTTTTAATTTATAATATTTTCAATTAAAGTTTTCTCTCTATTGCAGTAAGAAAATGGCCTTTAAGGTAATTCCAGTGGTTCGACTAAAGAAATGCAACTATAGTATTAGAAGCCATGAGCTCCAGACAGAGGGAGTAGAGTAGGGAGAGTGTAAATAAGGCAAAATAGAGAAACTCCTAGATGTGAAAAGTGTGCAGTATTACCAAAGTTAATGTATAAATGTAAAAATAAAACTTAAGAATAAATAACCAATGTAACTACTGTAAGAAATAGAGAGAGAAGACGAGAAGGCAGGAGAATGATGTAAAACAAAAAAACTTTTGTAACTCTGAGAAATAAATGAATCTTGAATCTTGAATCTAATGGTTCGAGAAATCTATTTTCCCATTTCGATTTTGGTCACTCTCGATAGAATAGTATGGAGATTTTTTAAAAATTCAGTTTGCCCCATTTTACCGGACAAATAAGGCCAAAATTAATTTTTGAAAATAGTTGAATTAACATTGAAACTCCATAAGCGAAGTTCAGTTTCAGTTTCAATGCGAAAATTCATGATCACAGACCTATTTTTTTCTTATACAACCTTATATGTTTTTTGTTCGTCAGAATGCCTATTAATTTTTGAAATCATGAAAAATTCATGTTACCGGACATATAACGACGATTAATGCAATTAATTACATGAAAAAATCAATGGCGGGAATATTGGTATTTAAAATTCGAGAATCCTCCAATCACAGTCCTAGATACTGGGACAGCGTGAGTCAAATGCGGAACAATATTGAATATTTATAATATTATCTAATAACAATTTATCATGTTGGACATCGTTTTAGTATCGGTAAAATGTTGAAAAATCGAAATAGTTATAGTAATTGAAATAACTAAAAGGAAAAAACCTAAAAATCGATCATTTGAACCTGCGACTAGGATTACCTTAAGAAAAAAATGAATCCTTCACAATTTTTATATCTATATATCGTCGTTTCAAGTGCAAAGGGGCGTAAGTGCTATCTTTATACACAGGACTCATCCCCTTTTGACACTAAGGTGACAATATATTGAAATTTTCTGGGGAAAAGTAAATTTTCTTATGGAAATTTTGTTTCTTTCTCAGTGTTTGGCACAAAATAGTTCAGAGATGTGCAATTAAAAGTAATTCCACATTTGATTGAGAAAAAATGAATTACAGAACACCGTACGGATAAGACACAGCTCTGTAAATCATGCAGCGTAACACACTACAATTTTCATTCATTCTTAAGATGCATTTTTTTTCTTGTTTTTTGCAACTCTCCTCCTTCGTCTATTATTTCTTCTCTTTTTTTCCATTCGCTTGCATATTGTTTTTTGGCCTTCCGGCCGATATAAACGAATTCCGCCCATTGCCACTGGCCAACACAACTTTGCTTATCCATCCTCACGATCATGACGCCACTTAGAAACATATATACATATATATACACTATCTGTACACACGAAAAAAAAACCCGTGCAACACACCGTTTCCCATATTTCCTTATTTTTTTCGTTCTCTTATTTCACCTCAAAAAGAAAAAAAAATGGAATTCACTGAAATACACATTTGACTAGTGGCATATCTTCGAAAAGTGGCGAGAAATATTATTTAAGTGTTTCCTGGCATATAAATATACAATACAATGATAATTAAGGTTTCCAAGTGATGTGTGATATCAGTTTGGTAGAATCTAATTTTAACTTCACTTCGTTTCCTTCGTTTATAATAATACATTCTGAACATTTAAATTGAAGGATTCCATACCAGGTGATTTATTTGATAGATATCTTGGAAAGTAGTTGATTTAGGTGAAAAAGTCAAATTACCTTTTTTGTGGGAAATTAAATTCTCTATAAAAAAGGTATCTTGACATTTTTCTCTAAATCCATTTGCCTTTTAGATATCTTTGATAGAACTGAAAAATTTGAGATTTTGGAATTTTTTAATGCAATTTTCTTTTATTGCAAGTGTACTTGAGTTTATGGAAAACCAGAGAGACAGGCATTGCCTTATATTGCTTGAAGAGTATAGGCAGTGATGATATCAGTATAAATAATAATATTAAAAGCAATAAAAGTAATCGTAGTAATAAGGATCCAGTACTGCACAGACCCTACGTGTTTTCTCCTCGTTTGATGTACAAATGTAGGAGAGAGAAAAGGACATACACACACACAGACACACGTGTGTCTTGTATTCAGCTGGGAGACTGCTTTATTGTTATGATTATTGTTATTTATATTGTTATTGTTATTATTATGAATATTATTAATACGGTTAGTGCTTTACGGTTTACGATAAGTGTTATAAGCCTTTTTATTATAAATAATAAATTCTTAAAGTTTATATTAATACCAAAAAGTTAGCAGTCTAGACGCATTTTTCGAAATTGCATATATAGGGGAAGGTGGGGCAAAATGGACATCAGGGGTAAATGGACATATCTAAATTTTTAGGCAAATGTTATGGAAATCCCTTCAATTAATAGAAATATTGGCGGTAGATTGTTTTCGATGATTTCATTGAAAAGCTGAGGAAATTTTAGGCGGGAAACAAGTACTGGAATCAATATTTTTGAATTTTTGGCGATTTTGACTTTTTTAAACATTTTAGAGGGGTAAAAGCCTTCCCTTTCTTGAAAATTTTCAGTTTTTTGGAAATATCTTTGGTTCTATTTGTCGTAGCGCTAAAATTCCGACGGGAGGTGAAAGGTGAGATCATTTTCCATCGATTAATAGGGTTTTCAATTGAAAAATATCGATTTTTAAGGTATTTATGGGCATTTTTGTGAAACAGTTTTGTGAAACAGTTTTTGGCCAATAACTATTCCAAAAATTGATATTTTTGAATTCAAAACCCCATAATTCGATGGGAAATGAGCTCACCTTTCATTTGAGACCAACCCCGAATTGCTACGACCAATAGAACCAGAGATATTTGCGAAAAACTGAAAATTTGAAAAAAAAAAATGAAAGCTACCCCTCAAAAATGCCAAAAAATATCGAATTTTCAGAAAAATCGAAAAAAATACATTTGACATTCGTTTTCCGGCTAAAATTTCCTCAGTTTTTCAATAGAATCATCAAAAACAATCCATCTCTAACCGTTTTCATGAGAGTGTCCATTTTGCCCCACTTTCCCCAATATTCAATTTCTGGATGTATCCAGAAAATACAGTCAATAATAATTATAAGCCAATAATATATAAATATTTAATTAATATAATATTAATTTTATTTAATTAATATTATAAACATATAAATTAATATATTCATCATATTATTTTTTTATAATTTATCTAATAATATATTATATCGATCAACGATTCGAGATGAGTATTTTTGAAATTTCTCAATCTGTACTAAAATCATAAGCGTTTTTTTATCTTTCAATTTATCCTCTATTCGGTATGATATAAAGTTTGGGGTTGATATTGTTCCACACGAAGCATTCGAGTCATTGACAAAAAATGTTCGAAATAAAGTGCATTTTATAAATTAATTGAGCAGAATGTACTTGTTTTCGTTACACTATGAAATAAATTTTCCTTTTCTCGACTCAATTTTCGCTCTCTCTTTCACTCTTTAACAACTGCAAAAATTCCATAGAAAATTGAAAGCTCAAGATTTAGTCGCAGCCTCTCTCCCCCCTCCCTATGCCCCCTTCGCCCCCCTCCACCAACCGTAAATACCAGAGTGTATCGTAGAATTCTCGAATAATTAAGTTAGACTCCGGGGCTTGAAGCACTGGCAAAAGAGAAGTGAGAGAGAGAGAGAGATAGAAAGAGAGATGGAATAGACTAGTTGGTCGCTTACGTACCAACACGCTGGCATCCATTATGTGCAATGTTCGTCGTGTGTACATACATGTAAACGTATTGCGGTACACACAGTCCCTTTTGCAAGCTGCTGCTACTGCCTGACGGCCACCACTACACACCCCTCCCCCCTATTTCTAACATTTCGGGAAAAGCTCTCCCTCTCTCTCTCTCTCTTTCGCTTTTCCCCCTCTTCAGCAAGCAACTACTGATCCACCAGCTACCGAGTAACTGGTGGTGGGTACAACTCAGTGGCATTGGATATATACTTAATGAAGCGTAAATAATTGAGTAATGTGCTCCGGGCCGGTGTTCGATCCGGTGTTCTCCTATTGGTCAGAATTAATCTATTCCGGCGCATTAGTATTTGGGCCAGTACCAAACGTTGAGCTACTCTCTCCCCTCCCCTTCGCCTTCTCTCTTCAGCGCCTGTGTGTGTGTATGTGTTTTAGTAAATACGGGGTAACGCAGGTACTTGCGCGAAATATACCTATATATATATATACATATATAGGTAAACACACGCGCGGATCTCTCTGTAATGTCGACGGGAGAAAGTCGAATGCAGAATGCGAGTTTCGAGTTGGAGAAGGAGAGAATAATGGAGGATAGAAAAGCAGCAGGAGGAGGAAGTTCAAAGGGCATTTGGTGAGTACACGATAAACTGTACTCGATGAAATTCAGAGAATTGATGCTTGATTTGGGATTAGTGAGCTGAGAGAAAGTTTATTTCTCTCATATCTCTCTCTCTCTCTTTCTCTCTTGCTCTCATGGCATCTGTATTTCGATGATTTGGATGTAGAGGAGAGAAGATAGAAAAGGAGAGGGGAGAGAGAACAGGTGATTGAGTTGAACAACTAAAGGGTCAGGGGAGGGGGGGGGGGTATATACATCGGTTGTTTTATTGAATTTAGTGGTTTGGAGATTGTGGCTATATGGGTTTTGTTTCAAATTGCGTGGTGGTGGTGGTGGTGGTGGTGGTGGTGGTGGGTGTGCTTTTCCGATGATTCGTAAATTGGTGGGATAGAAAGTGTCAATTTTCTGCCCTCGTGAGCTCAATGGGTTTTGTGTGTATATATGTATGTTTCTGTGTGTGTGTTGTATATATAAATCGTTCTCTTGTGCAATACCATACGCTTTTGAATTTTGTGCACATCATCAAATGAGTTATAATGTTGCACGATTACTTCAATTGAGTGGAAAATGAATTTCTGGATTTGCGATTTTGAAGGGGGGGGTTCAGGTGTTTTTTGCTTCAGAAATGGGGAGAATTAACAGGGGGATGCAGACTTTCATGAGTCTGGGAGAATGTGTGGAGTGTTAAGGAGGGAGAGGCGAGAGGAGGGGGAAAGGGAGGGGGGGGGGGGGTGAAAGCAAGCGTATGGAGAGCGGCTGGAGCTCCAGACAATAAGTAAGTGGCATTCTCAGACTCACACACCCTCTTCTTGCCTTCACGCATTGATCCATGGGGGAGATTCTTCACTTGTACGGTGCTACACACTCTAGCCAACTACTAACCATATGCTAGACTCGAGTGAGACATGACTAATTTTGCTTTTTTTTTTTTTTTTGAAAATTTAGATACTAGGGTTTTTTTTTGACGAGATGAAGTTTGTTGTAAAGATTAAGGATGTTCTACATAGGCCATAAGCGGGGGTTGTGCGACATGAGAAGGGCAGTGATTTCGGCAGTGTTCCAATCGCTAAACACGAAAGAATGAGTTTTTCAATTCCTCATTAAAATTATTTTTAGGTAATTATGGAACGTTGAGGGTGTTCAAATATTATATTATTATTATATTTCACAGATACTTTTTTTTTATTTCTTATTTAATTAGTTCGAGAATTATTTTGAAAAAGGCGTTGCATTCTAGGAAATTCTTGCGACACAAGTTGGCAGCACTTGTTTTTATCAATTTTAATGCCAATTATTGACAGAATCGTCGTATAAAAATGTGACGTTTGTGTCGGTGGTAATTTCTCACCTATATCCGAAATTTCATCGAATTTGAAGAATTTTTCGAAAAGTTTCTTGAGATTTTGTGAATCCCCCATAAGAACACATATTAAATGATGGTTTTTAAAAAATTCATAACTTTTAAACGAGGTATGAAAAAAATCCAAAATTTTGCATACGGTTTCTCTATGAATTGGGAGAACCTTGGAAAAAAAATTTAATTGAATTCTTACATTTTTTAATTTTGATAAAATACCGGTAGAACATCCTTAAGTCACTACAAAAATTGTCTCCTGGGAAATCCTTGTAAATTCAATGGAAATAATGGCAAATTAATTTTTAAATTTTATTCATTCGAGTCCATGAATTTTATTGAGAAGTGAAAAAATAAAATGAGCATTTTACTACTCGAAGAGAAATCAGTAACACTTGTTTTCCTGTCAAGCCAACACTCATCGAAACTTTTCGTACGTGCCATCTTCTCCTCTTATTTTCACACCCCCCCCCCTCTCTCTTTCTCTTTTCTCATCTTCTTTCTCTTTTACCCACTATCTTTCCCTTTTTTTCTACTCCTTCTCTACTCAAACTCATCCCACCACTCATTTTACCTTTTTTTTATCATTTTTTTTTTTTTACCTCCGACTCAAAAGAAAGTTAGCACGCTCGAAGTATATAGGAGACCCGGGCGCATCGTTCTGCCGGAGCACTTTCTTTGAAGCCGACTACCCACTTGGGGGACGCCAGGGTGGATGCCAAGTTTGGGGCAGGTTGTACATCAAAGGGCAGAAATACTTGAAGCTCTGTGAGATTCCCGACGTGTTTTCCATCTCTCTCTCTCTCTTTTTTACACATCTCTATGCCCCTTTTACACCCGGTGATTCTCTCCTCTCTGTTTCACTCCTGTCAACCCCCTTCTGCCAGAGCGTTTCTTCATCCTCATATTTTTTTTTTGATCTCTCTCTCTTTTTTTCCCTCTTTTTTGGTTCTTTTCTGCCGATGACCTCCGCTGTATTGTCCCCACTCGACCGAAATTGGGCTCATTTTTTTTACCACCGGAACACAGAACCATTTTCTCTAATCTCTTTCTCTTTTTTTCTCTTGTCACTATTTTTTTTCAACCTTTCGCACTTTTTTCATGCAGTTCTGGGGAAATTTTGAAGATTTTCTGCGAGAATCCCTCTTTAATGATTTTTCGAAGATTTTGGAAATTTTTTTGGGGGTGAAGGAGTTTGTGAAAAAATATGAAAAAATTTGAGAAAATGGCGCGATATGTCTATATTGTTGGTGAATTTTTTCAGATTTTTTTGAAAAGCCCTTCACTACCAAAAAAAATCCCGAATCATTTCATTTCGCAGATTTTTGATGAAATTCAAAGAAAATTGGAGAAAACTCGAATAAACTGCTCTAGTTTTATATCGAATCAGGTAAATTCGCGAAAACCATCAATTGCATTGGGTCACATCTCGATTCCCCATCGATTTCATCATCGGAATCCTCTTTTTCCAATTTAAAAAAAATTAAAAACGTAATTATTTCTTCTTTTATTTTTAATTCGCCGTGTTTTCCCAATGTATGTTTTTCATCACCAAATGAACAGCCAAAAGAGGAAAAAAAGAGAGAGAGAGAGAGAGATATGCAGAGGAAGAGTAACAAATGGAAATTTTCAAGCTTTTTATTTTTCATCCGCTGAAACTGGACATTAATTTGTAATTGCACCACTGTTTTTATAACCGATTCAGTTGTCGACGATTGAAAAATAATCGTCCCATGGACTGATGGTAACTACTCACTCCAATATTGTGACAATTTCAAGCTGAATGAGTTCCTGGGTGGGGAGAATGATAAAACAGAAAAAAAAAAAAATGAAGTGGAAATAGGGAGATTGGAGAAGTTTTTCTCTCTTCTGCTTTTTTTTCACAGCTTAAAATTAATATGCATGGACTCACTGGCATTTGTGGTTTATGCGTGAGTTTATCTTGCGCTTGATTTCGTTTTGATTCATTCAACAAAATTGCATTTTGTTCATAAAGAAAGAAAAATATATATTTTTTTTTAAATCAAACAAGTTGAAGAATTAATGAAGATATTAAATTGGCAAATAAATATTTTTTTACTAAACAGTGATAATAATAATAATAATGGTATATAGACTGCTCTGTAAAATAGACCCAAAAAATTCTGTTTTTAACACAAAAAATTTGATTATTTTGTTAATTCAAGTCGAAATTGAGAGTTTTCATTTTTTACTAGAAATCATTAAAATAAATTTTATTTGAAATAATTTGAGATTTAACCAAAAAATTTGGAAATTTCGAGATTTTTTGTGAATTTCTTATTGCTTTAGAAACAAAGGGGCGTAAGTGCTATGCTTATGCACTGAAATTACGCTCCTTTGACTCTGAGGAAACAATATTTTGCCAAATTTTTCTCGAAATTTGTCTCAAATCTACTTTTGTTTTTTTTTCATTCATGTACTGGGGATTATTGCACATAAAAAAAGGGGAGGGAGGAAAATGTCAAAGGCTGAGAATAATAATAACAATAATCCTTTTTTTTTTGCAATTAATTTCACGAGAATAAAATTGCACAATTTTTCGAGAATAATAAATAATTCGTTGATTCAATAATTTTTTGATTAAAAATTCGAAAAGAATAATTTCATCGTTATGATTGTTTTTCCCATACTTTTTGTCGTTCAATTTTTTGATGGAAAAAATTGGATTATTGAAATTGCGATTAAATATTAATAATGAAAATGTAAACGAAAAAAAAAGAAGAAGAAGGAGGAAAAAAAATGAAGGAGCGTTAAAAAAAAAGAAGAGGAGTACTCGTACGTGTATGGACAAATGTTATTGCCTTGGCTTCATTTGCGTGAAATTAAAAAATCGTTGCTCCAAATGGCGCATATAAAAACACCCATAGCTGTTTCGCATTCCTCTAATTACAAATATCCACACAGAGAGAGGCCACATTGGGTCCAAGAGAGAAAAAAGAGAAAGTTTAGTGGTAAAAAAAAAAAAATAATAATATTTGCAGAAGAAAGAAAATGGAAAATATGAAAAAGAAAAAAAAGGACATTTGGGTAAACACGTTTTTACTGCGGTTTTTCCACCCTGAAAATTAACATCACAAATGTGATGCTGCAGGGTGGAAGGAGAAGGAGAAGGAGAGGCAAGAGGAGATCTGATGAGGGTGTTAATGAAAAAATAAAATGTCACCGGACATGAATGTTGTCTGGGTTAAATTTTGTATTTTTTTCCTGTTTTTAGTGAATGAATAAATAAGAGTCTTGTTAAAATAAAGAAAATTCCAGGTTTTTTTTTTTTTTTCGTTTCAATTCTTGCATAACTCGAAAATTTACCCAATTTTTTTTTTTTTTAACGAGAAATTTCATTTTTTCCTTATAAATTAATAATCACAGCAAACGGTGGAAAAAAAGGCAATTTTTTACAATTGAAAAATTAATTAAATTCATCAAATTGAATTGAAAAATTAATAACATCGATACGCGAGATTTTTTAATCGACAGTGATTGAATAAGATTGTTCCCTCGGGCGTAAAATTGACTTTTTGAAAATCAATTTTTTTTTTTCCTTTAAATTTCGGTTTTTCTCTTTTTTCCTTCCTGTCAACCAATTCGTTGGTGATGGCTGCGCTTTTTTTCTGTTTATTAATTTTTTTTTTTTGAACGTGCGGGTTTGCCGCAAAGTGGCTTGGGTCCGTGTTTAGCCTGGGGGAACTCCCAAAAGTGCACGAATGTTACAAATGCATACAGGCATGAATTTTTATTCGCAAAGTACCAGTGGAAAAAGATCCCAAACTGGCTTTACTGTTTTTTTCTCTATTTCTTTTATTTATTTTTTATTTCCATTTATTCTTCTCTCTTTTTTTATTTTCAGAGATAAAAGAGTCAACCTCCAGTCAATATCCGTTCGACCAATTTCCATTGATGAAAAATAATAAAAAAATGAAAATATTTAGACTCATGAAAGAAAAGAGAAATTTCACGAAAAACAATGAGAGAGAATTCAATTTTTTTTTAATGTCAGAGATTTTTTTCAAAGTTAAAGAGCCCTCCCCCCCTTCCCTTTTAATCGTTGGGAATGTTATTTCTCTGAAAATTTTAAAAGATTTGAAAAAAGCACAATTTAAACATCGAATTTTTAGTTTATTTTTGTTCATTTCGGATTCGAGAGCGAAAGCGACCGTGAAAATTTTCGTGCAACAACTTTTCGATAGAAAAAAAAAGGAGATAAAAAAGACCCGAAAATTTGATTTATCGAGTCACGTTGGATTTAAATAATCACGTTGGATCAAAGTGACATCGACATTGAACGCTCAGTGGTCTATTCGTGGTGTTGTCGGTCCACACGCGTGGTAGTACTCTCTCTCTCTCTCTTCATCTTTCTCTCTTGCTCTCTCTCTCTCTCTCTCTCGGCCCACACCCCATGTACCGGAATAAATTATCACGTCCAACCACTGACGAGTGTCCTTCCCTACTACCATTTCATTTACACTGATCCACCAAAAATCGCTCCCATTCACTGTGAATTTTCCACAAACCGCAAGATAAAAGAAACAATTAGAAGGATTTTTAGAATTAAAAAAAAAAAAAATTAATTAAAAAATTTCTTCATTGACATGAGATACAGTAAATACAGTAACTTAAAAAAAAAAACAATTATCATGAAAAATAATGAGCAAATTTTGACCTTTGTCGATATGACGAGTTCATTCAATGAGTATTTCCCTCGTTAATCACCAAATTGTCGATAACAATCAATGTACACTGCAGTTTGCACTATCTAGTGTCAAAATTCACGCTCACTTTCCCCAATCGTATTTTCTCGCATATTTAAACGACAAAAAGAACAGTATAAATCGCCTCTATCTCCACCGATAAATGCGAATAAATGTTTTAACGCAGAGAGTGAGAATAATTGCGGCATCATTGTCGCGGGCGATTAATTCAAAAAAAAAAAAAAAAAAACATTAAAAAAAGCGAAGAAGAGCAAATGTGGAAACGATAAAAATTTGCAGAAAAACGGCATAAAATGCATTTTTTAATGAAACCGCCTCAAAAGTTTATATACATATATATATATATATACATATGATGTATACATCATTATCCATTAATTAAGAAAAAAAAATAGCAAGAGGAACAAAAAATTATTGTGGATAACGAGTAGATTGATTGACTCAGCGATTGGACCATCTCAAGGGCTCTTCTACCTCTTATTTTTCTTCTTTTTTTTTCCCCCCCTATTTATTTATTATTTTCCCTTCCACGCCAATTAAACACGCGAATCAAGCGATCATTGGGCTCAACGAGCCAAAAAGCCACCGACAAGTGCCCGGAAATATTCCACAATTTTTTTGCCTCTATTTTTACTTCGAAAAAATAAAAAAAATAAAAATAGCTGCAAAAAAAAATTCCAATCAACGGGACGCGCTCGATTTTTTTCCCCAGTACTCGATAGTTGGCGTCGAATAAATTCGAAAAGAAACGTTGAACGTAACAATTTGCAGTTTGGAAAAAAAAATATGAGGTGAGGGGGATGGAGAATGAGGGCTCGAACATTTTCGGGAGGATAGGGTTGTGAAGGAGGGAAAGGGGGGGGGGGTGGGTATGAAACGAAATAACGGTCAGTATTTTGCAGTAATATTTCACCGTAGCAGTTGGTATTAATTCGTAATATGTTACCGTGCAAACTATACGAAAGCACACTGGTACAAGCTATCTCCCCTCTTCCGCCTCTTCATCCAACCCTGCCCCCTCTCCCCCCCCCCCTTTTTCCTTCTCACACCATGGGTGCAAAAACGGGGTCTATACGTTTCTGTATACCTCTAATATATGGTCCGGTATTATTGCAATGCAATGGACAGAATACTGTCAAAATTTATCGGCCCTCGTTTTTCATCCGAGGGGAGAGAAGAGGAAGAGGGGGGGAGAAGGGGAAGGGAGAGAGGTACTTTTTGCCTCTCCTCAGTCAAATGAGAACGATTAAAACGCACGAAAATTGCGTTAAAAAATTCATTTATTGTTGTTTCTTTTAATTAACGATTTTTTTTTTTTTTCATTTTTTTTTTTATTCAGAGTTATTTCTTTAATTATAAAATTTTCTTTTGAATTCAAGAGATGGGGGAAGTTTTATTATTTAATTTGTTTCAGGGAATAAAAATACGGAGTTCATTATTATTTTAATTAATTCATTAGTATTTATGAATTTTTTATTGGTCAAGTTTAATTACGAAGAGAAAAAAAAAGGGTGTTCAATTCTTTTTTTTTTTTTTTTTCATTATTTGGGTACTCGTTAATGAGCAATTTGCATTCGTTTTTAAATTTATCTATAGTTATCATTTTTTTTCTTTTTTTTTTAATGGAAAAATATTTGGATTATTTGAATGTTTAATTTACATTTTTTTCAATCTATATTATTTTTGTTTGCTCATCCGTCTATTCTATTCTTTCTTTCTCTTCTTTCAGTTGAGTGAAAACGATTAAAATGCATGAAAATTACCAGAAAAATTCGTTCTCTTTTTTTTTTTTTTCTTTCATTGAAATAATATTTAATTCTTTCATTTTCAGTATTATAGTATATGAACAATTTGTTATTGCACTTGTTAACTTTCATTGAAATTCTTTAATTTCACGTTTTAAATTAATTTTTCTTTTTTTTTTTTTCTCTCTTATTGAGAATAAAATAAAAAAATATTTCATCTTTTTCCACTTCACTTGGGAAACTCACAATTTACGCTTTATTTATATTACTCAGTTCCTCTCCCTCTTTCTTTATATATATACAACTTTCTTGATTTTTTTTTTTTTTCTTCTTTTTTTGCTCCCCTTTCTTCTGGCCCAACCCAAGGACGACGAGCGCCTTGTTGGCAATCTCAAGCTAAATTGCCAATCAACCGGGTATTATTTTCGTGTTAGTTTTCCCAGAGGGCAAGAGTAAAGAGGAGGGAAAAAATAAGAAGAAAAAAAAAAATTATATAAACTCGTGATTTATGTCCTGCAATTATAGAAGTACAAAAAAATATTGGCATGAAGAAAATTGAAGTGGGAAAAAAGTCAAAAGAAGACTTAATTTCGAGATTTTCATTGGTTTTTGCTTCCGTATGGCAGCTATGTAATTAACAGAATTTTCGATTGTAATTTTTTTGATAAAAGATGCTTAAACTGATCTCAATAGAGGGAAAATGATGTTTTTAGCGCATGTCTGTGTGTGTATGTCTGGGTGTGCATAAAAGTCTCAATTACAGCAAAACGGTTTTATAGAAAAATTTCATATTTTGTGGAAAACTTCCTCTCGACGAACTCTATTTTTTGAGCTTTATTCGAAGAAAATTCGATCGGTACTTTTTGACATAGAGGAGATTGGGGCAAAATGGACACTGTAATGAAACGGTTAGAGATGGATAAATTTTGATGATTCTATTGGAAAGCTGAGGAAATTTTAGGCGGAAAACGAGTGTCAGATGTATTTTTTTTTATTTTTTTGGAAATTCGATTTTTTTCGGCATTTTTGAGGGGTTATTTTGAAAATTTTCAGTTTTTTGCAAATACATCTGGTTCTATTGGTCGTAGCAATTCGGGGCTGGTCTCAAATGAAAGGTGAGCTCATTTCCCATCGATTTATGGGGTTTTGAATCCAAAAATATCAATTTTTAGGATAGTTATAGGCTAAAAACTGTTTCCCAAAAGTGTTTCACAAAAATACCCATAAATATCTTGAAAATCAATATTTTTCGATTGAAAATCCTATGAATCGATGGCAAATGATCTCACCTTTCACCTCCCAGCGGAATTTTTACGCTACGACAAATAGAACCGAAGATATTCCCCAAAAACTGAAAATTTTCAAGAAAAGGAAGGTTTTTACCCCTCTGAAATGCTTGAACAAGTCAAAATCGCCAAAAATTCAAAAAACTTCATTCCGGCACTTGTTTTCCGCCTAAAATTTCCCCAGTGTTCCAATGAAATCATCAAAAACAATCTACCACCAATATTTCTATGAATTTCGAGCATTTTCCATAATATTTGCCAACACGGAAAGAAAATTCTACCAAAATTTACGATGTTAACATCGTAATCCTGGACTAGACTTTTATTAACGTTAATTTTGAAATATCTTATTTCAAAATTTACTATGTGGGTTATATTTTTTACTATTTAACATCGTAATTTTAACAAAGACTTTTAGGATTAAAAATTACTTCAAAAATTTCAATTTAACATCGTAAAAAAAAAAAAAAAATGAAAATTACACTTTAAAAAATATATTTATTCGTATATTTAATAATTCTATTTACTTTTTAATAAAAAAAATATTTTAGTGCTGCCTCTGTTATAATACGATGGAAGCTATAAAAAGTACGATGTTACATCGTAATTTTTAAATAGTAACTACGTCCTCCGCAAGAGGCGGTCTCGTGTCTTATGAACTTTTATTGAAATCGTTAATATAGATCTTAAAAACAACTTAAAGTGTAAGCCCTTCGGTAGCCGAGTGGTCCAAGGCGTCGGTCATTTCGCACTCGAAAGGACTCGGGGTTCGAATCCAACCACCGGTCGAT
Source organism: Aleiodes alternator (assembly GCA_963921955.1). Classification (NCBI taxonomy): domain Eukaryota; kingdom Metazoa; phylum Arthropoda; class Insecta; order Hymenoptera; family Braconidae; genus Aleiodes; species Aleiodes alternator. Next base: position 5,591,457 of record OY998112.1, read on the forward strand.
TATTATTTTATTTTATTTAAGATTTCTCTTCAAATTTTACGATGTTCACATCGTAATTTATATTAAAGAGCTTTAAGACTTGGTATTATTTGTCTAAAGTATTATTTCTTAAATGAAATTTCCAACGCTACATCGTAAAAATTACGATGTTAAAAGTCTAGTCCACCACTACAATAATCAATAGGACAAATTACGATGTTAGCATTGTAAATTTAACTAGATTTTTTTTTCCGTGTAGAAATTTAGACGTGTCCATTTTACCCCTGATGTCCATTTTGCCCCACTTTCCCCTACGTCCATTTTTCGAAAATCAGTTTTTAATGAAATTTCTGGAAACTATTGAACTGATGTTATTTATACTCATATATTATCTCGAGAGTTGTATCAGTTAGATGTCTGTGGTTTTTGAGCTCATTTGCACGATTAGTTCTCGAGTTATTGGCGTTTCAATGAATTTCTTCAAAATTTGATATGCTGATGATGATTTGAAAAATGTTGTATCACTTCCATTCAGAAGCATACTGCTAGAGTATCAGCAGAAGAAGCTATATCAGTTGGAAAGCAATACTATCATCCACTTGTTAAATTAAAAAAAATACTTTCCACTGTTTTTTTATTCGAGTAGTTATTTTTTTTAGTTTTTTGTTGGGGAAGGAAAGACTCTGAGGTTCTTGAGAACTGAAAAACCCAGTGTTGCGTAGTGTAAGTGTGCAACTTGTGCTCCTCTTATATACTAATTATCATCTCCTCAGTCACTTGATTCAAATGCTCGAATGTACTTTAAAATTAAATAAAAAGACAAATATATAGGGAGAAATGGAGCAAAATAGACGTTCATGGTAACATAATCAAGGCATTTTTTTTCAAAGAAGGACTCGATGGAAAATCTGGAAAAAATTTGAGAAATAGCTTCGATATGTTCAGAGCATTCATGAATTTTTTCGAATTTTTTGAAAGACTCCTTCATACTCAAAAAAAATCTCGAATCATTATGACTTACGAGTCCGTTTTGACCCAGTCTCTCCTATTTTTTTCAAAAATCGAAGCTGTGGCTCAAAATTAATTGCAGTATAGTACTTTTTGGGGTAAAATTCTCCTCTCTTTCCGATGAAATCAACGAAATTTGAAAAATTGATAAACTTCACCTATAATCACGATTTTTCCCCCCGGAATTTCATTATTATCATTCATCACTGTCATTTTACACAGATTTCTCATGAAAAATTGTTGAAGGGAGAGAATTGAAAATGAGAATTCGCTCGCATTCTAAAAAAAGAATATTAGAAAAAAAAAACGATCAATCTTTTTCAGCATGAAATATTCTACCACTTCTCTCTTAAAAAAAAAAAAAAAATTCTATAATTACAGTTTTTCCACTAGTTTCTCCAATCATCTTCATGACTCCATGAAGATCTTCACACAATGTAAAATTAAAATTTAGAAAAAAATAAATAAAAGAAGCAAGGAATTACCTCCAGACTTTCCCTTGCAGTATTCAAATATTTGCACGAATCATAAAATAATGTTTTTACGAGTCTCCGTGACGTGTGAAAAGCATTGAATAAATAAAACAAAAAGACCTACACGATTTATCATTTTGTCGAATGTGTAAAAAAAAAAAAAAAAAGAAAGTGCAACGAAAAAAAAACCCTAATTTTTCCAATTATTAAATATTTACTCACAATTTTCTCGTATTTGTGTGACACACTCACTGCATTGATGAAATATAATGAATAAATGTAGGTAGCAAAATTGAGGTGCAACATTTATCAGCCAATGAAAATAAACGTGCAGCATTAACATTGTAATATGGATGGAAAACTGACCAAAGTCTCTCCTAAATTACAGTCGATATTAAGATCTCGAGATTGTGCGAAATGGTATGCAAAGCGATTCCGTTGGCGTTATATTGTAGATAGAGAAGAGAGAGAAAGAGATGGAGTTGGGTGGCACGTGAGGGTTTACACAGTGGTAACGTAAAGAATGAGGGGAAGGGTTGAGAGTTGAATAAGCAGTATGAAAGAGGGTTTTTGAGGGGAGGGAGAGGGATAGGGAATCACGTCCGGTTTACAACGTTTATATATACTCACGTGCCTTCTCCTCGGGCTTCTATAAATTCAGGCCAACGTCTCGGGTAAACTGGCCCAACTACAGAATTACGTCCGTCCGCACTGCTCGTTTTCATGTCTCATTTTTTCTTTTTTGTTTAATTGTCCGAAAGAAGCGTCCGTTTCCCGTTTCAGGGGGGAAAAAGTGGAGAATTTGTGGAGGAAAGAAAAGGGGGAATGCTCAAGTCGGATTTGAACCCACGACCTTCCGATTACCGATCCACTACTCTATTTTTATTGTTTTCATTGAGAAACAACAGAATATGTACATATATACAGTGAAATGAATGTCAAGAAATTATAATTAAAGAAAATAAAAATTTTTTAAGTGATGAAATTCGAAAAAAAAGGAGGAATGCCCGAGTGCGATTCGAACTTGTAGCTTCTTGGATAAAGGGTCCGCTACTCCATTTTTTTTTTGCCTTTCTTCTCATTGAGAAACACATATAGGGGAAGATGGGGCAATACGGATCCAAGGGGTAAAATGGACACATTTGAGTTTTTTTGCATATATTATGAAAATATCTTTAAACGAATGAAAATATTAAGGGTAGATTTTTTTTCAAGATTCCTTCGGAAAGCTGAGGGAATTTCAGTCAAGAAACAGGTTCCAGAATTAATTCTTTTAATTTTTTTGAGAATTCGATTTTTTCTGGCATTTTTGAGGGGTAAAGTATTTTGATTTTTGAGTATATTCTGTTTTTTTGACATATCTCTGGTTCGGTTGATCGTAACGGCCTGAGACCGATTTTAAATGAAAGGTGAGATCATTTCCGATCGATTCATGGGGGTTTGGATTCAGAAATATCGATTTTTGACATAGTTATAGGACAGAAAATGATGGTCACATTTTTTCACAAAAGTTCCCATAACTATCTGAAAAATCGATATTTTTAGATTTAAAACCCCATAGATGGATGGGAAATGATCTCACCTTTCATTTAAAATCGGTCCCAGGTCGCTACGACTAACAGAACCAAAGATATTTTTAAAAAACTGAATTCGCTCAAGAATCGATAGGCTCTCGCCCCTCAAAAATGCCAGAAAAAATCGAATTCTCAAAAAATTGAAAAAAATCAGTTCTGGCACATGTATTTCGTCTAAAATTCCCTCAGCTTTTCGATGGAATCATTAAAAAAAATCTATCTCCCACTGTTTCATTATAATGTTCATTCTGCCCCACGTTGCCCTATACATTGAATATTTTTTTTTCAATTTTAATAGAAAAAAAATCAAAAATTTCTAGAAAAACCGGATTTGAATCTACTAATTTTCGATTACCGATCCACTACTCTACAAATTACGCTAAATAATAACCTTTCTCATGAAAAAAAAAATCCCAATACATTCTTTATCTCCGAATAATTAGAAAAAAAAAAGGGGTAAAATTCTCATTGAACTCGATCATGTGATACTGACTCAACTCCGACTTCCTATCCATGTACCGATAGAAAGTCACGAAACAAAACATTACTCGTCGATTCATTTCCATTGTGGCAATGATTTCAATGGTATATACAAGAGGTAGTATAACAATACTAAAATAGAGATACAAATACATTCATTCGTGAGACAAAGTTGTTCATCGAGACATAGAAATGACTCGTTGGCCCCTGCGGTGTGTATCTATCACCCCTTCTTATTTCCCCTCAATATTCCACGTGTATATCTCGTGGAAAATAAACGGGAAATACATTGGGAGGAAGGGGGGGGGGGGAGAGGGAGGGCTTATTGAAGTGAAGTCTATCGGTGGAAGAGATCAGGCATGTGTTCGAGTATGGTTAAAAAAAAAAAACAAGAAATAAGAAAAAGAAGAACGAGAAAATGGAAGAATTTAAAGAGGATTTTTGTATTTTTTTTCATTGAAACTCAACAAGGGAAAAACAGTTGTTTTCATACACCGATACATTGGTTTCCCATTATAAGTTGTTAATGAGACAGATCTGTTGTGTTCGAGTGCCTCGAATTCACTTCGGGGGAAACTCGAAAATGATAAAGACACTACTGCGCTTCTGTATTGGGGAGAAAAAAATATAAATAGGCAGCTATTGTGATAAGTAAAGATAAAAAGAGAAGGGGGGGGGGAGGAGGAAGAAGAAGGGATGGCTGCTGCTGCTGTGGTGGTAGCCACCACTGTGTCATTGTTAACTCGGGTATAATAATATCGGGCGGGTAATAGCCGGGAGTCAGGAAGTGCCTCGAGATCCGCCGGAGAGACCCGAACGTCGAGAGCCCCTTCCTGCAAGAGAAAGAGAGAGAGAGAGAAAGAGAATCTCGCAGTACTATACAATGACCTTTTCTACTTGTTTCTCTCACCCATATTCGACACTTCTTTCTTTTGGGGAATTTTCTTTTGTGGAGAGTTTTTTCTTAGAGAAGGGGAGGATAGTAATTGGGGTGATTAATCGAAAGGGAGGGGGGGGGGGGGAGATTTTGAGAATGGCTGGAAAACTGGTGGATTTAGGGAAAACTGTGACAAAAGAGCTTTTTTATAAAAAAATTACGATTTCCCAATAAAAAAGGATTTTTCCATATATTTTTTTTTTGGCAAAACTCATAGATTTGGAGATTTTTTTGTTTATTTAAATGTGTTTTTTTTTTTAATAGAGTCTCTAATTACAGAAAATGGATTTTGTGTATATTGCACTTCGATTTTTCGCGTCAATTTTACACTCTTTCTCCTCTTTATTTTTTTTTTTTTTCGGGGTTTTTCAGATTGGAAAAAATTGGATTGAGTCGCAATTGAGATGAAGCTATCGATACATACGTGCGACCCTTTATATTTCGACTCATCCGGTGAAATAAAAAAAAAAATGAAACAAAAACACATGAAGGCAACGGGAAGAGAGGAAAAAAAAAGGGAAAAAGTACGACACGAGGCAGACTCATACAACTAGCGCCAGAATTTTCGTTCCCCATCGTATTTCATCGTTTTCCAACGATGCGTCCGCTAAAACGGCCCGGATTAAAGTCCTACCTCGCCCCTGCTCGACGATAAACTTTTTATTTTATTCCCCGCGTCTATATATGGATAGAAAACAACTGGAAAAAATGTAAAAAAAAAAAAAAACCTGAAAATTGTTCACTCTGCGTTTTTTTTTCCCCCCCATTTTTTCCATTTTTGAGCAAGTTCAGGACTAAAATAAACGGAACGTCGTTATTTCATCGTATTTTTACGATTTTTTTTTTTATTATTTCTGTTATTTTTTTTCTATCGCAAAAATTGCTGGATATTGGCTGGCATTTATTCATTTACAGTCGAGAAGAAAAAATGTGACAGAAAAAATAAAAAATTCGGGAAAAAGTGTATTTATCCATTTTTTTTTTGGGAGAAAAATCACAAAAGAATGAAATTGGACGAATAAAAAAATTGTAGAAAATAAAAGAATGGGAGAATATATATGTATATATTTTATCTATCACTTCACGAGAGTTTAAAAAAGTGTCAAAAGAGAGTGAGAATGATTGACAAATACGAAAAAGTTTTCGGAGCGATGGCAAACTGACCGAAAACTGCGAGAGCGTTTTACCACACATGACAACGATTGACCCACAGACAGCCACGTCAACGGCTGCTTTCCTCTCTCTCTCTCTTTTCACCCTCATCTACACATTCATCCGCCCTCACACACTTTCCGCGGGTTAAAAAGCCCTCACACTCACATGTATATATATATATATATATATATATATATATATATATATATATATATATATACCGGATGGAGTGCGCTCTGGGTTTCCATGTGCCCTCACACTCCCTTTTATTTCCACCTCTTTTTCAACCCCCCTCTCCTCCCCCTCGGGGCTTTAGCCCGTCCACTAACGCTTCGACACCCGATACCTAATTATGTTAAACGCTGCCGGATTTTGCGGACGGATTACGCAAACTAAAACCATTCACAGTTTGTACAGTTATTTTAATTCTGATTCCAAGGGTTTTTTTTTGCACTCGCCTCTCTTTTTTTTTTTAATTTTATTTTCGAGTATGTTTGAGTTTGGTAATTATTGTCGGTGGGTTTTGCGAGATTTTTCACGTTTAATTGGAAGTGATTAACGGTAATTTTTTTGTTACAATTCAGAGATAATTACCCTTTTTTCTGAATTAATAATTCAGTGATCGAGGGTTTTTTCATTACGAGTATCGATATTTTTGGTGCGAGTGGGTTTTGGAGAAAATGTGAGGAGACCTTTTTTGTAGAGAATTCGATTCTCCACAAAAAAGGTCTCTTCACATTTTTCTCTAATTCTACTCGTTTCGGAGATATCTATTCATTCCCTCATGAACAAAAAAATTACAAAAAAAGCCTGCAATTTTCACACCCGTAAAGAGCGTAAAATCAGTGTCAATCCGGGGGCGCGTGCCGGTTACAAAATACACCAGGGTAGTATGATATCCCTTCCGCACGATTCAACAGCTCCCTCCTCCCTCCTCCTCCTCTCTTCATTCTCTGCCCTTTCCCCCAATTCCGAGATTTTCCGTTGTGTTGAATAGCACAGCGGGCGAGCGTGAAAAACCACGAGCGATGATTGCGGTCGAGTCGACGCGGGAAAAGCTCACCCTCTCCCTCCTCCTCCTCCCCCTACCACCCCATCTCCCTCTCACTCGCGTTACACAAGCCACGACTTCCGGCAGGCGTTAATGAGAATCCGGAAAAGGATGGCCGGCATTTCCTTTTATCTTCTCCACTTTCAAACCGTTTTTTCTTCTAATTATCCTCGCAAAATGAGAGATATAAAATATATATATATATATTATATAAAATATAAAAGGGGGATGAATGAAACTCGGCTCAAGTGTTTTCACAGTCTCTTGGCGTTATATTTTCTTCAATTTTTTCTGTCCTGACTCCTTTTTTTCTCTTTCTTTCCACGGAAATTTTTTATGAATCAAGAAATTTTTGACGCTAATCGTCAATCTGCTCGGCTGTTTGAACAGGAGTCATGATTCAATTTAATTACCATTGAAATTTGTGTAATCGAGTGCAAGTTCATCTTGAGAAAATGGAATTACGAATGAACACATATAAATTGAAGTGATAGTGACAATGAACTGAAAATATAAACAATATAGTGTAAACGAATTTGAGACCAGAAGAAGTTGATAATTTCATGAATTTTGTTAAAAATTTTATTTTTTCATTTTTTTTGCTTCGTGTTATTTTTTTTTCTCCAACAATTCACGATTTGGATTCAACATTTAATATTTAATTATGCTGTTATGTTAGAAATCGTGTAAAGTTACTATGTAACATCTCCAAACAATCTTTTTTTCTTTTGTATTATGTTGGTCTGATGGACTCTTAAATCCAAGACTGAATAAATTTATCTATCTCTCTCTCTTACTCTTTTTCTCTTTTGCTCCCACTCCCGTCTTTTTTAATTTGTTCTCTTTCTTAACCCAAACGGCCAAGCTCAAACGAGGCGTTAACGTCAACGCGACACGTGTAACCGTCGTCCGTTAATCGTCACGATAAAAATCAACAACACGCCAAGTTGCCGTCATGACGCTCGTAAAATTAAAAAATAACAGTTTATACATCCAGTTCACCCCTCAAGTGCATATATTGCTATTAAAATGAAAAAAATGATCATTGATCATCAAGTTAAGGTAATCCTAGTAGTTCAGGCAATCTATTTTTCCTTTTCGATTTTGATCACTATCGATAGAATAGCATGAGGAGATTTTTAAAAAATTCAGTTTACCCCATGTTACCGGACAAATAAGGCGAAAATTAATTTTGAAAGTAATTGAATTAACATTGAAACTCCATAAGCGAAGCTCAGTTTCAGTTTCACTGCGAAAATTCATGATCACAGACCTATTTTTTCCTCATATAAACTTGGGGGAGAGTGGGTCAAAGTGGACACTATAATGAAACGGTCAAAAATTGATTTTTTTTGATGATTCTATTGAAAAGCTGAGGAAATTTTAGCTGGAAAACGAGTGTCAGATGTATTTTTTTCGATTTTTTGGGAAATTCGATATTTTCCGGCATTTTTGAGGGGTATGAGCCTTTCCTTTTTCAAAATCTTCGGTTTTTTGCGAATATCTCTAGTTCTATTGGTCGTAGCGATTCGGGGTTGGTCTCAAATGAAAGGTGAGCTCATTTTGCATCAATTTATGGGGTTTTGAATTCAAAAATATCAATTTTCGGGATAGTTATAGGCCAAAAACTGTTTCATAAAACTGTTCCACAAAAATGCCCATGGATATCTTAAAAATCGATATTTTTAGATTGAAAACCCTATGAATCGATGGCAAATGATCTCACCTTTCACCTCCTCTCGGAATTTTTACGCTACGACAGATAGAACCGGAGATATCCTCGAAAAACTGAAACTTTTCAAAAAAAGGAAGATTTACCCCTCTAAAAGGCGCGAAAAAGTGAAAATCGCCAAAAATTCAAAAAAATTAATACTGTCACTTGTTTCCCGCCTAAAATTTCCTCAGCTTTCCAATGAAATCATCAAAAACCGTCTACCGCCAATATTTCTATTAATTTCAAGAGTTTTCATTTTTTTTTTGCTAAAAATTTAGATGTGTCCACTTTACTCCTGATGTCCATTTTGCCCCATCTTCCCATATATGTTTTTTGTTCGTCAGAATGTCTATTAATTTTTGGAATCATGAAAAATGCATGTTACCGGACATATAACTATGATCAATGCAATTAATTACATGAAAAAAATCAATGGCAGCCATATTGGTATTTAAAATCCGAGGATCCTCTAATCCCAGTCCTTGATACTGGGACAGAGTGAATCAAATTCGGAACAATATTGAATATTCATAATATAGTCTAATAACAATTCATCATCTTGGACATCGTTTTAGCACCGATAAAATGTTGGAAAATCGAAATAGTTATAGTAATTATAATAACTAAAAGGAAAAAAAATCAATAAAAATCGATCATTTGAACCTGCCACTAGTATTACCTTAATTTATTCATATTCATCAACAATTATCGTGAAAATTTTGTTTTTTCGTCTCTCCAATAGAAATAAATTTCAAAGTGGAATTTCTTCCTCATATTATCGATCAATTCCGTGTATTTGCATTTGGAATTGAATATAAAATCAATAGAATTATTTATTCTCTCAAATGAAAAATAAATAGTAGGAGGGGGGGAAGGGAAGGTGAGGGGAGGAAAGGGGAATTGTAGAGTATAAAACATCAGAGAATATTTACTCGTTCTTATTTGTCATTTTCGCAGAAAAACGAGAGAAAGAGAGTAAAAAAAAATCATCTCATCTTAAAACCTTGAAAAAACACAGAGAGTAATGAAAGAGAGAGAGAGGGAGAAAAGAAGCGGAAAAGAAATTACTTTAAGTATTAAGGAGTAGGGAAAGAGACGTTTTTCTCTTTCTTTTTTTCTCTTCTTCATTGAGAAAGAGGGAGAGAGAGAGAGAGAAAAGAGGGTTTTTACGAGGAGCTAGGAAGCGACTTGACACACCACTACCTTCCTCCTTCTCCTCCACTTCTACTCTCCCCCCCCCCTCTCTCGCGAAGCGTCTCGACTACGGCGACATAAACTTTATGGTGTTTATGAATATTTATATTAATCTACATTTTATGCCCAGACTACGACGCCCAAGCTTGGGGCGTCTATCTTGCTTTTCACGGTGTTGATAAAAAAAAAGGGAGGGAGAGGGGGGGGAGGTGGATATTTTATTCGCCTTGACAAGCCCCGTCATGTGTGCAAGTGAAATATTTCAAAAACACATCTTGAGTTATAATTTTCTTGATTAATAATTAATTAATTATGTGCATATAAAAAAGGTCCATTATCTATTTTCCGGAGGGGGGGGGGCGGAGGGGGAGTTGAAAATTGAATAATTTTACATGACTAAAACTTTTAAAATCCGGTGAAATTTATGCAGAAGTAAAATTCTGAATGAAAAAATTAGTAAAAAATCATTGAATTGAGAGAAATTTGATTATTTTATAGATATCTTTGCGGCGAGTAGTTTTAAGGAGAAATGTTAAGAAACCTTTTTTGTAGAAAATTTCAAGAGCTACAAAATTGGTCTCTTGGTATTTTTCCCTAGATCCAAGAGTTCTCGAGATCTTTTTTATGTTTTGGAATTGTCCCGAAAAGACGTGGATTTGGGGAGGAAAGACGCGGAAACAAGTGCTGCACACACTTGTGCATTGTGTGTGTGTGTATATGTACACACATAAACGCACACACAAACACGAAAACACCACTATACCCACTTTGAGTACAGAGAGAGAGAGAGAGAGAGAGATGGATGATGAAGGGGCAAATAGAGAGAAGGCGAAATAGAGGGTGAGTATAACTAGTCGGCCATCTTGGATATTAGCCAACCGGAACAATAGTATACACAATAGTACGTGGGAGCTACTGAGCAGTGTTTGGTACCACCACCATCCCACCCCCACCCCCCTCCTTCTCTTTCCTCTCATTCGCACTTCCTCACTCATAGGCGCCTCTCCGTACGTCTATCTCACTTGCTACTGTTTGAAATCATGTCTGACTATCCCTCGCCCTCTTCACTTATTTTCGCCAAAACCCTTTCATCTCTGTCCTTCTCTCGACTACCTTCCACCCGAGAAAAGCCCATTGCATCGTTACTAACCGTGTATGTATGCACTCTCTGCCTTCCCTCTTTATCAATTAAACACACCCACATCAACAAAACACACATCCCTACACTAGTTTGCGTATTATAGATTTATTTATGTGCATATAATGATGATAATGCGTGTGTAGTAGTGTGCGGGGTTCATATCACCGCCTTAGAAACGAAGGGGCGCAAGTGCTATGCTTATACACACGACTTACGCCTCTTTTACTCTAACGCGACGATATTGAGACAGTTAAGATAATAGGAAAGGGGCCAAAAAAAGGGGGGGGGGGGGAGGGGACCTTTAGGGTTGCGTCTGGAAACGTAAGAGACAGCTTCAGAATTCCTTTATATATATGTATGTATGTCTGTATATATATAGAGTTGGGAAGAAGAAACTCCAGATGGAATTGAAACTCATTTCTATCTTGGAGAACTTCTATTTTCTTTTGGGAATGTGGAAAAAATCTATTTCTAAGAAAATAAATTTTCAAGTTTAATATTGAGATATAAAGAATTTTGTTTTTTTTTTTTTGCCATTTCACTGAAATGAAATCTTTCTTCTCGTAAAATTCTCGTCAACGTGAATTTTACCACTTTTATTGAAAAATAATTGTCAATCTGGGGGATGATTAAAGTGGTGAATGAATTGCCTGACCACTGGGCAATTTCTAGCGGATAATTTCCGGTTTTAAAATGTTATTTGTCGTTAATTCAATGAAAGATATTTCCGAATGTAGGGGATTTATCGAAAAATGACAAGAGACCTTTTTTTTGGAGTTTCAATAGTCTCTACAAAAAAAAAGGCGAATATTTGAAAAAAAAAAAAAAGCAAAATGGACCTCGAAAACAAAATAATCCAGCATTTTTCTTGGTAATGAAGACCTCTTTAAAAAAATCGGAAAAAAAATTGAAAAAATTCTGCAATATGTCTGCATTGTTGGTAAATTTTTCCGAAATTTTTCAGTGAAGACCCTAACTCACCCAAAAAAAAAAATCTCCAATTTACCAAAATACCCCTTTTCCAGTTCATCTTAACCCTCCTCATTAACTCATCAAATCCCCTTAAACAAAAGACCTTGGAGCAAAAAAGGTTTATCTCCACTACTTTCCAAGACATTTTCAAAAGGAAATTCGCCCAAAAAATCGACTTATCTCCCTTTACCACTTTGCACCCCGACACTACCCTCCAAAATTAATATCGAAACATGAAGAAAAATATTAATCAGCTTTTGTAACAAACTGTACACTCACTATATATATTGGGCTTGGCGAATATATTAGGGGGTGGTTTGGACTCCCCCTTGAAACTCAAACACACGCGAATTAACAATATTACTCCTACCCCCAGGTTTTGGAAAGCACCCCGGTAGTGTTTCGTGAATATATATGTATATATATATATATATATATGTACGAGCCAACACACAATGGCATCGTAGGCGCAGGAGGTATGTGAGTACATCCACACTTACACACACACATACACACATATAAATATACACACAGAAGAAGATGGGAAGGGTGGAAGGATGTCAGTGTGCGTATTACGGGGCCAGAGACATGAAAATGCAGCCGAAAAGAGGGGAATGAGAAAGGACTGGAGACGAGAGAGAGAGAGGGGGGGGGGAGAGGTGGAGAAAGGAGAAGCGAGGGGTGAAATATTATAATACGTCACTTGGCAACTGTGGAGTACCATCGAAGAGAGGGTCGAGGGGTGAGGAGGGGGAGGGAGAGGGTTGGAGGGGGGAACGGGCCATATAGTCAAGTTTGAAAGCCGCTAATTCTCCTGGTAGTGACGCGGGGCGGCATTTCCCGCGGCAAATTTCAATCCCTCAGTCTCATTCCTATCTTTCTCTCTCTTTCTCTTTACTTTTATGAAACTTGAAGGGAAAATATTAAAGTTCATTACGCAAATATGCCGACTGCCTGAGTAAATGCTGGAATTTCTTCATTTCTTTTTTATTTTCTTTATGGAGTGAAATACTTTAATAAATCATGAAAAATTTGTATATTCATTTTTTTGGGAGGGGGGGGGGCAAGAGGGGAGGGAGATACAGGTGTAGAGGAACTTTGAGAATTTTTTAGTACTTGAATAAATTAATTTTTCTCCACTCACTTGAAAACTAAAAGATTTTTTTTTCTTTTTTCATAGAATTATTCATCAGTGAATATAATAATTTTTCTTTGAATTTCATTAATTTCTAGTCATTTCCCCCAAAAAAATGGAAGTAATAACAGTAATTCCCTGGTATCTACGACTCCCCATAAATATCTCACGCAAAATCCCATATTTTCGCTCACTGTACTAGAGAGAAAGAGAGAGAGTGAGAGACTTTATCATCCCTTTCCTCTTCCCATCCCTCCTTCCCCCTATTTTTCTTTCACGCGTATGTGTCTGGTAGACTCTCGAGCCACCGGAGAGCACAACACGTCTCCACCATGACCACTCCACCCAATCCCCCCCCCCCCCCCCCTCCACGAGTTGAATGCTGAATTTACTCCATTCAAGTACACACAACCCGAAAAAGGGGGAGAAGGAGAAGAGAAAGAAGGGGAAAAGCATTAAAAAAAATTGGCAGGCCTAAAAAGATGCGAAAAATAAGGTGCAAACGTATAATAAATACTCGTAATTGGAAAAGGGGGGGGGTGAAGAAACTGCCACTTTTTTCCCCCCTCTTGAGGACACTGAGAAAAAAAGTGGTAAAAACCAACAAAAATTAATTTTATCGGTCCTTAGCGAATATTTTTATTGAAATAATTCAAAAAATTGTTGAATTTATTGAATTTAATTCAAGCATATTAACTAGTTGAATTCAACTAAATTCAGTAAATTCAATAGCTTTTTCGCATAATAAAAATAAAAATTCTCATTACCTTATAAAAACAAGTATAATTTAAGTTATCAGTTGGAAGAAAATATCTTAAAATCAAAGAATATCTTAAAACTGCCTTTAACCAACAATAGTGTTCCCCAAAGTGTTTTAAAAGTGCCCTGAGAAAAAAACAAAAAAATTGTTGTAAGAAAATTGATTCAGTTGAAGAAAATTCACTTCACCCCAGAAAATTTCAATGTATTGTTGCGGTTCCCCCTCCTTTAATCACTCATTAAATTAATTGAAGAAAGAAGAGACTCAAGAACCCTAGCGACGGTTGTCATGGGAGATCAACAAACAGGAAGATTATTATTCTACACACGGATTCGAGACGATACAGATCTCTTAAAATAAACTGCCCCAAATATTGAAACTTAAACCTGTGTATCATTATTATTTCCATTTACGTAACATTGGTGTCAGAAGTAAAAAAAAAAAAAAAAAAAAAAAAAGACCCCACTGAAAAAGGATTAAATTAAAAAAAAAAAAAAAAAAAAAAAAAAAATAAAAAAAAAAAAAATAATAAATATAAAAATTATGGAGAAAAAGTTTGTTAAAAGGCACTTTTCTTGCTATAAAAACCTCTTTTTCCCCACTGTGTCTACAAAAGTATCTTAATTTCAAGCTTTCATTTTAACAATGTAAGAACCAATGGCATCAAACATTTAATGGTTTTTACCACTTTTTTTTTTAGTTTATGCATGAGAATTTTTTTCTTTACTGCATACATAAAAAATTTTCATTATTGCTTCATTGAAGTGTACATTTTGATTAATGTCCATGCTTAACACACAGAAATACTTCTATCAAGAAAGATGAATATCGTAATCGTCTGATGAAGCGAAGAAAAAAGAAGAGCAAAATAAAATAATATCATTTTACATTGGTATCGTGATAGTGTGCGATGATCGAATTTAAATAATATGGTTTGCCGCACGAACTGACGACAATGGGCATGAAAAGAGTTTGAGGGGAAAGAGAGAAAGAGAAAAAAAAAGAGAAAGAGAGATAGCACAGGAATAGAAAGACTGAGGGAGGAATGAAGGAAGGATTCTCTATGGAGCCATAACGAGGTTAGCATTATTTGTTATTACGTCTAACGAATGGGCATCGTTTCAAAACTGGCAATACTGGGGAGAAAGAGAGAGAGAGAGAATATCGCATGATTCATGAGCACGATGAAACGGCTGCGATGTGTTTCGTGATGCATCGCCATATTTCATATCTTGCGGATCATTAGTGTGGTGCTCTGGGGTTTTTTTTTTTTTTTTTAGTAAAAGAAGTGGTAGAAGAGGGAGGAGAAGAAGAAAGAGGGCTCAATGCCAGAGCCGTTGAAGAAAACGACTGTCTTACTCGCATTTTGCCCGTTTCTGAGTTGCATTTCAGTGGTGAGGGTGGAGAATCTATCTTTCTTATTATGCCTCAATCTACTTTTAGTTGGCTTGTACTTTCCCACGGTGATTTCAAGAAGTTCTGTTGATGGCTTCGCACGGAGTAGATAAAGTTTGGGAAAATTGTGAGGAATGTTTTTGATAAAGATCTTTTTTTTTTTTGAGAGAGATTTATCCTTTGGTTTTGATATGGGGTCAAATGATTCGGGATTTTTTTTAGAGTGAAGGACTTTATGGAAAATTCTGAAAAAAATCAACAATTATGGAGACTGGTTGAAGCATTCTCTGGAATTTTTTCAGATTTGTTCGTCGTTTTGCACATGTTTTTTCCTTTTTGGTTGCCTAGATCTCTTTTTTTTGGAGATATTTAACATTTTTGATGACGGAGTAAAATGATTCGGGATTTTTTCGATAGTGAAGGACTCTAGGGAAAATTTTGAAAAAATTCAACAATGGTCCAGACAGGTTGGAGCATTATCTCGAATTTTTTCCGATTTTTCCCTCATTCTGCACCTGTTTCGCCAGTTTTTAGAATATTTAGGATTTTTTTGTAAGATGAAGGCCTTCATAAAAAAATTTGAAAAAATTCAACAACAAAGAAGACACGTTGTCTCATTTTCTTGAATTTTTTCACATTTTTTCCTCCCTCTGCATCTGTTTCCCCCTATTTGTTGTACTAATCAGAATAAAACGCGTTGCATATAAATAAGAATTTGAAGACGATGAAATATGTGTAGAGGACGAAAGTTTGAACTGCTGGAGGTGAATAATGTACCAAAACTACTTCCTCCTCTCTACAACCCCCTGCGTTTCCTCTTTTTTTCCCCACTTCCTCTTTCTCTCTTCTATTCTTCTCTCTTTCATTCTGCACTACCCAGTTCCGCGCGCCCTCCGTGGCCACGAGCCTGGAATGAACTCTTTCCACATTTTTCCCCCCTTTTTTTTTCCGTATCTCAGTTGCTGGTCTCAAAGACAGCAAAAGTGGAGTGAGAATTTACGGTAAGAGAGTAGCAATGCCGTGGAGTGAGGCGAATGAAGGGCGAAAGTTTCGCGCGAAAAGCGAAAACTCTTGCTAATGGCTGTTTTTCTTGGTAGGAATACTTTAGATGGGAATAGTGAAGGGGGGGGGGGGGGGGGGTTGAGGCGCGCAAAAAAAAAAAGGAAATAAAAATGAAAAGTTTCGTCGAGGTTCTCTCGGAGAAAACAGACGTGAAGAAGAGGCTCTAAAAAAAAAGAGGGCCAAAAAAAAAGAAAAAAAGAAGAAAGAGAAATAAAATGGGGGTGTAATTTGCAGCTATTAAGCGGTGCCTACCTATCCCATCGCTCGCCTCGCACTTCTCGCCATTTCAACCCCCTCCCCTCGCCCCTCTCTCTCACTTTCTCCCGCGACTTATTCCCTATCTCGAAGCAAGTGCTTTTTCCCTTCCAGTCACGCCGAAAATATATATGCATATATATATATGTATATCTTCATAATAATAGGAAGAGAGTGCTTGTTTGGGAATAAACATCTTCAATCATAATTTCTCTCTCTCTCTCTCCCTTATTTTTAAAAAAAAAACGATAATAAAAGTGAGTAAAAAGTAAAAAAAATACGAAGGAAATGACTCCGGTCATTGAACTTCACTGAGAATGAGAAAAAAGGGTGATTATTGTTTTTTTTTTTTTTTAAACTCTTTTCGCTTCTTGAAGAGTTTAATTAAAGTTTTTTGGGTTGATTCTGGAAATTTTATGATTACGATGTGTACAACTCACGTAGAATTAATATTTTTCCCCATTTAATTAAAAGTATTATATCCTTTTTTTTAAACCTCGTCCAGTAGAAATACTCATTTTTTAGGCAGACATAAATTTTTTCGGAAAAAATATTCTCGCGAGTTCATTGATCTCTTCGTGTAATTTTTTTCCTCCTTTTTTTCGCATCGCCAAGAGTTTTAATTACACGTTAAGCTCGAAAATGTAACTCACCAAAGAGACGCGAAAGAGGGGGGGGGGGAGGAGAGGGCGAGGAAGAAGAGCAGCAGTATGGAGCGCTCGAAGCACATCAAGATAATGGCTTCCATCGGCCGATGGGTATACAAGCGTAATATATATATCAATACTTCATTGGTAAGGGGTTCGCTTGATTTGCATTGCATCAGTGCGGTACACAGGCCTCCCCCCTCTCTTTCTCTTTCCCGCTCAAATGCACGCAGAAGTAAACGAACACAGAGCCAATGAGTGCAACACGGTCAGTTGCCATTTCTCCTCTCATCTTCTCTCCTTTCTATTCTCCCCTCCCCTCCCTCCCCCTCCACCCTCATCTCTGTATGCGATCCTAGCATAAAATACTCACGCAATGCGAGTGCAGCTTCATAAATTCCATTTTCCTGACCCTGGCACGCGCTCCTATCTAACGCTTCTCTTCGTCTTTCTCTCTTGCTCGCTTGCATTTTGCTAGTTCTACTCTTTTCAAGTCCCGGTGGGAATCGGAAAACGCTATTGACCCAAACGTGTGCATACATCGTATTACGGAGATTTTACTGACTACGTTGAGGCCATTTGGAGGTTTTTTTTTTTTTTTTAAACATGGGGGATACAAGGAGCTTCATGGTATCAGTGCCTTTTTTTTAATGGGAGAGTAGTTGATAATTAGCGAATTAATTTTTTTGTGGCGAATTTTTCTTCAAAAGCCTGAACTCATCCGGGTTTTTTTCGTCTTTCGTCATTTGGAAGCCCTTTTCTTCCTATAAATTCGAGAATTCAAAGAGTCTTATGGTATCAGTGCTTTTTTTTATGGAAGACTAATAAATGATTAGCGAATAATCTTTATTTTTGCAAAATATTTCTTGAAAAGCCTCAAGTCACTAAAATTTTTCCGTCTTTTGTCATTTGGAAGCCTTTTTATTCCTAAAAATTCGAGAATTCACAAAGTTTTATGGTATCAGTGCTTTTTTTCGATGGAGACTGGTCAATGATTGGAGAATTAATTTTTTTTTGCGAATTTTTCATGAAAAGCCTAAAGTTACTGGAATTTTTTCGTCGTTGGTCATTTGGAAGCCTTTCTCTTCCTAAAAATTCGAGAATTCGAAGAGTTTTATGCAATCAGTGCTTTTTTTAAGAGAAAGTGGTTAATTAGTAGCGAATGAGTATTTTTCTTCACGAATATTCTCTCAAAAAACGGAGATCACTGTAATCTTTTCATTTTTTTTTTAATTTCTGTGTAGATATTTCTGGAATAAATTCGGCAATAAAAATAGCAGCATTTACTTCACTAAATTCAGTAGTGAAGTGTTGAAAATGAGACAAGTCAATTTCATTTGGTTAATTTTCCTGTAATCTGTCAAGAATCTGGAGAATTTTTGGAATGCCCACATTAGTATCTATTATTCTCTACAAAAATAGAAAAAAATGCGGGAATCACGGTATTTTCAATAGTTCCAAAGGTATTTCAAGAGTTCTGATCATTAATTCAGGCTCATATTTTCAAAAGTAGTGGATCTAAAAGAAACTCACTCTATTCCCTCATTGTAGTCCAAAAAATTCTCTACAAAGAAAAGTTTCTCCAAGTTTTCCCCTGAATCGCCTGTTCAGCAAGCCGCAGAGTGGGGGAGAAACGCCCATAAGCGTTAAAGGGTTAACTGTTCTCCATTCTCCGAAATTTATTCTCTGAAAATTTCGAGACATTGAGGACAACGAGAGTAATGCAAACGATTTCGATGCAAGTTCTCTGAGTTGAGAGAAACGGAAGAATCCGTAGTTTAAATAAAAGGCCAGTTGGCAACACACACACATGCACCAACACTAAACTGTCAGAGGAGTTAGGAACGAGGAGGGAAAGAGGGCAGGAGAGCTTGACACGATGTTTGCCGAATGTATTAGATGGAAGGGGGGGAGGGGTAAAGAGGCATAGTAGGTTCTGGGCTTCCGAGTGATGGAGAAGAGAGAAAACAGAGGTAGTGTAGAGGTATCGGGCTAGGAAAAGGGCGTCAATGCGGCTTAAGGCCCATGTACAAGCTTTAATACATCCCCAGCCGTGTTGTACGACGTTTGGTTGTCTCGTATACACGTAAAGTAGAAGCCCTTTGTCTATGTCTTATGGCTTACATATAATTCCATCGTGTTTACCAAAAAGATCTGCACAAGCCCTCTTTCTCTCTCTCTTTTTTTTTGCTTTTCTCGTACGACTCCTGTTGTTCACTTTGCCTCCCCCTCCCTCCCTCCCTCCTCCTCCACCTCTCTACTGGTAAACCTTCGTGCTGCAGATTTTTAATATGTCCTACCCCATTTCGTATATACGTGGAAAAAAATAATGTCACTCGACGAAACGATTAATATCCAACTCTATATCTTCATCGTTGTACTTATGTAACAGCTGTGTGTGTGTGTTGGGACTCGGGGATAATTAAAAATTGTAGTCTATTTTGGAAAAAAAATGCTGATCACAACACATATGCCGGGTTTTTTTTTTAATGAGGACGATCTCCGGCTTGAGTGCATGGTAAATTATCTAGTTTTTTTTTTTGTTAAAATTTATTTTTTATATTTTTTTCGATGATTATTATTGTTGGAATTGAATTGAAAAATATCATCGATGATTGGGAATCAATTTGAAACATTGAAAAATCAAAAATTCTATTTGAAATTTTAGTTAAAATGGAAAAATCCTTTTTTTTTCTTTAATCGAACAATGATGCTAAAAAAATTTCAAAATGATATTGAAAATAGCAGAAATTTGATAATTTTGTGTTTTTTTTCATTGTATTAGTAAAAATATGCATATATTAAAAATTTGAAGAGTTATAAGTTCAATTTTTCGAATATCTCTTTTTATAGTAATTTATTTGTTCAATAAAATTCGAAAAATTGTCAAATATTCACTAATTATATTGTTATAATTTTCTTTAAATCCAAAATGATTATTTCTATTGCATTTCATTAATATTGATTTTTTAAATGGAAAATGAAGACTAATTGGATGATATATTTGAATAAAATACTGAAAAATTGCATGAAAATTTCTTTTTTTTTTCCCCCGAATCATTGGAAAAACCGCAGAATCGAAGAGCAAATTGGAAGAGTGAATTCATTTGTTCTGATTTTTTAATCAGTTAAAATTTCAGGCAAAAAAAAAAAAATAAGCGGAAAACATTGGATTCTCGAAAACATTCAAAATTCTGGGGTTCATTTAATTATTCAAAAGTAACGAAAAATAATTAATCAAAAAACACAATTATCCCATTAATCCATCAAGATCAATAAATTCAAAGAGCGATTTAATTTGAGCCAAATAAACCAGTATATGTGCGTGTTTGAAAAGTAAAAGAGGGGAGATTGCCACACCCATTGCAAAAAGTGAAGGCAAAGGAAACAGATTGCTTCTTCCACGAGAGGAAGGGGGAGGAGGAGGAGGGGGGGGGGGATATTTAGATGGGTGCGGCAGAGAGTATCGATGCCTCTAAAACGGTTAAAATTCACCCGAATCGTGCATTCAAGTCTCTCCCAACCATTTTTAAAGCATTAAAAAAAAAAAAAATTCGGCACTCCCAATTTCTCCAGTTTACGCCCTTCTCTGTGTCTCCCAGATTATTATTTATAATCCGGCATTCATCATTGAAAAAATCACATGCTCCTGTCTCGCACATTTTAATTAACTTTGCAAATTATTTTTCGCATATTCTGATTCCCTTTTTTCGGGAGAGAGAAAAAAAAAGGCAAACACAGACACAAAAGAGTGGAGAATGCTGTCGAAAGATTAGGACACGAGAGCATCCACGCACTCTCCCTCTCTCTCTCTCTTTCTCTCTCTTTCGTCGTGTCCAAGTAATTCCAGTTGGGTAATATCTCACCATTAGAGGCTGGAAGGGCAGAAGGAGTGAGGGGCATAATCATCCCTTACACACTCTCATGGTGTTTCACATCCGGCCGAGAGTCCAACCTAATGCCTTATAATTTACAACCAACGGCAACCCCCCCCCCCCTCCCCTCATGTGCTCAACAATCCACCCAACCAGCCACCTTCCATAACCCATGGCCAGGGGGAGGATTTCTATGCTCCTTTGTTTATATAACAGTGGCATATATCACTGTTAGAGTTAAAGACTCTTGGCTTTTCGAAGAATTTGCGAGAATTTTTTTTTTGGGAGCTTATTATGGTAATTATGACGTGGATTATTGTGGAACTAATTTGAAAATTTTTTTGTATTTATTTTTTTTTTCAATGGAAATAGGGTGCAATGAGCTTTTTAATGGGATGATTGGAGATGGATTTTCTCTTTGATGGTTCCATTGAAAAGCTGAGGAAATTTGAGGTGGAAAACATGGGCGGAAAGTTATTTTTTTTTTATTTTTTTAAAGATTTTATTCTTTTTTGGTCAATATTTGAAGGGGTTGGTCTTGACAAAATTTGGAAAAATCAGTTTTTCGGGAATATCTTTGGTTCTACTGGTCTTAGCGTATTGGGGTTGTGCGCAAATGAAACGTGAGCTCATTTACCATCGATTCATGTGGTTTTTAAAAGTAAATTATTGATTTTTGAATGATTTGTAACGCTATTTATTGTAGACATATTGTAATCCGTTTTTACCCTATCAATCATTTGAAAATCGATTTAAAAAAATTCAGGACATCAGAAATCGATGGAAAATGATCTCAGCTTCCATTTGCAAGCAAGCTCAATGCGTTACAACAAATAAAACCTGAGATATTCCCGAAAAACTGATTTTTTTCAATTTCGGAAAAGAAAACAACTTCAAGACTGGACCAAAAAATTCAAAATTTTCCAAAAATTCAAAAAAAACAATTCTGACATAGATCTTCCACCTAAAATTTCCTCAGCTTTTCGATGGAATCATCAAAAAAAATTTATTTGCAATATTTCTCCTCATTCCAAAAAAATCCCCCCCTCTCCCGCTTTTACATGAATTCATATTTTAGTGATTACAAGAGAGAAAAAGATTAAAAAATTAAACGATTAACTTTGACAGAATACAAATGAATCCCGTTTGAGGGATAAAAATGTAGGAAAGGAAAAGAAAAAAAAAGGAAAGAGGGAAAAGAAAAGAGCGAGATGGTTTTTTTTTATTGTAGTAGGTGAATGCGTTATCTGCGGCGCGACAAGGCCACTAGGGGGAGAGAGGGAGGGGGGGGGGAGGGAGTTGAGTCTGACTTCAAACGACTCTTTTCCACTAAAACTCGTGGCATTCTGCGGGCTCTCGTGAGGACGATTACCGTTTCTCCACACGCCGTTACGGTGATTTAATACTTTATATTTCGCCCTATCATTTTTTTTTTTTTTTTTTCGGGAATTATTGTATCGCTGATTGCAATCATATATTTTTTTTCCCTCGTATTAATTAAGGGCGTGGAGTAATTAGCAAACTAATTTATTCCGAAAAAAATGAGTCAATCGGCAACTGTGGCTTTTTTTTTGTTTTTAAAGAAGAATAGAGAAAAAAAAAATGCTGACACAACGTTTCGTGATAAGTCTCGATAATTTTGACCGAATCAATTACATGAATTTTTTACTTTTTTTTTTCGCCATCGTAAATCAAACCCACCTCTTGAAAATTCAGTTTTTCACTTTGGTTTCGATTCTTTTTAATTTTTCGACCACGTGACTTAAAAAAAAAAAAAAAAAAGAGAACAAAGAAAGGGGGAGAGGGAATTGCCAATTGTAATCAACGCCAGAGAGGCAAATTAATAGACTCGACACGCGCAAGAGGGAGTTGTCTAATTTTTTTTCTCCTTTTTTTTACCAATTTTTTTTTCAATTCTTGGGTGATTCTCCTTCTTTTCTAGAATTCTTTGTCCCCAATATTTTTTTAATACACGCGACATCATGTCAAGGTGGTAGAAAGAGGTTGGATGTGACACGCAATGCAAAATATATCGAGGGAAAATCCATTTTTTTAAATATAGATATGAATAATCAGGAATTTTTTATGATTTGACGATTTTCTACTGTCGCAAATTTGATTTTTTCGCGTATCTCTAAAACTATTGGGTTTTGGAGAAAATATCAAGACATCTTTTTTGTGGGAAATTCAATTTTCTACAAAAAAGGTCTCTTGATATTTTTCTCTAAAATTAATGGTTTATGATTGCCGTTTCATTATCGTGAAAAGTGATTGAATTTCTAAAATTTTAATGTCAATCCCATTTCCTCACATTTCAAGCTGGGTTATGTATTACTCTCGTAATAATAGGGAAAACTCATTAACTGCTTGTATTCGAAGCTGCGTGTGAATTACAACCGCTAAATTTCGCCTTTGCGCCATTCTCCTTCCAGCAATTTACAGATATATACATATATACATGTACAATCACAGAACCAACAATTGTTTAACCTAGGGCGATATATATATAACCTAGAGGAAACAATTTCGAGTATTTTCTGAGGTACTCCCCTTCGATCAGACCTAAATGTTATCGCAGTGAGGAATTTGAGAAGTTTTTTTGGAGACACTAGCTCAAGGAACTTTTGTTTAGGGGCTATTACGATTTTTTGACATTGTTTCGATGGTATTTATACACTGTTAACAAAAAACTTGTAATTTCATAGACAATTTGATGAGAATTTTCGTGACCTCGATATCGTCTTATGCCGATCAGTTTTCGAGATATTTCCTTCAAAATGATCCTAAAAATGAGTCGATTTATCCTATTTTACCGCTTCACCACTGAATTATGTCCCAATTTATTTATAAAAATGATTATTATTGTCTAAATCTTGGAAATCCCCAAAAAAATTTCACTCTTTCTTTAATAAATTGCATATGTTTAGCTCACCAACTCCAGTTCCACTATTTTTCATGAGAAAATGTATCGAAACTCACCTGAAACATGAAAAAAAGGAGAAAATTAATCATTTTAATAATTAAATCGATTATTTTTCACAATTAAATGATTGATTAATGGCCCACGAAATTTTCCACAAATTTCAACTTCAAAAAACACAGAATTTAACAGTAAACTTCATTTTTCTGTGAATGACACTTGAATAATTTCTAAAAAAAAAAAAATACATTGAAACTCAATAGCTCTTCAAAATTTTACTTCCACAAAATATGAACATGGGGAAAAGTTTTTTACGCAGTAGAGACTGTATGACGTGTACGTAGACTATGCAGACTTTGCTATGAATTACTTAGATTAATTTAGTTGAGAGGCACACCGAATCGGAAGATGGGGGGGGGGGGTAAAGAGGCAAAATGGAATAGAAAGCAGAGGGGTAGTAACCCCCACAGTATTTCTGTTGTAAACCAATCCATAGAATCCACCTGATGCCACTGAAAAAAAAACATCCCCCTCCCCCTCCCTTAAATTTTTCTCATTTTCATATTTAAATTCCCAACTTTCCCCTCCCCCCCTTTTTCCATAATTAATATTTCACGAGTCCTTTTTTTTTCCATCGTGAATTCTCCCAACGCCAATGCCTTTAACAGGCAAAGAAGCAAGAAATTCATCGAAATCCTAATTCTTGTGCTGAAAAAATAAAATAAAAATGAATTAAAAAAAATTCAACACACGTTGGAATATATCGGGTAACAAGTACGTGCGTACAGAGATGAGTAGAGGCAGTAGATTCTACCAGGGTTGGTCCATGTTGCTGGAATAATATATGAGACGGCTCCACGAAACGTTGCTACACCAAGTGCAAGAGGGGGGAAAAGGGGAGGGGGATGCTTCCAAACAATGTTTCTGAGCCGCTGCAAATCCCAGTGTGAATTTTTTATCGTCAACCCCTTTTGGCCCTCACCTTTCTCCCCAACTCTGGTCGTCGCTCTTTCTTTTTCTTCAGAGGAGGGGAAAAAAAAACAAAAAAAGCTAGAGGCACAAGAGATGGTGTTAGTGTCCCTCACTTTTATTCCTACGATGTTTTTAATCCTTTCATCACTCGTAAACACAAGAGGGACTGCAACACAACACGTCTGTTTGGTGTATGTGTGTGTGTGTGGCTATGCAACTATAACATTGCTGGGCACTCTAGAAACACGTTGAATAATCCACGAATACTTGTCTCGTCCATCTCACGCACTACTTGAGAATAAAACCACTAAATAATCGAGAGAATGCGTTCATGATCCAGCCATTTTCTCGCAATTTTCTTATTTCTTATTTTTATGAGACCATTGGTTTAGAGAAATGGTAATTTTGGTAAATTAACCACATGAGCCTGCTCTAAGCCAATACAATTTTGGTTGTCTGCAGTAAAACATCAAAACTGTGTGTTTCGTATTAAAAATTAACGTAATTTTTATATTACTACGAAAACAAGTACTTTACGCTTTCAAAACGTACTTTCTTCTCATTTGTCAATAATTCGTACACTTTGCGTGGAATAATATCAATCTAAATATACCTTACACAACTTCAAAAGAAAAGAAGCGAAAAAAAAACCTCAATAAATTTAATACAGACCTAACTCGAAAAATAATCATCAAAAAATTGAAAATCATTTTTAGCACGCCATTGTATTCTCGTCTCAAAAAAACAGACATCAGTGCAAATCGTTCGATCGCCAATTATCTCTGTTCAACAGTGTCACAAAAGAAAGTGCCCAGAGATTAAATGCAATTCGTCAGTACTTCAGGCATGTAATTTTGTCACTGGATACAGGGGAGAGGGAGAAAGAGAGAGAATACTCAGTCGCTACCTGCAGATTTTCCACCTACATGGTGGAGCCCGTTAAAACGGAAAAGCACAGCAAGAGAGAGAGAGAGAGACAGAACACAAGAGATAGAGACGTAGAAGTGGAGAATTGTTAGAGATTCAAACGAGAGCAGCGTATCTCTAATCCAACACCATAGAGTTCGACCAGTGGCTATTTAGTCTGCATTGTATCGAACGAAAGGGATGAGACAGAGAGAGAGAGAGAGCCCCTCATGTTACGCTGGTATGTGTCTCTTCCCCTTGATTTCAAAAGCCTAACCCTTCTATGTACTCTGTCTTTCTCCTAATTCTGTCTCTCATTTCCACCCGAGTGAGATGTTACTCGGTTTCTGTCACATCTCCCCCTCTCTCGCTCTTTCGCAGTCGAGGCCTCCACAGAAGAGGGATGATCTCTCATTCCCTTACAATTCCAACGTGCACTCACACCCCCTCCCCCCCCCCCCCTCTTTCGCTCTTGCTCTTCACCCCCTTGGTTGGAATCAATTGCGGTCGCCATGACTACCGTAATGGAGATCCAGGAGGTAACTGTGGTGTACTGTGAAAGGGGTGCCTTTTCCACGGGAGGTTGACCAAAGCCATCCACCATCATCGAGAGAGAGAGAGAGAAAGATAGAGATAAAGAGAGAGAGAGAGAGAATTTCGTGTTCTCTCTCTCTTGTGGTGTTGGCTGTCGAGTACCGTAACGAATCAAAGACCACCAAAGTGGCAACAAAGTACTTGAGAATCAGAAGGTAAAGGGTAGGAGGGGGGGGGGGGGAAGGGGGTGGACGTCACTTATCCCATCTATGGTGTTTGCGCCATTTAACCTTCAGTCTTTGAAGCAGATGAGAATTTTGCAGACGATCCACTGTTAAACTGTCGAATAAAAATTGCTCCAAAACGAAAATATCCCTCTTCATTTGGCTGAAGAGGGCTTCGGGGGTATCGTGAAAAAAAGGAGAAAAAAGAAACACCATGAACAGAAGAAGAGAAGCAACCCCTGTAGTTTCCGATCGCGTGATTCCACATGCACAGGGCCTTAACCCTTACAGTTACGTTAACGCGGGCAGCACGGTTTTCATACATGATCAAAAAGGCTTTTGGAAAGGTATATATATATATATATACAAGTGAATTAATATAAGCCTGTCGTGCGAAAATTTTGCAAGGCATATCACACTCAAACTCGACGTTGTACGTAAAAGGGTTGGGCTTTTGGCATGCAATAAAATTTTTAAAACACTTTTTTTTTCCTTTTTTTCTACATTGTTATTTGGAAAAAAAAACATGAGTTTCATCGAGGTTGGGGCCTTTGAATTGAGGGTTAAATACTTGCATTGCGTGCAGAAAATTTCACGGCTGTCAGTCAAAATTCACAAGTGGTTTATCGACAGGCTCAATGATCTTTGAATTTCCCCCTTTTTTTTTCATTCCTTGTTATTCATTATTTCATGGAGGCTTTTTTATTCGAGTGAAGGTGGATATGGAATTATTTTGGAGATTATTGAGATGATTCGGAGGAAAATTTGTCCTTTGATAGGAACACACACATACACATATACAGTGGTGCTAAAAAAAAGATCGATAATCAAGCGAGAAAGAGGAGGGGGAGGGGGGACTTTGGCCGACCGATGGAACAGGGGTGAAAGCATCACTAGTGTATTCAGACAGGAGTCAGGCGCTAGCGGTGGCATTTTGTAAATTAAATTTTAAATATTAAAAAAAGCCGGACCTCTACACACAATTTTTTTCCCACACTAGCTGGCTATCAGCTGCGCATGGTGTATATGTGCACAAAAAACTGCACATACTACTACCAATCATCACCGAATATTCGCCAAAAAAAAAAAAAAAAAGAGCAGCTTGGCGGAGAGAGAAGAGAGAGGTTATTCGGAGATGGAAAGGGGTTGTGTTCACCCTCCGGCAGCCATCTCACTTACTCATTCGTCAATAATAATTTTATTCGTGGGTGAAAAATTGGAATTTTTTTCCCCTTTCATTCGTTTCTGTTTTTTTTTGGGCGCTTTTTCCTGCTTTTTTTTCTATATATACATATATATATATGTAGAATGCAGCAGTGCATAGAGGGGGAGGGGAGAGGCAGGAGGCAATCGCGTACAACCGGAGTGCAAGGTATAAAGGTGGACCCACTGCCTATATATACTGACGCACAGAGTGCTTTTGATCGACGAGGCCCACCTCTCTCTCTCTCTCTCTCTCCAAGCTTTTGCCTCTTTTTTTTTACCTCGTATTCAACGAATGAAATATGAAAATCGCAATAAAGCACACCAATCTCTCTCTCTCCCTCTTTCACTCTGGGGCGTGCATTGCCGAAAAGTTTTGATTCCATGTCTACAATCCGCAACGTGACCCCTTATATTATATAAACTGTGCTCGAGAAATAGAAAAAAAAAAAGAGAGAGAGAGAGAGCGTTGATTTGAATTTTGGCGTTTTATGGTTTTTCGTTTATCTACTGAATGAGATATCAATTCTATGAATATTGATAAATAAAGAGTAATGAAAGAGCGAATAAATGAAAAAAAAATTGCATGAAATAAAAATGCAATTTCTCTCTCACGATACACTCCCCCCCCCCTCCCTCCCGCCCTTCTTGCTCCTTTCCCTCTTCCTTCTTCCACTCCTAAATTTTATTCCCAAGATAGAAATATATATATTTTATCATTCTTATTATTTTTCCTCTATCCTTTACTTCAGCTTCAATGTAGACGAATATATACAGGCGCGACCAGACTGATAAATGATTCATGCATGGCCCCTCCTCGCCAGTTTTCCCAGTGGGTGGTAGAGAAGAGAGAGGCTGCCGCCTGAAGTAAAACTCTATTCCAACGAAAACTGAGAAAATATTAATATCTTTATATAACGCAGACACACACATACACACATATAACTATATATAAATTTATTTCACAGTCTATTCTATGCTTTATTCTCTGAGAATTGCGAATGATAAAAATTTAGGGAAGGGGGTGATTGAATGCAATAATTGCGTGAAATTGTGCATTATTAATTGCGTTAAATAAATTTTTTAGTAAATTAAACACAAAAATAATGTGTCATACAATAATTCACATTTCACTGCAGTGAATTGAATAAAATACCTATATTTTAAGATTTCCCAGTGGACAATGGAGAGAGGCACACAAGTTTTCTGTTTATGTACTGTATACATATACCCAATATATATATATGTATGTGTATATATATATATATATATGTATAAGTATATATACAGTACAACAGTGAGTGAATTGTTCAGAAGGCTAGAAGGAGAAGGATATGGCCTGTGCGCTAGTGTTTCACGTCGTTTAATATTACAATCACAAAAACCATTTCGTGTTCAAATTAAATATTAATACGAAAAAGAATTGCGTCGTTCTTTATTGAAAAGCACATCGACCTTTTCTCTTCTCAATTTTTTTTCATTCACCCATTCCATACTGCCCCCCCCCCCCCACCCCCTCCTTACTTTGTCTCTTTCTCTGCTTAAACAATTTTTATTTTTATTCATTCTCATTTTATTTCAAGAATTTCTAGGGACACACACACACACACACATACACATTTAAGGTCATTCTCCTTTCGAGTTTTAAATTGAACTGAAAAATCCCAGTGGAAAATGGATAGAAAAGCCTAAAGGTCCGAAGACCAGTGAAATAAATACTTAATAACTCGTCAGAGTTACTCTTATGGGTACTTCAGGTTATAACTTTCCCTTGAATTTTACCAAATAAATAATTCACATTACACATAGATAGAGAAAAAAGTGTGAGAGAGAGAGAGAGCTCAGAAAGCTCTGTGATAATTTAATTTGTTTCAATTTTTTTTTTTTCTGTTAAATCCATTCTCATGTTATTGATTATATCAGTGCACAAAGACAAATGAAAATTTGATGAATTATCAATTTTAATCTTTCAAATAAAATTAACGCATATTTACATTGATTCCACTTCAAATTTTACATATTTGATTTTGCCATGTATTTCAAAAATAATTCACGCAAAACGCAAACTTCATTCATACAAACTGAACGAACACATAAAACACATCATTTAATTGCCCGTCCATTAACTAAATAATCCCTTTATTGACACTCAAAATTCTCGCTTATTCCTATCCCTCTCTCCCAAAATCCGCATAATGCCCCCAGAAAATGCCCCGAAAAATCAATCCCCCCCCCCTCTTCTCCCGAGAAATTATACGTATCCCATCCTCATAATCCATTTCCCTCCTAATTTACATCATCTTCATCATCGAAACGAATGTACACACAGTGCTAGAACCCCCTTCCCCCCTCCCCACGAAAAGGCAGGCCAACATAAACCCAAAATAGGAGTGAGAAGTTACCGTTTGTAGTAACATGTATACACAAGGCTAGCTATGGCGTTCTACTCTGGCATAACTCAGAATTGCCCCGGCCCCGCAAGGCTAGAATTGACAGCATAGCACTAACATTGTATGCGCTAGCGTTATGTATTTATGTAAATGCATTCGGGGTTCTAAACCCCACACCATTCCCCTCCCCTCTTGGTCTTCTATACCATTCAGCCGTTCCACTGCCTCATTCCGTTCCCTCTTCCTCCACCCCCCCCCCCCTCCTCTCACCTCACCCTATCGTTTGCCGTAGACTTTTGCTTCCTCCCTCCTCATCCACTTCACCAAACGCCCCGAAGCAGCCAACAGCTAGCAGTAGCAGTAGGCAATAGCACTAGCACTAGCACACATCGACAGTGGCTCCACTTGAATTCTCTCGCCCTCTGGTGGATTACACCAAAAGCCTAAATGTATTCCAGTCCTCTCTCGAAACACAGAAAGGCGAACATCGATAAATCGGTGAGGTCCCGATACACTCACTCACCCCTTCCCCCCTCTCCTCCTTTTCTCCCTTACCGGAAGACGCGTTTGTATTGGGATTCAGAGGGAAGAGGGCGCGTGGGAGAAGGGGGGGAGGGGGAGGGAGCAAAGGTTGGGAGTTGTGTATAGACCAAGATAAATTGCCGTATGTCGGTGGCTCGAGGGGTACTTCGTGTGTATACGTGTGTGTTGGTTAGATTTGAGGGGGGAGAGGCTTGATCACCCGACTACCGCATAAGCCAAAGGATGGAGGCACCCAGGGCCTTCGAACCTTGCGCTTGCCAACCGGTGTACACACACACACATACACAGGCTCTTCTTCTCTCTCATCGGGCGCGCGCTTTACTCCCTTTCCTCACCCCCCCCCCCTCCTCCACCTCTTCGATCACATTAATCAGAGGTTATTGCGTGCATTCCTAATCATCCGAGGCCCCTAACTATTCCCAGACTCTGATTGGTGCATTACTCGGTATTTCCGGTATGATTCTGCATTCCAATTGGCCCTCTGGGGTACCTGGGACGCGCGCGTTTGCGCTAACTCGTGTGAGTGCATCTAGTTTCTTCTCACTCTCGCACACTTGCTTTCTCATCTTCCTCACTCACTATGTCATCCACGCGTTTCCTGGCATCCTCGGAGAGTTGGAACCCTCTTCATCCTCAAACTCCCCCCCTTTCCCCAGTCACCCCCGGAGTTGTACCCTATTTGGGTGCCCTTTCATCCTGTATCGTATGCACCTCATTCCTATATCTATATCTTGGTCTCTCTCTCTCTCTCTCTCTCTTTCACGATTGCCACCACTACTCTGGTGAATTCAATTCGGTTTGAGGACGATTCCGGTTTCTGGTCTTCGGTCCTCAATGTCTGATTTCCTAACCACTTCCGGTTGTGGGTTATAGAGCCACTTTGCGGACAGAGTTCAAGGGGATTAGGTGGATAATGGTCAGACACGAGGGGCGATGAATTGAGGATTTTTCTAGACTTTTTTTTTTTTGAGAGATAGAAGGGTTGGAATAAGACAGGAATTTTTGAATTATTGAAATTTTTTTTTTACGTCTACTTTAATCATTTTTTAATGGTAATTCTGGAGAAATTATTAAATTTTTATTGAAAACAGACGGGTTTCGAGGACGTTGAGGAATTGAGAAGACTTGCCCTTCTTTTTTTTATCTAAATTTCAATGTATTAGTATTAGTTAAGTTAAACTCGGTCAATTTCCATTGCATTTGAATACAAAGTTTGAGTTTCAATTTTTCTTTATCATTAAGAATATCCAAGTAGTTCTGATAATCTAGGTTTCCTCTTCAATTTTCGTCACTTTCGACCGAGTAAAATGAGGAGATTTTTTTGAAAAAAATCAAATTAACATTAGAACTCCATAAGCAAGATTCAGTTTCAATTTCGCTGCAATAATTCATGGTTACAGATCTATTTTTTTCTTATATAACTATATATATTCTTGTTCGTCATGATGTCTATCAATTTTTTAATAAATTATAAAGAACGCCTGTTACCGGATCAATAGCGACGATTAATCCAATTAATTACATGAAACCATCGATGGCGGCCATATTGGATATTTATAATATTATTTAATAACACTTCACTGTCGTGGACATCGCTTCATTATCGTTGAAACGTTAAAAAATCGGAATAATTAGAATATTTATGATAACTTGGAAAAAAAAGAGAAAAAAGTAGAGTATTTGTGCAATCATGTCTAGTCAAGTATTGTAATTTCCTACGCAAATATAGGAACAATGATGACGTGATTTGAATAAACAAGAAAGAAATGATTTACTAATTTTTAATCGATTTTTATATTACATTTATAGGTTGTGTCAGTGAAAAATAAGACACTTTGGCAGATTCAAAAATTTAGAGATAATTGAATTGTCACTACCAAAGAAAGCTTTAAATTGTTTCAAAAGTGTCTTAATATCAAACATTAGTTTTTGCAGTGTGAGTATTCCATTATCCCTTAAATCGAAGAAACTTCGAAATTCTTCATTTATTAAATTGTAAAACACATTATCAACATTAAATCAAACACGTGATTTACAAGATAAATCAACTATAATCAATTCCTAGTAATTAACAATCTACTTTCCAATTGACTTGTACAACGGGAAAACTAGTAAATTCGTAATATCCTACAATATTGGTGCTTCAACCGTCACCGGATCTATGTAGCGGGGATTTTACCATTAACCATTCCCCTTACCCTCTCTACACCCTGTATTCACTCTTCTCTCCACTTTTCCCCACTCATTTCGCGAAAATATATAACATTGAAAATGGGAAATTTCACGTGTTGAATTTCGCGCATTTTCAAATTTCCTATTTGTAAATAAGCAATCAGCAGAGGTAACATTCAGTGCGAGAGAATGGCGGCAAAAAAGGGGGAGGGGGTGAACTGAAGAGGCAGATGGGAGAGGAAACTGTCCGGTGTTTCGCTTGGACATCCGGCCCCAAACGACAGTGTGCCCATAGGTGAGACAATTAATCATTTCAATTAACGGACAATTCGATCTCCACCTCCTTCCTCCCCCCTGAAGAATCGGCCGATGGAGGGGATGAAGGAAAAACGAGGCAGAGAAATACGACAACCGGAAAACACCATTTCTCTCTCCTTCTTCCATCAACATTCAAGCACACACAAACAGTGTTTCTCTCTCTTTTTCTCTTTTGAAAGCAAAAGCTTCTCACCCACATTTTCACATGTTTTCACATGAAATGAACATATATATATATGAGTGCCTTTTGCTCTCAACGGGTCAACGGAAGTTCGTTATTTCCCCACGACGGAAATGTCCCTGACGAGAGGTGTGAAATTGTTTGCAAAAATTCGTCAGATCGACGATTGAAAAACGTTTCAAGTGCTTTTTCCTTCGTTTTTTGTCTCTTTGACTGAACGATTCCCCCTTTCATTCATTGAAATTAATCAAATGTTGTGTTTGAAAAGGTCTTCAGCTCCACTTTTTTTTTTTTTTTTTAATCTGAAAAGCTTATTAGTAAAAAAAAAAAAAATTCCGTTAATTCATCGGTAGCTGAGAATAATGCGTTAAAGTACACGATCTCTCGGGGGCATTTTTTATTCTTCTTTTTTTTTTCGCAATCGACAGAGAGAGAGAGGGGGCGGGGCCCCTGCGGCTGTTTAATGAAGTTAGCGGCGCGAATTACTGAGAGGTAAAAAGTCTGATTGAGAAAACTCGACGCGCAATGGACGACGCAGTAGGTAAAACAAGATGGGATGGAGGAGGAGGGATATGAAAATTAAAAAAAAAAACGATGGGAATTAAAAAAAAAGAAAAGAGAGAGGAAAGAAAATCAGAAACGATGCAGAAATGAGATAATATAATATTAGCCGTAATGCGGTACCGGTAAAGCGTTTAGCTGTACAATGAACATTGGAAAGGGGCACTGGACTTGAAGAAAGGGGGGGGGGGGGGGGGAGGGGAGGATATGATGAGTAAAAAGAATTGATGAGAATAAAAAAATTGAGTCAATTAAATGCTTTTTATTCGATTTTATGAGAGAGAGGGAAAAAAAATGGGATTAAATCGTCGTTAAATATTGAATCTGCCATTTTTAAGACGCCATTTTGTAGAGGTACTCTGTGAAATTCCGGTTTGAAAGGCACCTCAGTCACCCTCTCAGACTCACCGAAGAAAATCAGAAAGGGGAAGGAGGGGGAGAGGAGACGAAGTGGTGGTAAATAGGAAATAAGTAACAGCCCGAGGGCTTAGAGCGGATTTAAGACCAATTTATCGTCTGCGTCTTGTCATTGGCGCAAAATTGTCAAATCGACGGGAGTTTATACACCCTTCTGATAACTTCACACCCTCAGTAAAGCACTTTTGCAGCCTATCCATCCGTTGAATTTCACATTTCTTTGGCTATAGCAACAAATGTGTTTTCTCACATTGAAATATCAAATCATCGACAACGAATCGACTCATCATCCCTCCTCCCTACAATTCCAGGGGAATTTGTGGCGGTATTTAAATTTACCGCTTGACGAATAACTTGCTATTGGTGCATAGAAAATGGAGATAACGGTTAGATAGAAGTCTATCAAAGTTTGAACATAGAGGGGAATTTCGTATGTACACATAACAAAAATCCTATTGTTGAGGTCATTTTCGTAATCATTAGAATTGATTCTAGTACACAGTACTAAATGTTTAGTAGATGACACCAAGTCCTTGTGCGAGAATTTTGATACGTACACGGAAAGAAAATTCTACCAAAATTTACGATGTTAACATCATAATCCTGGACTAGACTTTTATTAACGTTAATTTTGAAATATCTTATTTCAAAATTTACTATGTGGGTTATATTTTTTACTATTTAACATCGTAATTTTAACAAAGACTTTTAGGATTAAAAATTACTTCAAAAATTACAATTTAAAATCGTAAAAATAAAATAAATGAAAATTACACTTTAAAAACTATATTTATTCGTATATTTAATAATTCTATTTACTTTTTAATAAAATAAATATTTCAGTGCTGCCTCTGTTATAATACGATGGAAGCTATAAAAAGTACGATGTTACATCGTAATTTTTAAATAGTAACTGCGTCCTCCGCAAGAGGCGCTCTCGTGTCTTATGACCTTTTATTGAAATCGTTAATATAGATCTTAAAAACATCTTAAAGTGTAAGCCCTTCGGTAGCCGAGTGGTCCAAGGCGTCGGTCATTTCGCACTCGAAAGGACTCGGGTTCGAATCCAACCACCAGTCCATTATTATTTTATTTTATTTAAGATTTCTCTTCAAATTTTACGATGTTCACATCGTAATTTATATTAAAGAGCTTAAGACTTGGTATTATTTGTCTAAAGTATTATTTCTTAAATGAAATTTCCAACACTACATTGTAAAAATTACGATTCTAAAAGTCTAGTCCACCACTACAATAATTAATCGGACAAATTACGATGTTAGCATTGTAAATTTAACTAGAATTTTTTTTCCGTGTATGTACAGCCATGGCAAATGTCACTACGACTATATTAGTGTTATTAAAATTTTACTATTTTCAGTATCGTAAAGATATTAAATTTTTCTTTTCAAAAATAATCCAATTCGATTGTTGTTACTTTCGTGACTCTATGCAGTATTCAAGTTTCTACAATTGAAAAATTGTAATCACTAAATTGTGATTATCTTCTTCTGTTGCAGTAGATTCATATGGTTTGATTCACTACTTGACATGATGATACTAACTTTTAAAGCTGAGGTCTTCTCCAACTATAATTTAATTGTTGCTAAAATTATATTTTTCACTCTGTGAAGTGATTACATTATTTTGACGCTTTTTCGCAATTTTTTCATGAACAAAAATGAATTTTGGTTCATTTATAAATGAATTTAAATGCGTTTTTCATTTCATCGAGTCTCAAATTACAAAATTCTAGTTTCAAATCACTCCAAAATAGTTTCTAATTGAAAGGCAGAAATGGAGAATGCACCAATCATTGAATTAATTGGAAATTCTATTGATTCCCGAATTGAATTTTCAATTTTACTCCTTGAAATCCTCAGTTTTCGTTGAAAAAAGTCTCTCAGAAATTTTTTTTATACAATCGTTCCAACACAAAACTCTCAATACAAAAAAAAAAGGTGAAATTCGAGGGTAAATATTGCTCACAATTTTCCGATTGAGACTCCTACTCCATTTTTCCATTACCGCCTGATCAAAATTTCAAGCGGTAAATTCAAAAAAAAAAAAAAAGAAGAAAAAAAATCCGACATCTTCAATTCTGAATATTTAAAGTTGACGATAGAATAATGCATCCAATATCGAGTTTCCTCTACTCTCCAACACATCAATCCCCTCATGAAACTCAAAATTCTTGATAAGACATCTCACACAAACACACACATACAATTCCTCCAATCAAATCACAAAAAAAATCCCACTTCATTAAACTTTAACGCATCAACTTGTTACGCATAAAAAATTCACCGAGAATTCGTGAATATTTCTTCATTTTTATCTCAAAGAGGATTGTAAATGACGAATGAAAAGGAAAAAAAAATGAAAAAAAAGACAAAGAAAAAAAAACCTGCAGAAGAGATGTAAACGTGTATGCAGACGTTTTTTCTTGTATGAGAATGAATATGGAAAAAGAAAGAGAAAGAGAGAGAGAAAAGAGAGGGTCTTGATGGCTCGTCTGTGACACGTGTTTCTTGAGATGAAGAAGAAGAAAGATTTTCAAGGCACTTCTCTCCCCTCCCCCCCTTTTTTCCAGAAAAATTGAGAATTAAAAAAAAAAAATTTTTGACGAAGTGCGAACTCTTCTTTTTTAATCTTATGTATTACACAAAAAAATGCAGAGAAAAAGAGAAAAGAGCGAGAAGAAAGAGGCAAAAGAGAGTGCAATAGTTGGAGAGACGAGGAGCAGAGCAACTCTCAGGGCTCAGCCACTTTTCAACGATTCTCATAATAGCTACTCGTGTCTACTACTCAGCACTCAATAATGCATGTCAGAACTCCGTACGCAACCCCTTGGCACTATAGTCTTTTCTTTTTAACCTTTTTATTCATGTTTTTTTCCTCATTTCCTTTTTTTGCTGGATTTTGTTCCCTGACTCTCTCATATCCTTATCCTTACCCTCTCCCCCTCTTTCCTCTTCCACTTGCGCCTCGTTATCAACAAGAAAAAAAAAATTATTCACGGTAGACGTTAAGAAAATTACATTAATTCGCAACTTTTTTTGTTTCCCTTTTTTACGTGGCTTTTTGCGCTGGATTCATCGTTGTCGGAAGGTTCTCCTCTTTTTCCATTGGGATTTGTCAATCATCTTAACATCGATTAAGAGAGGTGGGCTGAGAGAAAAGGGCGGCGAAGATTGCAAAGGGTAATGGCGAAGCCATTTTGTGTCTTGGAGGGGGCTCAATTAACGGAGGATGATGGCGTCAAGAAAATCACGATGGCGTAACTGTGTGTGTTAGAGAGAAAACTCTCGGGGAATTTATGAAAAGGAAATTGAGTCTGGAGTTTTAATACAAAAACGAGTTTGAAATTGATGTTTTTTTTGGGAGGGTACTTTGGAGAGATTAATTGGGAGGGAAAAATGATTATTTTGGGTGATAAATACGGGATTTTTGTCAGTATTTTTCAAAAGAATATCTCGAAAACTAAGGGAAATAGAACAGCTCTACCAAATTCCTTTTTTTTAACTCTTTAAATTCTTTTTAAAAAAAATTATTTGTCTTTCTTTTCATGAAACCGATTAATTCAAACATTTTTTTGAGAGTGAAGGGATGAACAAAAAATTTTGAAAAAAATCACCAACAATTACCACATATTCGAGCATTTTTTCAAATTTTTTCAGATTTTTTTATCGAGTCCTTCATCCTGAAACAAAAAATCTCCAATCATATTGACACGCAGGTCCATTTTGCCCCATTCTCCTCTTCCCACCATTAATTCTCTCATTTTCCAAGAGAATAATAAAACAAAAAAAGCTGTTAAAAAAAAATGTATAAACTCTGTGCCCTTAAAATCCCCGTAATTGCTTGGTGAAATCGTTAGAATCACTCGATTCATTTTGAATTTTAAATGTCTGACGTTTTTCTCCTTTTTTCCCTGAATCAAATGTGCGGTTTCACGTGTGAATATCATCGCCTCTTGTTGACAGTCGGATGAGTTTTTTAAAAAAAATGTGAAGAGATTGAATGGTGTGAGAGAAAGAGAGAGAAAAAAAACGAGAGTAATGAAGGGGAATGGTTATATTAATCTCAACGGAGTGAAACAAACACGAGTATGTGTTATATACCTCGAATACGAAAATGCAATTAAAGGGAAAATATGCGATTCTGTGGAGTATTAGTGTGGAAAAAAAGAGTGGAAAAGAGAGTGAGAGAGAGAGGAAGAGAGATGGAGGACCTGAAGGAGGAAGTGTACGGTAGGGCTCGGAAGCGAGTGAGACACATATGCATATTTACTGGCGACACACGTCGTTAGCATAACAAAGACGCCAACGATATGGACGATCCGAGACTCGTAATAAACTCTACACCAACGCACTTGTATACTACCCCCTTCCCCCTCCCCTTCCTTCCCACCACCGCAGTGACTAGTTTCGTATGCAGTGAAAATAGTTACTATTATCTAGATTATTTTTTGAAATTGCTTGTGGAATTTATTTCTCCTGGGAAAAGTCAGGGAAAAAAAGAGGTTATTTCGATTAAATTAAGGTAGTAGACCTGATAAACCCCTTATTTTTTTGATGCCACATAAAAGATGATATTTTTTTACATTTTTCTGAATTTTTTCATAATTTTGGCCCGTGCAATTTATGAGATATAAATTATCAGAGTTACTGAAAATACCGATGGTGGGAATGAAACGCCCTAAATCGAACAGAAATAACGAAATTACTAGAAAACCACAGGGTTGAGCCATTATTTAAAAACTATTGGCGAAGAGAACAGCATTTTAACGAAATAATTGAAGAAAAAAATATTCAATTCACCGTATAGTTATTGAGAAATTTTAGTTAGAAGGTAGTCGTAACTATTTGCCTCTCTCTCTATCTCATGCATTTGATGGGAGATTAGTAATGTGAAAAAAATACGAGAAACAAAAAAAAATAATATTCACAAGCTGAAGATATGATTTTTGAATAGTTTGATCACTTTTTCCGGGTAAATTGAAGCACTTTTCCCCGAATTATCAGCAATTGATTGAAAACAAACCTAAAAATCCTCATTTTTTCCTGTTTTATCGACCGTACTCTAAACACTGCCTTAAGTCGCTTTCTTTCATGATTTTCATGATAATAATCAAAGAAAAAAATTAAGAATATTTCCAATTTCCCATAAATCACAATCTCAATAAAACCGAAGATTAATATTCTCCCGACAACCCCCTGTGATTTCCTCTTTCTCCACCGTTAAAAGTATGAAAAAAAAAAAAATTCTTCTAGTCCCATTCTTCTTGAAAAAAGAAAAAAAAAGTAAGGAAAAAAAAGCACACAATCCTCCTTATTTCCCTTTATAATCTGATTTGATTAGCATCGATTTATTACCAAATGAGAAATGAATGGAAATGAAAATTCCACGTTCTACTTCCATAAACGTATAATAGATATTCATCAGGATGATAAATTCTGGTCTAAAAAAAAAGAAGAAAAAAAAAACAAATCACAGAATGGTATTCATCGCGTGCGTGCGTCACGTATGTATGAATTTCTTTTCGTGAAAAGCACTATTGCCTGCAGTGCAAATAAATGCGAAAATTCAAGAGAAAGAAATCACTTTTAAGTACTGGAAAAATTCGAACCGAGTGAAGAATGAATCAATGGGGAGGTTGAAGATGGCGCAAAAAAAATCATGAAAAAATTATTTAAAATAGGAGAAAAAAGGAGGGGGGTGTTTCTAACACGCACGGAAATGCTCGTTAATGGTGTCTTAATTACGAGAGGACATACACAGACACTGTGTTTCCCGTGGATTCCATGCAAATTTTGCATCGTAATACTGCTGGCCTCGAAGGAAGGCTGGTTTTTTTTTCATATTTTCACTGGCGACATAAGTTTCTTTCTCCTTTTCCTCTTTCTCTCTCTCTTTCCTTTGCTCTTTCTATCCAGCCAATAAAAGGAAGTAGCAGAAGAAAAAAAAATAAATAAAAAGGGACACATGCGGTAGGAATTGAAGAAGGGAGCGAAAAAACAAGTATCTTATGTATGAATATTTATGCCTGACTGTTTTATCCACTACCTATGACCAACTCTAGTCAACCCTTTTTTTTCCTTCTCATTGTACTCATACACTGTTTTCTTTTTTTTTTTTTTCTTCTTATTTTTATTACCAATTCTTTTGTATTTTCACCCTCACTCCTTTTTATTTTACTTTACTTTTGCGTTCGATGAACGCCAAACGAAAAACGGAAATTCAACCCTCTCTTATTGTCTTGTTATAACGGAATATCGTATTATTTTCGATTTTTTTTTTTTCCTTTTTTTTTTCGCTAGTTTTATTATCGATGGAAGGGATGCATATGAGAAATTATTTTTTATTAATTCATATCGCGTGCATTTGAACTGGGTACTTAGGAATTATTCAATTATTTGTGCTGCCAATGGGTTTTTGTGGGCTCAGAGAGAGAGATTAAGGAGTGTGGGATGCTTGGAATCATTGTGCAGGTTTTGGGGGGATTAGAAAGCAAAGAAAATTTCAGGGGTTTCTAAGCAATTTTGAAGAATTTTCGAATCTCCTGGATTTTTTTTCTCTTGTTCTTAATGAGATCTCGAAAACGGGTGGGTTTAGGGAAAAATGTCAAGATATCATTTTTGTAGAGAATTAAATTCTCTAAAAAAAAGGTCTCCTGATGTTTTTTCCTAAACCCACTCGCTTCAGCTTTGCCTATCCTTTGAAAAATATTCGTTGAATATTTGAATTTTTTCGTTCCAATGATTTGTTCATTCTGAAGTTATTTCAGTGCTTCTTTCATTACTCTAAAATGACAACTGATATTTTTTCACTGTGATAGACACATAATTTAACTCATCAAATGTAATTATGTTCCGCAATAATGTCACCAAAAATATACACAAAAATACTCTACTATTGTAATAATAGCATAGATTGAATTATTTTTTCTCGTGAAAATGAGAGGAAAAGAAGAAAAAAAAAAAAGGGAAAAATTGAGATCAAAACGTCACTCGAGTATCACACGTAACACATCAAATTTTGCCATTTTTATAACCTTCACTGACAGGATGATGGCAATCTAAATTATCACGCTTTTAGCTGGAAAAACTTGAAATCGATTTCAATTGAACAAAAAAAAAAAAACGAAAAAAAAATTCGTTAGTTCCTCTTCTTTTTTTTTTAATGTAAAAAGAAAAGATTCATAATTCATATAATTAATAAATCCTGAGCACTTCATGTAGAAGATGAATCCGGTAATATCGGATGAATAATTTGAATGATTGAAAAGATTCGTAACAAGACTTTATTAAATTATAACTCTGAATACATTGAATTAAAAATTCCACCGGCAATTTTATCTCAAAATGGTAGAAAAAAAAGAAAACTTTTTGCATTTTTTTTTTTTAAACATAGTGAAAAAGATGTATATAACTAAATTGATATTCAAATGAACGTTAAAGATAGAGCAAGGGCAATGCAGAATATATTATTCGTCTGACACACGGGAAAAGGCCAATTTATTTATAATTCCCGAAGTATCCAATTCGTTTAATTCTACAACGTGAATATGAGAATGAAATTTATTGCTTTAATATTTATGAAATAAAATCATTTTCCATATTAATTTATTCGATTTTATTCAAATTTTGCTGAAGTCCCTAAACTGCGATTTTTCAAGAAAACCTCGAAGATAGTTACACTAGGCTGTTACAAAAGATTTTCGTCCGAATTTTCTGTTCAAAATCCCGAAAATTTCAAACGACTCACATCTCCACTGAATTTCACATCATTACGTTATTGAAAAATGAACAAATCATGGATTTTTGAATAATTTCACGCCTTGATATCAATGAAACTTTTTAAAATTCCAGTTTAATTGCTTCTCAAAAATCTAGTAAAAATAGGAAAAATTGAAAAAAAAATTGAAAATTCAAGTGATTTTGATTCTGAATATGCTCAGTTGAAAATTCAAGTAATTTATAGAATTTTCGTCTCAATTCTACTCAAGACTCACAGAATCCTTTGAATTTCCTCTGAAACTCACAGATTTCATAATCTTCCCATAAAAAAAAATTCCCATCAAATTGTCTATGGAATTTCCATTTTTTCTAACAGTGTATTATAAAAATATTTCGGAAACCATCGGATTTAGGCGAATTTTCCGAGAGACCTTTTTTGTAGCCCACAAAATTCCCCACAAAAAAGGTTTCCCATCATTTTCCCCTAAACTCACTCACTCCAAAGATCACTTTACCCAAAACTCACCAATAAAAACGCGAAAAAAAAAATCGTCAATAAAATAAACGCCTGAATGAAGTTGAATCCAAAGACAAAAACAATAGACTTGCATAATATATTATGAAGATGCAGATGAATGAATTTTGTCATCCGTTAAATATATGGCTTTAGAAAACTCTTTTTTAATGACTCGGATACGAGTAAAAACTGTAGGAAAAACCAGAAAAAAAATAATAAACAAAAGTGAATCTTGTGGGAATCGACGAATTGGAACACGTGTTCTTTCATCCAGAAAAATGCACGGAAAAATAAATAGAAAAAAAAACTAAAAAAACATATGATAAATTCAGTTCTCCCCCCCCCCCCCTCCCTCGCCTCCTTTATTCATTTCTCTCGACCTGTGTCAAGCATGTATTGCAATACCAATTCATAATGGACTTTTACATGTAAATGAATGCCCCGTGAATATAATATAATAGTGGTTTGTAACCATATATATATATATATATATATATACATATATAGTCAAGGGATTTGTGTATCGAATGACGTTGCGCATCGTTGACTCGTGCAAATGGAAAGTGCAGTATCGTCGACGACAGCCCATGGAGTTTAACTTTCAAAACGTAAATAGCATATATATATATGTCATTTGTGTTCATTCGAGTTTTTAACACAAGTCTGATAAACTTAAACCATCCATGAAACCCTTAAAAAATTATCATTAATTCAAATTGTCTGGATTTGATTTAATTTGTGTCGCCTCAAAAGGCCATTTTTTTTTTTTTTTTTTTTTTTTTGATATCCATGAATTTAATACTCCAGTGGGAATTTCGGAGTTACAAATACACCCACACACACATACGATTTTACTTGAATTCAGTGGAAAATTAAGCTTCCTACTCGTTTGATGGACGTTTCAGTTTAAACGTGAGTCACGGTCGAATCACCACTCCCTCCCTCTCCCTCCGCCCAACTTCTCCCACCCCTCC
This sequence comes from Aleiodes alternator, assembly GCA_963921955.1. Taxonomy (NCBI): domain Eukaryota; kingdom Metazoa; phylum Arthropoda; class Insecta; order Hymenoptera; family Braconidae; genus Aleiodes; species Aleiodes alternator. The sequence continues at coordinate 5,634,838 of OY998112.1, forward strand.
CACTCTCCTTCATCCCTCGCCCGATCATCTATTTATATTAATTATCGGCGATTAGCAATACCAATTAATCGCATTATCGTCGAGCTTGCGTCATGCGGGGTAAAAGGGGCCACATCTCTATATATATATATATATATATGTATGTCTTTCTGTACATGTGAGCAATTGTAGAGTCACTCTCTGTATGAGTATACAGATGTGTATATATATATACATATATATATATTTATCTGTCTCTCTCTCTTTCATTTCTATGATCATCTATCTCTCTCTCATCATATTTCCTCTCATCCTAGTGAGTAATTTACTGTTATTGGTCGAATTATGCTACGCACGGATGCATATTTATGTGGCTAATTATAATTCACGATGAAATAGTGCTGAGAATGATGATCATAGTTTTAGGAAATCATCGAACGATTGATTGAGGCTGGGGGAAAATTATATTATTTTAATTTAGTAATAAAATAGAGGATTTAATAAATTAGGGGGAAGTTTGGTAAAATGGAGATGAGGGGTAGAACGGGTATGGGTTGGTTTTGGTATTTTATGGTATGAAATTTAGGCGAAATTGATGGAAATATTGGAGATAGGCTTTTTCTGATGATTGCATTGGAAATCTGAGAGAATTTCCCATGAAAATCATGTGTCAGAAGTTTTTTTTTGATATTTTTCAAAAATTCTTTTTTTTTTTTTAAATTTGAAGGTTCTGTTGGCCATAGCGACCTGGGGTTGATCTCAAATGAAAAGTGAGCTCGTTTCTCATCGATTCATGTAGTTCAAATTTTTTTTTAAATCAATTTTTCAAATATTTCTAGGTCATTTTCTGAAAATCAGTTCTTGCCCTATAAGTACTGGAAAAAATTGATATTTTTCTGTGTGAACCCCCTAAATCGATGGGAAATGAGCTCACCTTTCATTCAAGATCAACCCCAGATCACTACGACCGACAGAACCAGAGATATCCTCAAAAACCTGAAATTTTTCAAAAACAGAAGACATTTCACCTTCACATCTTGCGCGAAAAATGAAATTTTTGAAAAATTTCAAAAAATAACTTCCGATATATGATTTTTATGAGAAATTTTCTCATCTTTCCAATGGAATCATCAGAAAAAACCTATCCCCAATATTTCTATTGATTTCTCGTATTTTCCTAGCATAAAATACAAAAATCAACCCATATTCATTTTACCCCACCTTCCCCTATCATTCAAAACATTGTATTCAAAGAAAAATTAATGAGTTTGAATTTGATTGGTTTGAATTAGTATAAATTAATCCTAAATATATGGAGTACCATACGCACAGCCATGTGGATTACTAGAGAAGTTGATAAATGATGTATCCCCCCCCCCCTCCCCCCTTCCCCACCCACCGCTGTCATTGAGATAAACCCCGGAGGATTCGTATCTCTAAATAAAATGATAATAATAATAATAATCTTCCTTTTCAATTATTAGCAGAATTTCTTCTATTTCCCGTATTAAACATCTAAACTAGTTTAAAAAAACAAATCTAAATTATTTGAATTGTTAACAATTTTTTTTTGTCCCTGATTCTCGTTTTTCTTCTTGCAATGAGTGAGAATAGCAGAAATAAAGTAGGTAGGTATTGAAATAAAAGCGAGAAATGCCCTCGAGAAAATGAGGATTAAAAAAATGCAATAGCATTTATGAAGGAAAAGGAATGGAGGGAGAGGGGGGGGGGGGGAGGTATTCACGCACAATTAATTTTCTCAATAATTCCCAATCGTTGAAGATTGAAGTTGTGCACAACCGTCTCGACGATTTAACCGGTAGTTGACGCTACAACTGCCCCCCTTCCCCAAGTCTTCGCTAATAATTATGTGTACCCTTAATTAATTGACTAATTGCTATTCCGATTACCGATAAATTCGTCGTAATCAAATCACAAATTGCATTCATTATTTTTTCCTAATCACCATTTGCTTGAACAAGTTGAAAAAAAAAAAAGAAAAGGAAGGAAAAAAAAATGCTCTTGCTGATTTTTTTTAACTTCTTCAGGTTCTCTTGTTTTTTTTCACCAAAAAATATATCCCTGACGTCAATTTTCCTGATGCTCGTTTATATACATGTATCTATGTGTTTTGCATTGTCATTGAGGCAAGTTGTGTGGCTCGTAAATCGAGAAACAAAGAGGAGAAGTGGAGGGAAAAGGGTATAGTGCAATAGGCGAATAAGAGAAAGAGAGAGAGAGAGAGAAATTAAACATGGGGGAATACTGCAAGAACGCGCTGGCGCGATGTATCAATCCACGTCCGTTCCTATTTGCCGGTAATTAATCACAAGCACCGGCTTGCTTAGTGGATTAGTGGCTTTACAGAGAAAGATATCATTTGGCAAAAGACGCAGTATCATTGTAGCCCTCCCCCTCCCCTTCCTCACCCCTTCCACCCCCTTTGCATGATGATGCGAATGGATAATTTTTACTCGTTAAAGAAATCCTTTCGGAAAAATGAAGAAAAAAGTTAATCACTTGATCATTGAATGAAACTTGAAAAAAAAAATGAATTTTCTTAGTCATTGCAAAAAAATTCATCGATTTAATTCACAATCATCCCTCAAGCGTTTGCTCAATTCCACCAATAAAAATCATTCTCTCTGCAATTTTTGCAGGTGCAAAAAAAGGAATAATGAGTGTATAGATATATATGTATATCGTAGCGTTTAATTTGTAACACCGCAGAAATTCCAATCGCCAGAGGCGCTGTTGAAAAGTGCCCAACACACTTTTCCCTCTTTTTTTTTTTTCGGGATACACATACATACACAGATGGAGGGGGCGCACTCGACCAGTATTCAACAGTTTGTCCCGTTTCACTGTGAAAAGAGGATAGCAAAATAGAGAGAAAGAGAGGGAGGGGAGAAAAACGTGGAGAGGGCAAACACACAAACTGTGAATTTCAACGTTTTCTAGAGTTCTTTTGGGCTAAAATAAAGGAAAATAGGGGAAAAAAGAGAAAATATTGAGGCTGAGAGATCGAAGAATACTCTTAGAGGCTCAGAGGGGTAGAAAAAATATATATATCTATGTATATATATATATATACATAAAAAAATGAGAATGGAGATAGAGAGGATAGGCTGAACGAAAGACAGGAGAAAACGTGCGAAGCCCCGAGGATACTGCACATTTGAAATAATGCCTGTGAATTGAGGGGGGAGAGGGGGTGAGGGAACGAAAAAAAAATATATAGGGAGAGTTCTTTATTTTTATTTCACGCTTTATGCCATGGCCAATGAAAGAGCCACTTCGTCTTTTGTCACTCGTTCGAATTTTCTCCTTTTTTTCCTTTTCTTTTTTGCTATTCTCCTTTTTTCCTCGACTCGTGAACACGAAGAAAGGAGGAAGGAATATTCAGGTCTTCACGGGGGTGGAGAGAAGGGGGAGGAGGGGGGAGCAAAGGGTAGTATTTTTTTTTTCTTTCAAAAGTAATACACCGGACGAGACGTTTTTTCGAATGAGACGTGTTATTTTTGTGATGGAGTTGGTAGGTTTGAATGGAATTTCTTGAGGGCATTGAGACATTTCTTGGCACTTTTAGACAATAAGAATGCATGTTTTTTTTTTGCACATTTTGTCTCTCATTTTCGGAGAAGGAATCGATTTCACGTTCTTTTTTTTGGGGGTTTTTTTTTTAATGAAAATGCAGGGTTTCACCCGGAAATTTATGCATTCGTTCGAGAGCAGGTGAGTGAGAGGAATGGTCCGGAGATGGATAATTTCAGGGACTGTGGACTGGAAAGTGGAGGAGGGAGGGGTTTTTTTTTCGCAGAAACATTGACACGTACCCAACGAAAGTTTAAGGCCACAAGATACCTGCACTTAATTGCTATAATCAGTTGCCAATCGTCTCCAAAGTATTTCTTTCATTTCTTTTTCATTACCAAACGCCGAGTGTTCCGCCATTTTTCATACATACAACTCACGTCTGTCATTATCGTCGATTCTTTCATTCCACTTGTACAAATGATATCAGCAGATGAATCCTTGGATTTCATTTAAAAACTCTTTCATTGCAAGTTATTTTAATGGAAAATTTTGCATGAAAAACTTGTTCTTCTCATGCTAATCTTTGAGAATCTCAGAAGCCGTTGGATTTATGAGAATTTATGAAGAGACCTTTTTTGTAGAGAATTCAATTCTCTACAAAAAAGGTATCTTGATTTTTTCTCCTAAATCCACTGATTCGTCGAGGCGAGATAGTCAAAGATTCGAATCAATGACACGTAGACGTGAAATATGTTATAAAAATGTGTTATATAACATGCGTCGAAGGTCACACATGTTTTACCCATTGACACATACACGCATACACTAAAAAAATCCAACGGAAAAAAAAAATAAAAAAATACATTGACAAAAAACCTGCGACGTGGAAGTTGTGTATATCTCGAATATTTATGGAACAATATTTCCGATTCAGCTGGCGCTATCGTGGCCCTTACCAGTTCAACATGTCCGCAATAAAAAAATGGATAAAATTATATACACATCTCGTCCATGGGTTTTGCAGCCGTTGAAACTCGTCAAAAGTTATGGGATAGAGAGAGGGAGAGAGAGAAAGAGAGAAAGAGCGAATGAGTTCGCGTAAATGGTTCATTGAATAGGCGAGGGACGAACGATAGAAAGAGGAGAGGGGGGAGAAAAGTTTGGATTTTCAATTTCGAAATTTAGCTCAAACGTTCAATGACCAGAGTGACGATCGAGCAAGTTACGATCAGCCCTCCCACATCTCTCCACTTTGGTCCAGTGATACCATAGCTCAATGGTTATTAAATTACATTGTCCAATGAGACGATTTTACAATGGAGATTACGACGATAAATTCGTAATGACTTTCGTGATAATTAAATTATAAATTTCCAGATTATTGTGTATCATTTGATTTTGATGTTGAAAAAATAGGGGGAATTGTTTATTATTCATGAAAATTGAGGAATTAACGTAGTAGACTAGCGAGGTAAACCCCTTATTTTTTTGATGCCACATTAAAGATTATATTTTTTTTAAATTTATCTGAATTTTTTCATAATTTTTGGTCGTGCAATTTACGAGATATGAATTATCAAAGTTACTGAAAATAGCAGTGGTGGGGATGAAACGCCCTTAATCGGCCAGAAATAACGAAATTACTAAAAAACCACAGGGTTGAGCCATTATTTAAAAACTATTGGCAAAGAGAATAGCATTTTAACTAAATAATAGAAGAAAAAAATATTCAATTTACCGTATAGTTATTGAGAAATTTTAATTAGAAGGTAGTTTGTAACTATTTGCCTCTCTCTCTATCTCATGCATGTGATAGAAGATTAGTAATGTGAGAAAAATACAAGAAAAAAAAATTATATTCACAAGCTGAAGATATGACTTTCGAATAGTTTAATCACTTTTTTTCTGGTAAATTAAAGGACTTTCTCCCGAATTATCAGCAATTAATTGAAAAATAACCTAAAAATCATCATTTTTTCTTTTTCATCAACTTTACTCTGGGAAAACTACCTTAAGAGATAATAGAAAATCCAAATTCGTAATTTTAAATCGATATCTGAGCAATAATTACGATTTTTTTCCTGAAATAATAGAAGTATTGACTTTCTAATTTTTTCCCAAATCGTCAACACAATTCTATAATAAAAATATCAATAAATATCATCAAATAATTGATTAAAAAATTCAATACATAAAAGATCATTCCTTCACTCCTTAAATTGAATAAAATTAATAATTCAATTGAAAACTCTGAATTATTTATAAACATCACTTCTACATCCTTTTTTTTTATCATCTTATTCCATTCGATTCTACGTCAAATGCAAGAATTCCAATTTGTTCCCGAGTTTTTCCCCCATTTCACATATATATATGTATATATAGATACATGCATACGCCTTCTCGCATTGAGTCAGGCACGAGTCGTAGAAAAGCGCAATGTATTACAAAACTTTTTCAGCCATTTCTACCCTCTCTCCTCCACTCTCAAACTCACTCTTCTCATGTGTCCCTCTTTCTTCCTCTCACTGGCAAACTGTGTACACACTATATTATCGCCCCAAAAAAAAAAGAAGCAAACTTTTCCACTCCGGAAAATTCTTAAATTATGGATTTCTGGGCTCTCCCTGGACCGAACGAAAAAACGTCTGCACACGCAGTAACGTATGGCTCACTTTATGTGTAATACGTTTACTAATTTCTGTTTCACTCCCATTTTTATTCAGAATAGAGAGAAAAAGAGAGAGAGAGAGTGATGCTGAATAAGTGCTGCATGAGAAATAAGTAAATAAAGTTGGTTAAAAATTATTTCAAACTTTTGTTGACATTAAAAATGGAATTAAAAATGTGAAAAAAAAGGCAATGAAAGAAAATAAAATGAGAAGCTCGTAATTACGAGGAGTTAAGGTAAAACAAATAAAAAAAAAAAAAAATTACAGGGAGTTTGAAATATTAAAAAAAAGAGGAGAACACAAACTCGGAGATTCATTATTACCAAAAAAAAAAAGCGTAAAGTGGTAAAATTTTATTACTAAAAACAAATAAGAAAATTTCTTATTGTATTTGCACTCCCACAATCCCTTTCTTTTTTTCTTTTTTTATTAATTCCACCTCTTTTTTTTTCAACGTTTTTTCTACTTCATCTGGTTCGAAGCCATTTATGGAAACTCTCCTCCAACGTTGGGGTAAAAAACCTAAACTCTAATAATCGTTTAAACTAATGCCCACTTTGTCCATTCACTTCAACGATGCTTAAAATCCTTATACCATTTTCTCTCTCAACCCCCTCCCTCCCTCCCTTCCCCTCCCACCTTCTCGTCTCATTTCTATTCATTTATTTCCCTGAAATTCGCATAATCGAGGATTACCGTAGATACAAACTTAATTGGCGTTCAAGTGATGTTTTAAGATTCCAAAAAAAAAAAGGGGGAAAAAAATAATTTTTTATAAAAAAAAAAAAAAATTAACCAATTTCCCCTTTCGAAGTAACTTAAATATGGAATTTTATATTTCTTCCTCTTTGCAATTTCAAATGCCAAGCAAAAATTCCGCAAAAAACTTTCCTAAAACGAAGTTTGCGAAAATATAATGAAAGTAAAGAGAGAGAGAGAGAGAGAGAATTTTCTTCGGGGAAAAATGCAGTGAAATGAGAAAAATGGACAAAAAGAGAGGAAGAGAGAGAGAGAAAAAAGAGTAAACGAAGAAGAGACAAGGGAGAAAAAGAGAGAGGGTTGGAAGAGAGGAGAGTGAAACTGGCCTGTGCAGACGCTGACGTAAACCGTAACGATAACGATTATGGACGCAGTTACCCCAGGGGCGTTCTTTCTCAACGATTACGCCCCTGCAAAATTATTACTCGCAATAACGTTTCCAACCTCCATTACTATTATCATTATATTATTATTGTTATTATTATATCTAACGATAGTTATACAGCAAGTATTTCTCGTCCAGTTTACCCGACAGTTTGGATATAACGAGGGGTTGTTTTTCTCCCTCCCCCACCTTTCGCCCCCTCCCCCCTCCTGCATCGCCTTCGCGCTTATTTTTTATTTCATGACCCCCTTCACCCTTATTCTTTGTCTTTTCCACCCCCCTCCTACCCCCTTTTGGGGATCGAGTTACCCTGTGCACCCTTAATCGGTGCATTTTTTCTCTCTTATCTTTGAGATGAAATGATAATTTGGTGAATGAAGCCTTTGAATTCAGGAAATTGGGGGGATTTTTTGATTTTAATGGGGTCCTGAGATGAAACGGGAGGGGATGGAGCTTTTTCTGGATGGTTGTGATGGAAAAGGAAGGAAATTTGAAGTGGAATGTGTGGGTTGAGAGTTTTTTTGGAGTATTTTTCGGGAAAATTTTGATTTTTTTGGGGAAATTTGAAGGATTTTTTTTTTGAAAGATTGAGAACATTCATTTTTATAGGGTCGATCCTTGGGTTCTGTTGATTGGAGAGCATTGGGATAGTGCAGAAATGAAAGCTGAGATCATTTCCCATTAATTTATGTATCTCAAAATCAATTCCAACGATTTTTCGGTTAATTAAAGCTCATTTCTTGGAAAATTGGTTTTTGGTCTTTAAATTGATAGAAAATTGATTTGAAACTACATGAATCGATGGAAAATTATGTCAGCTTTTGTGTGCACACAACCCTGAAACTCTGAGACCAATAGAACCAAAGATATCACCAAAAAAAAAGTGAATTTTTTCGATTTTTTTCAAATCTTGACCGAAAAAAATTGAATTTAAAAAAAAAATCCGTAAAAAATTATCTCGACGCCTATTTTTCGGCACAAATTTTCACAGTATTCCAATAGAATTATTAAAAAGAAACTATTGCGTATAATTTCATGAATTTGGGACGATTTTAAAGTGAAAAAATTCAAAACATGATAATGAAATCCAATTATCTCAAGAATAAATAGAAGAATATGATTCTTTTAGATTCTAAAATTGAATTCTACCACAAATTTACTCAATCTGACCTTCACAACCGCGAGTTATTGAGAGGAATAACAAGAAAAAAAAAACCTGTGCAAATTAGCTTATCAGATGCTTTAGTTTCATTTGTGCGTGAACCTGGCGCTTGGATATTGAATTAGTAGAAAAAAAAAAATAATGTACATAAAGTCGTATAAAATCTTTGAATTAATTCTTCGAGAAAGGGAAAAAAAAGACGAAGATTACGATATTTGAGTAAACAAGAAAAAAAAAATGATAAAATTATCAGTAAATGATTCAATAAGAATTAATGAAATAAATCTAAAAATCATAAAAAGATTTAAAAAAACAAAAAAAAAATCCAATTAAATTTATTCTTTTTTGCCTCTTTTATTTTTCATTATTTTTTGCCTCTCAAACACACAAAAAATATGAGATTCAACTGATTCTGAAGATTATAGAGAATCAAAGGTAGCTTGCCAGACATATATTAAAGAAGAATTTCGAGAAAAATATCAAAATTTTCCATAAAATCTTGAAAAACTTCAAAACCCGAAATTTGTTTCATTTTTAAATTTCTGGTGAATCATCAAATTATTTGAGATTAAACATTTTTTTTTTCTCTTTCTTTCAATATCTCAAAATTCTTCTTCAATCCAATCGTCTCATTACTCGTTTGAGACGAAAAATAATAATAATAATAATAATAATAATAATAATAATAAAAACCAATTGAACGTTCACATGAGTAAACGTATTTCCCTTATGTGGGTCAGTAAATTGCAAATTTATTAGGGAGTGGATACACGGAGGAGAAAAGAGAAAGATGAAGAGAGAGAGAAATCGTAGTCGAAACTACTGAGAGTCTAGGGGTACCCCCATTTGCCCATGGTAATTACGAGATTAGTGGTAATAACTCGGAGTTCTATGGTAATCTTTCTCTCTCTCTCTCTCTTCATTTTTCTTTTTCCCTCTCGCTCTCTCTCTTCCACACATATATATACGAGACACACACACACAGAAGGGGGCGGCAACCACAAGCCCACAAAACCGGATGTAAAACAATAGTATATATATTTTATATATAACATATATAATTAAGGGTAATTGCACGAACTCTATACCGGCTATTATTGTTTGAATTTCAGCCTTGAAATATTTATTACTTTAATTCCATTCGTGATAATACATAAAAATCAGGTTCAGCATAAATTTTTTTTTTTTGCCTCAAAATTATTGTAATTAGTTGAGGATTTTTTTTAAAAGATAATTTGACAAAAACAAAAAATGGTCTCTCCATTATTTCTTGAAATATTTCTTAAATTACGAGATTTACGAGAAATTCATAAGAAAACCTTTTATTCCGGACATTTTGAATGGAAGCTGTACAGAAATGGTTTCTTGTCAAATTTTTGTAGGACCAATTCTTTCCCAAATATTCGTGAAACAATAAAAATTAGACGTTTTTTTTCAGTTTCTTGTCGATTTTCAGGGAAATGTTATGGAAAACTCTTGAAATTAATAGGAATATTGGCGGTAGATTGTTTTTGATGATTTCATTGGAAAGCTGAGGAAATTTTAGACGGGAAACGAGTGCTGGAATTAATTTTTGTGAATTTCCGGCGATTTTCTCTTTTTTGAGCATTTTAAAGGGGTAAGCCTTACTTTTTTTTGCAAATTTTCAGTTTTTTGGGAATATTTTCGGTTCTATCTGACGTAGGGCAAAAATTCCGACGAGAGATGAAAGGTGAGATCATTTGCCATAGATTTATAAGGTTTTCAATTTAAAAATATCGATTTTGAAAATATCTATAGGCATTTTTGTGAAACAGTTTTGTGAAACAGTTTTTGGCCTAAAACTATCCGAAAAATTGATATTTTTGATTTTAAAACCGACTCAAGTCGATGGGAAATGAGTTTACCTTTCATTTGAGACCAACCCCGAATCGCTAAGACCAATAGAACCAGAGATATTTGCGAAAAACTGAAAATTTGAAAGAAATGAAAGGCTTCTCCCTCAAAAATGCCAAAAATATCGAATATTCAAAAAAATTGAAGAAAATACATTTGACACTTGTTTTCCGGCTAAAATTTCCTCAGCTTTTCAATAGAATCATCAGAAAAAATCCATCTTTAACCGTTTCATTACAGTGTCCTTTTTGCCCCACTCTCCCCTATTATGATGATGGTTTGAAGAAAATTGTATACTTCCATTCGCAAGCACATTGCCAAAGTATTAGCAGAAAAAGCTAAATCAGTTGATAAGCAATACTATTATCCACTTCCTTTTTTCCCTGCTTATAAAAAAACAATGAAATTTTCTTTCAAACATTTTCGGAATTGGCACGTGACCCGAGTGGAAATTCTGGTAAGTTTATGATCAGTTACTGATCCGGCAAAACTGATTTGAAATCAGTTACTGATCAGGCTATCAGATCAGTTACTTATCAGGGCTGTAACGCTGTTTTGGATACTTTCAGGATCAGGCATCCTCATCCTAATAGTGTCAGGCATCCGCATGCTCATAGCATCAGGTATGCGGATACTACCAATATCCAATATCCGGATAAGTTACTGATCACAGATGTAACGCTGTTTTAGATACTAATAGTACCAGGCTGCCTGATGCTAATAGTATCAGGTATTCTGGTGCTAATAGTATCAAGATTGCCTGATACTAATAGCATCAGGCATCCTGATCAGTAACTGATCATGTACGTAACGCTGTTTCGAATGCTATCAGTATCAGTGTATCCTGATGCTAATAGTATCAGGTAACCTTATTATTAACTGATTCGGCTCAAGAAACTGTAAATATTAATTAATTAACTGAAAAATCAAAAAATGATTTCATTAATTATTTTAACGATATTTATATGCTATATTTGAACATTAGGGGACATTTTTTTACTGAAATTGAAGATTTTAAATTATGAAATTAATTTGCACTTGGGTGGACTCGATCCTGGAACCTTCCGCATACTAAGTCGTCACGCTAACCACTGGACCACTGCTTGGCTATAGTAACGGGTGGTTTCATGATCTATATTAACCTCTTCGATAGAAAAAGTATTGATAAATACTTGGCATTAGAATATAAAATCCTAATTCTTGATTTGGAATAGAATATTAAAAGTTTATAACAAAATTAATGAAAATAAATAAACATTCGGGGAACCGGATAATATCCTGATCACTTCCAGATCAGGATGAACTGATCGGACTTGAAGTTTTTCATCATAATGAGAGTTATCATAATCAGGCAACTCTAATGCGAAACTGATAAGTTTCTCATCAGTACAGCCTAACTAACGATAACCTCGTTTCGATTTTCTTTAATACTCTTCTAGTAAGTTTTTCTGGATACGAATAGGATCTGGTTCTAATCCGCATTTCCCTATTAATGAAAACCTGATGTGAAACTGATAAGTTTCTGATCAGTAAGGTCTGACTAAGAAATACCTTTTTTTCATTTCTCCAAGCATTATAATAGTCAGTTTTTTTTTATAAGAATAGCATCCGTTTTCAATCCGTATTCCTCTTTCAATGAGAACCTTATATGAAACTGATAAGTTCCTGATCAGTAAAGCTTGACTAGGAAATACCTTGTTTTAATTCATCTCAGTACTATAGAATTCGGGTTCGTCGGACAAGAATAGGATCCGTATCCAATCCGCATTTCCTTATTGATGGGAACCTAATATGAAACTGCTAAGTTTATGATCAGTAAGACCTGACTGAAAAATTGCTTATTTTGACTCCTCCAAGTACTGTAATATTCAGTTTATCTGGATGAGTATGGCATCCGTATTCCCCTATTAACGAGAACCTGATATGAAACTTATAAGTTTCTGATCAGTGAGACCTGATTAAGAAATTTCTTATTTTGATTCCTTAAAGTACTATAATATTCCGTTTTTCCGGATGAGTATAGGATCCGTATCCAATCCACATTTTTCTATTAATGAAAACCTGATGTAAAACTGATAAGTTTCTGATCAGTAAGGCCTGAATGACGAATATCGTATTTTGGCTTCTCCAAAACATAATACTCAGATTTTCCGGATAAGAATAGGATCCGTATATCCCTATCATGGGAAGCCCGATGCGAAACTGATAAGTTTTTGATCAGTGAGGCCTGATCAACGAGGACCTCACTATGACTTCTATAAATACTACAATATTCAGTTTTTTCGGATGAGAATAGTATCCGTATTTGATCAGTATTTCCCTATTAAGGACAGTCTGATGTGGAACTGATAAGTTTTAGTCAGTACTACCTGAATAGGGTTGGACTTATTTCGTACTAACCCTAAACTGATACTATGTCAAGCTATCCCTAACAAATTTCCACTCGGGCACCTTGACTTGCCAAAATACTATGATGTTCAGTTTTTCCGGATGAGAATAGGATCCGTATTCGATCAGTATCCCCGTATCAGGGAAGCCCTGGTGCGAAACTGACAAGTTTCTCATCAGGGTTCCTTGACTAAGGAGAACCTCACCTCGACTTGCCAAAATACTATGATATTCAGTTTTTCCGGATAAGAATAGGATCCGTGTTCGATCAGTATCCCCGTATCAAGGAAGCCCTCATGCGAGACTGATCATTTTTTCATCAGGGTACCCTGACTAAGGAGAACCTCACCTTGACTTGCCAAAATACTATGATATTCAGTTTTCCGGATAAGAACCGGATCCGTATTCGATCAGTATCTCCGTATCAAGGGAGCCCTGGTGCGGAACTGATAAGTTTCTCATCAGGGTTTCCTGACTAAGGAGAACCTCACCTTGACTTGTCGAAACACTATTACATTCAGTTTTTCCAGATAAGAATAGGATCCGTCTTTGATCAGCCTCCCCATGTTGAGGAAATCCTGGTGCGAAGCTGATAAGGTTTGTATCAGGGTACCCTGAATAGGGTGGACCTTATTTCCTACTGATCCTAAACTGATACTGAATCAGGCAAGCCCTAACAAATTTCCACTCGGGGACATTGAGGGTGCGTAAGAGGATATAATTGATCGTCACATAAACCGGCATATCAGCCGTTTGCAGAATATCCCAGAGTAAAAATAAGAGGAGCAAAAGGGGAAATAGCGTCAATGATAGAGAGAGAGATGGAAATTACCACTGTGTGAAAGGGAGACAAGTGAGAAGAATAAAGAGGAGAAATACCGCACGAGCCAGTTCGCTCGTGCGCCAACCACCGGATTCACTCGTTTGGTATACACACATCGTGGACCGGCTGTTTTCCCCCGGTATTCATATCGTCATACCCAACTGGATTTGTTCAACTACGGGATTTAAAGAGAGACAGATACATACATACATAGAGACACACACACACACACACAAAAGCACGGAAAATTTAAAAGCAGTGGAAACCAAAAACCATGTGCCATTACAGTATTCATAGTTTTGGATGCCAAGAATGGCTGTGTTTAGATATCGTTAAAACTCGGGTTTCAACACTGTATCCATTATGGTGAACACATGGTGCTTGCGTGATAAATCAAACAATGATGAAGGTCTCATTGAAATTATTCCTTTTTTTGGTTCAATAATTTTTCCGCTTCTTTAGCTAAAGGGATTTCGGAAACTAAGCGAGATAACGGGATTTTTGTAGAGACCTTTTTTGTGGAGAATTTCAAGAGCTACAAAAAAGGTTTCTTCAAAAATTGCCTTATCTCTCTTATTTTCCGAGATCCTTAAAGAATAAAGGCAGAACGATAAATCGAGTCTTTTCAACATTGAAATACATTACATTTCATTTTTGTCTGAACGGAGACAGAAAAAAATTATATTAAAAAAGAAAGGATAAGGTTATAGGTGAATGAGTAGAGTTGCGATAAATCAGGAGTATCGACGTTTGCGTATTGAATTGCAAATGAGTAACCGGGCGCCATCTTTCTTTTAAAATATAAGAGAGGGTAAAAATTGTGAAAAAAAAAGGAAGAAGGAAAGAAATGAAAATTGTCAGAAGGCAGATATGGTACTTCCCCTATTTGCTTCTGTGTCCATGTGTGTGTGTGTGTGTGTGTACGTTAACGTTTCACTCGTGACTCGGATTCTTTCTTTTTCTCCTTCGGATTTGACCATGGGACAGAGCGCAAGGATATAATACGCGGTGTCTACAAAAATGATATAGAAAGGGCATACACATGAACACGCTTTGTAATACACACACATATATATATATGTATATATACACACATACAGAGTAGTGCATCATAAAGAAAAAAAGAATTCTTTCGTACGAGAGACAAGAAAGAAACTTAAAATGAATAATGTATCGTATATTTAATTTCATATATTGTATATGTATATTATACGGGGATAAAAAAATGTATATAACTCTTTCTCCCTTTACTACTGATCTTCATTCCTCTCTTTCTCTCTTTGCTCCTCTCAAAATGTTTCCTGAGGGCGTGGAGCATATATATCTATCTATATATATAATTCTACATATATATATATGTATATGTAATTCGTTTTTTTTTATTCTACGAAGAAGGTCGCATTGAATCGACTCGCCAGCCTCCATTTATATATTTCATGAAGAAACAAATAACTGAGAAGAAAAAAATAAATGATTTCAAATAATTTTTTTTTCCATCCATTTCGTAATTATGTAAATTACACTTTTTTTTTTTTAAACTCAATTTACATGTTTTAGTATTTAAATTTATTTTTCCAGAGACTTTTTTTTTTTTAAGTTGAATTACTTTAATCAATATTTAATTAAATTCAATTAGGAGCTGTGGAATATTTAAATTGCTTTTTAATTTTATTCTGATGAAATTTTTTCTATTCCCTTGAGAAGTTGTGGAAAAAAATTGAATTAAATGAAGAAAAAAAAAAAAAAAACTGCCATAGAATTTATTAATTATAACAATTTTCTGCACTTGAAAAATATTACACGAAAAAAATAGGACAGTTATGAAAAAAAAAAAAAAATTAATGTTTTCGCAGTTGGAAATGATTTTATGTGATAAGAAAATTTTCGCAATTGTCCGGGGGGTGAATCCACTCTTGACAAGAAAGATAAAAAATAAGAGAGAAAGAGAGAGAAAGAAGAGATATCGATTCACGGTCACGGTTACGCACGCGACTGCGCGACAAGGAAGACGAGTAAATTACTCAATAAACGTACTCAACAACCATGTGTTTTATTAGTCGAAGGGGAAATGAAAGGAGAAGAAAGAGAAATAGAGAAGTAAGAAAAGAGTAATTCTATGTGGCAAAGGTAAACTGTTAGAAGGGGGAGGGGGGGGGGGGGGGGGGGGGAGGGGGGGGGGCGGGGAGGAAGCGAAGTGAAGAAAGTCGGCGTTTGTGTGTCCCCGAGACACTTCTACTATAGTTCCTTGGCAATTCAAGATGTCTGTTTATTAATAATAATGCAGTGATACACACATTTATATATACATGCACACATACACATACACACATTGACTGCTATCACGAGAACCAAGTCATTTTCTTGCGCAATACTTTTATGTTCATAATAAAAAAGAGAGTGAATAAAAGAAATATAATATATATATATATATATACATATATATATGTATATATATAAAATTTAAATATGCCATTATGGGTTCTCATTTAATTTTCCCATTAAGTATCATAACTAGAGTATTTCTGAAATTCTTTAATTTTATTCCATAATTTTTTTCTTATCTTCAATTCATATTTTAATATTCCGAAAAAAAAAAGAACTGATAAAAAAATTCATTAACGTTCACAATATACCCGAGAATGATTTTAAACGTAAGATAAATCGTGTCGTTAAGAATCAACCGTAATTCAGTCGTTTTAAAATACAATCGGATACAAAACACGGAAATGAGTTAATATCTTCATTTTTTTTTCTCTCTTATTTTTTTTTTTTTTTTTAATAATTCTTTCATTCATTTTTCTCATTCGTTATCTAACGATCGGATGAGAACCACGTTGTTTTATTCCATACAAAAGACTTTATACATATACTCAAACGACGCGTGCTGACGTAACAATATAAATACAATTGTCCCCTTTACCCCTCCCCTCCCCCTCCTTCCCACCACATCCCCATTTTTCTTTTAAATAAATTTTAAATATTGTTTTTATTTCATTACTCAAAAATGATTCTATATTACTAGGCATTAACAAATTCCCCATTATCTTATCATTTACAATAAATATTGATACATTAAGTTACCCAGGCACTTAATATTATCTCTTTATGTATACATAATATACTATTGGATGAGTTTTATATCTAGGCATTAAGGATAAAATACATTAACCTGATTAAATTCGTTGAAAAATAAAAGAAAAAAAAAAATTAATAAAATTATCACAAAGTGTGAACTTATCAAACGTGAAAAAGTTTTTCTATCAAAATTAGTATTTTTCATATAAAAACATAATTTATATGATAAAATGTTAATGTTCTAATTGTGATTTATTTTTGGAGCGATAAGAATTATTGATAACAAGTTTCAAATAAACAGTAAAAGTTTTTTATTTTATAATTCAACGATGAATAAAGAGAGAAATAAAAATAATTGAAATAAATGATTCACTGAATTTCTGTGAATTTTGTTAGAAAAATAGAAAAAAAAAAAAAAAAGAATTCCAACATTTTCAAATGTAGCTAATCTAATATTAACTACTACCTGGAATTAGATTCATAGAATCTGTAATTTAATTCACAAAATTATACAAATTGTGTAATTTGAAGATTTTTTTTGTTACAAAAAAAAAAAAAAGAATGAATCTGCGGAATTTAGTTTGGAATAGAAAAAGGCAAGATTTCAAATTTTCTCACGATTTACCGCGCAAATGCCCGGCCATTGGCGCAAATAAGGGCTCCACCGAATTATTGTATGAAGAGGGAAAGGGGGAGGAGGGGGCGAGAGTAAACTATTGGTTGAGCGTCACTGCATTAATAATATACGATAGCCGTAATGGCATCGAGCGTATACGAATACGTATATATTGTATAATAACTTCCAAGGCCTTGCAAACGTTTATTATTTACCGCGTAATGTAACGGCCCGACATAGCCCGAGCTCTGTACCGGCTTCTGCTACTGCAACGCACACCGACAGGGGCATTATTAAAAATAATATTGCTACATTGGCTTACAACTGTGAATATGTCTCCTAAATGTAAGTTGAAAGATGGTAAAGAATGAGGAAAAAACAAGCGGGAGTCCCACTACTTGTGCGTAATTTGAACATCTTACATTTAATATTCTGCCGATGCAGTTGGCAGAAAGCTTCCAAATGGATTCTTCAATTTCAAATCTACCATCACTGATCTGTGCGTAGAGTGGGAAAACCAGAATAGGCTTCAGAGGATCAAGCTCATCCCAAATATAATCAATTGAATAGTTATGAAGATATAGCTTGCTTTTCCGGATGTTTCTATGCTAATATCTAAGAAACTACTGGACCGATTCCGCTCAGTTTCAACACCAAACTTCGTGCTCATCAGATGGATAACCCCACCAAATTTGAGATCTCTAGATCAATTATTCATCAAGTTATGGGGAAATCAAGATTTTTACGATAAATTCCTCAAAAATTTATGCTTGCCACTAATGGCACTTCTACCCTACATTAATTGAATTAAAGAATTGATTCAATTGAATAAACTGAAATGCACAAGTTGCTACGAAAAATGTTTTGAAAGACTTCTTTCCATCTGAAGTTCAGCTGACATTCTCATGAACGAACGCTTCTATGAACGAAATTGCCGTTAAATTGATGTCACTAAAGTAATAAATAATCTATACACGGTTGATAAAATCAAATTTTGTAAGAAGACATAATTCATCTATTGATTCCATATTCTTTCTTCTTTCTGCAGCAGCTCTTTCCGCCTTTATTCTGCTTCATTTCTTTGATTTATTCTGACTAAACTATGGATGATGCCTGGGATGCAGGAAGGTCAATGTACTGCGTCGAAGGGTATCGGGTTATAAAGACGAATTATTTATCAGGCGTCGTCTCGTTTTATCCCCGACATTGTAGAAGGTGGGAAATTTTAACTCCCACTTTCTCTTACCAAGCAATATTCTTCTGTATGTGTGCGCGCAGCAGGCAATGGGCTTTCATTCAACATTCAAGTACATCTCATCATTCATCCAGTGTAAAATGCATTTTAGGTATCAAGAATCAACGAGGATATAAATGATATTAAAATAAATGCTTCAGTGATGTTGAAGGAGAAAATTATTTGGATGAGCTGAGAATGGAGGGAGAGAGAAAGAGAGAGAAAGAGAGGAGGGGGAAGGGGGTTGATGTTCATATCCTTCAACTTCGAGTGCATGAATAATTTATATTTTTTTCCCCATTTTCCCGGGGATGTTTCACTCGAATTCGCATATTTATAGAAGATATTTGATCATTTCTTTCGATTAAAAGATAGATTGGAAGAAGCATAATTTTAGCAGATGGAAAATCATGGACTTTGTGTTAGTGCAATGATTATTTTCATTGTCAGAACAATTTTATGTAATTTAAATAAATTATTTTTAGCCTTGAATTGTTTTTTTCTTTTTCTTTTATGATGCTGCTAACGATTTGTCGAAGAATACTCATGTTTTTGTTCGATTTTATTTGAATAAAGAAAAAACAAGAGAAAAATTAATTCATGGCGAACGTTCGACTGAGTTGAAAAATTTCGTCGCCAGGGGGACACGACACGAGAGCGAAAAGGACACGCCTGATGGCTAACCCGGGGATTTTTTTTATTTCTCTCTTCTTTATTTCTTTTTGTATTTCGTATCGAGTAGGGAGATATAGGGTAGATAATCTGATTTTCGGCAACTTCATACGCAGCGTTTCGATTAAAATCCGCCACTGCTATAGAAACCCCTCGAGGGAGTTGAAACGAGAGAGAGAGAGAGAGAGAAAGAAATGAATGTATCAAACCCCCTACAGTTATATTTATTTTTTTTATTCACATGCAAAACTAGGAGAAGCGAAAGAAAATAATAAAAACTATAGCACAGTGAAAACAATTGATGCGTGTGAGCACTGAAAAAACACTGAAAAAAAAGGAATGGTTAAAAAAAAATATATATATATATATTTTTAAAAAATTGAAAAGCTAATAAAAATAAAAATCCCAATGGTAAAATTGTGGATGAAAAAATAAAAAAAAAAACGAAATAGATGAAAATTCATTCTATGAATCGATCGACCTCGCCAGTTTCTGTTTGATTTATCGACGCGTTCATGCCATTTGAATATATAGATATGTTTTTTTAGATTTCTTCGTTTTTTTTCCTCTTTTTCATTATGTTTGACTCATTTTTTTTTATCGATATAATTTCGAAATCTCTTATATACACGCGAGGTGAATAAGTTATGCTGATAAGTCTTTATGTTAAATAAATTGTGCTCTCGTGACGATAGATATTTTTATATTTTCGCAATATCTTAATGAAAACAATCTCTCTGGGAACTTTGTAATTTGAATTATATAAATATGTTTTTTTTTTTCATAGTTGAATTCTTGGAAATTTAGGAGTGTTCAGTAGTTTGTAAATGTTAATTATTCTTTGGAGAAATATAAATTGTTTAACTTTTTTTTTTTTAATCATTTAATTCTAGTGGAAAAATTATTCTTCAAGATTTATCGCACACTATGTTTTATTTCGTCTAGGATAATTTCCGCAATCCAAATTCCATTTTAACGATGCGAAATAAATGTTAACGAGTTAGCGAGAAATACCTATCTAATTTGAATAATGATTAATTTTAGATAAACATATTAGTACTGTTACAACAGGTGCATAATTGATCAAAAGTAGAGATCATGTATTTTCTGTGTCACGAAATTCTTGGATGATGAATGAAAACAATTAGACAATTTATTTTGGTTTGTGAATGAAAGCTCAGAAAATTCGGCATTTCTGAAATTTCTTTGGAAGAAATTCAAAATGAATTTTAGTGTTGGAAAATTAGTTTAGGTTGAAGATTGAGTGAAAATCGCTTGAAAACTATAAAAATGGTTGCTAAAGGAGTTTTCCGATGATTTCATGGAAAAGTTGAGGGAATTTCACGACAAACATATGTATTGGAAGTGATTTCTTTCAATTTTTGAGAAATCCTATTTTTTGGTCAAGATTTGAAGGTGTACCGGTTTCCAAAATTGAAAATAATCGTTATTTTGGAAATATCTCTGGTTCTATTGATCGTAGGGCTTCAGAATTGTGCGCAAATGGAAGCTGAGATCATTTCCCATTGATTAATGTAGTTCTAAAGGGAAAATTATCAATTTTTAAAGGATAGAAATCAAATTATAGTCCATTTCCTCGAAATCAGTTTTGTCTCCATAAGTACTTGAAGAAACAATATTTTCCCATTCATATTGACATGAATTGATGGCAAATGATCTCATCTTTCATTTCCTTGCAGCCCCGAAGCACTGCGACCAATAGAATCAGAATTATCATCAAAATACTGATTTTTTAAGATATTTAGAAGCAGTAAACCTTCAAATCGTCACCCAGAAATGATCATTTCTGAAAGAAACTAAAAAAAATGTCTGACCCATGCTTTTCACCTCAAATTTCCTCAGCTTTTCAATGAAATCATCAAAAATATTCAATCTCCAACAATTCCATCAAATAACCCATCATTCGTACCTAAAAATAACCGAAAAAAGTCCAGGAAGAAGCATTTTTTACATTAATTCATTAAAGTCAAAAAATCGAAAAATTTAATTCAACAATCAGCACCCACCCACGTTAAACTCCCTACACAATAAATTCACCTCCTTCATCGCTCGAGTGTAACCGTAGCTGCATCTCCTTGCACTCGACGATGCATGACGCAACTGGCGGTAAAGCCGGTAATGTCATTTGTTATCTTCTAATAATAAATACATAAAAGTTTTATTGCGACGAAGAACTCAGTTCAAGTGCGGCAACAGCATAGGACAGTGGGAGAGAGGGATATATTACACATATACACGGTGTGTTATATACGCAAAAAGATTCTAACGTTGAAAAATCACCGGATGTCGTGCACTCTGTGCTGTCTGTGTGCTAGCAAAATGGAAAAAAAAAATGAAAAAAAAAAAAAAAAAATTATTATTTATTCTTTTTTTTCGTTGGTTGTACATGACAGAGCGAAGTGGTGGGAGAAGTTGAATAAAAAAAAAAAACAGTAATAATAAAAGAGGGAGAAAACGTACAATAATAAAACGCAAATAACGTTGCGCAACGCTCGGCCCGATCGGAATGCCCCCAAGGGGCATTAATAAAATATGAATTCTAAAAAGTTATTAAAAGTAGTAAAGTGGAATTCAATGTTTATTCATAAACAAGAAGTGCAGAATAGATATCAATTTATATGTGTATTAAAAATCTTAGATATGTTCTATTCTTTTGGAATTATAGATCCACTTATATTGGACATCTGCAGTTTCCGAAAATTCTAAAAATTTGATTTTTCTGCATTCCACAGCTCTACTACGTCAATTCAATGATTCTTTCCTCTTTTTTTCATTCTTACCCTCTCATTCTTTGCTTTTTTTTTGTCACGTGTCTAGGGAGTACCAAAGAGCCTTTACGGTTATGATAAATTTTAATACGACGTCGCGAAAGATCTTTAATGCCTCTTTCAGCGCACATTTTGTTTTATAACCTTTTGAAGCTTTCATATAATTTTTTTTTTCCACCTCTCTCTCTCACACTCTTCTGCCCATTACTTCGGCAAATTTTCTTTCTCTTTTTGAGAAAAAAAAAAAAGGTAAATTTACGAGGTCGTACTTTGTCGTCGATATCGCATCACGATTGCAATTAATGACAGTGGATCTCGTCTAATGAGTTTCTTATACAGTAGAGGAAGAAAGATAGAAGGAATAGAGTACAAAAAAAAATTGCTTCTCGTCTTTTACTCACACAGCTCGTAAATCCTTCATCTTTTTTTTTTTTTCATTTCTTTTCGTGGACCATTAATTCTGATGATTAAATGTAGATATTAACACTCACCTGAAACACAATAAAAATAAATTGAATACATTAATATTTTTGCATTGAAAGAATATTAAATTACTGAATGAAACAATAAAGAAGAATATTTGTTACATAAATTTATCTGAATAATTAAACACTCTCTAATATCGTAAATGTTAATAATGATAATTTATTTGTCTTAAAAAAGAAAAAAAAAATAATGAGAAACCATTTTGACGAAACCATTATTTCAAAATGAATGGATAAAAAAAATTAACGTTTATTACTTGTTTTTTTTTTTCTCTTTCTTAACAATGAGAAGGAAAAAAATAGTGATTATATTATTTGTGCAATCACATATTTATCCCACAAGATTCAGACACTCGTAAAAGAGGAAAAAGAAAAAAAAATGCGAAAAAATATTGAGACATTAAATATCAAGAGTTTTTTTTTTCTTTTTTAATGTTTAATGCAAATTAGAAAGGACTTGAGAATTACGTTATTACAAAACATATAATACTGTCATGTGAATTATACCTAACGATGGATTAAAGTGTACGTTTGTCTCTGTTTATAGACGAAGGGGGTATAAAGAGGAGGGGGGGAACACGGCAATTGTCTCAATTGTCGAAGGACATAGGCCACGTGTCAGCGTATGCGTATGCACATATAATATATATATATATATATATATCTATATATATTCATTTGCTTCCTCCACATTTATCTATGTTTCTTACAAACATTAATTTCAATTTCACGAGCAATTAAATACAATAAAAACAATGAAGAGAGGAAAAAAAGAAGACGAAGAAATAACGTTCTCCTTCAACTCTCGCAGCCTTCACCTTGAATGAATTAAAATATAGGATAATTTTCAAAAAATTCAATTCAAAACAGATTCTCGAGTGATTCAATTGGTTTTTTTTTTGCTTGCTTCTATCAACGTTTTTGGGGCTTATTTTAATAACCTAGTGTACACACACCTGCGGAAATTTTGGAGTAAAAAAAGTCCCCCATAGCACATCAGCAGGTGCGCAAATATATGGGGAAAGGGTTTTTTTTTCCTATCGTTTGTGGAACTGATTAAAGAATTTGTTTGGCGATTTAATGTGAATTTTTGAAGAAAACTAAATTATGACGCATGCTTAATGCACATCTTGCCAATTGTGCCTTTAATCTAACCAATGTTCATGCATGTTTTCATCATGCGTCATGATTTTTCGAGACTAAAGAGGAAATTTTGCCTTTTTTAAATCATAAATGGTTGTTTCTATTGATGAGAAGAAGCATCATGAATAGGACTGGAGACTTGATTTTCGAAAAGGGCCCCATTGATCTGAAGTTTGATCTAGTATCGAATAATTTGAATATTTATGACAGATACGTCGAGATATTGAATTTATGCTGTGTAAAAAGATAGCACTTACGCCTTTTTGTTTCTAAGGCAACGATATATGAATAAAATCGCTTGAACTGAAATGAGGAAAAATGTAACATATTATGAACGTTATTTTCATCAAAAGCCTTTATTTTTCATCTGCATTTAGGTAATTGAGCCTAAAATATGACATGACAGAATAGTTTTAATTGTTCCTTCCAACAGATCTATTGTATTTTGAATATTCCAAGCAACTCTTTAACCAATGAAAATTAGGCATTACGAAATTTCGATATATATACGACACATTGATTATCGTAGTTCGATAAAATCTCGAAATTTATCTCTTTTTAAAAAAGGATCATTGAGTTGAGCCACTTATAAACCACAATGCAACAATTAATAAAACATAACTGCTTAATCATCAGAAAATTACAAATCTCCAATGCTAATAGCCCAAACTAATTATCCCTCAATTTCTTAGTTCCATAACTCCAGGAAACACTGATTATGTGTATTTCATTGAACAAATAGGCCAAAGAATATTTAATTTTTTTTTTACCTAAAATTTTATATTCACAATTGAAACAAAAATGAATGAACTAATAAAGTATAAAAAATTACTGAGCACACTGGAGCAGTTCCCCCCCCCCCCCCTCTGCACCCTCTCTTTCGAGTGGGTCGATAATTTCTTGATTGGACGTAAGGGAGAATCGAGGGAAAAGGGAGTTAAACAGAGAGAGAGAGCGAAATGGAGAAGTGTAGAAGAGGGAAGGGTAGAGAATTGATTACCTCGCATTACCGGCCGAGTGATATTTGCATTCCACTCATACAAGCAGGCGTTGGTTGTACGGTTGTGCGCCTCGTATATCCCCCCCCCCCCCCCTCATTTTCTCTGTCTCTTCTCTTTCTCTCTTGAGCATCTATATTTCCCCGTAATACACACACACACACACACATAATATATATACATACACATATACTAAAGCTGCTTTTCACGTTATGCATTTTCACCCCAACAATGTTCGGTATTTCGCTCTTACATCGGGGAGATCCTCAACTTTTAACCGAGGTAAATCCGTTAAGCCAGTAATAAGTACACCACGTGCAGTCCATTCTGTATATTACCACCCTCTTGTGCTCCTTCAAATCAAAATCACATGTGGCTTACACACAATCGAATGTAAAGAATGGGAAGGAAATAGAGATGAAAAAAATATATATATGTATATATATGCATATATATATATGGAGAAATTCTCTTCTTTAATTTCCCGTTTCTTTTTCCACTCGTTTATAGGATTTTTTTCATCCTTTTATTTTTTTTTTTTAACATTTGCTCTATCTATTCGTCCACGGGCAATTATATTCCATTGAGGAGAAAAAATATGGGAGAATTATGATGGTATGGTAAATTGGAGGAGAATGAAAAATCATTAATAAATGGGGTAGCCAAATGGTAATAGAGGAATATATACGTTATTCCACATTTTTTTTCCTTTGAATTTGCAAGAATTTTTTTCCTTTTTTTGCTTCATCACATATATACTAGGCATGATAACATTGATTCTTATGGAAATTTGAATTTTAGAAAGATGCAAGAAAGATATTTTCTTAATGTATTTTCATTGAAATTGCTTAATGTCTCTTTCTTCTCGTGGCATATTGATAAAATTTACGTAGTAAATTCATTCAATTTCCAATGATGAATGCACTTGGAATAGATGAATTTAAATAATTCGAGATGAATGAAATGAAATTTTGGATGGATAAAATTCAAGCAGTGAAAATAAATGGTAAATTTACAATTTTATGACCTGGTTACAATGATATTCTATTCCATTCATACTCAAAAAATAGAGTTGATCAATTAAATTTGAATTGTTATAATAAAATATTCATGTTTTTTTAAGAACTTCTGAATTTGAACGAATTTTCTTTAATTTTAGATTGTAAAATCGGCTTTTAACTTTCTGTTCAATTCAATTATTTCGAATTACCGAATATTCAGTCAATTCGACTTAATGGCATCTTATCAATTTCATGCCCTCCCCTCTTTCTTTCTATTTTCCCACCATCAAAAAAAATATATGAAAAAAATAGAATTTTAGTCTAGAGCTTTTGAATGATATTAATAAATCGTCTATTCATAAAATTGACAAATAAAGATAAAAAATCCAAGATAGAAAATCTACTCCACTCAAGAAAATTTCAATATGTATAGATATAGAAATTGTGAAGGAAAATTTTTGAATTTTCTTGCTACAAGACAATTTGCTTGCTACAAAAATTTTTTCCTCTCAGTGCAGAGATTTATAAAAATTTGGTATGTTTCGTCTGTTCAGAGGATTATTCACACAACTTCAAGGCTGAAAAAAAGAATTCTAATTGAATTTATTAAAAAAACCCAACCAACTTTTTCCTGGAAAGTTCAACGCAATTTATATTAATTTTATATAAATAAATCGTTAAACATATGCTTTTTTTCCATGAAGCACTTCACTTTCCCCAATGGAAAATCTCCTGAATTACCCTAAATTTCCAATGAAAAATCATTAACCAAAATATCAGAAACTACTGAAAACCAGAGTGTCGTTATATATACATATGTTTATATGATAAATGTGATCGAGTTTGGATCGACACAATCGGCCAAAACGATATACCAAATGTTATATATACATTGTGACATCCCTTCTGTTCCTTCCGTATCTCTATCGAAAACATTTTGCATTGGGATATCACAGGAGTGTTCAGGGGAGGGGGGGGGGAGGGGGGAGGAGAACTGGATGATTCGCAATAAACGCGGTTACCGTGCAATCGTGAGAGTTGGCCCACCAAATGCGATATATATATATAGACTACACGCGTGTTACGTGGATAACGTGTGTTATGTTCATGTTACATATATATATGTATAAACCAAACGCATCCGGGGGTAGGCCAGTGCTCATTGTGTCTCCGGCTGCATGCGAAACAACCCTGGCCATTAAATATCCCTGTTGCGTTTATCATTTCGACTTTATGTTTACGTTTACGATTACTGCATGTGCCTTCATGTTATGCAGCAACCAATGACTCCAATCTCCCCCCCCCCCTCCCCCTCCCACCTTTCAATTCCAGTTACAGAAATACTTGGCGCACGCTTTCCGCCAAAAAAATCTTTTTCATTTGTTAATAGGTGGATTTTTTTTTTTTTTTTTTTTCAATGAAAATTCGATATTAATGGGGAAAATTTGGATATTCGAATCCGCAGATTATTCTCACAGTTTCATTTACACTCGTAAAACAATTGGAAATAATATTAATAGAATATTTAATTTGTATGTGAAGATAATATTGTTATAATATGATATTTGTAAATTTAATGCAAATAAAATTTGGTTGAAGATTCATATTTAATTTTGTAAATCATGGGCTTTTCTGTAAATTTTACAAATATATAACTCGAAAATCATATTTATATACGTTTTCTCGGATAAAATTCGGGGGGAAAGAAGGGGGTGATTTGTATATATATATTTGTATATATGTATATATTTATATATATATATTGAACGAACCGGAACGAGCCATTACTGCTGATTATACTAGGGGTGCTTTAAATTTACATGCAAATTTAATGTTCGTATTTTAGTAATGGCTGAATGAGGGATATATAGAGATGAGCCTAAAACCAGCAACGGTTATCACAGATACGGTACGGTTAGTGATTATTCTTGTCGCAAAGTTATCCAAGAGGATTCATTATAAACCTTTAATACTTCTCCAACTGTACTAACTGTGATTTTCAGTGGGTGAAAAATTAAAAAAAAAAAAAAAACTAGTGAAATGTCAAAGTTTCAGTGATTATTGTGCGAAAAAAATTGTTTCTAATTGATTTTCTACAAAAAAAAAAATATCCATTCAGATTCACGTCATTTCGGGTGATATTGAATCGTCATTTTTTCTCTGCTCCATCCTTCAATGAAAACAGCTGAGAATTGAAGGAAAAAAAACACTGGATTATAACGATCATCAAAATAGAAACAATAGAATAAAAATGAAAAAAAAAAAAAACGAAAATCAAAGGGAACAAACTCGAGTTCCCCTTTTTTCTCGTTTCCTGTAAAATGACAACGGGGGAATCAATACCGCCCCCAGTCATCGACAGTCATCATCATCATTGTGACAAAAAAAAAAGGTTGGGAAAAAAAAAATTCTAGGGGTATTTTTTTATTTTCGAAACCAAAGAGAAAGAAGAAGTAGTCAGGATTGTTCTCTCATTTTTTCCCTTTTTTTTAAGAGTAAAAATATCTCCTCCTCTTTTCAAAAGGGACGAGAGATCTTCGTACGTACACTCCCTTCAAACCCTCCCCCACCCAGCCCCCTTTTCTCCCACTTGGACGTGCACAACAATGACAAACCATGAAACAATGCTAGGTACCACTGGAAAAATTCCAAAAAACTGGGAATAACAAAAAAAAAAAGAGGAAAAATAATAATAAAAAAAATGGGAACGAATGCGGTGTTGACGGACAAAAAAAAACTCGCAAGAGAAAGGGGGAATGAGAGAATCTGGTGGAGAGGAGGGGGGAGGGGGTGAAAAAAAATGTAAAAGCCTCAGCTCGTGCGCTTTCGTTTGGGGACAATGCGCGACGATGAATGCCTATTTTATTTATCTGTAACAGGCGTTCCATAAAGCAAATAACACAGAAAGTGTAACGAGAAAAAAAAAGGAGGGTAGAAAAATGATTTTTTGGAAGCTCAAATGTGAGGAGTGTGTGTGTGTGTGTATTTGAGATGTGTATGGGTGGCAGATTTTTTTGCCAGCTTTTTTTTGCCTCTTTTTTCTCGTCAATCCATTTTTGTTCACCCTTTTTGTACAATCCCCACTCTTTTACCCTCTATTATTATTATTATTATTTTTATTTTCAGTGGTAGTTTGACGAGCCGGCGCTTCGGGGGAGCGTTTTCTGTATTTTTTTTTGCACTCTTCCGCATTTTCCATATTTTCCTGCCTTTCTTTTGTTCCGGCAGCTATAAAACGGATGAAATGTTTTTTCAGACTCTTTTTTTCTCCTCTCATTTTTTTTTTTTTATTTCGACAATGAGGAGAGAGGGAAAGCGGCAATTTGCTGGTGATACAGAAATCTTGCCAATTCTATTAAAAAAAAAAAAAATTGCTAGTTTTTTTTACCCCATTTTTCCAATGAAAAAAATGGAAAAAGTTGCTGCACGTGACTTCGATGAACATTCTATCGTCACTTGCATTTATTGTCATTGATTTTTATTGAAAAAAAAAAAAAAAAACGATGCCATAGAACTGACGGCTGAAGCGGAAACAAAAATGTGGTGACAATTGCTTTTTTTTTAAATATATGTATATGTGTATATATAGGATTCGTCAATTCGTTTAAATTTTTCTGTTTATCTTCTCTCCGCGTTGTTTTTATCAATTTCAATATTTTTTTTACTCTCCAAAATACGTATGGAGAGTGGGATGGTGGGGGGGGGGGGGGGGGGGGGGGTATAGACTCTCAATGGTTGTCATGCAATTGAAATTTTCCTCTCTGAATAATAATAACCGAGGATGAATATTATTTTTTATTACAAGAGACACTCGATTTTTATTTGCACGTGACAAATTTAAAAAATTCCAAAATAGAATAAAATTAATTCAAGTGGCAATAAAATTGAAAAAAAAGAAAAAAAAAACGGCAAATACTTTTATTAAATTCCAAATTGCCTCGACTCTTGTTAAAAATTGTGTGGAAAATGTTTATTGGTCAAAAGCGTGAGTTTTCAAGTGGATAAAATAGGTAAAAAAAAAAAAAGTGTATGCACGTCTATGTAATGGGGCTATGGCAGTGACGACGAGCGTGAGAGACTAGGTACACCGTTGGTGTTCAAAATAAAGAGGGAAACACCGGCTAAAAGAGGAACACAGGAGGGAGGTAAAAAAAAAAAGGAGAAAAAGAACGAGTGAGGCAGACGGCCCCGGCATGCCGGAGGTGTGTGCCAAAAACTGTAACCTGTTGCATACGGTCGCACGAACCACCGAAAAACCGCCCCTGGCCTCTTTACCTCAGTCCTCTCTATAACACTGTACACCTCTCTCTCTACCCCAATCCTCTTCCTCTTTTGCTACCTCGAAACCACTATATTGAGCGTGTCACGCCGCGATTCTACGAGTATTGGTTGGGAAATTGAGAGAAAGAGAAAAAGATAGAAACAGAGAGGGAAATAAAATAAAGGGACTAATTCAAAAGGATTTGCATCGATTTTTATCTATTTCGCTTTTTTTGCTGCCGAATGGGAACTATGTGATCATCAGAATTTTCTGTTGTAATTTTTTAAGTAGAATTTACTTAAACTGATCTAAATATGGAGAAAATAATATTTTTAGCGCATGTCTGTGTGTGTATGTCTGTGTGTGCATCAAAGTCTCAATTAAAGCAAAAGAGTTTTATAGAAAAATTCTCATTTGGAGGAAAAAAAAATATGAAGTAAGAGGAGTAGAATAAGCGCAGCAATTTGTGAAAAGTAGAATAACATAAGAAAAGTATAAATGTGTTATTTGATTGCATAAAGAGTATATTAGAAAAGCTATATTTGCTAGAAAGCAATACTATTATCCACTTGTTTTATCTTTTCACCCCTAATTATTAGTTGCCAATATTGAAAAGAATACTTCTCATTAATTAAAGTAATAAAAGAGTACATTAGCACAATGACTCCCGGTTTATTTTTTTTTTTCAGGATGAGAAGAAAAAAAAATTGGCCTCTCAATGACATTCATTCTCCATTTTGCAATTCATAAAAGCCCTGTTCCTCTATCTGTCACTCGGCCCTCAACAGATTTCTCTCTATATCCATATATATATGAATATATATATATATATATAATTCTCCTCCCCATCATGTATTTTCATGAAATCATTGTTTCGTACGACACAATGCACCGGGATGAGCGTTGCACAATGACTTGAATCGGAGGAATGACGAAAGAGAGAGAGGGAAAGGGAAAAAAATGATTTTTAACAGCGAAAGAGAAGCTTGCAGAAAGGCTAGAGTGGAACTAGGGGAAAAGGGGTACGGTTCGAGTAGTCTGCTCTCTTCGATGGTACAGTAAAAAAAAAAAAGCGCACAAGGGGGCGAATGACGTTGCCAATAGACCAGTATTTGCAACGTGTTTCTTTATCCATTTCGTGTGTTTCACTATTTTTTCTCCTCCATTTCTTCTTTAATGTTTCCTTTTTTTTTTACCTATGTTCTCTTCCTTTTTTTTTCACTTTTTTTTAGTCGCATTGCCTTCACTTCTTTGTGATGACTGTCGATGAAAAAATGATGACATATTTTTCCGGTTTATCACTCCCGGCACACCCTCAGGGCCCTTATTCACGCATGTCATTTTCAGCGTCATTTTATAGTTTTTTTTTTTTTCCTGTGTTTTTTGTTCTTCTTTAATCACTTTCTTTCACAGATGAATCATCAAGGATTTTTTTTCTTCGTTTCTTGATATTCAAATTTGAGTGATGAAAGAAGAGAGAAAAAAAGTTAATGAGAAATTGGAGCAAGTGGGGCATTATTTTGGAAATATCTTCAAAATCATGAAAGTTATGGGAAAATGATGTGTGCACTTTTTTTTTTTAAACCATGAAATTTACGAGAATATTTTTTTCTCCCCGTTTTTCCTCTAAACTCACTAATTTTTTTGAGATATTTAAACAACAGACAAATTATCGTCTCCAATGAAGGGATTAATTCGTCCAATTACATGATACCTCATTTGCCAAAAGAAAAACTCAAGCCCATCGAATATATCTTTCCAATATCCCGAAAAGGCGGGAAAAAAGAAATTTAACGATTTAACGTGAAAAACTTTTCACCAGAGATAATAATAACTATAAAAAGCATTCTGCGAAGGATTTTGTTAACGATGCATGAAAAAAAAAGAAAAAAAAAAAAATGACGAGCATAGGTAAAGATAGAGGCCATTAACTGAAAAAAAACACACACACAGAGGCTCCGGCATTGATTGGAAGGAAGAAGGGGAGGAGGGGAGGGAAGTGTTGATATTCTTTTTTATTAGGCTCGTCCACCGGAGCCCTCGTAAATTTTGCAGGAGATGCAGGACATCATGGACCATCACATGAGCCCATTCTTTTTTTTCGCAACATCTAACAAGCCGAATCGATAAAAAAAATTCATTAAAATTACGAGAAAAAAAAATTATCTCTCTTTCCCCACAATTTTCAAAAAAACTCTTCTCAATCACTTTGACAGACACACGCTCGATCATTAAGTTGAGTGTACAAAGAAGATTCACATTTTTGTCGTTTGAGTATTATTAAGAAAAAACAAAAAAAAAGGAAGAACCTCGAAAGAATGGAGGAGAAATAAAATACGGAGCGCATTGAACCCAATCAAGTGGCAGTCATAAATTTACATCAGAGGCTTTTTACTAAAAAGGATATAGACGTGATGGCACATACGAAAAATTGCATCAAATTGTGTGCAACAAAAAAAAAAAGGGGGTTAAAAAAGAGAAATAATAATTGTGATGAATAAATGCAAATGTCTGTTCCCCACTAAATCCGTGGATCCATCGGACTGCACTTTTTTTTTTTTTTTTTCAATTTTTCATCAAATAATGAAGAAGGAAATGTACGAAAAAACGCCACTTTTTTTTACGTATTGTTTCAATTTTTTTTTTTTTTTTTTTTTTAACGCGAATATTTATATATAAATTGGGCAACAGTAGGAACATATTGAAACGTTGCTGGGTTGGTAGCCACCCACCTACTGGTGAGGCAGATGCGCCCGATGATATATTAACGCCAACTGTGCGCCCGATATGCTTCCGAATAAATTATAGTATTATTGTTTTATCGGGGTTGTGCACTGGGAGTATACTATATATATGGGATATATTATATGTATAATCATCTGCAAAAACGTATTCTATGGGGGTTTTATATGTGTGTGTGTGTGTGTGTGTGTGTGTGTGAACAGTATCAAGAAAATAATGGAGTTTTATTGAAACAACGGTTATTTGATTTTTTTTTTTTAATTCGTTTTTCATTATTAAATTTCCGCTTGAATAATTCCACGTGAATTGAGTGACTTTGACTTTTGTTTAATGAAGTCGGATTTTTTTTAATGAAATCAAAAATATGAGAATTTAATTAAGGATGTTCTACCGGTATTTTAGAAAAATTGAAAAATGTAAGAATTCAATGAAATTTTTTTCCAAGATTCTCCAATTCATTAAGAAATCGTTTAAAAGTTATGAATTTTTTAAAAACCATCGTTTAACATGTGCTCTCATGGGAAATTCACGAAAGCTTAAGAAACTTTTCGAAAAATTCTTCAAATTCGATGAAATTTCGTATATAGGTGAGAAATTACCACCCACACAAACGTTACATTTTTATACGACGATTGGGTCAATAATTGGCATCAAAATTAATAAAAATGATTGAAAAATTGTCATTGGGACGCAAGTGCTGCCAACTTGTGTCGCCAGAATTTCCTAGAATGCAACGCTTTTTTCAAAATAATTCTCAAACTAATTAAATAGAGAATAAAAAAATTATCTGTGAAATGTAATAATAATAATATAGTATTCGAACACCCGCAGTGTTATATAATTACTTTAAAATAATTTTAATGAGGAATTGAAGAACTCATTTTTTCGGGTTTAGGGATTGGAACACTGACAGAATCATCCTTAATTTACTCGTATTTTTTTCCGTTCATTAAATTTTTTTTTTTTTTTTTTTCATAAGAAAAACACGTTTAATTCGTCCTTTGTAAATAAAATAATTAAAAAATCCAATTATGTAATTTCATTCGAACTATTAAATTGAATAAACAGTCTCTCTATCTCTTGTAACCGCCTCCTCCTCAATTTCTCATTCTCCTCACTTCTATTTGCCTACATTTTGTCCCATACTGTTTGCTCACCAGATGCCACATAATTGATTAAATAGTTTAATCGTTGGTAACCTTGTCATTTATCAATCGATCGAGAGAGTGAGGTTCTCTTCTCTGTACTTCTATAAACATTCAATTTCAACCCTATATCGAGTCTCAATGAACAAAAGGAGAATTGAATAATGAAAAAAGATGAAAAAAATGTCTGAAAATTCTCAGACCGCACCTTAATTTTTCCTTTTTCTCCTGTGTATATTCCCACATTTGAATTGCCCCATTAGCTTCAATAAAATCTAATTAAGATCTTTTTATTTATGTATTTCAAATAAATATTCATTCAATGATAATTAAATTATTACACTGTCATTTTCTAATCATTTAATAAAAATATAATTTCAATGTAACTCTTTTTTTTTCTCTCTTTCTCTCTCTATTTTTTTTTCCATTAAGATTAAATGATTGGAATTTTCCGTGACATTAGATTATTAATATTTCATGGAATTTATGGATTTTTTGATTATTAAAAAGATAGAAACACGGAAATCTTGTTCACTCAGTAATTAATATTGAATTATTAAAGAATTTAAAGTGAAAAGTGGTGAAAGAAAATTTTTCTTTTTTTTTTTTCAAATGATTTATGAAAATAAGAAAGTACGTTTTCCTGTTTTTCTGACTATTCTTTTGTCTTTTTTTTTTCTTTTAAGCTTCTTCTCGTTATGAATATTTTATAAAACATGAAATACTGCATAATACAAAAATGCAACCCTCGTGTGCGTCACGTGGTTTTGTTAGAAACTCGTAAAAGTGGAAAATAGGATAAAAAAATTTTTAAAAAATAAAAAAAAAAAAAACGTCCCTCGTTAAAATATCAGCAGTTTGTACGAACCTGCGAATATATTTTAATATTTCAGAATACATTAAAGTTTATCGTTTGCCCTCTCTTTTTTATTTTCTTCATTATGTTTTTTTCTTTTTTTTTTTTTTTTTTTTTTTTCAGTACTTTTAGGACGTGACCTCGATGTATCATCACAGAGTAGGTATATAAGCCCTCGAGAAAAGAGGAGAGAGAGAGATAAAAAAAAAAAAAAGATTATTAAATTCTTAATGAGGTATTATAATGGAATTTTTATTTTATATTAATTTTATATTCATTGCGTGGCTGCAATTCATAATTAAACTTCAATTTGATATGAAAATTACGAAATTCTTTTTTTTTTTACAAAATCGAATTGAGTGAATAACGAGAGAGTGAAGATGTTCCACTAAAAAATGAAAAAAATAAATAAAAATAATTAATTAATTAATAATTTTTACAATGAGAAAAAAAAATGAAGGTAAAATTAATGAAAAATTGATGCCATTAGTCTTTAGAAAATTATTTTTTCTTTCAATTAATTAAAGAAAAGCTTTGGAATCGACTGAATTCAGTAAATTCGACAATTTTTTTAATTATTAAAAAAAAATATTTGCTAAGGACCATTCGCTTCAATATTTAATTGTTTTTATCAAAATTTTTCTTTCTCATTGCAGTAGTGAATAAAAAAAAGATAATAATAATAATAATGAATGGAAAAAAGTGGGGGAAAAAAGTTTTTTGACTTAACGTTTAAACTGGCGAGTTTAGCGTTTAATGTATTCTTTCGAAAAGTTTTTTTTTTATAATATTCATCGCAGCAGCATTGTGAAGAACAATAAAACCGGTGTTCTCGTTTACGACGAATGATTCCTTCTTTTCTTTTTTTTTTTTTTTTTTCAACTTCTTGAGAGTGTAAGATATCCTTTTAGGATTGTTATAATACGAGAGGTTGAAAACTACTCGAGGACTTAAGAAACTTGAAAAAGATTAATTTTACTTAGTTGAAATAAATTTTTTATAGAACTTCTTTCATATTTCTTGTTTTTTTTTTGTCACTTTTTCAGAATTAAGAACTTCTGCGAAAAAAAAGGGGGAATGTACTCTTGAATTATTTAATTTTCCTTTTATTCATTCGAATTTTCTCAGTCTCGTAATTTGTATGGAAGCTTCACATAATTCAAAATTAAATTTAATTAATGTGAAAAATTCACTGGAAATTTTCATAGAAAAAGGCGTAAAAAAAAAAAGAAGAAAAATTGTGGATTTTCTCATTCTACATTTAATTTGTGAAAAAAAAAGGAAAATGGGAAGAAGCTGGTTGACAAGCTCCTCTCTCCCTCGAATTTATCATCTGTTTTTTTTGCCCCTTAAAATGAGAAGAGAGCGTATGGACCAAAGGAGAGACCGTTTGATATCGTGTGAATCGAGAAAAGCCCCCAACTGCCGAGAAATTCAAAGTAAACACGAGAACACCAAGAAGAAGTTTGAAAAAAAAAAAAAAAAAAGAGGAGAGAAAAACTTGGGATATGGATAGTGAAGAAGTAAAAGATAGAGAGAGAGAGAGAAAAAGACAAGTAAAGAGGGAGAAACACAGAGTCTTCTGGTTAAAGTAATTACGCGCCGCGCCAGCTGTCGTGGACTTTAAATTATAGAAATTATAAAATGCGCCAGGGAAAACGCGCCTCTTTTATTCGTTCTGTTTTTTCATCTCTCCCCCCCCCCCCCACCCCCCTCCACCGCCACTTCTGCCACCCACAGAACCTCTGCCTCTTTTGTCCCTCTAATTTCTTAAATTCTTCTGCTCTTTGCAAATTGACAAAAAAAAAATAAAAATTAAATAAATATCTGAAACACAAGTGCTCAATTTTTCCGAATAAAAATATAAATAAAATAAAGTTTCAGAGACGTAACAACGAAATATTGCCATGGATAACTTTCTTGGTTATATACCCCCTTCTTTTGTCTCACAGTTCCAACATTTTTCTTCTGGTAATATATTTTATTACCATCTCCATCCTCCTCCACTGCTCGCAACACACACACGCACATAAACACATTCACATGTACATGATAATGCATACATATATATGTATACATGTATATATATATATATATATCGTTCCCTTAAAGTGAAAGGGGCGTAAGTGCTATGCTTATAGAGAAGACTTACGCCTCTTTGACTCTAAGGCAACGATATAAAATATATATATATATATAAATATATATGTATATAAAAAACACACACAGCCACGACGACGCAACAATCCCAACATCGTAGTCCCCCTTAATCTCTCGCTCTATCCCCACCTCCTTCATATTTTTTTTTTTTCGATACAAAACGCTGGGGCAAGTATCCCCCAACCCCCTCCGCTTACCCGGAG
This sequence comes from Aleiodes alternator, assembly GCA_963921955.1. Taxonomy (NCBI): domain Eukaryota; kingdom Metazoa; phylum Arthropoda; class Insecta; order Hymenoptera; family Braconidae; genus Aleiodes; species Aleiodes alternator. The sequence goes on from OY998112.1 coordinate 5,671,798, forward strand.
AGAGCCACGCTCGACAGAGACTTTATTATACGTTTGTGTCTCTCTTCCTCATCGCTTTTGCCTTCTATCACTGTCCCAGTCCGTTTCACCACTGTATTTTCTGTACTATACAACTGATACATCACACATACACACCTAAATGCGAGATAGAAAGAGAGAGAGAGATGAGAGATGAGATGAGAGAGAAAAGGATGGAGTAAAGGCATGGACTGTGTGTTTGAGTTGGGGATTCAACAAGGACAGGGATATAATTGTATCTAAATTATAATATACAAATAATAACAGCCAGAACGGACAGACCGACGCCAGTGGTACAGTCACTCCCAGCATTATAATACACTTGGATTTTATTTTTAGAAAATTAAATATACGAGAGAGAGAGAGAGAGAGAGAGTACAATACTCGGAATTAATTTATAAGAATTTATTTTCCATTTGATTCTTCTTTTTTTTTTATTACCTTTTTTTTTAATTAAAAAATTCATTTCGTGCAGTGGAAAATTGATTATTTTGTGTTTTTTTTTCTTTTTTTTTGCAATGGAGATTTGAAGGATTTATATTAAATCTATGATCTGTAATTTTTTTTCTCCTCACTAAAGATTCTATTTTATAATGAAAAAAATGTACTGTAATTGACGGAATTTTTATGTAATTCATGAAATAATAAATAATCATTACTTTTTCGTGTTTTTCAATTAAGGATAAAAATTGAGGAAATGATGAAATTCAAGAGATAAATTAGTGACAATTTTTTTCAACTATTTTCCTGATAAATTCTCCCTTGCAAGAGGGATGAAGGGGAAAATGGGGGGGGGGGGGGAGAGGGAGGGTACAGGTACCAGTGGAATACATGTGCGGAGAAAAATAAGCTTGGACAGAGTAATAATAAAGAAATATGTTTCTACTCGGTCGCTCGACATCCGCCCCTCTCCCCTCCCCTACCCCTCCCTTCTTCACTCCAACAGTATTTCTACTTCCTCCCGCAAGTATTCACTCTCTTCTCGCGTTTTCTGTCTTTCTCTCACACCCGCAATCTCATGTGCCAGTCCCCATGTACACTAGTTTACACTTTCCTCCCTCCCTCCCCCCCCCCTGCCTCCCTTCCCCGTTTTTTTCCCAAAGATTCTCTCGCCTCGTGTTATCTCGGTGTCGTTGCCAGCTGGTGCACATGTCGTGTTATACCCCTCCCCCCCCAGAGACAGTTTATTTGACTCGGCACAAAATCAGAAGCCAAATAAACACACAAAAGTAAAATTAATGGAAACGATGGAAGGGAAGAAAAAAAAAAGGGAGGAAATGTCGAAGCTGAAGTATAAATAATAAAAATTCAATAAACTCGATTATTATTATTGTTATTTTTATTATTTTTACTGTGAGTTATTCTGGACTAATCGTGGGGGAGTAATAAAGATTGTAATAAAAGAAGATAATTAAGAGAATATTAGAATTTTTAATTAAGTTTTTTTTTTTTCTCTTTTTTTCCTCTCTCCAATTTTTCCATTTCCTGCAGTTTCATTTTATAATTCAATAAAAAAAAAAATTATTCTCTTTTTTCATGGTTTTTTTTTTTTTTTCTATTATGCAATAATTATTTGTCAATAATAACGAATTAAGTTTGAAAGGAAAAGGGGAAGAATTCCATTTTATTTATGAGCCATTTTTTAATTAATGAAAAGAGAATGTTTTTTTTTTAATCATTATTTAAACATTATTATCTCGCTAATTAAGAAATAAATTTAAAAACAATTACAATTTATAATTAAAACAATTCGCTGCTTTTTTTTTTTTTTGCTTTTTTAATCACATTCTGACGCAATCTAGCAGCGTCGTATCGGAATTATTAACGAATGCAATAATGATACAGTGAATCTGAATTGAAAATGAAAAAATTAAAAAAAAAAAAGGAATGAAAAGGAGAAGAAAAAAAAATTATATATTAATACGTAGTGTCACGGTAAATGAGGTTTTCAGGCAGGTGCACAGTTTGCACATTCACTTCCGTTGCGAGAAGACGTATTGACGAGTTTTTATATGTATATATATATATACATTAGGCTGGTTTATTATAAAAAAAAATCGAATTTTAATATGCCTGTTTTGGAATCAGAAAGTTGATAAAATGGAAGAAAAAGGTGATTTTTTGTCAAATTTTCTAAATCAATTCTTCAGATTTTACTAATCTTTTTGATTCTTAATGACTATTTCGATAGGATAAAAGTGAAAAAATCTTCAATTTTCACTTAGCCATCCAATTAAATCAGAGCTTTTTGAAGTCATATAAATGAATATAGAAGTAAACGAAAAAAAAATTATAGGCGTAATAAAATAGTTTTTCTGTCTTGATGTAAAAAAAACATTTAACACAGTTTTATAAGTTGAAACCAATGGGCTTTCGTGTGCAGTTCGAGAGCTCTCGACTCTTCGAGGGGTGAAAAGCACAGAAACGGAGAATAAAAAAAGTGAGGGCGAAAGACAAAGAGAGATGAATGTGTCTCAGAAAAGGTGTTATATTTTATACGACTGTTGGATTGCATTTCTACGAAGAAACACAACGAATTTACCGAGTTAAGTGTACCAGGAGGCATTTCAATTCGAAAATAACGTTTCTCTGGTTTCCTTATTTTTTTAAAGCATTATTTTTTACGGTATTACACGATTTTACGACTATTCTTCAAAACGAAGTATGCAAAAATTGAGGAAGAGAAAGAGAAGAGGTTAAAAAAAAAAAAAAATTTATATTTTAGTGAAATCTGACTTGCAATTATTCTTATCCTATTTATTTTTATTTTCCTTTTTTTTTTTCATCCGGAAATATTCAAAATTATGCACATGACTCTCTGTTCTACTCGCGTATAATTTATTTTTCCTTCCCCCCCACCTCCCCCCTTTATGCGCTTCTTCTTTTTTCTTTAACAAGATGCTTTTTTTCGCGCTCTCTTCCACCGAACTGGCATGCAGAACGTATAAGCCCCCTCCCCCCCTCTCCCTACATGGGCGCATTCACCTATCTTATCTTTCTATGCACTTATCTCTTGTTGTATCACATAATAGTGGGCGCCGAGTGGCTGCTCTTACATTTTTCATATTACCGCAGAGCGTCTCAAGTATACAAATGGGAAATTCTGAGGCAAACAGAAGCAAAAGAGGGTAGAAGAATGGAGTGGGGGAAAGGGTGGAAGGGGGTTTATATTGAGGGAAAAATGCTTCGGAAAAGTTTGAAAAATTGTTGCTTCATTTTCCTACAAATTTTTCCTGAGTTTATTTAGCATGTAACTGAAGATTTTTTACAACCCTCAATTTTCTTATTTTCATCGAATTATTTCGGTAAATAATGAAAAAAGAGTTTAAAAAAAAAAAATTGTCGATGTCTTTTTATGTAGAGAATTTTGAAAACCTACAAAAAAAAGATTTCTCCAGAAATTTCGCGACTTTCCACAATTTTCGAATTATTTTTGGGAAAATAATAGGAAAAATTGGGTAAAAATGTGTTTTTTCACGTTTTTTCCCTGAAAAAAGTATTTCAAACACTTTTTTTTTTTTTTTTTTATTAACAGAGAAATGTCAAAGGATGAACAGAGAAATATCGAGAGAGACAGGATAGAGGGGTAGCTTCCCATTCTCCCTTTTATTTTTAATTATTTTTTTTTTATTCGGTTGATCGATAATTATTGTTTTTACTCGAGCCTGGCGACAGGCTGCAATTAAAAACTGTTTATTTATTCAGTCTCAGCTTTTTAGCTCTTTCACATTGCTGCTGTTGCGTCCCCGCGTAAATTGCGTGTCCAATAAATAAAAAAAAAAAAGCATAATAATAATAACAATAATAATAAAAGTCTACAGAGGAGTGAAAAAATATTGAAACGTGGTGGTGAAAAAAAAAGAGCGACAAAAAATTGGAAATAAATAGAAAAAAAAAAAAAATTGATAGAACCCTGGGGTTGGGATGTCTCTTGGATTATTTTTGACAAGCGGAAAAAATTGCAGTTTGCAACAAAAAAATACGTTTAAAATGAACAACAAGAACGAAGAAACACACAGTGGCAAAAAAAAAATGACCAAAAAAAATAATATTGATAGAAGCAACAATAAACGTGGCGACAGGATCCAATGCAATCGTGAAACAAATTTTTTTTTTTATAAGCACTGACATTTGGAGTATCACATAGAGACCCGGAAGAAATGAACGAAAAAAAAAAAATTAAAAAAATGACACTATTTGCTGAAGCAAGTTGAGGTACACGACCTCTTCCGCGTATGTACATACGGAAAAAAAAAAAAAAAAGGTAAAAGAATTGAGACACACAGACTATTACGACTATTTGAAGGTGTGAAAATAATGTCGCCGTTTTAATGTATTATCCATTTGTCGCGTCTTGCATATTCCTTGGTATTTTCCATTCAATTCAATAGATAATCAAGCGGCAATGAAAAAAAGGGGGAAAAAAACGTGGGAGAATTTAATTAGAATTAAATTGAAGAGCAAGCTCTTTTTTTTTCTGTTTTATGTTAAAAAAAAAAAAAATCCTATACTATTGCGTTGAAAAAATAAATAAAATAAAAAATACTGTATTATTACAAATTCCTGGGTAATACATAGACATTATATCAGCACGTTATATCACTGCCTCATACATGTATTATTGTAGGCCCCAGTGTGCTTGGGCTCTATAAAAATATCATAACGTTATCGTATTCAACTGCTTGTCGATAACACAAGCAGCTGAGGTTTGTACGTTAAGGATGTTATACCGGTATTTCATCAAAATTTGAAAATTTAAGAATTCAATGAAATTTTTTTCCGAGGTTCTCCAATTCATAAAGAAACCATATGCAAAATTTTGGATTTTTTTCATACTTCGTTTGAAAGTTATGAATTTTTCAAGAACCATCGTTTAACAAGTGTTTTTATGGGAAATTCACGAAAGCTTAAGAAACTTTTCGAAAAATTCTTCAAATTCGATGGAATTTCGGATATAGGTGAGAAATTACCACCCACACAAACTTTACATTTTTATATGACGATTGGATCAATAATTGGCATTAAAATTAATAAAAATGATTGAAAAATTGTCACTGGGGTGCAAGTGCTGCCAACTTGTGTCGCCAAAATTTCCTAGAATGCAACGCTTTTTTCAAAATAATTCTCAAACTAATTCAATAAAGGATTAAAAAAAAGTATCTGTGAAATGTAATAATAATAATAATATAATATTTGAACACCCGCAGCATTCCATAATTACCTAAAAATAATTTTAACGAGGAATTCAAGCATTTTTTTGTGTTTAGGGATTGGAACAGTGACGAAATCACTGCCCCTCTCATGTAGAACATCCTCAATACCTTTAGAATGTAGTATCTTCCGAAAAAAAAGGATGAAAATAAATCCGGAAAAAACGGCAGATTCTTGTGAGCACTTGAGCGAAGTAAAGTTTCATTAAGGGGTGAATTTTCTCTTTTTTTCATAGAATAATTTTAATCGGTCGAGCATAAAGAAACATTTTATTAGTAACCGATCAAGTCATTATTTCATCGCATTAGAAACAAAAAGATGTAAGTGCTATGTATAAGCGTAACACTTACGCCATTTTATCACGAAGGCAACGATTTCATTCAAAAAATTGTAAAAAAATTTCAAAAAAAATTGAAAAATTAAAGGAAAACAGAAAATCCAGTAAATTGTAAATTTTCAAACCCATAATTTTGATAATAATCATCAATTTTTCTATAAAAAAAACAGAATCATCTACTTTTTATTCAAGTTCCACAGTCTTTAATGTTCTTTTCTGATGAGAATATCAATGAATATCGTCAAAAAAATTATTTCAAAAATTCTGTACATGCAGTATCTTTCGTTACCCCTTAACAAAAAAAATTACGATTTGAGAAACTAGAGATTACTCATATCAAATCTCGAAATTCTTTTGGTTTCTCTTCTTTTTTTTTTCTTTTACCGAAAAAGCAATAAAGTCGACGAGGTGAGTCGCGCAAAAGAGAGGAGGGGGGGGAGGACAACAAGCAAAGTAAAGGTGAATGAAGGAGGAAAGTGCGAGAGAAATAAAGAGAGAAGTCCGCGTGCGGCACTGCACGGTGTAAAAAGGGAAGGGGGATAGGAGGGGGGGGGGGGGGAGGTTAGAATAAATAAAGCGATAAAATATAATATTACATCGTATTGCGGCTGGCTGCCGCGTTGCATTCCAGGGTGCATTGGCCTCGCAAATACCCGGTGGCTCGTTTCACAGTGTGTATATAACTATATATATATACATATATATATATAAAATACCACACGTATATATTCATTAAATACCTACAAACTACTTTGCCCTAATGTCAAATAATTCGGAGAAATTGTAACGATGTTTACAAACATGTTAGTTTCTCCATTTCTCTTTAAATTGAAATTAATTAATTAATTTTTTACAGTTTTATCCATTAATTCGTGATTGTTCCTATTTTTAAGCGACTTGTATATAATTTGGTTGAATTATTTATTAGCAATTAATTTTTATTTTTGAGTTACTCATAAATTTTCTTCGAGTTTCTCGAATTTTTTTTCCCCCCTATTTTCTTATTTTTATGTAAAAAAAAGAATTGAGTTATTAATGCATCTGAACAAATTAAATGAAAAAAAAAACTTAATTAATTTTAACTTTATGTGATATAAAAAATCAGCATTTATTCACTTTTTTTTTTTGTTATTTCCTCACATAAATTTGATTCAATCAATGGCTTCATTATTTTTTATTTGTTAATTCGTTTTTATTTCAGCATTGTACTGTTAACGATAGTTGTACTAAAAAAGAAATAATAATGATAATATTGTGATAAAAAAAAAAGGAATTGAATCAATTGAATTGTGTGTACTTTTTTTTTCATTCTGCAATGAATAAAAATGTTTTTTTTTTCCTTTTTTTTAATTAACTTGAAATTGAATTTTATTTTCATTTCGATAAGTTTGATTAATAGCGTGTATTTAATGTTGTATCCTTGAATTTATGAAAAAAAAAAAATTGGAAATTTTAAATAATAATTACAATAAAAATGTTATAATTAAAGATTGACTCAAGTAGAATTGAGAGAAAAAATAAAAAAAAAATCGATTAATCCACGTCATTTTATGAATTACGATAAATTAATTCCATTGACAATTATCGATTTAAATTAATAAATTAAATATACTAAATATTTAAACGAATAAAATAAATGATAAAAAAAAAAAAAAATTGTACTATCAAATGTCTCAGAATTCATTTGTCAAGTTTTTAATTTCTTTTTTTTTTTTTTAATATTATTTTTCATTCAATCGATGATTGATGGTAAGTGTATCCTTGGAGCTGTGGCAAATAATAATTTAAATTTAAAATAATAATTCATGCGATAATTTATGCTTAACCCCGAGACTCCTCGTCGTGAGATCTCGTAGTCGGCGCAATGGCACTTGGGAGGGGGAGGAGGGGAAGGGGGGGGGGGAGTTTTTAAATAATCAATAAAATAAATACGACTTCAGAAATACTGGCATACACAAAGATAAATATAAGAGGTAAAAAAGAATAATATATATATATGTATATATATATATATATGTATAAATGGGAGGAAAAAAAAGAATGAACGTCACGCTCATTGAGGTCGTGAATTAGCGTCGATGCCGCCTCATGTATTTCCATGAAGCGGAAACGTTTTTTTTCTCTTTAAAGAATAAATAACAAATACGAGGAAAATAAATTTAGGTAAAAGAAGAAGAAGAAGAAGAAAAAAAAACGAAATTAAAGTCGGAAAAAATAATTTACCCAATTAAGATATTTATGCACGGTTGAATTTAGGCGGAAATATTGAATGAAAAATATCGAGAAAAAAAAATATTTCTTGAGTTTCAAAAATTGATAGATTGATAGATCTAAAATGTAATAACTGATAATATTTTGTTCCATGATAAAAAATTCTTGGAAATCAGATTTATTCGGAATGTTCATAGATTACTGGATAATTTTATACCTCTGTGATTCATAATTTCTGTATCTCCTCCATTTTATTATCCCTCGTATTTTCCACCCTTCTATTACATTTTTATAGATTTTTTTTTTTTTTTTCATTCATTTCTGGTCAGAAATAAAACCGCACCTTTGAATTCTCGATACAGAAAATGCTAATGTTCACGAATACCTAATTCCGTGAGATTATGGTTATAATATATGCATAATTCTCCGTTGAAATATTTTAATGAAATATAAAAATCATGACTCATTCTTTGATATTGAAATTCTTTTTAAAAAAATGAGAGGAAATTAAATTTGAAAAAATCGTAGCGGGGAAGATGGGGTAAAATGGACACTCCAATTGAACGGTTCGAGATAGAGATTTTCTAATGATTCCATTAGAAAGCTGAGGAAATTTTGAGCGGATAACACGTGTCAAATTTTTTTTCCTCTCATTTTTGGGAAATTTTTTTTTTTTGCAAAATTTTTAAGGGGTTTTCCTTTGGAAAATCTAGAAAATCCACTTTTTCGGCAATATCTTCGGTCCTGTTGGTCGTAGCGATCTGGGATTGATCTCAAATGAAAGATGAGCTCATTTCTCATCGATTCATGGGGTTAAAATTTTTTTAAAATCAATTTTTCAAATATTTATATGTCATTTTCTGAAAAATGAGTTTTAGCCTTATAACTACTTGAAAAATCGATAATTTTTTGTTTTCGACCACATAAATCGATGGGAAATGAGCTCATCTTTCATTCAAGATCGACCCCAGATCGCTACGATCAATAGAACCAGAGATATTCTCGAAAACCTGAAATTTTCCAAAAACAAAAGGGTTTGTACCTTCAAATCTTGAGCAAAAAATGAAATTTTTAGAAAATTCTGACATATGATTTTCATGGGAAATTTCCTCAGCTTTTCAATGGAATCATCAGAGAAAACCTAACTCCAATATTTCCATTGATTTCTCGTAATTTTCATAGTATAAAATACAAAAATCAATCCGTCTCCATTTTACCCCTTATCTCCATTTTATCCAACCTTTCCTTATGCATAATTCTCCGTTAAAACATTATAATAAAATGTAAAAATCAAAACTCATTCCCTCGATATTAAAAATCATTAAAAAAACCAGAGAGAAATTGAATTTTTTTAAAATTATATATAATAAATTAGAATTATATGAATTAATTATCATTCGAATTAATCAAAGCAAATGTGCACGTGAAAAAGGCGCACGAGTATCGAAAGTGAAGAGACGTAGAGAGCGAGAAAGAGGAAGAGAAAAGAAAGAGAGAGACAGAGAGATGAAGAGTATTATGTGTATCGCACGGGGAGCGTGTGCCAGAAGTCGTCGCGTGACTCCTACTCCACAAAAAAAAAAAACACCACCTCTTCTTCCACTACTCGCATCACCGGAGACACTCACTCTCCCTTCCCTCCAGTCCTCCTCACCTATTGCCAATTACAAGTGCACGCGAATTATATGGAATAGAGGAATAAAAACAAACTACATGGTTTCAGGTAAAAAAAAAAAAAAAAATAAAAAGAGTCAATCAAATGAGACTAATGAAATTAATTTAGAAAAAAGGCAGTGAAAAATGACAGAAAAGTGGAAAAAAATTGGAGTGATAATAAAAAAAATATGAATTTCTGGTACAATGCACTTGAAAATAATCGAGGAGTCATAATTGCCATTTTTTGCGCGCCAAATTCAAATTTATTAGCGAATTTAAAAAAAAAAGGAATAGAATCATAATTGCCATTTTTGCGCGCCAAATTCAAAATTTCTCAATGAATTTAAAGACAAAAGGGAAAATAGAAATTGTAATTGCCATTTTCGTGGGCACAATTCAAAATTTTCCAATGAATTTAAAAAAGAACTAGAAATCATAATCGCAATTTTCGCGCGCCAAATTCAAATTTTTGAATGAATCCATGAAAAAAAAACGAGGAAATAGAGGCGAAGAAAAGAGAGACAAGTGTACAGAGTTGAAGTTGGTTCGACACGATTCATATACGTTCATTACAAATGCATACGAAGGCACGTTAGATTGTACGTTAGTGCCTTGTAATAAAATATTGTAATGGTGGCCTACTTCCATCGGGCGCAGCGCGCATAGTCCGTCGTGGTGTATATATATATATAATAATATCTCCAGCGGCATTCTTTACCTTCCACGTTATTTATTCTGCGACGTGGCACAATGGCGGCATTGCTGGGCCGTATGTGCAAAAGTTAGAGAGAGAAAGATAGAAGCGAAAGAGGAATAATACGGGGAAAAAAGAAGCGAAAAAAAAAAAGAGTATAGAAGAATGGAAAGATAAACTTGGGATAAAAACATATGCGTATATGCGGATAATTCTGGGTGACGTGCTGGGGTGTGTCGAATGAAAGCGAGGAAGGACTATGAATCGAGTGTGACTCTATTCATGTACATTTATGTATAAATATGTGTGTGTAAAGTAGTGGGGAAAGACGCGTGCGACGATCAGTAATTTTCTTCGGTCATTTTCTTTCATTGGCGGAGCTTTTGTGTGCTTCACTCCCTTTTCTCATTCTTCCTTAACAATCCGGACATACCCATGACCTTGATTATTCCAAGGTAGAGCAAAACTGGGGCAAAATGAATCATATGTTATCACCATGATAGCAAGATTCATGATTTTTTTTTGGAGTGAAAGAGTCAATGAAAAAATCTGAAAAAATTTGAGAAGATGCTGCATCATCTGACCACTGTTACTGAATTTTTTGGAATTTTTTTGACAAGCCGCACCTTTTTAAAAAAATATCTCGCATCATTTTGACCTGCTGGACCATTTTACCTCATCTCCCCTATTCGCGGAATTGAATGCATTTCATTCGCGAGATTTATCTGCAAATTCATTGAACCTTCAGAGCCTTGATTAACAATAAATCACTCTTAGCTTCCCTTCGAAAAAGCCCTAAACCATATGCTGAGTTTAATTTCGTACAATACTAACCCATCAAATTATAAATCCCCTCTTCTCTCTCTCTCTCTCTCTATCCATCCCCATGGATATTAAATTCTCGCAGGTATTTCGTTGCTTTCTCTGTGTTGCCTTTAACCCAAGCAATTCGTATCCATCAAGCATCTGCCGGAGCCTCGACTCGACCATATCCATCTTTTCTTGTCGTATAAATAAAAGTTTATTTAAAGACGGTTTTGAGACGAACGACTAATGGAAGGAGAAGAGAAAGAGAAAATGAAGAAATAAAAAGCAACAAAAGAGAAAAAAAATGAAAAAAATCACAAAGAAAGAGAAGAGAGGAGGAGAAGGAGCACACACATCATGTGCGTAGGCACGAGCAGTTATATTATGGTCATACACGTTGCTTGTGTACAGTGAGATGTATACACAATTTTATAGTTAACACTGTTCCGCAAAAAAAAAAAATTAAAAAAAAAGCAACTACACAACAAATAGCCGTCTGCGCATGCGCAAATTTATATTATGATTTTAAATATACATTTATAAGTGTATTTGTACACGTGAAGTTTTAATACACAAATGCACAAGTCAGTAGAGAGTACACACATTGCGTTGGCTTTTATAGTTTATGTTATAAATTATTATTATCGTATTTCATACAGGGGAGAAAATAAGATTTATTAAAAGACTAAAGGCATTAATACCCCCGTCTTTTAGACTTGCCCCCCTCTCTCTTTATGTGGATATATATTAATGTACGCATGCGCAGCATGAAAGCGCGGCATTATAAAATTTTATATTGTTCTTAACTCGTTTATGTTTTTTCATTTGATTTTTCTACATTTTTCTCCCTTTTTTTTTTTTATTATAAATATAAACATTGCTCTTTTTCTCTCTTCCTCCTCCCCCTTGTGTTTCTCCCTCTCTCCTCAATATTGTACTTGTCTCATTCTCCCCCTCTGTACCTTCACCCCCCCCCCCTCTTCTCCTCTCTCCTCTTAAGTTGTAAAACACGAACGAACGTACTTTTATATCATCCAGTCTCGCTGTATCTCAAAATGAAATACGAAGCATAAAAATTTATCACTTTAGTCCAACATTATATATACGTACCTCCCCCCTCCACTCTCTTTTTCTCTCTTTCTCATTGCCTTTACTCTCCTCCTCCCCTTCGCACTTGTACATTCGTTATGATTACTGTGACACTAGTTATGGTCTTCAACCCCTTTTTAGGTCCAGTGTCGATAAAAAAATTTTAATAATAAAAGAAACATAATAGTTTTTCCGGGCGGTTTTAAAAGAGAAAAAATCATCAAAAAGTGGAGAAATAGGTGGGGGAAAAGGGGGGGTGTAGAAAAATGGCAGGGGATCAAACAGTAAAAAATTGCATCGAATATGGCTTTTTGCATGAATTGCAAGCGCAAAACTGACGGGATATCCCAACACACACACACACACAAGCAAACGGAGTGCGCTCGTGCATTCATAGGGAAAAAAGGAGGATTTTTTTGCAGCAAAAGGAGAAAAATTGTGAGCACCAAGGCACAAAGGTGCCGAATGGGTGAAAAAACATGGGGGGTGGGAGGAAGATCTATACGAATGATGCTTGTGTGTGTGGAGAAGAAAAGATACAGAATTTGTTGGGCAATGGGGTGAGTGTTGGAGAAAGCTTCGGTAAAGAGAACACACGCGTGGCGTCAAATATAGAGGGAGAGAAATAGATAGATAAAGTTTATCAAGTCTTGGACTTGAGAGTCCATCAGACCAAAGTAATACAAGTTTGACGGCTCAGAAGCCTCTGTACATTTTTGTTTTTAATTTAATAATTGAGAAAAATGAATTTTACACATAAATTGCGAGAAAAAGTAATGAAACATAGTAATATATAAATTGGAATGAGAAAAAAAATAATACTAATTTTATCATTTGAATCTTTTGAATTAATAGCTAATCAGATTTTCAAATTTCAATTTTTCGTTTCTGATGTAAAGAGAATAAACGGAGAGAGAGAGATGATGGAGAGAGAGAGGGAGATGTAGATGTCCGTGCATAAAATATTAAGTTGTCCCATTTGTCTCGAGAAAAATTGAAATTTTTTTTTTTTTCAATACGTCATATTTTTATAGCCTTTGGAGAGCGTGGAGGTGTCGGGGCATTAATTTTTACTGGAGGAAAGTCGAATTATTTACGATTTGAGAAATGCAAGAATGAGGAAATAAAAAAGAGAGAGGATGTTAAATTTTCCAGGTGAATTATGTCCAATAGATATCTCAAAAACTATCGAATTTAGGGAAAAATGTGAAGAAACCATATTTGTAGAGAATTCAATTTGCTACAAAAAAGGCCTCTTGCTATTTTTCACTAAACCCAACAGTTTCCGAGTGCCTATTAAAATAACCTTCCTCCAATAAGAAAGCACAATGAAGAACAATTTCTCATCCTTCTTTCTCTATTTTCATCGCCACTGGAAGAAAAAAAATTAGCGAAAATTTTAATTACTGATAAGTATTTACAAAGTGGAAAGAATTCTTATCAAGATGAAGAATCGTCTGCAATTGTTGAGCGAGTGCACGATAGAGGTGGGAAGCAGCCTGGAGAAAGGAAAAGGCGGAAGAGCAAGAAGGGGGGTAAAAGTATAGAGAGAAAGAGAGGAAGTGAGAGAGAGAGAGAGAGAGAACGACGTATGTACATTAAAATATTATTCTCAGATGAAATACCGGGTGGAGCCCGCCGGCATAGCGGCATATTTTTAGACCTTATATAAATACACGAATCATAATGAACGTGGCTGAGCGAGCGCACTGTTCACACACGTAAAAACTATTTGATGATGCTCCTGTATGTGTGTGTGTGTATTTGAAATAAGAAGAGAATAAGAGAAAAAAATATGAAAGAATGGAAATAAAGAAAAAAAATGAGAATAATATATATATATATATATGTGCATATACATATCAGTAGCTAAGGGGTCAATCGGTTTAAGTCGATTTTTTTCGAAAATTGTTTTTTCACTTAAATGGACTCTAGAGGGTCTGACGCATCTGCTGCCAAAAACTTATGACAGAGAAATGAAATTTGATGTCATTTTTTCAACAAAATGAAACGGGTTAAGTCGCATTTTTGAAGCCCAAGAATTATCCGTAGAGCTATGTCGACTTAACTTGCATAATTTCAAGTAAGAAAAAAGGTCAAGTCGACTTAGCTTTTTGGTCACGGAATCAAAAAATTATTCCTCATATTTCTTCACATTTACATATCGTGATCAAGCAAATTGACTTTTCGGTATCTGCAATTTTCCGTAAGCGATCTATCAGCTGATATTACGTCCAGTTTTGGAGAGATGACAATATCTCAGGGTACGTTTATAGGGTTACACGACCAATAGATGAATACTGACCAGAAGATGGACGGTTTCTATTATCGACAATTTTCATAAATAAAGAAATGATTCTTATAGTTTTTATGTCAATTCCTGATTATTACATTGTCGCCTTAGAGTGAAAGGGGCGTAAGTGCCATCTTTCCCGATTTTTTTTCTTCAAAATAACAAAAAAGCGTATCTCCACCATTATTGCTCCAATAAGCTTTGCAAGGCCTTCTACGCAATATTAGTGAAATAAAAAAAAATAATAACATAAAGGCGTAAGTACCACCGACTAATGACAAAGGGGCGTAAGTGCCGGAGATACGCCTCTTTGTTTTTACTGTTTCCATTGAATTTTTTCGAATCATCGGAAAAAATTAATAAAAAAGGGGCGTAAGCGCCAAAATTGAAATAAAAAAATCCTACACGGAAAGAAATAGAATAGTAACCATTACTATGTTGAACATAGCAATGATTACTATGTTTAACATAGCAATAATTACTATGTTAACATAGTAATGATCATTATGTTCACCATAGCAATCATTACTATGCAAACATAGTAATCATTACTATGTGAACCGGATCAGGAGAAAGTTTCTCCAGTTTTTTGCCAATATCTCGGTAAATAAGCGAGATAGAGCGAAATGGGCGTTAATTTGGGATCACCAGGGAATTTTCCTGGTTTTTACCGATTATAGAGGAAAATAAGCGGGATAGAGCGAAATGGACATTAATATGGGATCAGGAGCGAGTTTCTCCAGCTTATCACGATTATTTTGGTGAATAAGCGAGATAAAGCGAAATGGACGTTAATTCTGAAGAAGGAGGGGGTTTTTCCAGATTTTCGTGATTATCTTGGCGAATAAGCGAGATAGAGCGGAATGGACATTAATATGGGAGCAGGAGGGAGTTCTTCCAGCTTATTACGATTATCTTGGTGAATAAGCGAGATAGAGCGAAATGAACGTTAATTCTGGAGAAGGAGGGGGTTTTTTCAGTTTTTCGTGATTACCTTGGCGAATAAGCGAGATAGAGCGAAATGGACGTTAATATGGGATCAGGAGGTAGTCTCCTCAACTTTTACAATCATTTCTGTAATTAAGCGAGAGAAGGTGAAATGGACGTTAATTTAGTATCAGGAGAGAGTTTTTTCAGTTTTCCGCCAGTATCGGTGAATAAACGAGATAGAGCGAAGCACACATATGGAATTATGAGGAAGTTTTCAGATGAAATAATATCCTTGACCCCAAATAGAAAGTCCATTTCGCTCTATTTCACTTCTTTGCTGCTATAGTCGCAAAAAAATCAAATCAACTCCCCCCTGATCTCAAATTAACGGCCACTCCGCTCTATCTCGATTATTCGCCAAGATACTTACGAAAATCTAGAAAAACTTCCCGATGATCCCATATTAACGTCCATTTCGCTCTATCTCGCTTATTTACCGAGATGATAGCGAAAAACTGAAAAAACTTCTGAATGATCCCACATTAACGTCCATTCCGCTCTATCTCGCTTATTCGCCAAGATAATAACGAAAAACTGGAAAAACCTCCTTCTTCTCCAGAATTAACGTCCATCTCGCTCTATCTTGCTTATTCACCAAGATAATCGTGATAAGCTGGAGAAACTCTCTCCTGATCCGGTTAACATAGTAATGATTACTACGTTCACATAGTCATGACTGCTATGGTGAAAATAGTAATCATTACTATGTTAACATAGTAATTATTGCTGTGTTAACATAGTAATGATTACTATGTTAACATAGGAATGATTGCTATGGTGAATATAGTAATCATTGCTATGTTCAGCATAGTAATGGTTACTATTCTATTTCTCTCCGTGTAAAAACAAACAGACGTAAGTGCCAAAATTGAAATAAAAAATCCTAAAAACAAAAGAGCGTAACTCCAAAAATTCTCCTGAGATAAAAAAATTTATAAAAACAAAGAGGCGTAAGTGCGGAGATACGTCCTATTCACTTTAACTTCAACAATTATATAGCGATTAAAAAGGAAAGAACAAAGAGGCGTAAGTGTGGAGATACGTCCCTTTCATTTTAAAATTGGTAGTTACGCCACTTTGTTATTTTAATTTTCATTTATCCAAATAATATTCCAGAGGCCATAAAAAACTGAATTAAGTCGACATAGCTTGACCATTTCTGTACGACTGAAAAGATAAGTCGACTTAGCTCGTTGAATGTGAAATACATTTCGAGCTAAGTCGACGAATTTAGAAAAATACTTACAGGTGGACGATGTAACTATGCAGACGAAAAAAGTACTGCACATGCAACTCAATCCATTGATTAGTGCACATAAATTTCAATTTATGTAGTTACAATACGTTTTTCGTCTCTCCTGAAAAATTTGGTTTTTTCGACTTAAACCGATTGACCACTTGGCTACTGATATATATTTATGTGCATATGCATATATATACGTAAAGTGCATAGCCAAGTGATGCTCTTTGTATTTACATTTGGAGGCTGTTGCTTATGTTAGAATGTTTAAAAAATTGAAAGAAAAAAAAAGGAATTAAAAAAGGTTTTGAAATTCAATGGCAGAAATGAACTACTCCGAAAGTTTGTTCAATTGGTAAATGAAAATATTTTTATGATATGGCATTGAAATAATTATTTCAATTCAGCTTTATTATAATTTTCTTTATTTCCTTCGTTTTTCTCTTCATTTTTCTTCTAACAATTGTTTTCGTAATGTGGGGCAGGTGGTTTTATTGTACACAATGCGATAGTTTAATCTCGCGCTCGTTTTTTCAAATTAAAAACGAAACGTGAGAGAGGTAAAACGAGCGGAGAGCAAGAAAAAGAGGAAAGAGAGAGAGAGAGAGGAGAGCTGAAGCCTGGCTGAGTTTCAATGGTTTATCTGTATCTGACTTTTTCTACTTAAGAAAAAGAGAGAGAGAGAGAGAGAGAGAAATAGAATTTAATCGTTGAATTATGTCGTATTTAATCGTAAGAGGTTTTGATTTACGAGCTACTGGATGAATTCGATTTCTAAATTGTGTTTTGCCTACTGTAACACTACGTTATTAATTAACTATTGCGTAAATCATTATTAATTAATACTTTTTATCCTGACTGAGAAACGAAATAATGATTTTTGAAAAAAAAAAAAAAATGGGATTAATTTGCATGACAGTGAGGTTTTTTCTTGCCACGAACGGAAATGATTTCTCACTCTCCTTATTTTAATTAATTAATAATAATAATATTGGTGAAAAAAATCATCGGTGGAACCGAAGCAATTTTGCTACTCCACCTCCAATAATAACGAGTAAAATTACGTAAGAAAAATGGGAATTAAGGTAGTTTCCCAGTGAATTTGGGTACAGTTAACCCCTTATTTCTTTGATGCCCTATCAAAAATGATAATTCCTTACATTTTTCTGAATTTTTTTATAATGTTTGTCCGCGCAGTTTGTGAGATATGAATTATCAAAGCCAAACGCCCTAAATTGGACAGAAATAACGAAATTACTGAAAAATCACTGGGTTCACCCATTGTTTAAAAACTATTGGCGAAGAGAACAGCATTCTACTTAAATAATAGAATAAAAAAATATTCAATTTACCGTATAGTTATTGAGAAATTTTAATTAGAAGGTAGTCGTAACTATTTGCCTCTCTCTCTATCACATGCATGTGATGGGAGATCAGTAATGTTAAAAAAATACGAGAAACAAAAAAAATTATATTTACGAGCTGAAAATATGATTTTTGAATAGTTTAATTAATTTTTTCGGGTAAATTAAAGGACTTCTTCCCCGAATTATCAGCAATTAATTGGAATCAAACTTGAAAATCCTCATTTTTCTCTGTTTTATGGACTTTACTATGGGATATTAAAGTTTCCAAATATCAAAATACAAGATCATCTTCGAATCTTCATTGTAAACTCCGAAATTATCGAAATTTGGTGTCAAAATGTGCATAAGAATTGATTCATAAGCTAACGAATAAAGCTATCCCCCAAAATACATACTTACGCACTTATATATATATACAAATATTATTCCTGTATTTATTTGTTAATTCATTGCCTGCATTGCATACGTTTGACTCGGTTGGTTGGTCAATTTAATAATTGCTGGCTGATTCATTAACTCTGGCACACTGTGGCATACCCATAGAGCCACTTTGCAGAAATATTTTTGCCTCTCCCTCTTTCTCTCATAAAATTGAAAATGAGGAAAGAGAGGAAACAGGAAAAACCACCCAAGTGATGCAAAATATGTGATCCCGAATGTAAAAAAAAAAAAGGAGAGAAAAAAAAAAGAGTAGAATATTTTAGTGACAATTTAATGTGTTTGCCTTTTTTTTTTTTTTTCATTTATAAGTGACAGAAGTGTCAATCATTTTTATCTGTAACTTAGATTGGCAAGTTTATATTTATCATTGAAATGGGATAAACGAGGCGTCGTATTATACGAAAATAAAAATATCCAAACCGTCTATTCGAGTTGCCACTTTTTTTTTTTTTTTAATTCCTTTATTTTGATTGATTCGACTCGGGATTATAATCCTGTAGGATGTTAATAAAATCACAAACAGAGAGATTGACCCAGAAAATCAAGAGGAAAAAGGTTAATTATAAACTGTTTCAATAAAATATTTAGATTAGTAGTGACGTAAATTCATCTGGAAATTAGATTGAAAAATAAGATTTTTAGGAAAAAAAAAAAATAATGAAGATGTAGAAAAATTGTTTGAAAAAAGAATGTGAAATAAAACTGCTTATTATTCCGTGTAAATTTCCAACAATTTAAATGCACAAGTTTTCGGGATATTAAATTGCATTCGGTGAAAATTACAAGCACGACTTTTCAACTCAGTTACTTCCCTATAACAGTCCAAGGGAATAATATAACCCAGATTTGCTCCAATAAGCCACATCCTATTCCTCCTATTACTTTGTAAATTCACTTGCATACACAAATGTTACAATTTAGCATGTTTAATATATGTGTATATGTCTGTGAACTAATTTTTTTTTTTTTTTCAATAATCTATTCATAAAATTTATGTTCCCATGAATTAATTATTTTTTGGTGAGAAAATAAATTTACTGTTGTACGTGTTGATGAAGTTGTTAGATTTTTTTCCTCAAAGTTCATGGAAAAAAGTTCATTGAAAAATAACTCAATAAAATTATTTTATTCATTTTTTTTTTACTTTTTTTCTGGAAAAAAATAAGAATTGAATTTTCTTTGAATGCTAATAATTTTGAATGTAATGCAGAATTTCTTGTATGAGACAGAGTGTATGTACAGAACCGACAGAAAACGTCTCTACGAATGGAATATAAAGTAGTAATAATAAGCTGGAGTAAATTCGACCCACTTAACGCTACTTAACACTTACGCTGAATACGTTATGTTTTGCACAACATTATATCACGTTGAAGAAACTTATTCTCTATGCGTGTATGGTACGTCTCTTTTGTAGATGAAGATTATGTAATTCCCTCTTCTCCTCTCTTTCTTCAACAAGAAGTTTGTCATTTGACTTCCTCCTTCGACAATTGTTTAAATATTTGAATTCACATGGAAATAATTCTCATATTTTGATTTATATTCAATGGTTCAACGCAGTTACTGTTATTCTGTGCGAGATAAAGACAAGAAAAAAGAACTTGAAATGATTTCTTATCAGTTGAATTAAACGTTTTCATCAAATTCTTTTTTTTTTTCCCCGTTACTTCAATGACGGAAATTCCGTGAATTTTCAAAAATAGATGAACCAATTCAATTCACAGAATTCGATAAATTGATAATCAATTTGAAATAAGTGTCTACCTTCATTCACACTGTGATGATCAGAAATAAAGATTTTTACTTCATTTTATTGAGGAAAATACGATTTCAGAAACTTCTAATTTTTTTTTTCTTTCCTTGGTTTATTTACACAGATGAACATCATAGATAACTATTAATTTTCACATCCACATTTTTTTTTTTTCTGTAATTTTTAAATTATTCAGAAATAAAATAAACATTGGAAAAAAACAAAAAATCGTATTTCACGAATTCTTGAGCATTAAAAATCTATAAAAATCAATTCTACGAAACGTATTCAATCGAAATTTTTCCCATTACTTGCTTCAATTGTTCTTCAACGAATCAATCCGTTCATTATTATTATTATTGTCTCTTTACTTCTTCAATAAAATGATTATAAAAAACCTCGGCTCAGTAACAAAGAGGCGTAAGTGTTACTTTTATACATGGTTGTTGCTGAGTCAACAAAAATTATAGCAAAATTTAAATAATCATCAAAAAAAAATAAAAAAAACAATTGCTATAATAATAAAATGTTAATATTGTTATTATGTCATTCCATAGACTTTTCATACTTTTTTTTATGTTTTGTGCAGATTATAAAATGATCTATATTTAGGAGTCATAGGAGTGGCAATTCGCTCAATTAAATACACTTTTAAAAATGATGCACATTTGGAAAGACAAAGGGAGCTGCAAATGCAGTTGCATGAATGACTTTGTTTCAATCGGAAAATCAGAAAACAGAAAATCACAACTGCAAATGGATCGAGGGCCATTCCTCCACTATCTGTTCACTGCAACCTCCCCCCCCCCCCTTATCTCAATTGCATTCATCCGTTGTATCAAAGTCCTGCAGAATCAAAGCTTCATCCCCCCTCCCCTCTTCCACTTCTATTACGCTAATCCATCCCTCTGCAAAATGTTTGTACTACTTCTCTACTTCGTCCTCTGCCTATAACTATTTGCATTATGATTTTCATCCTGAATATATAAACACACGTGTGATATACCATCCAATATATACATATATTCAGTGTTTGAATACAATTTTGGTTTTGCAGTATCACATAGAATTCAGTTAAAACTGTTGAAATACATGGTGATGCGTGTGATGGTCTGATCCACGGCCGATTAACCCTCTGCGACTGGTCAAATTTCAGTCGACAACCATATGTATGTATATGTGTATTTATATGTGTGCATAACCACCAAACTGGATACACATATGAGGTAGGTGTATATAACATGTAAAAGCGTTAAAATACGCTGGAAAATATTGAATAAGCTGAATAACAAAATATGTTTAATAGCAATTCACTGACACCTATGCTTTTGGTAAATATGTCGAATTAATGGGGATGTGGAAGCCCCCTCTGGTCACCCAGAGAATTACAACGAATTAATGGTTTAACAAAATCCTCAATCCACCTATAACTTTATGCCCTGTCTTTTAAATTTTATTTTATAACTGGTTAGTTAATTTTTCACACATTGTTATAGTCTTTTTTTTATTCATTTTTTTTTTTTGTTTTTTGGAAATTTGCTTTATGATTTTGGCGAGGGTCGAAGTTATGATGGGGAGGGGGGGAGTTTTTATTGGAGTTTATTGAGGATTTATTGGGAATTGATTGGAATTTTCCACGTTTTCATTTTTCAAACGTTTTGCCACTTTTTTCTTTTTTTTTTGCTTCTCTCACTGAATTGGAATTAATATCTTTTTGCCATGCGATTCTTCGGAATGAATTCACTAAAAAAAATATGAATATATATTTTTAATCGTTTTGCTTGCGCCTAGTGGAAATAAACTCGTTTTTTTTTTGTTTCAATTATTTTGGATGTTAAAAACTTGTTTTTTTTTCTTCATGTTCAAGGATTTCTTTTTTTTTTTTTTTTTTTTTTTTTTTTTCTACACATTTTTAAATATTTACTTTGCCTCTGAATTTATATTTGAGCTTGTAAAATGTGAGGGATAAGTTTTCTTACAGCCAAGCTATTTTGTACGTTTTTTTAAATATTTATTTTACCAAATTCTATTTCAGATACTAAAAGCACAAAGTTTTGGTGAAACTTTGGTCTTTTATTATTTGAAATATTCAATCGAATGAAGAATAAGAAGAAGCAAAAAAAAAAGAAAATAGCTTACATTATTTTTCATGTCTGACTACTGTCTTTTGTCTCCACTTTTTCATTTAACTATTTATATTTCCCATGAAATTGTGGAAATTGCCACGTGTCTCGAAAAATAATAGATGATATGCCTTCATTGGAATCTATGACGAGCATCCAAATGATAATGAAACCCGTTTAGTAAAGCCAACTTTCCCATTTTTTTTCCACAATTTTTATTTTTAATTTTTTCGTTAAGTGAAGTTTTAAGTGAAGTTGGAACAAAAAGTTACGTGAAGTGGATATTTGCAACATTGTACATAGAAATTATACGTTGAAAATTGTTTTCTTTATCTCGTACAATTATTCCATTATCTATGTTCATTGTAACGAGTGAAAAATTATTTCTAATTACTTGCATATAGTTGGAAAAAAGTTAAAAAAAAAAAAGAAAAATTCATGATAACACTTGCTGATAGAATAAAAATAATGTGAATGATAAGAGAATAAAAGAAAAAGAATGATAAACGATTATTAACAAAACTTCAGTGAATACAATGAAGCATTTTTTTTAATTGGACATTATAAAAACTCGAGAAATGGAGAAATAAAAAAATAATGAAAACGAAAATCCATGAATTTTCATTTCAAGCAGTAGCCACGTGGTTTTTCCCCACTGTTAAGATTTGCAGCGCATGCGCAGATAAACGTGCAACGTGTGTTTCAGAGAGAGATTCGAGTGGAGCTGTGTGTCAGTGGAAAAGGGAAAAACCTAGACACGATGCGTTCAAGCAGATTATAATAGATTTTATTATCATTGTGTCTGTATCGCTCTATCTCTCTCTCTTTTTCCACTTGCGGGAGGTAAAACGGACATAGCAAAAGAAGTAGGAAAAAATGACAGTGTGTAGCAAAGAAGAGGAGCCACAAGGGACACTAACAACAAAAAAAGAAAACACACACACAACTGAATATAGTTGGCACATGCTCAGTTATAAACTGGCAGATGCTCTCTTGCTCTTATTCTAATTACTATCGTTATCGCATTTGCAACTTTAACCTATTTAATAAGTCGTGGGTTTACTCGCAGCTGTGTTCAAATATACATTAGAGAAAAAGAGTGAAAAAAAAAAAAATTAATTATAATGGCATTAGAATAAAAAAAGGAATTTCTTTGCAGCTGAATGAATTCCCTGATATTATTGGCAATTAAAGAAGTTTAAATAAAATAATAATAATAATAGAAAAAAAAAATGAATAAAATTGAATAAAAATGAGAACAATAGATCGAACAGATGACAAAGCCAATTCTCCTTCTATTTTTTTTTCAAGTCATTATTATTATTTTTTTATTATTAAAAAATTCAATTGTGAATTTTCAAGTGGATTTTGCAGGTGGATAGTGTCGCATGGAGTACGGGGCGTATTCTCAATGCTCCCTCACGGTTTTATATTACATACCGGGTGTTCTACCGTAATTCACCCAAGGCCCATTGGATAGAAAGAGAAAGAGAGAGAGAGAGAGTCGTGCACTTTTCTATCTCTCTTTCGCTCTCGCGCGTTTTCCCTCATTCCATGCAGTTTTCCCCGTACGTCCTCGGGGTATGGGCTCTTAGTGGAAGAGTTATATGGATGATGCCCGTTCTCTCTCTCTCGTGTCGCCATCGCTTCTCTCCTCATCCTAACCCACCCCCCATCCCTTTTTACCTCCTCTCAGTGCAGCACTCTTGCCTCTCCTATTGCTGCTCCACGTACACGAAAACCACCCCTCCCTACATCCCTCGCTACTGGATTATTAATGAGCACCGGATAATTAAGTCGTTAATATTTAAGAAGCACCGCACCGCAGCGGCCTAAGCGCCGACCGTGTGCCAACACATTGCCAACGACAAAACGACCGTACACATACACACGGAGAAACATTTGCACATTTGTGTGTGTAGAAATATATATATATATCGTGGTCCTAGAGTGAAAAGGGCGTAAAAAAATAGGAAACTTGTACGACTTACGCCCTTTTCCCTCTAGGACGATGATATATATATATATATAGATCAGATATATATATAGTGTGTGTGAGAGTGTGAGCTAGCCATCTTCTATTAGCAAGAATTGCAAATGAATGGAGAAATCAAATTTTTTTTCTCTTTTAATTTTTAATTTTTTCAATTTATTGTGAAATGAATTAAAGACATTTCCGTTTTTAAAAGTAGCTCACTTGGGGAAATTCAACTTTATTTTCACTCATTAAACTTATTTTCCACATGTTTATTTTCTTCTAGTTTCAATTTCCAAGGATAATTAAAGATGAAAAAAAAGAAGAAGAAAAAAAAATTACAGTTATTAAATTACTATTTTTTGTTCTTCTTTGGCTACCTTTAATTATTTTTGAATTGAAAATAGAAACTTTGTAACATAGATTTTTACTCATTAAGAAATTACTATGTATTATTGAAAAAAAAAAATGAAAAAATCAAAGTTTTACACAGTTAATGACATTTGAATTACGTTGATTTATCCATTATTTCAATTTTTTATTTCCCTCTTCTCCCCCCCCCCCCCATTCCTCATTTGAATTGAGAAGAAAAAAACAATAATTGATAATTTATATTCAAAGAATGGAAGAAAAAAATTGTAGAAAAGTTGATACAATCATAATATAATTTATACATTTGTTCATTCACGTGTAAAAATCTGAGAATTATTGTGAGATAATAATAAAAAAAAAAATGGAATCTACATTAATCAGGAAGAGTGGAAAAAAGATTATATATATAATTATATGAAATATAATTATGATACAACGAAAAGGTAGTAAAGATAGAGGAAAAAAATTAAAAAAAAAAAAAAAACTCGTTTTTGATGACGATAAATGTGGTTAAATAGAAAAAAAAAATTAGAAAAAAATAGGCGGATAATGATTAGAGAGAAATAAAGTCACGTGGAGTACTCGTGATTGTTCGACAAACACGTCATTTACTTGGAATAAATTTAATCTAATTGTTCCTTGGTACAAAGTGTATTTTTTTCTCCACCTTTTTTCTTTTTTTCATTATCATTATTTTTATTATTATTCTATTCCCTTTTATTATCATTTCTTTCGCTAGAAAAATATTTCATTAAGTGGCAGAGGTAATATAATAATGAGGACGCACCTTGGATGAAAAAAAAGGCGTATGAGAAAACAAATATATATATATATAACTTTTTTTTTCTTTGCAATATTAATGATGTTTTTTTTTAATAATCAACCGAGACACACAAAACACAATTGCGAAAAAATATTGCATCATCATAGTGTTCAATAATGTCTTGTCTCACTTTTTTTTTTTTGTTCTCAAATTGACATTTGAATTGTAAATTAATGTGTAATTACCATTGATTCAATTTATTATAATAAAACTTGTTGTATCATTGTTCTTAATGGCCTTGAGATTAATTATTTTTTCCGGAAATGATGGGGAGTATTTAATTTTTTTTTTTTCTAACTCCTCAATACGAAAAATCAAAAAGCCCTACACACACACATGAGTCTTGCACAGAGTCTTGAAAAAAAAAAAAAAAATCTGCATAATGCAGAGTGTGAGACACACGTGCTCGAGAAAAAAAAAAAGAGAGAGGTGTCGGTACGAAAGCCGTTTGTAACATGCTAAAGCAAATGAGTCTCTGTGCATTCTTGACGGGGGTAGAGGCGCTTGTAGAGTGGACCACTCTGGCTCTTATGCAGCATCCAAGTTGCCCAAGGTAGTGAGAGTGTGCAAGCTCGACTGAGATGAAAAAGAAGAGTATAAGAAAGGAAGAGGCCGAAAAAAATGAGAAAAAAAAGGAAGAAATTTACAGACACAGTGTATAATAAAGGAGAGAGAGAGAGAGAATGAAGAGATGTGTAGTGACGCTTTTATAATTTCTTTTGCTCTCATTTTTTTTATTCAAGCCGAGAAAATGCATTCGTTTAACCCTGAAGAGATCCAGAGATTCTATAAATGGAGCGTGAAATATATAAACTTAATTAATCAATTCAATATAAAAGTAATAAATGTTGTACAATTCACTTAATTCAAGAAATCTCAATTTCCTCTGTTTTCTGAAGAGCTTTTACGTAACTTTCGCAATTTCTTTCATTTCCACCTTCTCACTCTCTTTTTTTTTGGGGGGGGGGGGGGGGGGGGGGAAGTTAAAAAAAAATGGTAAAAGAAGTAGACTTTATGAAATATCTCGTGCAAACTCTCACGAGGCAAAAACGTCTTGTGGGCCTCTATGTGACCCAGCGTCAATTATATCCAAAGAATATCTTAACGGTAGGCTTTCCACTCCCTTAGAAAGATTCCACTCTGAATGGCCTATTCAGACGTTTCGCTTGAGACTCTCGAGTGTTAAATAATAAAGGACCGTGATTTTTTTTTTTTCAAACCATCTCTCTATACTTGGACTATGTTATAAACTGGAGTTAGATATACGTGACGCAAGTTTTAACCCCAAGTGTATTTATATATACATATATATATATGTTCCGAGTGTATTATAAATGATTTTTGATTTATTTGTAGCAACAAATCATTGAATTGCCCTATAACATATTTATTCATTCGCCTTTTATGTCGTGTTTCTTTTCAACTAAGAATTAAAAATAATTGAGGGATTTACGATGAGAAAATTCAGAATTTTTTTTCATAAATTGAAATGATAAGAGGATTCTCCAAGTAAACGAGAAGAACTCCACAAAGGGAAATTTCGTATGTACACCTAACAAAAATCCTATTACTGAGGCAATTTTCGTAATAATCACAATTGATTCTAGTACACAGTACTAAATGTTTAATGGATGACACCAAGTTCTTGTGCGAGAATTTTGATACGTAAGAACAGCAATGGCAAATGTCACTACGACTATATTAATTTTGTCAAAATTTTACTATTTTCAGTATCGTAGAGATATTAGATTTTCTTTTGCAAAAATAATCCAATTCGTCACCAAATTGTGATCATCTTCTTCTGTTGCAGCAGATTCATATAGTTTGATTCACTACTTGACATGATGATGCTAGCTTTTCATGTCTAGAGTTAACATTACCAAATCTAAATGGTTGAGGTCGTCTTCAACTATAATTTTATTGTTAATAAAATGATATTTTTTTAAATTAATTATTTTTTTTCATTTCGACGTTGAAATTATTCTCTTTGAGATCATAGGACATTGGAAGAAATTAATTCAACAATGCTAAATAAATAATTGTCAAATGAACGACGTTTCACCTGCTTTATTGAGGCTTCCTCAGGTTCTTGACATCACTAGTATATAGTCACCATAAAATTAATTATATCCAATCGGAAATTTAATCCATGCAAAAGAGTTTTCTTCAACATTGCAGTGTTCATAGTCAACAGTAACCCAACTCTTATATTTTTCTCTCTGTTCCGAGGAATCAAAAAAATCCGAGAAAATGGAAAAGAAAAGCAAAACACAGAAAAAGTAAGAGAGAAAGAGAGGATATGATGGCGGTGACGTCAGCCTGAATATTTGAAGGGTGCGAGAGACTTCAAAAGAACACGTGTTACGGGTGCTAGGACGCTGTTTAAATAATGCAGAGTCAACTTACTCTTTCTCTCTTTCTCTTTTGCTACACGAGCCTCTTTTCCCCTCACCACCGGTGATTATTTTCATCTCAGTTAGACTCGGGCATATTGCCCAGTGTGCTGTCCTTCTTTTCTCAATGCCTCCGACATTCTGCACTTACTCCTCATCCACTCTCTTCCTCTTTTTCTTTCTCTCTCTCTCTCTCTCTCTCTCTTTTTCTTTTTCTTCGTGGAGCTTCTTCGCTCCAGACACTCGAGCGCGCGTCCGAAGTTCCGTAACGATCGATGCGTCGTGTGTATGGGCAAAAAGCGTAAAGAAGAGTGGGAGTAAGAGAGAAAGCAGAAGTTGAGAGAATGGAAGAGGGAGAGAGAGGGTGGGAGGCAATGAAACGTTAATGCACCCGAACTGCCTCTCTTATATCCACGTGAACACAAATTTTTGTACAGCAAAACTTTGATTCGATCTGTACTGAATTTACTTATTTATAGATCTTTCGATTTTCCCCGAGAGTTGTTTGACTAGTTTGAGGAGAAAGGAGAGAAAGAGAGAAATAAAATACGAAAAAATAAGAAAACTCACTCATAATAAATTCATTGAGATGTTGAGTCTATGTTATTGCTTATTCTTCATTCCTATGTATACGAATAAAACAATTAAATTATAAATATAAAAAGTGTCTTTGACAGTATTTAGAAAAAAAAAAGAAAAAGCCTGATTTTTATTTTCACGTTGAGAATAATGTTTAAAAATAGAAAGGGCGAAAAGAATAAAAGCTCCTAAAATGGAAGATCATAGTGAACTCCTAACGGTCTCAATTAACTGTGCAATTAATTTTTTCCGCCTTCCGACAAATGAAAATTCTTGAATACGAAGAAGAAGAAGAGAAATGGAGATTAAAGAAATTTCGGCTAGTCCAGAATTAATGACACTTCAAATAATTGAAAAAAAAAAAGCCATTAAACCGAACCCCAAAAACCTTTTAACCATTGAATATTGATTGAAACATATATATTTCAAATTGAAATGAATTCACCTTAATAACTAGAGATATATATATATATATATATATATACATATTTTTCATTTTCTCTATTTGATACTACGAGTTAAAACGGAAACACACTTTCCAGAAGGGTGTTTTTGCGCTGAACAAGTTTTAATGCAATTACCAACGACTCCTGGCGCCTATCCCACTCGTTTCCCTTTCTCTCAGTCAATCCCTGCTTCTCTCCGTTCTTCTATCTTTCTCCCTCTTCATCTCAGCATCTTCCTTCTTCTCTTCTTCTCACTCCAACAAAAGCGGCGCCCAGTGTCTACGGCGTTTACACCCGTAGCTCAACCTCGGTCGAGAGGAAAACCCATCCCGGCGCCTCTTCCACCCCCTTTGCCCCCCCTTGAACAATTTTCCTCGAAAGGACCTACTTTACCACCTCTCTTGATCCACTTTATCTTTATCTGTTTTTCGTCGCCTTTATCAGAGCCTCTCTCTCCCTCTCATCGCTATCTCCCCCCCTTATTTTCCTTCATTCGCCAATGTCCCTCCGTCACTAATTTCAGCCCCTCGAAGCTTCTTCTGAGCGCTCGAATTTCTCTCTCTTCGCTTCTCTCACTACTTCTCTCGTCGTTTTGCATTATTTTCATTTTATCGTCAGCAATCTCGGTTAATGCAATCCACCACCCTTTTTCAACAGCGTCAGTTCACTTATTTTTATAGATATATATATATATATAGATATTTTCTTCGTGCTCTTCTAGGTGGATTTTTCCTTTTTATTCTCATGAAAAATCGATGGAATATTCGCGTTGTGATTATTTTCATTATTCAAATTGAATCGTGCCTGTTTTTATTCTTCAATGAATTTCCTTTATTTTTTATTTTTTATTACACAGTTAAAATGAGGAAAAGGACTTTATTGGATGGTAAAGTGGAAATAGTTCTTTAAAATGTGTATGAACAAAAAAAAAATTACATAATATCAATTTCGTTCGCTTCTTCTACATGGTTATTATCAGTTGAAAATGGGAAAAAAAGTGAAGAGAATTTATTCTATGTGGAATAAAGAAGGAATTTTTATTTCCACTGAAGAAGAATCAATTTGAAGTTTTCTTGGCTTTGGATATGTTTTTGCCCGGTTTTCTTGTGCTCTATGTTTTTTTTTTTTAAGGGAATGA
This sequence comes from Aleiodes alternator, assembly GCA_963921955.1. Taxonomy (NCBI): domain Eukaryota; kingdom Metazoa; phylum Arthropoda; class Insecta; order Hymenoptera; family Braconidae; genus Aleiodes; species Aleiodes alternator. Next base: position 5,701,757 of record OY998112.1, read on the forward strand.
ATAGAATTGATAAAATTTTGCAACAGTAAATTTTACAAGACATATTTCAATTGATTTCTTTCCTTTTCAGTTGAAAAGAATGAAAACTATGTTGGAGATGTATTACTCGTTGAGTGTACATTGTGAACCGAATAGTGGGAGGAAGAGAGAGAGAGAGAGAGAGAAAAAAGGACAAGAGGCATTGGCCCACGATTTATTTTATCCCAGAGTCATTCTATGTTGTACACATAAAATAATATATACATATATATAGTTTTGTGTATATATAAAAGTTGAGAAAAACTGGCAATATCGATCCTAAGATTAATTTGTAGTCCAGACAATGGGCCGCCATGGGATTCTGCCTCTCTCTCTCTCTTTCGCTCTCTTTCTCTTACGTCTTCGTTGATAGGACGGACGTAATGTAACGTCGTTTCATCTTCTTGTTACGCTTTACCCCGCTTTATAAAACCCACACACACATATGCAAGAGACGTCGACTTCGTCTTACTTCTATTTTCGCTCGTTCTCGAAGCATTCGTTTATATTATGTTGCGGATTTTTTTTATCTTCTCGATCAATCAAATGCAACTGGGTGGGATAGAGCAAATATTGAATGAGAAAATCGATTGAAATGGATAGAATTAATTGGGATAGAGAATTTCGAACATTGTGAAAAATTTAGAAGAAAAACCGAAAATAATTTTTTTTTCTCAAATTTTCAAAATTTTCTACTTTTATTTTCAGAAAAATTGGAAAAAATTCATTAAAGCACATGTTTTTATGTGAAATTTTCTTCAGTTTTTCAATGGAATCATCGAAAAATTTCAACTTAAACTGCCGTTTTGTCGGAGGATTCATTTCACCCCTTTTCTTTTTCGTAAATCATTGAATTTCGATTTTCCCCCTTTTCTTCACTATTTTCCCCTCTTCTAACTAACCTTTCTACATGTTTTTGGAGGAATGAGAAAGAGAGAAAGAGAGAGGGGATGACTGGAATATTTCAGTATCGCGTGCCAGGTACGTACTTGCTCGCATTTAACTTTTCTCACAGTTAAACACCAAAGTATTAAAAATTATTCCAAGAATTTTTCTAATCAATCAAGTGTGCAAAACTTTCAACTTCTCTGTATAATAAAGAGCGGAAAAAAAAACGTTAAATCGATTGAGCAAAGTTTCCTCGCGCTGAGAAAAAAAAATTGATTAATTACTTAACCTTTTTTTTTTCAATTTTTAATTGAGCAAATTAATGTAAACTTCATTACTTTTTTTATGGAATTAAAGAAAAAATTAAAAATTCTTCATTTTTCGTTTCTATCAATTTCAACGAAAAAAAAAAAAAATCCACAGAATAATTAATTTTTATTCCATGCATTTATCAAATGTAAATCGATTGATAGCCCTTGGGCTACGTCATTTTTACCCCTTGAAAAATTATCATGGCAATTCGCCTACTTCATTATATTCCACATCGGATTTATAATAAAATTTTGTAGCGATGAGATTTCAATTAAAAAAAAAAAAAAAAAAAAACACATCGGAGAGTAAAAAAATTCAGTGCGATTGGAGCCCGGTGACTCGGGGATTTTTATTGACAAGGGTACAGAGGAGGAGGAGGAGGTGGAGAAGAGGAGGGGGGATAGAATCATAATCGAATATTCTCGAATTTAATTTCTATCGGTGCATCCGGGTATAGGTTCGACTTTCATATCATCCCGGGCGTTTTTGTGACAGTCACCGAATCTAATTTGTCCGGACGCTACGCTCGGTGGGATATAGAGCCCCCCCCCCCCCCATTTTTTTCGGCTACACTAGTGAAGAGAGGAAGAGGGGAGGGGACTACTCCGTTTTATAAAAAATGAAAAAAATAAAATGGAAAACGCCAACGCGAATTCATTGCGGCAATTGTTTCCAGCACGAGTGAATGGAATTATCTTTATTCAGTGAATATCTTAGAAGCCATTGATTTTACAGAAATTCATCAAAAGACCTTTCTCTCGTAATTTATCAAATTCTCTACAAAAAAAAAGTGGTTCAAAATGATTCGGAATTTTTTTCCAAGCGAATGTGTGTCAATAAAAATCCTCAAAAATTCACCAAAAATCTCCACATATTGGACCATCTTCTCAAATTTTTTCAGATTTTTCCATCAACTCCTTCACTTCGCAAAAAATTCCCAAATCATGATATCACCATGTTCCATTTTGCCTTCACTTTCCCTAAATTCAAAAAAAAAAAACATGCAAACGATTGAGAGCTGACCTCCGAAAGATCCAATTAAAAAAATACACACTTCCTCCAAAATAAAATGAAACAAACTCGAGATTTTTTATCCACGAAATAGTTAAAAAAAGAAGATTTTGTGCAATCGATTATCGGAAAGGGGAGGAAGGTGAGAGTATCAGTGTCCCCTGAACATTAGGACAGTGCGAGTGGAGTATGGACCAACTGGATAGAGAGAGGAGGGGGTAGGAGTGGGGGTAACTCTCTCGCGGACGTCCGCACGAGAGACAGATAACGATGGGAGGTATAAATCTCCTTCCGGTCGGATCGAGAGCGAAGCAATCTGCGGAATGGTCCCGGTCATCCGTCCATCAAGTTCCAGCGTCACGTACGGCTAACGTATTATATATATATATATATATATCTAAACCCCCCGGCGTTTCTGGGTGTACGAAATCGTTGTTTCTGCCTAGTGCGAGAGAAAGAGATATTGAAGTTCTGTACAAATGCATAAAGCTAAACTATCTGCCTGTGTATAGAAACGAGAAAAAGCTTGAAATTCAACGACAGTGAAACTTTATTTATGCTTGACTCAATGGAAAAAGGCAGAGGAGTGATTTCCAGTGAACGAGAGATAATTTCTGATTTACCACTTACGTTTTTTGTGCATTGAAAAATTGGACAATTTTTTTAAATGCAAAAAAATTCCAAAAGATTTTCGCAAAATTAGAAGAAAAAGGGTAAAAAGTATTTTACATATCTGGGGAAAAATGAACAAAAATTGAGATAAATTCACCTCAATTTCGTTTCTTTGTCTCTGATTCTTCCTATTTTTTAGAATTTTTTTTTTCCCAATTTCAATTAAATTGAATAGTTGATTTTCTAGTTCTGATTGAAATGATGAAGTTGAATGTTGATGGTTTTTTTTTTTATTGATTTTTTTGTGAAGTCTCTTGGCTCAAAAAAAAAGGAGCACCAAAAAAAAAAAAATCCCACCGCCAATTAAAATTTATCCGAATTTAATTTTATCCTTTTTTTTTTCCATTTTTTTATTCGCTACTGTCTAAATAAAAATTCTCATTTAATTCCCTTGAATACTTTAGTTGAATTCAATTTTAAAAACCAAATAAATTCAATTATTCAAAATAACGTTAACAATTCTATTTAAATCAAATGAATATTTATTTCTATCCGTCAACTGGTAAAATATTTTTTTTTTTTTCCCCCAAAAAGTAGATAAATACAGAAGAATTCATTTTATTCAATTGTCACTGGTAAAAAATGACAAAGCATTTTTCATATTCAAATTTTTTTTTTCCATTTTTTTATTATTCAACAAAAAAAAAAAATCTGTTATCTCGAAAAAAAAAACAATTCAAATTCCCAGTATTCGAAACCAGAGAGTGATACAAAATAATAAAAGTCGTCGCGTGCCATAACGCCTTTGCGTGGTCAACTGGGTACTGACCTCGGGCATCCCTGATTCTTTGCGTGAGTAGCGCGTTCTCCACAGACTTATAGTTTTCAAATTTATACCAAGGTATTTCACACACACATACACACACATACACATAGGCAAACCCATAGACACAGACATGCGGATTCACTCTGCTCCCCTATCGCAGTTCTCTCTCTCTCTCTCTCATCCCCTAGTTTCAACCCTCCCTCCTCCCCCCCCCCCCCCCTCCACCCCTTCTACACCCTGAATGTCTATGAATGTACCACGCAGACCGATCAAAAGTCCTTTTGACTGCCGTTTACTGAATTTTTCACGAAGTCTCCTTGCGAAAACGAAGCCTTTCCCCTTTCCTCCCCTACACTTGCAAGCTACTTCCGACAGGTTTGCATCTTTTATCGTTCACTCACTCTCTCTCTCTCTCTTCGTTTCTCTCTCTTGCCCCTTTTCTAGCCATTGGCAAAAGGGTCGGTACAGTCAGGGACCGGAGACTCGCTAAGTGACCTCGGCCAATTCCCTTCGGGTATCGAGTTGCTGCTCTCGCGGAAGCATTACATCGATCGATTTCAATGATAAAAATTTAATAATGAATTTAAAGGAAAAAGAGAGAAAAAAAAAAAATCTAGAAATTTGTCATTTCGCATTACATCAAAGATTCAAACGAATCTTTCCATTAATATTTCAAAGATTCTTTGTGTCACATTTACCAAAGCAAAAGGAGGAAAAAGAAAAAACGGAGAAAATCATTAATTCTCCCCCTTTCAACATTACTCGGAATAAATTTCTATTCTCTCGAATTAATTTGACAGTAAAAGAAAAAAAAAAAAAACATCAACTCCCACGTTGAAATACAAATAAAATGAGTAAAAAAAAAAGGAAAAACATTGTGACACTGTCACATTTATTTCCTCCGAGTATTTCATTCAAACCTAATGTCTTCTCTCCCAGACATTCCTTTTATTCTTGCTTTCCAACGTAATTTATCATATTTACCGATTTTAATGTAAATTTGAATTATATACATTTAACCGTCCACATCCCAGACAGTGTCACTACGTTGGACGAATGCAATTAAATGCCCCTCCAACGAATTAGCACGTCGCGAGCAAAAGGCAACTGAGAGATAACGGAGAAATTTTCGTTGCAGTATGCACACACACACAGGTTTTTTAAATAAATATATATATATATATATAGACACATGTATAATAATACATGTTGGTGTGTATATTAGCGAATTGTTAATGTACACAGGATTGAAAAAGGAGGTCAAGATTTTCATGGTGTTGGTGTATATTATATATATATATATATATGTGGATGAATAAAGAGACCGTGAATTGAGGAATTAAATAATCATTGCAGAAAACAGCAAATGTCCTTGACAATTTGCCGAAAATAATAATTTAATGATAATTCACGAGTGAATTTGCATTATTATCTGTTTATTTGGATTCATGTTGAGAAACGTTTTTGGCTTCTTCCTGGTATAAGCAATTTTGAAAATATTCAAAATACATAGAATTACCTGCGAAAAGTGGTTTTATTTAAAATAGAACGGAGAGAACGACGAATTATGATTCGTTAATACGGAGAAAAGAATGAAAAAAAAAAAAAATGGAGATTATGGAGAATGTAGCAAACCGATCATCACCATCAACAGCTTGAAAAAAAAATGAAATTCTGAATAAAAAAGTCCCTTCGCTTCTGTCGTAAAGGTACTAATTTCGTCATTCTCTAGTTCTTCGAGACACATTTTTTTGCTACATTTTTCGGCCAACAGCAAAGTATATTAATCAAGCTAATATGCAATTATTGCTTCTGCAATAATGATAATAATAAGATGAAGCAGAGGAATGTGGTATAAAATAGGATTTTCATTGAAAATAGTATCTGAATTATCACACGAGTTTTGTGGAAGAAAGTTTTTTTGGAGCAAGTTTTCGAAGCTTCTCTTCAATAATTTTGCGAAGATCTTTGAGAGAAAGCATATAAGTTTTACTTTAAAATTTGTTTTTCGAGTATTTTGAAAAATCCGAGTATCAAATTTCCATGAGAAATAGTTTTCGCATAAACTTCAATTTATTATTAGAGAAAAAAAAAGTGCAATAAAAAAATCTCGAAAAATTGCTGTAAATAATGTGAATTCAATATTTTTTCGAATACATCAAACTTTTCAATTTACCCGTATCACAATACTTTTTATGATATATCATTGTTTTCTCATCGTCAAAGATAACCCTTTAGCTGTAGAATTTTCGCATTTCCACTAGTGGGGGCAGATGGCTCTGGCATTTCATTCGAGATAAAGAGAATCAAAGATACAATCAAGACAGTACGAAAGGGTTTTCACGAGAAAAACAGCAAAATAAAAAGGTAAACCCAGATAGAAAGAGAGGGAGAAGCGGAAAAAATTCCTGAGGGACACTATGAAAAGGTATAAAGAGAGACGAGAATAGAAGAAAGAACTAATTTAAACAGAACGAAGAAAATATGTAGTCACATCCGGTGTATCAGGATGAATGGCCTGTTCGGTTACTACGATTCACGATTTACTGTTTTGCAACCCTTTACATCTTTTTTCTTCCTTCATCCGCCACCCTTCTCAATGCATACACACACAAATCTCCCCCCCTGAACCCAAGTGTGTATGTGTCTCTTGTGTTTTTTCATCCCTCGTTTCTCTCCTTCACAGTAACACGTCTCTGAATTCCCCGGGAATGGAGAAAGATAGACACACGAGAGAGGACGAGCGAGAGATCACATCCCCCAGATACGTTACGTTATATTGCCAAAAAGGATAATGCGAGGGAAGATTAAATTTTTTTTCAGCATCCCCCCCCCTTCGTGCACTCTAAACGTGCATTCTTCCTATTTCTCATTCGTTCATTTCAATTGGTGTTTTTTTTTTCTTTTTCGGATAACTGCATTGGTGTCGCCTCAACGTATGCAGATCAACCGTCAGTTATCCACTTCTCTTTTTTTCCCTTACATGCTTTTTTTTCCCTCTGTCCCTCCCCTTTATTCCCTCTGATCGATAGCTTTCAATTCCGCATTTAATTCATATCCACCGAAGAATAACGCTTCATACGCTCTTATTTTACAAATTAAATTAAATTCAAATTTTCAAAGAATAATAATAATAATAATAAAATTATGACTCACCCTTTCCTCCTCGCGTATCATCTCAGCAATTCCCGGCTTAATTTCAAGATCATCAACTGGTGTAGATTGGCTACCAACCGCCTGTTGATGATGCTGCGCAGCAGCTGCTGCTGCAGCTGCAGCAGCAACAGCAGCCTGCTGTTGTGCCTGATGTGCCTGTTGCTGTGCAACAACAGCCTGCTGTGCCTGTTGTTGTTGTTGCTGTTGCTGTTGTACAGTCAAGCCCTGTACATGCTGTCCAAGATGATTAACACTAGAATGACCAGACGTTGTCACGTGGCCAGGCACGTGGTGCTGTTGCTGTTGTTGTTGTTGCTGTTGCTGCTGTTGTTGTTGTTGTTGTTGTTGTCCAACACTACCATGCAAACTATGGCTAGATGTTGGTGGTAATTGTGATGATTGTTGTTGTAATGTTAATGGCAATGATACAGGAAGCTCCTGAAGATTAATTTGTGGTGTTACAGAGATACTTGGAGCTGATGTTGGTGAACCAATTGAACGTGGAGTTGATGATGCAACAAGATTGTGTACCTCAGGTAATCCAATAACATCATGTTCATCAATAATACATGAATTGTGATCAGGACTGTTAACACTTGGTGAACGTTCACCAGAAACACGACGGCGTTTTTTACGATTATGTGTACCACTTAATGACGATGATGATGTTAAATTATCAATCATACTCTGTCTTGATACTAATTCTTGTTCATTATTAACATCCGCTAATCCACGTATTTTTAGGCATTCAGCAACTTTTAATAATGGACCAATTTGCTCCTGTGATACATTAATTTCACCCTTGTACATAAATTCAACAGCTGCTTTTAATTCAGGCCATTTAATGTCTTTCATAATAACAATTGGATGATGGCATGGATTTTCAAAAAATAATGCCTGAAAGTATGGTGAACATGCTGATAATACCATTTTATGTGCTTTAACTGAATGACCATCACAGGCTAGTGTAACATCAACGAATGACTCACTCTGTAATAATTGATCAAATACATTTGTTAAATTTGTCTGATAATTGTTCCAACGCAAACAGAACTGCTGGGGTGAACCGGCACCGCTCTGTTGCGACATTTTGAATTCCTCTGATTCCTCCAGTTTTTCTTCTTTTTTTTTTCTTTTTTCTTTTGCTGATTTATATTTATCAATTGTTTTTGGTGAAATTTACATGAGAGAAGGAAAAATTTGAAGGAAAAAGGACAAGATGAACAACAACGTGAACAAAAAACCAACAAAACAGAAAAATTCCTTTCTTTTCCTCTTTTTTTCACTTGTTTATTCCACTTGTGATTCACCACTGTGACTTGATCATCTGTAAACACAAAACCACAATGTTTTTCATGAAGCTTGAGTCTCTGTAATTGTCCATAATTGACGATTAATTTAGTTTAATTGTTTCTTTTTGTTCTTTCTTTTTGGAGTATTTATCTCTTTACTTTATTTCCCTAATATACTCTCTCTCTCTCTCCCATATATATATACATGTATATAATTTGAGATTATTTTTTTTTAGAACTCGAGAGTTTAAGTACACGTGACATTATCATTCCACAAGCACATACCCAAAAACACATAATCACACGGATAAATAATATGTTCTTTATTTTTCCTCCTTTTATTATTTCTTTTCTCCTTTGAAACACACACACACACACAGACAGTCGCACTTGTCTCTCTCTCTCTCTCTCTGGATATACGCAATAAAAATAATAAATAACACCTAAGTCACCTTGGAGTTTATTTAACACCGATTAATACCATATGTTTTATTATTTGTTTTTTTTTTTTTTTTCGTCAATGACATTTCATTTTTATTATTATTATTATTATTTTATTCCTTCTCATATTCTTTTATTTAGTTTCTCAATGAAAATACACGCTACTGATACTGAGATCACGACTCCAAATCGAGTTTATTAACCTTTTCCTCGAGCGTGTGTGTATGTGTATGTGTGTATCTGTTTATGTGTTATATATATATGTGTGTGTATGTGTTGAGACTTTGATGAGAAATTAATTTCCTTCTTTTCGTCGAAAGCCAAAATAACTATTATGCATTAAAAAAAAAAATTTTTTTTTTTTTTTAATTTATTAATTCATTAATAACGAGTGATAAAAATTTATAAGATAATGGAATGGGAGTAAAAATAATAAAGTAATTGTTTATTAAAACCGAACACGAGGGCGACACGTGAATAGCACAGATGTGCAGCGCTTGACGAGCGCGTCGCAACTGAGAGACTAACGCGTGGTTACCAGAGATATCGCCTGCTGGAGGGCGATCATACTGTTCGTGATGGAGTGGGGAGGGGAATAGGCAGAGTGGCAGCAGTGGTGGGGAGAGGGGGAGAGAGAAGAGTACAGTGTGCGCGCGCACATTGTGCACAAGATAGCTTGGCCCACGAGAAAATCATGTGTATCAGTGAGTTAAACGAGGACAGATGTATCAGTAGAGTGTGTGAGAGGGCCCGGTTTCCCCCCACTTTGGGGGCACACTCTGTACGTGTAAAGCATTGTCGGTACAAAATCCCAATGAGGGAGAGAGAGAGACTCCGCCTTCGAATGATACCGCCCCCAGACGCCTATCGCGAACGGCAAGAAATGAATATGTTAGAAAAATTGTTGCAATTGTGTTGTTTTTTTTTTGCTTTTTTTCCATTTTTTTTTCAATTTCAAAGGAAAAATTAAAAAAAAAAAAGTGTTTTTATTTTTCAATTTTTTTTTTCATTTTTTCTAGCAATGCAATTGTGTTTACGAATTATTTTTTGTGGATTTTTTTTTGCTGCGTGACGAATAGCGCAATTTTCCATTTGTTTTTAATTGAAAATTAAAATTTTTTTAATTAAAAAACATTCATTTTAATTTTGTAATTAACAATTTTTTACGATTGAATTAAATTCTCATTTTCGTGAAATGATTTATTGAGAGTAATTCATTTTTTTTTTTTTTTTTTTCATTTTTTTTTAATTGTGAAAAAAATTGAATTTTGTGTTTTGCTATTTTTTTTTTTTTTTTGCAAATTGCAATAAAAAAAACATTCTCTGAATTATTGAATATGCAGTGTCTTCCATCCCCATCGTGTACAGAAAGCCAAATGTCAGTGACGTTATTCAGTCGGGCATGCCTCAACGATAACAGCATTACGTTACGGTCCTGGAGTACAAAGATAGCAACGATAATTAAATTTAAGGTACAAAGAGGCGATCGTAGAGTCACCCTCCCCGTCTCTCTTCCCTTTTGCCCTGAAATGTTCGGGAGGCCGGGTCCAACGACTGGGCGAGGACTCAAAACCCATTTTCAACGGACCCAATATATATATACACTATCAGCCTCTTTCCTTCCTCTTTCTATTTCACTTTTCTACTCTCTTCCCTATCTTCTCTTCATCTCCTTCGGTATTTTCTCCCCCCCCCCTTTTCTCTCTCCAGTATACCCCCATTTCCCTCCAAAACTGGCTATTAGACGACGACTCTTGGTAATAGCGAATTTCTACATGGTGATTCGATATACGGGGAAAATTTCAAACGCCGAAGATCAAACGAAGGTTAATACAGGCCAAGAAATTGGATTTTCAGTAATATTAATAAAATTCAACTTGACAAGCCACTTTTCGAGAGAAATATTGTGTTTAATTTTGAGAAATCGTGAGATAGATTTTTTTTTGATGATTTCATTGAAAATCTGAGGAAATTTCAGGCGAAAAACATGGGTTGGAATTTTTTTTTTCGAATTTTCTGAAAATTCCCATTTTTGGGTCAAAATTTTAAGGGATTTTCCTGTAAAAAATGGGGAAAACTCAGTTTTTTGATGATATCTCTGGTTCTATTGGTCGTAGCGCATTGGGGTTGTGCTCAAATGAAAGCTGAGATCATTTCCCATCGATTTGTGTCGATGCGAATCAATTTTTAAGGATTTTTCAATGAGTTATGGAGCGAAAACTGATTTTTAGAAAATGAGCTGTAAAATATTGAAAAATTGGTAAAAATTGATTTTGGATGACATAATTATATAGCAAATGATCTCAGCTTTCATTTGCGCGCGACCCCAATGCGCTACGACCAATAGAACCAGAGATATCCTCAAAAAACTGAATTTTTCCGATTCTGCAAAGCTAAACCCCTTCGAATTTCGACTAAAAAATGAAATTTTTTAAAAATTAACAAAATTTAATTCTGACCCATGTTTTCCGCTTGAAATTACCTCACCTTTCCAATAGAATCATCAAAAATACTGAATCTCCAATGGCATCAATTCTACAAAACCTATCTCCATAAACCAGAATATTTTTCATTCCATCTTAATAAAAAAATTTTGCAAATAAAAAAATGTGATTTCGAAAGGAAAAAAAAAATCCACAATTTTACACACCTATTAAATAGAAACAACAATGAAATATTTTTCCTCTTTACGATTCTCTCTGAAAAAAAAAAAACGTTAAAAAAAAAAATACCTTCAGATAAGAAAAAGTTGAAATGTCCATCAAAGATTGTCAATAACGAAATTAAATTCCACCCAGTAAACGCAGAAAACTTTGTTTTTTTTTACCCATCGTGAAAAAAAGTGAGAGAGGAGGATGAAAATATTTTACAATCCATCTGCATTCGTAAATGAAAAGAAAGAGAGTGAATGAAAAAAAAAAGAGCGAACAAAATTGAAAAAAATCACAGGTATGAGCAGCAGTTTTGAAATCCTGGGTTATAACACGCGCATATTTCTCATATCTCGCTTGCTACGTTGTCGTTGATACTCTATATTTTTTTTTTTCCAACCCTCTGTTTCAAAACCCCTCTTCACTCCTCTTCGTCCTCTTTGTGCTCACTTTTCGAGCTTTCATTCGACGCCCTTCGTAGGAGGAGGAGAGAAAGAGAGAGAGAGAGAGAGAGAACGAGTGAAAATGGGTAAAGGCAGCAGGAGCCATAAATTTTACAACGTAATATTGTTTAACTGCAAACAGTATACTAACACTGCTGCGAAAAAAGGAAAAAATTTCAACTAGAATCAAATGGTGACTTAAAACTTATCCCGAAAAAAAAAAAAAAAATAAAGATAAAAAAATTTATAAACCGTTAAAATGGATGAAAATTGTGAATAAAAGAATAAACGAAATTTACAGAGGATTTTTTTTGGAGGAATTTGAGAGAAAAAAAAAATTGGTAACACAATCGTAGACAACAGGCAATTGGGGGAGATTTTCACACACAATCTGCAAAACTGATATAGAACAGTACTTTCTCCGGATTTTCCCGCAGTTTTGGATGAAAAAATACGAGAGAAATGTGCAAAAAAAAGGGGAAAATGCAGGAAATCACGAGGAAAATAAAGTTCTGGGGTTTTTTTTTCAGTTTTTTTTTTTGTATTTTAATCCGGGATTCTCTGTTTGGATCGAGAGGACATGTGTATTGGTCTTGTTTCACTGGAAAAAACGAGTATCTTAATTCAAGATATCAATTTGAAAAAATATCTTGAAGATGAAAGTTAAATTCTGTATAAAATTGTTAATAACAATTTATACAATATGAAATTCACAAATGTGAGTCGGTAAATCTGTGAAGAATATGATGAGGGGTAAAATGAGCCCTTGAAGCAGAAAAATTAATTGAAAATTGAAAAATTTTCATTATTTTTTACATTTTTTTATATCTTGAAAAATTTTTAAGAAATGTAAAAAATGATGGAAAATTGTTCAATTTTCAATTAATTTTTTGTTTCTAGGGCTTATTTTATTACTCATTACATTCTTCACAGATTCACTGAATCATATGAGGATTTCATTCTGAAAATTTTATTCTATATAAATTAATACAAAAAATTATTTTTTTCTTCCATTTTCACCTCCAAATTATTATTAATTTCAGATATTAATTGGAAAAAAATATCTTAAAATCGAAAAAATATCTTAAAACTGTCATTCACTAACAACAGTGTTCCCAAAGTGTTATAAAAGAGCCTATAAAAGTATCTCAATTCCAAACTCTTTTTTTTTTACAGTGTTAAACCATTTTTGCGACATATTCCATGATAAAATCCAAAGAAAGAAAATTTTCTTCATAATTAATCGATCGTTCTTCACGAAGATCAAATTATTCTCTTCTTATCTTAAGACACAAGGAAAAAAAAAAAAGCGAACGAATTCCACCAGCAGACAAAGCAACATAAATAATTCCATTGTAAATTAGTTTTAGAGTATAATTGTCGAGACTTGATTCATTAAATCCTGAATTAGGGTAGAAAGATCTTCTATTCTCGACGTTTAAGATATATGCACATATGTTTTCAAAATTGCCAGCATTTATCGCCCCCTCCCCAATAATATTCTTCATCGCTTCATTTTTTTTTCAAATAATTCTTTACATTATTCGAGAGGGTTTATTTTCGCAGAAAATCAAAAGTAGTAGACGTCACTTGAAATATAACACTTGGCGTGTCTCTCAAACGCATTAACTTTTTATTGCGATAACGAGAATCTGATTTTGCAAGGATCTTCCCACTTTACGAATTGCTCTGATGACATTTCTCTATTTCACAGAATTTCTCAATATTTATTTCCTTGAATTTATTATTGTGAAAAATTATGAATTAATTATTTGGAAAAATTGACGAATGATTTTCTGAATTGAAAAAAAAAAATAAAATCTAATAAATAATAAAAAGAGAAAATATGACAGATGCCAATTTCTATCAATTTCTCTCATGAAAATTAAAGTACTAACATATCAAAAATCTATTTTTATCAAATAACGATGAAAATAATATTTGAAAATGTATATCGAGTCTAGACTGCCACGACAAAAGGAGTAAGGGGTGATGAGGTAAGAGAGGTAAGGAGAGAGGGTGGGATAAGGAGACTGGAAAACGAGGACGAGACAATTAATTATTCAGCAGTGGAATTTCGCGATGTTAAATTATTGAGCTACTGCATTTCACTGTGTTTGAGTGTACCATTACCTCCGAAATATACTTCCTTTAAATCTAAAAATACATTTTTTTCTTCATTTTTCCTCATAAGAAAAATAGTTATAGTTTGTAGTACTACACGGAGAAAAAGCTGAGCATAACATATGAATTTTCTGTTCATATTATATATATTATGTAGTGCATAAAATATGCACTAATTAAGCGTATTTTATGTTGAATTTTTTGCTCATAAAATATGGTGATAATGTGCATATAAACATATTAGTACATATTTCATGTAATAGTCGAGTGCATGAAACATGCCTAATTAGAGCATATTCTATGTCAAAGGCCAAATCATATTTCCCAAAATTCGAAAATTCTGGAAAATCCCAAAATTAAAGAACTCATTCTCAGAAAAGGCCCTACACCCCATCAAAAATCATAATTTCCAAAATAATAGAAGATAAAAAACCTTCTGAATTCCCCCAAACTCAACTAAAAAATGAAATCCTAACCTCCCCCCCCCCAAATCCCATCCCTCAATTGCATCTCTTAATTCTCCTCGCAATCATTAATTAACACCCCCCCTCCCCAAAAATTAATTACAAACTCCTCGAAAAATCTTGTAAAATTTTCGTCGTGCCCCAGTTTCAAATAATTCCTCCCAAAAACAATTAAGCCCCCCCCCCCTCCCCCACTCACATCCACCTCCACTCCATCGCTCATCAATTCACTGAAGTACACACTTCAGTGTCTACATGTATCGAGAGAATAGTTATTAGTTCACGGAATTCACCATTGCCCCTCTTTGCATTTGTGTTTGTGCGAGAGAAATTGAGGGCGAGAGTCCCCCTCCTCTCCCTCCCTCCAGGAGAAGGGGGGTGGGTTAGAGCGTCGGGATACACACGGGGTGGATGTAGGTAGCACTAGAAACTAGCATAGACTCCACCAAAATCCCCCTCTCACCACCCCCACCCCCTATTTTCACGTAGAAGGTTTGAACCGGTAGGCCATGGCGAACAATGATATCGGGTATTTGATTTGTAACCGACGACAATACGTAGCCCGCTTCGCGGTACAGTGCAGCTGCACCGGTGTATTTCTCACTCCAGTTTGCCTCTCTTGTCCTCTATATATATATATATATATATATATATATAACACACAGTTTCACATGCAACCGAACCTCCATTGCCATTCTCATTCTCATTCTCTCTCTCTCTTAGTCTCTCTCTGCCTTCTTGTATTACCAAATGGAGAAGGTGAGTTGGAGGGAAGAGACTTGCCTTGTGTATACCGCAGTTAAACAGAAACCAACTGCGGCAAGTACAAGGCGCCAGTGCCTCCTCTCTCTCTCTCTCTCGTCGATAGGCGAATGGACTAATGTAGAAACGCAGGAGACACTCTGCAACCCTTTTACATGGTGTGTATGCATGTGTATGTGTGTGTGTATATGTGTAAGAGCGAGATGAAATTATCCCCAACCCGAGGGGATTTATAACCACCCTCTGGTCCTTCTTTGTTGCTCAGAGAGCTACAGCATCTCAGGGAGTTCGTGAGAAGCAATAGAGAATGGGGAAAGAGGGAGAGAGAGGTCTTCTGTCATACAGGGTCTAACACTCAGGCTTCCACTGTGTTCCGCGAGTCTACAAGGCTGCGACCCCCATCACATTTCCCCCCTTTTCCCCACTCTTTTGTGTTTTCCATCTCCCCCCACCCCTCTCTCTCTCTCTCTCTCTTTCTCTGCATCCAAGACACGCTATCGGCACTGGACGATTACGTTACCATTACTTGCCTTCGGCTTGTGCACCAAATTGCCTCTGATAATGGCAATTAGAAACTACACACAGTTTAATTGTGTCTTTTATTCGCGTATTATTATTTTTTTTTTTCGAGCTCAAAATGTGTTTGTGTGTGTGTGACTCTTAAAGATTTACTTGAGGAGATCAATTTGATAATGAAATTGATAATTACGGAATCAATAAATCTCGTGTGCCTGTGAACCATGCAAAATAGGGTTGAATGTACTCAAGAGAGAGTGAGAGAAGAGAGAAAGAGGGAGGGGGGGAGGGGAGGGAGGGAGGTGGTTGATATACGTAGTCGTGATTGATATTTAGGCGCGCCACTTAACACTTAAGAGGATTAACGTCCCGCGTGGACGTTAGGGGGGAGAGGAGAGGGGAGGGGGTGGATTGAGAGGGTCAGAGGGCAACTGTGGATAGTCATGCGGCCACGAACGAGACAACGAGAGGAAGAGACACTTCGAAGGTGGGCTAGACGAGTGGAAGTGTTGGGTCGAGCTGGTGCGATGTTGGTACGAGGCTTTACGAAATACAGGCACACTCTCTATCTCTCTCTCTCTCTCAGTCACTCTTGCTCAGTTTGCTGTTGAACACACTGGCCAAAACCCGAAGGTTCTCCCCCTTTATTTGGTGTGTGTGTGTGTGTAGGTGTTGGCCACTGTGTGTGTGTGTGTATGTGTGCGAGAACATTGGAGTAACACTCTCTCTCTGTGCTCTTGGCACTCCGGAACCCCTTCGTCGTTACGTACGACACCCAGAGTCCGTGCTATGTGCTGTTGGGGGATAGAACAACCCCTCTTTCCCCTCTCTTTCTCCTTCTCGAAACTTGTTCCCTCTCGCTCTTGCACTTACGAGAGAGCAAGGGGGCCTATATATTCAGGGAACACGGTAGAACGCCCTGGCTCTGATTACAGTTAGTACAGTCTGCTGGTCTAAACCCCCATATAACGCGTCACACGTCTATCTCGGACACTGAGGGCTTATATGTAAGAGAGGAGTGATTGGATTTCACGTGGGTAAACACAATTGTTTGGATCATATATATATATATATATTTATATATATATAATGTATTGTTATCCTTTTGAAATAATAAAATAGTCCAGTTTTAAGGAAAAGGGCATTTTATCAATTAATCGATGGCATTTGATGTTTCTTCTTGCAAATCCCAAAGGAAAGTCAAGTCTTCTTCTTGTTGAAAGAAAAAATCCCCGTTTCCATAGAAACGTATTCTCATCTTGTCTTTTGAAATTCAATGTAGAAGGAGGATACGCGGTAGTATATCGTCGTCTTAGAGTTAAAGGGGCGTAAGTGCCAAAATTTAGATAAAAAATCCGAAAAACAAAAGGGTGTAAGTGTGGAGTATACGTCTCTTTCATTTTAAAATTGGTAGTTACGCAACTTTGTTACTTCAATTTTTAATTATCCAAATAATGTTCCAGAGGCCATAACAAACATTTTGTAGTGATAAGTGAACATACGACCATTTCACACCAGAATTTCGTGTTTTTGGCACTTACACCCCTTCAACTTTAAGGCAACGATATATATATTTTGGGGAATTTTTTAATTCGGTTTAATTTCCTCTAATTGATGGCAATTGTGTTTGCTATATAGTAAATGATTATTAAAAATTTAATTTAATTTGATATTTCAAAAAATGTACAGAAATTTTCTTCATAATTTACGTTTTGTAAATTTTTTTTGTAGGCGGAATTCAATTCACTAACCGAGGCAAATTAAATTCGTGCGACTTAATGCGTGACGAAATCATTCCGTCACTCTCGTCGACAACAATATGTGTGTCTATAGTGTATTTTGCACGAGTAGGTCATAACTATTTAAATCCCACAGATTGTATGTATGTGTGTGTGTGTGTCTGTCCTCTACTGGATGATTCTACTTGGTTCTAGACTCTGTACTCCCTTCAACGTGGCATGGCCTCAACAATTCCCCTTTAGTTATAATATGCTAGTGTGCTACAAATTGTTGTATTAGTCACACCGAGTTTGTATTAATAAGTCGCTGACTGTAGACTAGTGCCATTGTTGGAGATTCCAACAATGTATCCATGTGCACGATTAAACGCAACATATAATAAAGAGAGAGAGAGACTCTGGTCTCATCGTATGAGTCATAGGATAATATTGTTGGAATAATTTATTCTGGGGAAAAACGAAAAAAAAAAAAAAATTCAAACTGTTGAAGTTGAAGTGGAAGAATAAGCGGTGAAACTTCGATTTTTTGTCTGAAACTCTGTAATTTGATTTTGAATGCTCTTAGAATTTTTAAGAACACAAAAATTCAAGGGAAAATTGTCCAATTTTCCGTTTAATCTCGGAAAATTCCGCCCCTCTGCGTGTTTCATAAAAAATAGAAAAAATAGGGAGAGAGAGAGAGGAAAAAAAAGACTACGAGAATGTAAAATTTATCTTAAAGGTGTACTCTCTCTCTCTCTCTCTGTATGTTTCGTCATTTTCTATTTGAGCCGAACGAACAAAAGAACTTTTTTTTTTCTCCTCGATCAACAATAAACGACAAAAAAAAGAGACTAAAATACATGGAAGGAAAAAAAAGGTGAAGCTGATACCTCGTGGTTTATTGACGTCGAAAGAGGTTTCGTACGAAAAAGGGAACTTTTACATTCAGTTTTTTTCCTTCCTTTTTTTTTTAGTTTCTACTTTTTTTTTTTTTTTAACGTGAAATTGCTGGATTATAGAGACTCACCATTGAGCTACATGCCCCCGGCCCTTGTCGACATTGTGCCCTACGAAAAGCCATCACGAAAATCCGTATTTCAAGTACAACTTCAAAGGAAGCAAAATGTCCATTCGATGCTCCAGCCTAAAAATAGGAAAATCTGCAACAAAAAAGGGAGAAAAAAAACATTAAAAAACATGAATTATTCCTTCTTTCTTTGCAAATATCAAAAATATTTCATAAAAATTCATGATTAAACTCGTGAATTTGCTCGTCAAAGTAACCCTTTTCAATTCCAATTTCCTCAAAACGAAGTCCAAACACACAAAAACTTCATCCCGAGGAAAAAAAGAAAAAAAGAAATTGAGTGCAGTGGCAAAAAAAAATGTTGAATAACCTCGGAAATCAATCTGAGATACTTTCAACAAAACTTCATTTCTACCCCCTTTCTTTGCAGTTTCAGAAATAAGTTAGTAATAATATTTTCACAATATCTCTTCACGAATTGGATGTTATTTCATTATATTTTACTGCCTCTCCTTTACCCATCAGTGTTCATGAACAAGAATAAGGGTAGAAGAAAAGAGGAGAAATTGTAGAGTCCCCCTCCTCCCCCCCCCCCCCTTTCCCCCGTGTTCGGAACCGCGAGCGGGGGGAAGAGTAAAAAGAGGTAAAAGAGAATGAGAGTAAATGAGAGAGAGAGAGAAAAATAGAGGGAGGTGAATGAAATGGAACGAGTGGCAACCCCTCGGCTTTTATCATCAAGCAACCTCTCGCATATAACATTGAGGATGGGAAATTTACTCGGGTGAACTCATTATTGGGTAGGTTTATTCTGTGCTAACCGTGCTACGCTAAATTCATCGCATACTTCTTGACTCTGAAATACGGTAAGAAAATATTCTTTGGTTGAGAGAATATAAAATGGAAGTTGTGAAGAAGAGAGAGAAGGAGAGGGGGGGGGGGGTGGGGGAGGTTAAAGCAATGTGGCAAGTGGAAAAATAATCAGTCTCTTTAATGTTCTCGGCTGTGTTGAAAAAAAAAAGAAACAAAAATAAAAGAAAATAACGTGAAAATCTTTTTTCATTATCAATGGAAATAGTTTTTGAGAGAGAAAAAGAGAGAGTTCTTGAACGAATAATTCGCATTTTCATACGCTTTTGCGCCTTCGGTGTCAATGGTCAGGGATATGAACGCGTTATAGGCACTTTTTTCTCTTTTTTTTTTTCTGTTCAGCTTCTCTCGGATTCTCTTTATGTTTTTTTTTTTTTTCCACGGTAGCCATTTCGCACGCCTAAACGACAGCTGTAAACGACATTATTGGCTTCGTATGAGGGAGAGAGAGGGGAGGGGGGCTATGCAGGAAGGAATTTTATTCATTTTTTTTCCTCTCTGTGTGCCTTTTTTAAGGCGGAGAAAAATCTCATTTACGTGGTTTAATGAGTTGAAGGGAAATTAAAACGTTTATTAGATATTTTTTTAAAAAAATGTGTTTTCATTTATTCTCGCGTAAACAACAATCTCTCCTCGATTTTCATCGACGTGTGAAAGGAGAGGGGGTGAGACGGTTTTTTTTTTTTTTTTAGGGGAAGGGGGGTTTTTTCAGTTGTTTTACGGAAGATGATAAAATAAGAGATTAAGTATAGGCTGTGTGTGTGTATGCATTATTCAATATTAGCCTAGAATAAATAGCAACTTGTTATATAACGCCTCGGGTATATTTATTCAGAAAGTTACGGAGTTGGTGACATTTATGTACCACATAAACATATACGTCATGAGTTATACGGTTATTAGATAGTAATTAGTTGCTTCTTATTTTATGGATTTCTTGAAAAATTCTATCGTTGTCAAGTTTTTCTTGATTTTATTTTGAAAGATATTATGAAAACGATGAAGTTTATGAAGATTTATCAAATAACTTTTTTCTGGAGATTGTAAAATTTTTCAGGGAAAAATTCGCTTCAAGATTTCCTTCAAATCCATTCGTTTCAAAGATAAAATTGAATAATTTCATTTAGTCTTGGATTAAATAGGCCATAAGGCCTAAAAAATCACATTATTCGACGATGCTGATAATAGTTGTACATTTTGACGTTTAATACATTTTGGCTGCATTCATGATAAGAGAAAAAAAATATTTGAATCATTTTATTAGAAAGTAATGAAAAATTTTCAGTATGGAACATCCAGTAATTACACTCACAAACAAATAATGATAGAAACACTGTAAAAAAGGTATCTTAATTCAAGATATCAATTGGAAAAAAATATGTTAAAATCATAAAATATCTTGAAACTACAATTTACTACCAACAGCGTCCCCGAAATGTTTCAAAGATGTCTACAAAAGTATCTTAATTTCAACTACTTGTTTTAACAGTGAACTATCGAATATTGATATCATTGGTCCTTAGCCAATGTTTTATTTAAATAATTAAAAAAATTGATGGATTTACTGAATTTAGTTAATTCAAACAAATTAACAAGTTAAATCCTTAAAATTCAGTGAATTTATCAGTTATTTTTATTATTTCGAAAAAAGATTAGCTAAGGACCAATAGCATCAAAATTTTATCATTTTTACCACTTTTTGTTCTCAGTGTATGAAATAAAGTGAAAAGAAAAGTTTCAAATGCGAGAAAATTCAATAATGATGAAAAAAATCAATAAAAAAATGGGAATAAATTCCCAATAGAATTACATAATACTCAAAAATATCAGCGATGACAGTTTCAAGTAAGAAATCACTGAAGAACCTGTGTTTTCCCCAGATTTCCTCATTACAAAGAGAAGAAGAGTAAAATTTAGGTTCTCCTAGAATTAGAAATGATCAGCGTCTTCAACACAATCTAATAACAATTTCTAGCACTCTAGACTATCTCCTATGTTCATTAAATGAAGTTTGAAATTTCAGTAGTCTTCTAGCTGTCACGAGAATGAATAAAGTGTGCGATAGAATCACTCCATGAGAATCAGATAGTGTTCACTCTAATTTCACCTGATTTACATGCAATTACATGAAAATAAAGTGACGAAATACATTAAAGCAGAAGGTATTTTTACTTGTCGATAAGTAAAACGTTAGACCCTTTCTTTTTCTAACAAAAGGCAGATGAAGATACCATAGAGTGAGTAAAAAGTTTTCACAATCTAACCTGCAAAATGAAACACTAAAACACCTAGAACCAAGTGAATATAGATGGAGGGGGGTAAGAGGAGGAGGAGGAGGAGGCTTGGAAGAAAACACAGAGAGCGTCTGGACGTCTGCGTAACAATCCTATCTCATCGTGTAAATCTCAGGGGCTCGTAACGAAGCGGCAAATCGAAACTAAACGGGGCGGACCCCCGTGAATGGAAGATCGGAAAATAACGTTACGCCGATGCCTCAACGCCACTTCCGGTTTCCTTGTTTCACTCGAACTAACTGGTGTTACACAGTGAGTTTCCTAAACACCGGTGTCATTAAAAACAGTTATTTTTTTTTAACTGCCTCTTGAACTAAAGAAAAACAAAAAAAAACCATTAACAGTTAATTATTGTATTCATTTCCATGATTTTAATGATTTTTTTTTTGACTTGTCATGGGATATTGGAAAACATAAGTAAACAATACTAATTCATTGTCAAATCGCAACGTTTCGCTTATAATTTAAGCTTCCTCAGGCTCTGTAATCAAACAATACAATACAAAAAAAAAAAAAAAAGTCTGGGCGAATATACACAGAGAGAAAAATATAATTTTAGTAACAATGAAATTACAATTCGAGAAAACCTCAACCATTTAAATTTGGTAATGCTAACTTTAGACATGAAAAGTTAGTATCATCATGTCAAGTAGTGAATCAAACCATATGAATCTACTGCAACAGAAGAAGATGATCACAATTTGGTGATTACAATTTTCGCATAGTGAAATTATCAGTATGATCATTTGTCAATTATAGAAATTTTGATACTGCATAGAGTCACGAAAGTAACAACAAACGAATTGGATTATTTTTGTAGAGGAAAATCTAGTATCTTTACGATGCTGAGAATAGTAAAATTTTGACAACATTAATATAGTCGTAGTGACATTTGTCATTGCTGTTCTTACGTATCAAAATTCTTGCACAAGGACTTTGGTGTCATCTAATAAACATTCGGCTAAGTTTCTGTCACTGAAACTGTACATTTTCAGTACTGGCAGTGAATTTCGGAACATGCCCTTAGTACTGTGTACTAGAATCAATTCTGATGATTACGAAAATGACCTCAACAATAGGATTTTTGAGTGGTGAGAAAGAAAAAAAAATCTCGGAGCTTGATAATTTAGTCTATGTTTTTTGAGACAGTTCTTTTGAATATTGAGGCAAATGGTGTTTAGCAATTTTTTTTTTTTTTAATAATCAAAAATAGTTGTTGAATTTACTGAATTTAGTTGATTCAAACAGATTAACCAGTTGAATCGAGTTAATTCAGTCAATTCAACAGCTTTTTTTAATTATTTTCAAAAAATATCTGCTAAGCACCAATGTCATCAATATTTCATTGTTTTTGCCATAATTCTTTTCTCAGTATAAAAGTCCATGATAAAAAAAAGAGGCCTGAATGAAAAATTCGAAAATTATTCGTCATGTAAATTTATTAATTGATGAAATTTTCAATTAATTTTTGTAAATTAAGTTTTTTACATTATTTAAAATTGCTAATATCGTGTTATTCATAGCTGTCTATCCGTGAATTTCCGCCCGAGCGTCTTCATTTCATTGCATTATTCATGAGAAACTAAAAAAAAGAAAAAAAGGAGAAAATAATAAAAGAATAAAAAGGACCGAATAAAGTACGCTGAAAGAAAAGAAGGAAGGAAAAAAAAAAAATAGTAGAATGAAGAAAAAATGACAGGAAACGACACGCAAATAATCCACGTCAATAAAAATGTTTTCTCTAATTATTTATGAGCCAAAGAATTCGTTAACTCATTAAAACCATCGCAACAGTATATAGAAAAAAAAAAGACAAAAAGAAAAACAAGAGATTCCATTCAAGTTTTGTACAGAGAGTATATTTCGCTTACACACACACACACACACATATGTGCAGTGTGGAAACGTGCCAACAGCAGGAAACGAGGTGATACCGATCTTATTTCTATCTTTGAATAGAGTATAATATAAGTTGTTAACATTGAGTGACAATTACAATTTTCTGAATTTACAATAAAACTATAATTGCTCAATAAACTTATGTAATTTTGATTGAGAAGATATTCTTAGCATTAAAAAAAAAGCGTTTTGCAAGTACAAAATAGATTCGCAGAATAAAACAGATACAACTGTGTATCATGATACTGAACTATTATTTAAAATAAAATTACCTAACAATTTTCGTATTGGTCTTTCGTAACAGTTGCACGTAAAAACGTATATATATACATATATCCCTATATTATTCGAGTTCGTAAATATGTACATTCTTGCGAGTAAGATCATCGTATTGAGCGCAAAAATTCAGAGTGAGAATTAGAAATTTGATTACGTCTCGTGAAACGAACAGCAATCGTAACACAAAATCATTATAATATTCTAATTTTTTTTTTTTTTAAACAAACGATTTTCTTATGTAAAATATTACGCTCTTTTTGTGTCACTGATGCCAAATAATTTATTCCAAGTATACGTAACACTATGTAAATTATGATAGGTGAATTCATTTATTTACGTAAAGAAAGAAAGAACTGCAAAAAAATGAATTAAAAAAAATAAATAAAGATAATGAAAAATTAAAAAAAAAAAAAATCATGCAAAATCGGTGAATTCAAGCGAGATATATGAAATGATTCGGTTGAAGAGATACGAATGTACAAACGACAAAACACGTATTACGTATGAGCGAAGTCCGCGCTAGAGATCAATACACATAATAGAGCGTATCTATAGCGGAGTGGCTGCAACCCGTGCTCATTTACTTAATTGTGTTCTATACGGGGCGGGCACGGCCTGCAATGTACAGATATAATGGGGGCCAAAAGTGTGTGGATACTCTAAAATATATATGTATATATATATATACATATATATGTATATAAATGTGTGTGTGTGTCTGTTCATGTAGCAGCCTCTCTGCGGCCGCAGAAACCCCCTTTTACCCAAGCCAACCCCTTCTATATCTGTCTTTCTCTATCTGGCTTTTACCTTCTCACTTCCCTTTTGCTTAATATATTCTCCCGCACATCGGCACAGCCCTACGATCATCCCGTGTAAGGTCGATTTTACATAGCATGTTAGCAACGAGTATCGAGATTCAAATGAAATAAAAGAGTTAATGTTAAAAGAAAAAGTAAATTTTCTAAATTCTTTCAACGAATTCATCGTATTTTACGGGAATATAATGAAAATTGCACACAAATGTTCAGAATTTAATGTGAAATTTAATGCTCTCATTATTACTTGCTGTTTTATGATGCGTCGTGAATGTCATTATTATTATGAAACTAGTATAGAGGACTACATTCCCTTTTCCTCATCATCCCTCATCTCTTTCTCATCCCCCTTTTTGGCTCATTCTCCACCCAGAACTATTGCCTTGCATCAATATGAAATTTAATACCGGGTTTTAGTTGATTTCAATTAATTAATATTACTACAGTTTCATTACATTTGATTAAACAATCAATAATAGATCATTAAGTCTACTTCATTATTGATTTTACCAGTCTAGACTGGTAAATGAAATTCCCCTAAGATGATTCACTTCAAAAACACAATGATTCAATGAAGAATTGGGGATTATTTTAGTTTTTTGACCATTCTTTAGATTATTTTGAGGACAAGTATCGGACATCATGGTCACTTTCGTAAAAAAAATTTTAATTTTGTATTTAATTTTAATTATCAAACTATTTTCAATTATTAATGATTGTATTTTATATGAGCTATCATAATCTAAAAAATATGAAGCATTCAGTTCATGACACACGATGACAAGAAGTGAAATGTAGTGTTGTTTTGTTTCGACAAATTAGACTGATGCAAACTATTTATGTGAAAGATCAAATGTTGAATTGCGAGAAAACGTTTTATTACCATTTAATTTTCTGTTTCTGTAAAGATAATGTAAATTGTTTGATGATAACATTGATATTTTTAGAATAAACATAAAAAGAACCCTGATGAGGTCCAGTTGGTCCAATTTGATAATTAAAATTAGGGATGAGCAATTGCTCGCTACGCTCGCTCGCGAATGGAGCAGTGCGTTATTGCTGATGAGAAGGAATTAGTGAGAATGGATTATGATGAGTGTGACTTGAAGCCGCACTAAGAACTTCCCGATAATTTCTCTCACTTACTATTAGAAAAAATGATGAATGATAAAAACGATAAATAACAACAGATATAATCGTGGAAACTATCAAAAAATGTAAGGGAGATGTCAAAATATGGAGATCAATAAAAAAATCAATTTTTCCTTATCGGAGGTAGTGCATAGACTCCTCAGAAATTAAGAAAAACTTGATAATATTTTTCTTAAAAAACTAAGAAAGTACTGGATCGATCGCGATCAAAATCTAATGACCGCGAATTTATGTCGAGATGCTTCGATTACGACATCGATCACCTCGATCACATTCTTGATTTATGAGAAAACGTGAACGAAAAAATTGATCACGGACATACACACACGCAGACATGATCGTGAAAACTATCAAAAAATATTGGGGAGGTCTTAAAGCATGAAGATCGATCGAAAAATTATCTTCCCTTATCGGGAAGTGAATTAAGCACAAAATTTGAAATTTGAAATTTTGGGAGTGATCATGATGGCCAATACTTTACGCCAAAAGAATTAGCGATTTTTTTTCTACAATTTCATTTAATATAAAAAAAATGTACAGATCATGGATAAATGAAAAGCAAGCAACAAAATGTCGACCGCAATTATGCTGTAATTAACTTGATAATACGGGGGTCCAACACGCACACACACAGACACACACACACAGTGGAGTGTCCATGCGTCAGTGGTGTACAGGTGGTTGGGGAAGATTTTTGTATTTAGCGGTTGGCCCAGCTGGATTTTGTCTCTCAATTTCTCTCTATCTCTCCATCATTCTTTCACTTCTATCACTGATCCCTTCTGCCCTTTGCCGATTTTCCACGTGTTTACATGGATCCCGCTGCCTGCATTATGCATGTTTGCGGTTACAGAAGAGAATTCACCACTCGCTGTTAACCATCCCCCTTCGCTAATTCTCATCCCTCCACACTCCCCCCCCCCCCCCATCCACCCCATCGGGAAATTTTATATTTTCAATGATGATAAATAAAGAGAAATTAAAATTTCACAATACTGCAAATTCCAGTTTTCGAAATTGATTTCACAAATATCCGGGGAAAGAGGGGGGGATGTGTATATGGTTAGTGAAATTCTCCAGTATGGAATAGGCGAATTTTGCATTGTGAGAGAGGGTGGCTGGGAGAGGTGATGATGATGATGATGATACGTAGGGGGTGGAGAAGGAGGGAGGGGGGAGGGGGAGAAAGAGAGGGTGGTATTGGAGTTTGGCTTGTGGAGAATTCGAGTAAATTGGAGCTAGGTCGTCGTATAGTTGGGGTTGTAGAATTGGTGAGGGTAAAACGGAATGAGCCAGTACTCTCTTCCTCCTCGTATCTTTCTCTCTCTCTCTCTCTCTCTCCATCTAGTAGCTAGAGCCAGTTTCAGAGATAGTGGGAGGAGGAGGGAAGGGGGGGAGGGAGAATTTGGAATTGGTTCGTTGGTGATCGTGAGCGAGGCAACTCCACTAGATGAACGTCAAATCAAAATGCACAATCCCGGTAAATCATTTCGAATATTTCATAATGGGCGCGAAATATCATTACCTGGTGGCCGCGTGGCAGTTTCATGGGGAGCGTGAGAGAGAGATAAAGAGGTAAATAAAAAGGTGAAAAAAAAATAGAGGCGAGAGAACATGAGGTATTGTACAACAGTTTGAGTTTCAATGTGAATGAGTAGATGCGTGTCACGACGCATTGACACACACATACATGAAAATACAGTGGACAGGTGTGTCTGTGTGTGTGGAGGGTCTATATAGTATTGGGTTGAAAACAGAGAACGTTGAATTACGTTGGAGGTAACGAGTTTAGCCGGTGGAATCGTGTTGCACCCAGTTGGCAAAAGAGCGACAGAGAGAGAGAGGGGGGAGGGGGGGGGGGGATGAGTGATCCCCCCAGTATAACTCGAATAAAATGTATCAATAATTTACGTATTCGATCGCTCGAGGATTTACCAATGCATCACGAATTGGCACTCGGGAATTGACTTTAAAACTTTTCCCCCTCTCTCACTTTCTCTCATTCTCTCACTATCGTCCGATCAAAAACGCTGATGACAACGCTGGGATTGTTTTCTGCATACCAATTGGCGGTGTAACCTGCCCCCACGATACATTTCACGCGGAATAACATTATGATCTGATGGTTGAAAAAGAAAAAAAAAAAAAAAAGAAGAATCAAATAGGGGAGCAATGAAATTGACAAAACAATGAACCAAAATTAGCTGATTAATCATGGGGAAAATTGATAATTAACATTCAGAAAATAGTCAATCCATCTGAAAATTAAAAAAAAAACAATAATCGGAGAATCCTGAATCCACACCCATTGGGCGTTAATGCCAGTGGTCAAATTCAGCGCGACTGTTCGCGGTAAGGGCCAGGCTTAAATCAATGCATGCGCATCGAACTATGTCCAGCAAAAGGGGGGCAGCAGCAGCAGCAGCAGCCCCTTCAATTCTAAACCCAAACTATATATCTCTCTTTCGCAAGTGGAAAATCCTCCGCTGTCCCTCCAATATAACCCCTCCGTCCCCTTCACTACATACAATATCCAACATCGTCATCATCACTGGCCTCACGGAAATAAACCAACACACGTATCATGTCCCAACTACCATTGGAAATACTGAAATTACCACTACGACTTGGACACAGTCCTTCCGCATATTCTACACATAGGGGTAGTCATCGTCATCATCAGAAATGGAGATCATCCACCAATACACAAGCATGCTTCTCAATGCCGAAGACATCGAAATAGTCCTCATTCACTGTATAGAATTGTGCATCCTCCATGTGTACATGATGCAAAATCCCTTCTTCCCTCTCTCCTGAGATACCTAAACACTCAGATTTCTGTGTTTCGTACTGGCGAGTAGAACGTAAATCGACACCCCGACAAGCACACTAAATACTCGAAGGCTCCCAGGTAATACACACATATACACCTGTATCAGTTGAAATACATACGTGTGCAATAAACTTGCATAGGTGAGAGAGAGCCCTGAAGTTGTACAATACAGGGCAACATGCGAATACTCCGTATCCCCAATACCAATGAAACACTGGCTTCTCTCTCTCTCTCTCTCCAGCATTGGCCTCTGCCTCCGGCCAGAGATATCGTTAGCATGCCTTGCTAATCACGGACTCGATAATAATACCGTGATTGATAGGACGAACCTCCGCAACTACCCCACCTCTTGTTCTCCTCTTTCGGTTATACACGGACTCTGGTATTGCCCCTTCTACACACATACACACACACACAATCCTCTCCTCCTTTACTCTTTACCACCACCTCATGCTCACCCTCATATATTACGTATATCCAGATAAATGTACACCCTGATGACTCTCTGCCTTTGCCTCTTCAGTGGCAGTGGAGGTTACATTATTTCACCCCCCATAGTTTTCCCACTTTACAATCTGCCTCTTGATTCCATTATTTTCAGATTTTACAAGTAGAGTCCATTGGGTATTTATTAACTCTACATTGGAAGGCTTCATTTCCAGTCTCGTCATTGACATGATTATCGACTCATTGACAGTTGTATTATCATGAAAGTTGAATAATGATTGTAGACCAAATATTTCATTATCCTGGTATTAACAATTCAGGATAGCTAGAATATGCTATTCTCTGAAATTTGATATCATTGAATTCATGAATTTCGAATATAATTATCCACGATTCAAATGAGATTCATTAAATTCTCAGCTAGTAATGTGAAATCGATGCAAGAAACAAAATTTCTTATTTAGATAACGGTTTAAATAAAATTGAGGTAATTAGCGAGTACTTGAATATGGTATAGCGTCATGTAGCTAATAAAAATAAGCCATGCGTATAGATATCTAGACCATTGTATTTCGTCTGCGGTGCAAAACTACATGACTCAAGAATTTTTTTTTCCCCCCCCTATTTCCTTCATTTTTCATGAAAACACCAACAAGAATGGAAGTAGCTTGGCTAGGGGTCACGGATAACTTCCATACATATTAGACCCATTATTTTTCATTTCTTTTCCAGCTTGAAACGATTGCGTATTGGAATATGTAACAACACAGCTCGTCAGACCAGGGAGTAATGCATCGTACATATAGTGCAGTAGCAAGAGCTATGCTGGCTATGATACCATTAGCATCGGTGATTAATGTATGCTGCGGCGGAGGGCCTCTGTACTACCGCACTGGAGGCATAGAAGCTCTATCTCTCTCTCTCTCTTCATACTTCTCTCTATACCCAGTGATTGACTGGTGCTCTTCGTGTACCCCCAATTGGTAGGGGATCATAAAAAATGTGGGAAACACGAGTGCAAGCAAGTATGAGATATCAAGTGATTGAATCGATGCTTGATTGACGGTATTTGCCAATTCAGTGTCTTTTTTCGTGCGAAAAAAAAGGCAGTTCATCAATTATCCTTGAAAGAGAAATTCCAAATTTAGCAGAAGAATAAGCATCACCCAATTGCAGTTTTTCACTTGAAAATATCAAATTTTGTTGGAGAAATGTTCTAGAAATTTGGAACTTAGAAGATGAAATTGAGATTATTTTCCTGGTTTATCATGCTAGAGTACGTTTAATAATGAACAATCGTGGATTTGCTTGAGGTAGCTTCTCTGGGGCTCACCCGTTATACAATTTTGAAGCAGCCAACAGATTACATATTCTGTATCTCCGAAGCATACACACGTCCTGAATCTATATGAGGGAAACATGTCGTCCTTCCTCCACTTCTACGCAGCGTTCAGTGGGAAGGCTTGGGGTTCGATAAATCCATCTATGATCGAATTGCATCTAACACGACTGACTGGACTGTAGTTCGTTGATTAGAACTTGTGAATAAGCTTCTCTCGAGCTGCAGGCGAAGAGCCAGATGAAGAGGAAGAGAGAGAAAGGGACGGATCTGTGTGTAAATATGTGCATATATGCTGCAGTGACGTCAATCTAACAATCATGAATTTTGATTTGAATATAATGGATTATCGATATAATGAAAACCACGTTGAATCCTATATTTTTAGATGATTTGGATGAGCGTTACATTGAGGCAATGGAATTTTATCCAATTGAATGAAAATTCAATTGAGTTTATCGGTTGTAATTGATGGGGTAAATCGAATCCAATGAAATTGAAGCAGTGTGTTGTACCTGGCTCGTTCGATTTTCTCTGAAACTTGGGGAAAATACGCGCCCATGGGTATATCGGAAGGTAGGAAACGAATAATATAGCGAGAGCAAACAGCGTTCATGTGGACTGGCCAGAGAAGGGAGGATTGGAACATTGAATGGAAAGTGGAAGGGTGGGAAAGGTTAGGCATCACGGACGACTTCGACTTAATACCCTTGTTGAATATTTTACGAAGAAATGTATTCTAGCTTCTACAGTCCCCTATCAACTCATTGTTTCCAGGAAGTTTTGGATATTTTAGGATTGTATAGTTTTATTAATTTTACTTCAATCAAATTTCATTTGGAATTCAACATTGCCCTGTAAAATGTCTAATGATTTGTCAAGTGAATAATATCGTCGCCTTAGAGTTAAAGGGGCGTAAGTGCAGAGATACGTCCCTTTCATTTGAAAATTGTCAGTTACGCCAATTTGTTATTTTAATTTTCAATTATCCAAATAATGTTCCAGTGACCATGAAAAAAACATTTTCGAGTGATAAGTGGACATAAGCCTCTTTTCACACCAGAATTTCGTGTTTTTGGCACTTACGCCCCTTTGACTCTAATGCCACGATATAATAGAATAGAACATTTGTCTGTTAATTAAGGGAGATAATATATATATATATAGCATTATATATTGTGCGCTGCGATCCATAAAAATGTCGGTAGTACTGAGTGACGGCCGGAAACGTCCAAGATGGACAAGGCCAATTGTTTATATTACCACAGTATATAACAATGGAAATCCTGGGGGCCTCGCAAAAAAAAACCCAGGCATCATATGGTACACAGGGCAAACTAATGCCAACGACTTTCGTCGTCTAGATCTACTCTTTCCAGGAATTCGAGCATACCGTTTGATATGTTAATTCTGACGTTTCACTCTTTTCTTATGTTCTCTTTAGGGTTTCTTTCATTCTTTTTGTTTTTTTTTACTGTAGCTATTTGAATGATACTCTTCTATGTTCTGCCTGCGACTCTTCTTGCTATTCCGCTAATCTTTATTCACGCTCGCATAACTCTGTGCCACGCGTGTGTGCAACTATATGTTTGCACTATGTACGTGCTTGAACGCACGTGATCCCTGCATATATTAAGCTATTTTTCATCTCTCTTTTTCTCTTATTCTTGATTTTCCGTTTAAAAAAATCAAACATCATTTATTAATTCCAATGCAACTATATTTGCTTGTGATTTATGAATAATCGAGTTTAAAACTTCCACTCGAACTTTTATACTGGTATTATAATTAAATTTAATAACTTATTGCCCTTGTATTTTCATTGGAGTGTTGAGTAATTAGTTTAATTGAAATATTAATTTTCTTCACAGGTTAATCCAATGTTGTTAAGTAAATTGACGTAGGATATGAAAATTTTTGATTCAGACAATTGAATTTAATTATTTGAAATGTTTAATTTGTAATTACATAACAGTTTATTAAAATTAGATTTTAGAACTTCACACGAATGCATTTAAAGTTGCAAAATTCAACCTTTTTCATGATTATTTCTGTCGGAATTCAATACAATTATTATTTTCTGGTAATTGAAAAATACGTAACACTATTTGTTCGCGTAAAATTCAGAAGTGATTAGGTTTTCAGTGGATAATGTGGAAATTTAATCCCCTGAAATTTACGTCTCCACGAATATCCATTTTTTTTTTTTTACATAATTTCTCCAATTTTATTCGAAAGTCAGACTTTTTATCAAACTTCTCTTCTCGATATCCCATGAGCCCTTACATTTTACATAAACTCGCCATATTCAGCGCTTATTTAAAGCTCCAAAAGTACTGAGAAGTTTTTTCGGTCAGGTAAATTTTTGAGAATCAAGTTGAAGAAATGGGACAGTAAATATTTCGCAAAAGATTCTCTTATATCACCATTATTTGTTCATTTTGATATATCAAGAAGAAGAAGAAGAAGTCGCATGAGATGATGTAATGAATAATGCATAATAAAAAAAAAGACTAGAGCTGTTAAACAGCAGTAGACTATGTTTCCTACATTTATTCAATAAACTTCGCAATTTCACCGACGTGCCACATGTTGTTGCACAAAAGTGTGGGATAATTCAGCACATGATTTGCGTTATTCGAATGAAATCAAGTGACTTCCCTTATTCTCTAGCAAAAGGATTGCATTTGAATATGCGAAACATTGTCTATCCAATATTCGCCTTTTCCCTTGGCGCCATTTCCCCTGGGATAGATCAGATAATTCTACCATTCCGCATTGCACAATAATCACAACTACTGAATAGAATGAATAAATTCATTCCCTAATTACATTTATCAGAATTTTCATATTCCTCCTCTAAGTTTTATGCATTTCAGGTTATTTATTTGAAGTGAACATTGTAATTACAGAAAGCATTTGCTGTTTCTCCCCTCCAACCCATACTTCACATTGTAGTTTTTTCACAATATTCCGAAATAAATTCGTGAAAATGCAGTATGAGACGGTAAATTAAGCGCGAAAACAAGGCGCAAGGCGTTTTCACCATAGCTGAAAAGCCCAACACAGCGAAAGAGACTGGGCTACAAAGCAACGTCGGCCATTACGTATTTATTAACTTTACAAATTTATAGGCACCTTCTGGGCGCCGCCACTATATACCCCTTCTCATTCCCTCTCTCCTCCTCCACCTCTTCTTCTTCTCCTCTCTTCATCTTTGTCTCTCTCTTTCTCTAACACATACACACACACACCACCCAACCACCCACTCAGCCGTGCTAGCGACGCTCAAGTTCCTACATTGCCGCCGCCGACGCTAGTATTAAAATGAATTATTTAATATTAAACTTGGTAATTTTTAACCGTATTATATCAGAAATTATTTAGAGGGTATTCCCGGTGTACTCTGGCGCCTCATACCTATCGCATATATATGTATAGTCGTAGATATTTCAAAACCTCTACCTCTCGTTCTCTCTCTCTCTTCCCCTCCCCCTCCCCCCTCTCCCTTTCGCCCACCTCTTACTGAAGAAACTCGTGAAAAGTCAAAAGTGCAATTTACTTTATGAAAAAGTATGAAACAACTATTTCTCGTACTTTTACATTTTCATATTAAAACAGTAATAGATGAAATGTATTTTACGTAAATATTGTATAATATCATTCACTCCAAGTTTTTCTATCCTTAATTACATCAATAAATTATGTAAATAGTAATGGAATTAACTGAGTATTTGAAATTTTTCAAATTTTTACACATTAAATATTTCAAAACAATAGATTATCATTTGGTTTTTCGAGTAAAATCATGCGAGTGAACGAAAAATTATTAATCCAGCTGTAATAATTAATAAATTTATTAAACCCAATAAATAATTACTGTGCTCCAATATTCTTTCATTAAACCCTTCCCCTCATAGCTCTGCGATGAAATAAAAAAAAAAGAAAATTTATAAATATAATATATGTATATATATATATACAATATGATTTGTTTCAGTGGAATCATTAATTAGTGCAATTATGATAACGCGTAAATTGGAAAATAAATACGAAACGAGTGAGAATGAAAATTGCACGGACGCAAATCAGTGAGGCGTCAAGCCGATAAAATGCTCCATTATGTATGTTGTTTCATATCACGTTAACTGATATATATTTTACCGTGTGGTAAATCAAGATTTTAATCGGACGATCCGTCGGTACCACTGAGTCATATATTATTTTACAAAATGCGTGTGGCCAACTGGTTAACTTTTCGACCATGGAGAGAAAATTTTGAACCTCTATACACATAGAAATTTGCAGAGTGAGAGAGAAACACATATATATATATACATATATATATCCATGAAATATACAAAGTGGAAGTAAATTTTCCACTGGTCACTAGTTTTATCCCAGTCGTTGCGTTTCTCTTCCCCTTACTGGCCATTTCAAACATTTGCCAGGAACTGACTGGCTGTAGCATTGCATTATGCCTGAAACTACGTTTTCGATCGATATTAATTAATACCGTAGATAATATTGAAACTCGTGACTAAACAAACACCGACATTGGAGAATCGTGCATGAACGTGGAATACAGTTTATCCGTACAGATACGTATCGTCTCCCATGTATTTGCTATGTGGAATGATTAGCGACGGCCAAAGAGAGAGGCAAGAGAGAGAGAGAGAGAGAGGAAGAGAGAGAAATAGAAAGAGAGAGAGAGAAAGGTATCCTATGCGATATTATTTGCCGTTGTTTCGTGGTATCAATTATCACGACGACAAATTCAAATAATTATTATAATTGTATACGGTATAATAATAGGATTCGTATAGGTTACGATGGCCCAACCATTACTCTATGTATTGTAATGTATTACGTCACACACTGTGCAATGTTCATGATACATTTAAATTAGTGATTTATACATTATGAATTTGTACAATTTACTATTGGATTAGATGAATATTCTGAAAAGACAGCAAAAAGACTCTATATATCTCTGGGCAGAAAAAATACACTACACTGAGAGAATTTTGCAAGATCTGCAAGAACTGCAAGATCTTGACTATGAAATGTATGAAAAGCAACCAAATTTTTATCAAGTACAGCTATCAGATAGTACACATGAATATAATTTAGCCGTTTTAGTTATAATTCTAGGTGCGATCATTGATTTGAAATAGTTTGTTCTCACTTTTAAGGAATAATCATACTAGTAGGAAGAATTTTCCTGGATATAATTAACATCATTATGGATGAAAATGTATCGAATTATATACATGAATATGTGTTCAATATATAACACATACATGGTCTCATATACTTGTATACATACAAAGTTCTATGAAAATAATGATGAATTTCAATATATCGTGATACATGTACTTCCATATATGTTTCAAATTATAATTTAGTATGAACAAAGAGAATATGAGTTTGGTTGTAACATAATGAATATGGAATGTATGTCATCACATATTATGAACAAGTGGTTCATAATAGTTATGGTTTCATTTGTTATCATCAATATTCAACATATTCTTCTTCTTTACCCTGAATCTTCATTATTCTTGCATACTTCTTCATTGGATTTATCTGATGAAGAGACAACAAACATAACGAACTAATAATTCAATGAAAATTTATGAATAAAATGGATTAATATAATATTGGCATTATAAATTGATATATATGAGAATATATATAATTCCATATTCATCATTTTTGTGTCATATATTGTAAAAATAAGTATTTGAAATTAAGGTAAGTATCTGAATTGGAGATGTTGTTGCTAATGAATGTCAGTTTTAAGATATTTTTCCCTATTTGATATCAAATTAAGATGCTTGCTTTTCAGTGTATATATTCAGTTATTCACCATATCTTTGTTTCAAATATTATTGATAGTATATTGTTTCCTTTTCATCCGAGAATCCAGTCGCGACACATGCAGATCCATCAATCAGCAGCTGTCGTCAATGTTTTTTCTCACTTTCATACGCTAACAACATTCTGCTCTTTTTTTTTATCTTTTATTTTCCAAAACATCCTATTCAGCCGTTAAAAGGACAATGTAAAGTGGCAAAAGCAAAGGGGTTTCAAATAACTGCGGGCAAGTGCATGACCAATTCCAATTTTCGGAGAGACCGATAGGATTGGCAGTCATTAGTCGATTAGATTTTCGTGGCCTGCGTATATATCGATCACGTTTACATCATGAATCTTCGTGACGTCCCTCGCTTTTCGACTGTCAACCATACTGTGATCGATAACTCGTTTCACACGTCAAGCGTTTATATCCCATCTAACCAATTTCTACCAACTATCCAGTCACACGTATTTGAATGTTCAATAATTTTCGACGAATAAAAAAAAAAAAAGAAAAATGTATATCCATCAGTAATATTATTAGTCACTGATTTGCAACCGTGAATTTGATTTTCCATTTTTTGCGTAATTCTTTTTTTTTCTACCTTTGAATAACAAACATAAAATAATGTAATCAATGCATATTAGCTTGTGTTAGAAGAGGTCATGGCTCATGACGGAATATAAAATCACCTGACAATAAATATATATATATATATATATTCATATATATGTATATATATTACTCTTCCTATGACTTAGAGAATAATAATTGTTTTTAAATGAAAAAAAAAATAAACTAGTAGTTGATAGGAGAGGAAATTACACAGCAACTTTTATATAATGGAAAACTTTGTCATAATAATCACTGACCTCTCTCACGGGGTGCTGGCCTTTCTCAATGTGTACATAATTTCAAATAAATGAAAGATAATCTACTTTTAATAAATACGTAATTAATGCATAAATTTTCGTCTAAAAGTCTTTTTTATCCCTCGTTTTTTCTATTTTCATCGGTCAGAAAATAAACAATTGAGGGGTTGCTTTTGCATCGAAGAATTGTCGTATTCCACCCTGTGATTCTACATGAGGTTGCCGCCTTTCTTTTGCGTGTCGTTCTTTCATTTGCGATTCACAGAATTGAGCGTAACGAAAATTTACTTCTGTGACTCGGCAAAAATCACAGAATTGAAAAATGAAATTGAGGAAAAAAAGAGTGAAATTCCAACCAGACTGGTAGTGTAAAGATATAGAGTGAAATGAGAATAAGTGAATAAAATGAAAGAAAAAAGAAGAGATCATTTCATTATTTTATTCCCTTCATGTCAATTCTATAATATTAAGGCAAATATCCTTGACTGCATGTCTATTAAGAGTGATGCCAATGCATTTGTATCGTTGTGAATGCAATAACAAGGTACAGGGACCCCACTACGGGCTTATGTAAATTTCAATGCACGAAGATATAAAAATTTATGCTTGTCTAAGTCACTAGTAACATTTTTTTTCTCCCTCCCCTATAATTCGCATTGGCCTTCATATATTTTTTCATTAAAAAAAACATTTGAATGAATCCTTCTGCAAAAAAAAAAAAAAAAAATGAAACTATCACTAATCGGAGCACTAAATAACCTTAATTCATCGATTCCAATTCCGCCTGAAATTGCAACTAAAAAAAAAAAAAAGAAACAAAATGAGAGAAAATAATGAGAAATTATATTTAGATTGAAGGAATTCATTTCGGCTGGAGAATAAAAAACAAATGTAAATGAAAACAATACCACGGTGGTCTTTCCCCCACTCCGCGTAATGACTTTCTATCCACCAGTAATATACAAACATCAAAAATAAAACAATCTCCATTAAAAAAAAAAGGGGGAAAAAAAAAAAAAGAAAGAGATGAAGAAGAAGTTCACAAACGTAGGCATATACACACGCACGAAGGCACAAGAATCAAAGAAAAGAAAGACAAGAAGGTGGACCACACACACATCGAGCGAACGTGACCGAGTCGGAGCCAAGTTCATATTGTAATGCCTTTAGGTATATATCTCAACTTCTTTTCCTC
Organism: Aleiodes alternator; assembly: GCA_963921955.1. NCBI lineage: Eukaryota > Metazoa > Arthropoda > Insecta > Hymenoptera > Braconidae > Aleiodes > Aleiodes alternator. The sequence goes on from OY998112.1 coordinate 5,739,879, forward strand.
CCTCCCCCTCCCCACCACCTCTTAATATCCCTGGTGTACACGGGCAATATGTACACACACTAGGACCAACAAAACTGTGTCTTTTTCCGCAATTTAAAAATTTATTTGGCCAAAAGTAATCGCAACTATTTGCTGAATATGATTTCATAAAACAAAAAAAAAAAAAACGTATTATTTTGTACGATACATTATCCAATGATGTGAATGAATACAACAGACGGTGAAAAATAAAGAAGAAAAAGGAGAAACGAAAAGGAAAAAGACGAAAAAAAAAAAGAAAAAAATGAAGAAATGAAGATAAGAAAAAGAGGGGGATAAACGAATCACGTATTATTATAATGGCCAGTTGCTAAATGGTTTTTTCAATCCGTCCCAAGAGAGGTCGTCCGAGAGAGAGAGAGTGGCTGATTGGCCAACGGGGGTATAACTTTGTTTTTATTTTCTTTCTTTTTTTTTTTCCGTGGATATATATACGTGGAGGTAGGGGATTATACAACAACCGTCCCAACCGCTAATATTTCATTACAACCAACGTAATGAGAATAATAAGAAGGAATTTATCTGGGTATGCATGTGAAGAAGTTGCATCTATATATATGCATATAGATATAAATGTATATATATATATATAGTATAATGTTGTGTGTGGTTGAGGAGTCTTTGGGGTTACACTGGACCCCACATGTACACGTAGAATCACCTAATGTCCCTCTTATTCTTCAATTGAAATTTCATTTCGCCTCATCTACCTGTCTCCACTAATTTTATTTTAACCTTAATTCTTTTTCCCAACCACATCTCTTCATCTCCCTCATGCAAATGCCCATAAAGCAAAATGGATGGTAGCACCGGCTTTTAGAGTGAAGGGAGAAGGAGGAAGAGGAGGAGGAAGGATGGACAGAAGGAGGGAGGGGGGGGGGGTAGGGAAGGATGGATTGAGTGGTGTGGTAGACACGAGGAAGAGGGGAGAAACGGCATTTTCATTAGCATAAGATACTTTCGAGCCGCGTGGTATTAATACTCGGCATCGAGAGATATTCGATACCGAGGAGAGTTCGTGTGTTCACCCTATATCTATCTCTCTCTCTCTCTCTTCCTGGCTTACACACATTTCTATATTCCATAACTACTTGTGGTCCGAGCGTATCTCCACGGCAACGTGGGCTTCCCAAGCCAGCCTATCATTATAGAGAAGGAATCATTGGATGATCTTAATCATGCGAACCGCACGACTTGCCCACGCCTCCGCCAATCGGTGAACAGAGAGAGGTACTATCATATGTAATCGTTCTATCACTATTTATCCTGAATAATATGAGAATCCTTTTTTTTTCTTCGAACGCAAAAAGGAAACTGTTGGGAATATGATTCTCTTTACGTACTTGGGGGGAAAAAAAAACCTTAACCCCAATTTGGAGAGCCTTGACCGTGAATTTTGTGCAACACGACCTATCTCAATTGGCCGAATGTTGGGGAAAGGGGGCGAGTAGAAATGTGGATAGAAGGCTGAAAGGCGAGAGCGTCCTTCTCACCCTTAAATTCCCCAGTCGAAAAGAGACTCCAGAGAGAGAAAGCTTTGTGGCTGTGTGTAAGGGGTGTAGGTAGAAGGTAGCAGCAAGAGAAACGAGTGGTAAAATCTGAGGGTTCAGGGGGGTTGCCAACTCTCACTAATACCGGGTAAAGTGAAGTTGGGAATACACAGGCAAGCGGCATCATCACACTGTGTGCGCCAGAGACTAGTACAGTTGGCTTGTAGTACTACCTATTTTCCGTCCTCATCCTCCTCCTCTTTCTCCTCCTCCTCCCTCTGGATAGCAGCAGCGAGGTGTAGAATTGGAGTGGGGAAAAGAGAGGAAGAGGGAGAAAGAGAAGCATGCCGCGAGCAGGCCACGTTTCATCCCCGGGAAAACCCGTGAAAACTGCCACTTGTTGCGTGGTTATATCCTCCAGCCACTGGGCTCGATTGGTTTAAAATATATATGTATTATGTATTTACATTTTGTTATGTGGCGGAAGTGCATTATACTTGGGCGGATGGACTTGTGATTTTTTGAGAAAGGAAAAGAGAGATTTTAATTATATCTAATTTCAGTACCTCGAATTTTCGGTGAATTTGAAAAGAGTAAAAAAAAATGTGTGAATAATACGGATTATCAATTCTTTTCGCGTAATAAAAAGTAGCAGGTCAAAACTATTTTAAAAACATATATTTTCGCTTCTTCTGCTTCTTCTTCAAGATGATTTGCATGGATACAAACCTTGCAATTTTCAGGATTCCCATCCGATTTCAACAATAAACGACTGAATTTTCTCAAAAAAATATAATTTATACGTTTATGTTGTTTTTTTTTTTTTTTTTAGAACCCTTTCTTTTTCCCAAAAATCATCAGCATGAGGATTGGCGCGTTTTTTTTGATTATTCATCTCGGGCAATTCTCGCGTCTGCTACACCCAGTACTTACTACTGGCTAGACGCAAAAAATGTTTGGAATCGTGTTTCTTTATAAAAAAAAAATACTGGCAAAGGCCCACGGATTTTTCGTCGATGTCAGTGATCAAGGGGGTAAGTTAATGCCAGTGCCTGCCGGGTATGAATTCATCTTTATTGGCTCTTTATTTTCCTCTTTTTTCTTTACCCTTCAATACAGTGTATAATGTTTTTTTTTTTATTCCTTTTCTCCTTTTTAAAAGGAATTTCAGCATTATTTTTTTCACTAACTCTCATTCTCTCTTCATTTTGATTCATACATATATATTATATCCATTTTTGTTTCATCGCATGCAACAGTAGAGAAGAGGCATATAAGAGAACGATCATGCTACCGTGTACACCCTGAAAACACCGAATATCGAAAATTACCCCTCTTTTCGCACAGTCCCTAAGAGTCGATCGATATAATCATCGGTCTCTCACCTGCGGGCTAACTTATCGAATATTCAAGGAAATAAGTATACGAGCTATCAAAGAACTTTCTTACTAGTATTATTCATACCTTCTCTTATTATTATTATTTTTTTTATTTTCGTAAATTAGGCAGCTACTAGAAACGCATTCTTTTAATTGACATTGATCGTGAATTGAATTCATTTCCATGTTTATTATAATGATTAATTCAGTAGTGACGAGGTAAAACAAGTAATATCACCTTATCTCGCTTAATTTCCAAGATATTTTCTTCAAAATCACCTGAAAGACACGTTGATTTATCCTGTTTTACCTCTTCACTACTGATTCAATGATTTGATAAACGAATGACTGAACTGAAATCATAAGTCCATCAGTAGAGAGGACTAGAGAGAAACTTTTCATTAACCTGAAATTCGATTGGAATAATAATTTTGATATGTAATCATTCTCATTGTTCCTCTGGATTCTCGATAACTCGAAATTTGCAGTGTATTGTTCAATCTGAATCACTCAATTTGCTCGAATCAAATATTCTTCCCTAATTTGTAAAAAATTCGCCAATTGAATTAAAAGTCCCCATAAATTATCCCGAATCATTAGGTTCTACATTGAAAAAATAAAAAAATTTTTGCTGAAAATAAACCTTGCTCACGATCAGTAAAATTCTGATTCAAGCAATTATTTTCTTTAATAAAGAAAATTCATTTAAAGAAATCAAAGATGAAGAATAATCTAGTCAACTGAAAATAATATTTCTGAAAATAGTATTTGTGCCTTGGATTAATAAGCAATCATAGCTCTCGTGCTAATAATAAATTTGCCCAGTCCCTTTTTCATTGTGTTTGTGCATTTATTTGAACTTAAATACTCCATAAATATCTCATGGTAAAGAAAAACATGAAAAATTCACTTGCACATAATAAATTTATATCAGAACAGTATTTTTTTCCCCAGTGTGCAATTCCTACGTGATATATTTAGGATAAATTACCTTGATATAATTTGATTGTTAAAAAAAAAAAAAACAAAGAATTTGAATGAAATCGTTTGATCATTAATCTTGAAGCGTTTAAATCAGTATCCTAACTGGTAATGCACAAGTGCAAAATTCTCAGTCCATACTCCCTCATGTAGGATATTGCCTGAACCGTGTGTTTATGCCATCTCCGGGGATCTCCACTTAGTGCAATGATTTATAGGCCAAGGAATATTATCCGAATGCTAGAAAATACCTTATCATTATCTTTCCACCCTCGCGCAAGTCACTGGTTTTTCATTTCTCTTTCTCTCTCTCTCTTTTTATCCATTTTTATTAGCTAAAGAGGAATAAATAAGAAAAAAAAAAAAAAAGAAACCTTACAAGAATGATGAGAGGGAAGATGCTTATCACATTTCCGGACAGGAATAAAGTATCTTATCATCGAAAATGCATCTTTTTCAGAACTGATATTTCTTCGATGACAAATTAATGGTTACCAACCAATTTAACAATCCTCCATTAACCCCGAGCTGTGATTAATTTTGCCATTGCTTTATTGGGCTTTCAGGGCAATTTCTATTCCTCTATACTGAAAGGATAATATTGCGTTCACCACGTGGACAGGAGTATAAACTTCGAGCTCTCTCTCTCTCTCTTTCTCTTGTGGGACAAATGCTCAATGATTTGAAGAATTTAATTATTCCCATGATTTTTCCAGTCTCAACTTTCGACTCAATTATTTCCCCAGAAGCAGATATTTAAAGGGAAAACTTCAAAAAAAAAAAAAAAAAGAAAAGAGGCAGGAAAAAAGAAATTGTAATTAACCCGTTTCTTCATTAAGTCACAAAGCTCAAAAAAATGATAAACTCGAAAAAAAAAAAAAAAAATAGTATTATTAAGAAAAGGAAATTGAGAATAAATCTTTTCCCGGGCAATGAGCACTCCAGAAACGAGAGAAAGACACCAAAGAAATCAAGGATAGAAGACGAGAAATCGAGATCTGCATTACACTTGGTATGTCTCTGAATGGCATTCAACTAATTCCAGGCTCGAAGCGTTCCATTAAAGATTCAGCATGTAATTGCGGTAGATCCTTTGGTCTGGTGGTAGGGTTCACCTCCAACTCGCCTCCTCTGTACTGTGTTTGGCGCGAGCGCGCACGTCTGACGATTCTGCTCTCTATCTATCTATCTTTCTCTCTCTCTCTCTCTCTGTCCGGAATCATCGGGATCTCGATTGCAAACCATGGAGATCTCCTTCTCTCAGTTGGAACGTGAGGCAATCACCACCGGAAAATCCACCCTGAGTAGATAGAATGCCTATGATGTTATACATATATACATATATATATATATAATATATGATTTTATATGCCCGAGATACGCCCAACGTGTCAATCTTGAGCAATTTGCCGCAATTAATTCCTTTATTTGCTCAGGGACGTTTCGCCTCTTTTTTTTTTTATTTCTTATTATTCATTCATTTCTCCTTCTTCTCTGTCATTTTTTCTTCTTTTTCTTCTATACACACACAATGGGGAAGAATCATGATCGGCAATCGCTTTGGTTTATTCAGCAGATTGGAATGCAGGTACAGTTAAAAAAAAAATGGAAAAAAATAAAAGAAACTAAAAATATAAAGGAAAAAAAAAAAAAAGGACAAAGACATTTCACAATGAGCCATGTTTCGTATTATTTTTCTTTTAACATTTTCTCTTTTCTTCTCTTCATCTTTTTAAGTTCTTTTTTCTTTTTGTTCCTTTTAATTCTCTTGTAATTTTATAATACTTTTGTCCCCACTACAAGTGCCTCATTGTCACACGCCGATTCTTTTTAGCTTCAGCATTAGTTTTATACACACATAGGTATAATCAATAATGTCGTCACGATCCGTGCGGACACGTTTGACTCTGTCCCCCTTATGTTAATGAGCTCTTAATATTCCTCGGACGGTATCGCAACATACACAACGACTAGCACATCAACCTGTGACATTGCGCACCCGTAAATTCTCTCATTATTATTATTCATTTGGATAAATATTAATATTTTTCTTCATTTTTGCTTTCAAATGGAATTTACGTAATCATCAGAATTTTCAATTGTAATTTTTCGGATAGGAGATCCTTAAAATGATCTGAACAGAGAGAAAATGATATTTTTTAGCGCATTTCTGTGTGTGTATGTCTGTGTGTGCATAAAAGTCTCAATTACAGCAAAACGGTTTTATAGAAGAATCTCATACTGTGTGGAAAACTTTCTCTCGATCAACTCTATTTTTTAAGCCTCATTTGAAGAGAATTCGATCGGTACTTTTTGACATATGTCCATTTTTCGAAAATCAGTTTTTAATAGAATTTCTGGAAACTATTCAACTCATGTTATTTATACTCATATATTGTCACGAGAGTTGTATCAGTTAGATGCCTGTCCATTTCGAACTTACACAGAGAAAAATGTTTTCTTAATTTAAGAATGTGCAGTCACTTAATTTAAGAACTTGAATCAAGTAAAAGTCATTCGATTTAAGTGAGAAGAGTAACTTAATTTCATGTTCTTAAATTTTCTTAAATCAAGGAAGGAAAAGTCACGTGATTCAAGTGAGAAAATACACTTAATTTAAGTGGCTTTTGCATTCTTAAATTGAGAAAGGAAAAATCACGTGATTTGCGTGAGAAAATTCACTTTATTGAAGTGACACTTATTCAAGATAAAAAATTCACTTAATTTAAGTGGGAAAAGTCACTTGATTGAAGTGACTTTTCTCACTTAAATCAATTGATTTTTTCTTTCTTAATTTAAGAATGTAAAAGTCACTTAAATCAAGTGAATTTTCTATCTTGAATTAAGTAACTTTCTCTTCCTTAATTTAAGTGACCTGTACGTTCTTAAATTAAGTGACTGCACATTCTTAAATCAAGAAAACCTTTTTCTCTGTGTATCTGCATGATTAGTTCTCGAGTTATTGCCATTTTAATGAATTTCTTAAAAATTTGATATTTTGATGATGGTTTGAAAAAAGTTGTATCACTTCCATTCGAAAGCATATACACTGAGGGAAAAAAATATTTTCTAGGAATAAAAATAATTTTGAGACAAAACTTCTTTTTTATTAGGTTTGAATTTAATTGGGCGAAATGAATACCTATTTCTCTCAATATTAATGTCTTTCGATTCGCAATTATACAAGATCATTACTCGTTTTTTGTCATTAAATTTTACAAACTGATGATGATAAATAAACAATTATTTGCCCAAATCCACCCTCCTGCATTGATTCAATCTTGATTATATTTGCCATCAATATTTTTCACATGAAATTTGTATCAAGTAATAATGTATTTGCACGAAATATGGAATCTTAGTCCAAAAATCGCCCAGTTTGGCTCAAACTGGAATGTATTTTTCGCCAACTACTTACTCAAAAGTTTACCTCATTGATTGTTGTAAAAGTATTCAAATTCAGCCTAAATAGGTACAAGGATTCGTCCAAAACTCAAATTGTTAAAGCGAAGAAAATCCACTGGTAAATAAATTCTTGATTGACCTAAACTATATAATATTCCTAGTAAATAATTTTTTCCCTCAGTGTAGCTAAAGTATCAGCAGAAAGAGCTATATCAGTTAGAGAGCAATACTATTATCCACTTGTTCCAAATTTGAATCATTCATCACACAATTTGCTGGATGAATTCCTTTTTTTTTTCTTAAAATTTCAACAATAACTGATTTTTAACACGATGAAATTAAGAGAAATAGCGAGGAATTACAAATAAAAGAGAGATGAAGAAAAATTTAAAAGCGTAAGGGCTTTCGATATCATTAATAATAATTATACAATTATATGTAGGTACGGTTGGTGGTATCGGGCGTATAGTTTAGTGCTGTGTTATTATCCCGGATCTTCGACGCTCCAACCGGGGCAAAACCTCTACTCGTTTCTATAGATATATGTTATTACTTATAATATTTCATCTTCGGAATTGGCGGTTGCGCTTTGTTTATGCCATGGGAAAATCTTTAGGTGAAGGGGGAGAGAGAGAGGGGGGGAGGGCAAGTTTATACAAGGTGATTTGATCATCTGCGGAATTAGAGTTGTGAAGTTTGTGTCCATTTGCGTTTATCGAAGGAGAATTGGGAAAAATGCATTGATATAGGTATCCATGGATACTCTGATGAAATGGTAGCAGATGGAATTTTTTCTATGATTCCATTAGAAAACTGAGGAAATCTTGCAGTGAAAAACATGTGTCGAAATTGATTTTTTCTCATTTTTTGAGAATTCGATCTTTTTGGTCAGATTTGGAAGGTTTACCCCTTTAATTCTTGAAAAATTTCGGTTTTTTGAAGATATCTCTGGTTCTATCAGTCGTAGCGTAAAAAGTCGATGACCAGTGGAAAGGTGAGTTCATTTGCGATCGATTCATATAGTTTTTAATTGATTTTTATTAATTCTTGAATGATTTATGGGGGAAAAACTGAAGTTAGAGTGATTTTCATGAAAAGTAATGTAACTTACTTGAAAATCGATGGAAATTGATTTGGAACCCCCTAAATCGATGGGAAATGAGCTCACCTTTCTGCTCGTTATCGACTTTTTCCGATCGGACGGATAGAACCAGAGATACCCTCAAAAAACAACATTTTTTCGGGAATTCGAAGGGTAAAACCTCCAAATTCCGAGTCTAGAACTCAAATCGTCGAAAAATCCCTAAAAATTAATTAAGACACATGTTTTTCGTCTGAAATTTCCTCAGCTTCTCATTGAAATCATCAAAAAAAATCTATCCCAAATATTTTCCTCAATTTCCCTCACTTTCCCCTGTAAAAATCGTTATCCATAACAAAATGAAGGTAAAATTGTCTGTTCTCGTCTCTGCTTCACTATTAAATTTCGAAATGAAGTAGAATCCCTCCCGCCCATTAAAACGAAAGGATAATAGACTCTTCCATCAGCCTGCCCCCTCCACAAGTTGCAACAGTCTTATTAAAAAAAGACAATTATTCCATCGAATAAAACAATTAAATTAATCATCCTCCATAAGAAAAAAAAAACCGAGCAAGTCAATATTTGAATAAAGAGAAGAAAAAAAAAAGGGGTAGAGTCAATTTGTGTTTCTGCATATTGATTCGATAGCCAAGGCTTTTTCTCCCTCTCTCTCTGCAGTGTAACAAAACAATAAATAAAAGCCTTTTCTTCTTCAGTAGGGTGTAGACTAATGGGATATACCTATTACCCATATCTTTTAACGTTAAAAGGAAGGAAAAATACTGAAAATTCAATACTAATATATGTGTCTAGTGAAGGGAAATACATTTCTACTATGAAAAAAAGAGAAAATAAAAAAACAGCCCAGTGCAATAGGCGAGTCCAGTCGTTCATCGTTCCATCGGTAAATTTATAACCCCACTGATTGATAGGCAGATACGTTCCAAGAAGTACTATGCCTGATTGAAACTCGTTGCACAAAATGCATATACGCATGTTAACATGCGTGTATTTTTCCAATGTATATGCAACACAATAAAGCAACTGGCACTATATATATCGACTTTGTAACTCATTCGAATACACTTTTTTCCCCCTTTTATTTTTTGCGACTGCTTATTTGAATAGAAGTGAAAAAGAAGGAAAAAAGAGGAGAATTCGAGCAAAAACGAGTGAAATCATTAGAAAATTCCGGAAAAAATTCTTCTCTTTTTCTTTGTGTACTTTTTTTTTTTTTCGTTGGTTTATACGCAAATGCAGAGAATTGATATACAGCATACATATGCATTGTTATGTATTAAGTATGTTTATTCCATTTTTTGATAGAAAAGTAAATTGGGTCAGTTTATCCAGCTAATGGAAAATATAAAGTCACATAACAAATACTAGGGCGTAAATTAAATTCAACTTGTAGAGGGCAAAATGGTGATACTGAATGATTTACAGCTGTGTTTGTGTGTTGGCTACTGGTATGACTTGGAAGTAATAAAAATTCACGCTCAAGCACAAATGTCTAGACCGCAAGAGCTCTGTTTTCTATAATGACTCAATACATAAAATCTATTTTTTTTTTCTTTTTCATTTAATTTATTTCTTCGTGCATTCATTTTCATTGATAAATCGTTTGGGAATTATAGTTAAAGTGCAATTTATTTGCTTCTTATTTTTTCATCTGATTAAAACTTTTCTTTCAATATTGTTAAAGAAAAATCGGCTTGAATGGTAAAAAGTTGCAAATTAATTGATTAAAAAATTCGAGTTTTCACCAAAAATTCCATCAACATTTGCTCCATTTTGTGCAGATCTCTTCAGATCTTTGATTATTCATTCTAAAAAATTGTCAAACAACTCACAATTTCTCTACATTGAACATATATATGAATATAATATTGATTTTTACCTTCTTCATAAATGAATAACAATAAAAATCCCAAATAATTCTTCTAAATTCAATTTTTCAAACGTTTTCTCCTTAATTTTCCAGCCTTGAGAGAATAATATTCTGAGTTTCATCATAAATTCCAGAATTTTATGTTTTACTTTAATTAAACCCGGTTTTTTCTAAAAAATATGCAATTTATTTTCATCTCTTCTTTCCTCAATTTATTAATAAGAAAACTGAGTACTTTAAATTTATATTATCGATAGCCAAACAGACAATACGTTTTGAAATTGGAGAACATATTGAACGTTCGAGTGGTTCGTTATACTGCATTGGCCAGCAATAATATTCGCGCCCGAATTGTTTTGAGAAAGGATCCCTCCACCTGTTATTCTATTGGATCTGCATCAATGTATGTGTATATATATATGTGTGTATGTGCTAGTGTAGTGGGGAAAAGTAAAAGAGAAGAGAGAGAAATGAGGATAGATACTGTGCAAATGGAGAATTGGTGGATTTCTTTCCCCGTTTCATTGACGGGGGGAGGGGGGGGGGGGGCAAAAAATTTAAACACATGTACACCAAAGTCCAACACTCACCAATCGATTCGCATACATTTTGCGGGTAAAAAAGAATGGTAAAGAGAGAAAGAGAAAAGATGCGGTGCGTTTCCCCCTTTCTCCACTCATTTTTCTAGAATAAAACGAAAGAGGGTAAAGTGAGGTATCGCATTCGGGTGCAAAAAAAAAAATTTGAAAAAAAAAATAAAAAAATGTATATATTCAAACAAACCTTTTCCCCAGTAGAAACCAAACGAGGAAGAAAAGATAATAAATTTTTGTTATTCAAGACGACAAAATAAACTTTTGACCCGTACTATACACGCACACACACACACACACATTGTGCAAAAAAAAAAAAAAATGGACAATTGAGAAGACTAAAAAGAATTGAATCAAAAGAGGAGAATTCAAAGAAGAAGAAGAAGAGAAATATGAAAAAAAAAGGAAAATAAAAAACAAAATGAAATGAAATAAGAAATAAAATTGTCGTACAGAGGCAATATTTTTCCCCGGGAAAATTATAAAAAGAATCAGATGTACAGCAAGAGATGGGAGAGAAAGACAGAGAGAGAAATAGTGAATTTTTTCTTTTTTTTCTCTCAATACAGTAGAATCAATTCTTTATACTGTAACGTTTCGACGGAATAAAATTGGAAACGTTGCATAATAAACTTTGGCATTGTTCGAGTCATGCGACTCTCTCGGCTCAGTTGACGCATATACATATACACATATGCACAGATTACGTTGAATAAAAAAATAATATTATTTTAATACAATATGGTAATTGTTGGCAGTTCGTATGATATTCATTGAAGTAAGTCAATGTAAATTTTTTTTTATACGAGCATTTTTTATTCATCGTGGCTTCATTTTTTTTTCCTTTTTTTTTTTTTGTATTCATTTTGCCAGCGAGGTAATAAATAGCAAAAATGATTCTTTCTGTTAAAAATTTTCATCTCGTTGGGGAGTATGTGTGCGTGTGAGTGTGTGTAGGTGAAGAGGAGAGTGGATGGGAATTTTGTAGGCTCGGGGATGAAGGCGGCCGTCGTGAAAATGGGGTTGGCGAGGAGAAGGAAGAGAAGAAAAAAAAAGGAGGAGGAGGAGGATGAGAGAGGGTGGAAGTTTTTAGAGAGGGGATAATGGGCAGGGACTCGGTGAATGATAATGCGCTCTGGTGCTTCTTCATGCGCATCAATACATGCAATGTGCAAGTTTAAATGCAATGAATGCGCGCGCAGATTCATTGAAAATTTTCAAATTTTCAGATTATTTGATAATAATAAATAAGTTGAATTTTTGAGTCGAATTTATTTCAGAAACTTGTGCATTTCAATTAATTCGATTGATTTAATTATTCAATTTAATTGATTTATTCAATAATTTAATTTCCATCTTTACGGATAATATGAGATTTTTCTCCATTTAAGTTCAGATGAAAATTCTCATGAACGAACGCATATAGAGGAACGTGGGGCAGAACGGACATTGTAATGAAACAGTGGGAGATAGATTTTCTTCAATGATTCCATCGAAAAGCTGAGGAAATTTTAGTCGAGAAACATGTGGCAGAATTGATTCATTTCAATTTTTCGAAAATTCGATTTTTTCTGACATTTTTGAGGGGTAAAGCCTTTCGATTTTTGAGTAAATGCAGTTTTTTGGGAATATCTCTGGTTCTATTTGTCGTAGCGACCTGGGACCGATTTTAAATGAAAGGTGAGATCATTTCCCATTGATTCATGGGGTTTTGAATCCAAAAATATCGATTTTTCAATTAGTTATGGGAACTTTTGTGGAAAATTATGATCATCAGTTTTCGTCCCATAACTATGTAAAAAATTGATATTTTCGAATCCAAAACCCCATGAATCGATGGGAAATAAACTCACCTTTCATTTAAAATTGGTCCCAGGTCGCTATGACCAATAGAACCAGAAGTATCTCTAAAAAACTGAATTTTCTCGAAAATCAAAGGGTTTTTACCCCTCAAAAATCCCAGAATAAATCGAATTCTCAAAAAATTGAAAAAAAATAATTCTGGCACATGTTTCTCGACTAAAATTCCCTCAACTCAAGTAATAAAAAATAATAATCATTGTGAGATAAAAATATTAAGAATATTTGTATAAATAGACGTTTTTATACAGTTGTCATGTTTCAAAGCTGACTTCCTTTGATTTGTTAAATTACTTATTAATTATTTTATATTCTAAGATTTTTTTCTTTCCATTATTTTCCATTGTAACTTAAATTTTTTAATGTTTAAAGATTTTTCATTATAATTTCATGAAACAGGAAGTGCCTGTTCAATTGTAGAATTCTGAAATTTGTATGAAAATTCAATTTACATTGATAATTCAATGAAATTATACATGAATAGATGCTTGTAAGAATGAATAAATTAATTGAGTCTCTAGAAATATCGAATTGCGGGTTTTCTTCCATTTAATTTCAAAAATATCACCGGATTTATTTCAATCATAATCGAATATTATTCAGCCATCCAATTCTTCTCGAATATTGATAGAATGATTGTGAATAATAGACCAGACAAAATTGAATGATCGATCTTGAATTCATGAATTTTTACGATAAATTTACCATTCCTCGACGAACGAAAATTGTATTATTTTTATTCATCCACGTAAGATTATCGAATTTTCTTTTCTCTTCATTCCTGTGTTTGGTAGAATGAACGAGAGAAGGAGGATAAAATCATGGTAAAGACTGGTAGCAGATAGGAACCGCAGTAGCTTCCTCTACTTGAGGGGCCTCCAATGAAACCCCAGAATTACCAGAATTACACGATTGGCTCGAGGCCCAATCGCCCAAACACCGCATTATAATCTCTTTTAATATTTCTACACATGAAATCTTGTGGAGATAAAAGAAAGCGAAGGATAAAAAAAGAGAATTCTTCTCCTTTTGCGACTTGATTCGAAAATTTTTCATAGAAAAGCTGCTAAAATTGAAAAAATAAAAATAAACTAGTCTTCTGACTGTCAAACTTGTATCGTTGTATTCGTCTCAATTCATTCAGTTCTTCAGTTTGTCAATTTATGTACTAATTCATTAAAATAGTGTCCCGTTAAATCGTAGATAAAAACAATAGGAAAAACATTAAAGACTTATATAGTGCAATAGAACTGTTCTTTAATTTTAATATTATTATGACAATTTACATTTATCCAAAGGTATTTCAAACTAGTCTCCTAACTGTCGAACGTGTATTGCTCTTTTTGTGTCAATTCGTTTAGTTTGTCAATTTATGTATTAATTCATTACACAGAGAAAAATGCTTTCTTAATTTAAGTGAGAAAACTCACTTGATTTAAGTGAGTTTTACTTTCTTAAATTAAGTGAGAAAAGTCACTTGATTTGAGTCAGTTTTACTTTCTTAAATTAAGTGAGAAAAAGTCACTTGATTTAAGTGAGAAAACTCACTTGATTTAAGTGAGTTTTCTCACTTGAATCAAGTGAGTTTTCTCACTTAAATCAAGTGATTTTTTCTCACTTAATTTAAGAAAGTAAAACTCACTTAAATCAAGTGAGTTTTCTCCCTTAAATTAAGAAAACATTTTTCTCTGTGTAAAAATAGTGTTTTATTAAATCGTAGATAGAAACAATAAAAACTGATATAGTGCAACAAAACTGTTATTTAATTTTAATATTATGACAATTTACATTTATCTAAAGAGCCTGAAGAAGCTTCTAATCAGATGCGAAATATCGCGATTTCAGGAAATGAATGTGAAGATTGACTCCTAATATTCATTCATCTGTCCAGCCTCCCAATAACCTAAAAATTCAATATTCATCATCATGGACAACAAAAATAGAAATTAAAAGGAAAAAATTGATAAAAATCAGTCTTCCATCTCCTGGAGTTAATTTCCATTTCACTTCCCCTCTTGCCCTTTTCTAAAAGCGAAGAAGGGGAAGATCGAGCGTGTGGACGATTCACCTCTCTGTCCGCGTGTGTGTTGAAGCCTAAAATGGAGATTTATCCTCATTTACAGCGCCTATTTCACTACTGGCCAATAAATTTCCAAGACATCTCTATCGTGTCAGCATTAAAATGTAAGAAATCACCAAAATGAAAGAACGATGCTCGAATAAAATGAAGAGAGGAAGAAGTACGGGAAAATAATAATAAAAAAAAAATAGAAAAAATTCTTCAGCTATGCTGTACACAATAACTCCGTAAATTGTCGAGTCAGTCACGAAATACCTAATCAATAATTACAGTCTATTTTTGCCTTCCTCCAAGCAACAACGTTTTATACTCCTCTCTCTCTTCTCTCCTTTTTCCCCTTTTTTGCGGGCAACCCGGCCATATTTGCATATTTATAAGGTGAATGTAATCGCAGACTCGTGGTTTTCGCCGCTTCACTCCTTTTTCTCCGCCCCTCTTTTGCCAATGAATACAAAAAAATGAAGAAAAAAAAAAAAAATAATAATAATAAAAATTTATGTAAAAGAACAATAAAAAATAACTAAAAATTATTCAAAGCAGAAGAATAAGAGAGAGAGAGAGAGAGAGAATAAAGGGTGGAGAATAAAACCGGGGGGCAAGATGGCGGAAGGATTCAAGTCAGACATGCGATACCGATTTCTCATAACGTATCATCACTCGCAGCAGCTACTATGAGAAACAATTTATTATACATCGTGAAGTCCTGAGATCGATCAACGGGTCGATGGTAAAACCCTGAGAAATATGCTACCGTTCTCCAATAATTTTACCATTCTTTTTTATTCATTCCTTTTTGTCAATTTTTTTTTGTTTTTGCTTTTTTTAGACTATTATACGAATTTCTAAACGATTTCATAGAACTTTGGCCAACGGAAACTGTCTATTTTTATGAATCTTTCATCCAATTCTGGAGTTTTCACTTCAGACTTTTCCTAATTTTTTTAAAGAAGTATTTCTAAAAAAGTAACTGAGGATGATTGAAAGGTACAATTGGAAAAAAAGTTAAATTTTGGTATAAAATCATTAATAACAATCGATACGAGATGAAATTCTCAAATTTTATGCAGTAAAGCTGTGAAGAATGTAATCAGGAATAAAATAAGCCCTAGAAACAAAAAATGAACTGAAAATTGAAAAATTTTCATTAATTTTAACTTTTCTTTAAATTTTGGAAAATTCGAAGAAATGTAAAAAAAATCATGAAAATTTCATCATTTTCAATTTATTTTCTGTTCCTAGGGATTATTTTACTTCTCATTGCATCCTAATAGCTTCACTGAATCAGATTTAAAAATTTCATCTTGTATAAATTATTATTAACGATTTTATACAACAATTTGACTTTTTACCGATTGTACCTTCCAATGATCCTTAAATAATTGATGATGAAAAATCAAGTCCTCATGTGTGTCTTCATAACACACATTGTATCCCTTTTCACTATCAACAATTGGCTTTACAGTCATCAAATGACTGACAAGTTGAGCTTCATCATAAGTGCAGACATCGGATAAATATAAAATGACTTTATAGTTCCCCGAAGTAGTTCTATAATTATCTGCATAATTCTCGTTTTTGCAGTACTGCACCTTTTTTAACTCCACATTTTCCACAAATTTTTTTTCCAGATTTTTTTTCTAAAATTAGCATGACCATCAATTAAGGTAATCCTAGTGGTTCGGACAATGCATTTTCCCTTTTTCGATTTTGGTCACTTTCGATAGAATAGCATGAGAAGATTTTTTTTAAATTCAGTTTACCCCATGTTACCGGACAAATAAGGCCAAAATTAATTTTTTAAAATAATTAAATTAACATTGAAACTCCATAAGCGAGGTTCAGTTTCAGTTTCACTGCGAAAATTCATGATCACAGACCTATTTTTTCCTTATATAACCTTATATGTTTTTTGTTCGTCAGAATGTCTATTAATTTTGGAAATCATGAAAAATTCATGTTACCGGACATATAACGACGATTAATGCAATTAACTACATGAAAAAATCAATGGCGGGAATATAGGTATTTAAAATTCGAGAATCCTCCAATCCCAGTCCTAGATGCTGAGACAGTGTGAGTCAAATGCGGAACAATATTGAATATTCATAATATTATCTAATAACAATTTATCATCTTGGACATCGTTCTAGTACCGGTAAAATATTGAACAATCGAAATAGTTATAGTAATTCTAATAACTAGAAGGAAAGAGAAATAAAGAATGATCAGTTCAAATTCACTCCCCAATTCTCCTCATTTTCTCATGAAAATTAAAAGGAAAAAATGAAGAGAATAAGGATCAATGTGAAAGGAATACTGAGGATAGAAAGTAAGTGGTCAAAGTGATGGTGTAGAGCTCTCCGGAGAATTGTAGGCGGACTATGTGAAAATATCTGAATAGTCAGTGTTGTTATACAAACTCGAGAATAAGCTACTGTACAAAGGAACGAGTCACGATTCCCTCGTTATAGGTATTCATGGAGTACGGAGGATGGTAAAAGAGGATGAGAGGGAGGTGAGATTGTACAAAAAAAAAGGAAAAAAAAAAAGTGAGGCAGAATGATGCTCGTGCGGAATCATCGGAGGATCACGAAATCATTGGGGCTGGGTTTAGTGCTTCTATGCCAGCGGTTTATGTACAATTTTTTGTACAGTAGAGATGCGATCATGCTGCTTGGCAGACGGGTTATTCTTTCCAGTCATGCGTAATTCATATGAACAGGATGGGAAATATGCGGGAAAAGAGTCAGTGTTTTGTATATCATTTGTTGAAAAAATTTCTCGTTTTTTTGCTTCTTTTCTGATTTTATCCAGATTTTTTTCTCGAAAAAATTGGAGTTTTGGAAAATATTAATGGAAATCATTTGAATTGAGGAAAATCATCTGCATTTTAAAAACAAACTATAATAAAAAAAAGTCGTGATGATGAAAGAAAATTGGGGATAGATTTGATAGGATTATTAGAATGTGACTCTAAAATTCAATTCTAACCATTAAACATTGAATTCCGAATTGATTTGGAACTCAAAAGTTTTCTCAGTCTCGCGATACAGATGTTTTTAAAATAATATGAAGTTAATTAGTATTTTATTCAACTCTTCACTTCATAAAAGTCACTAAGGGTGAGGTGAGTCTGTCCGTCTGACCCTCAATTTAAATAATTCCCATCTACTCAATAAATGACGTAGTACTTAATTTAACTGAATGACGAAAAATTCAATGATTTGCCAGAAATAAATTTTTTTTCATTTTATTTTTATGCTTAATCTCGATTCTTCAATTCTCCCTGAAATCATGTGAAACATTGAGTTTTATTTCAGGTAATAATTTTTTTTCAACAGAAATGAAGAAATAAACAGAATTATTAATGAAAAAGTACATAAAATTTTTAAACTTTTCTGGTCTAAAAATGATTAATGTGCTCTCAGTACCTGAAAACAACTCAAAAAAAAAAAAAAAAAAAATGGAAAAAAATATCCACAATAATACAATTCCAAACTTATTCAACACATTTCCATTTCTCCAAATGCGACAAGCATTGTGTGTTCGCCTCAGAAAAACACCCAAAAAAAGTAAAAAAAAAAAAACCGAGAAAAAGAAAATTCGATAATATATATGATACAAAACTAGATGCGAATTGTTACACAATATTAGATTGTCGAGAATGAAAATATATCGTCCAAGTTCGATTTCACGTCACGCACATAGCATAAACATTCAACTGGTCTATCCAGTGCAATGCATCACTACTGTGAGGGGGAAGGAAGGGGGCCAGTAGAGATGAACGAATAAATTTTGGTAAACAGTCCTTCTGCCATACGTACATATATCTCACATATATTCTCGTGGAAATTCACTACATAGATTTTCGAGAGTCTCCCTCATTCTGTGTACTTCGCCTCTTTTGCTTCATTTTTTTAAACAGGGGACACATAGAAGGCAAGAGTCCGAAAAGTGGCAAAAAGGGGGAAGCGAGTGGGGGAAAAAGGGGGGGGGGGAGGAGAGGTGGATAATAATTCGGTACCACGTGGTGAGATAATTGGCACGTAATGGATTAGAGGGCACACATAGAGCCTTGCTCGAGGGTTTTCACCCTGCACTACGAGCGAAAAGAGAGAGAGAGAGAGAGAGGAAGGGAGAGAGAGAGAGAGGGATAGGTACCAACATGTAGGCGTTATGGAGCGACCAATTCGTACAATCGGAAATGAAATTTTGATTGACAAGAGAGCCTCGTCATCCCCCCCCCCCCCTCTTCCCACATACTGTGAACAGAGAAATCTAACCTGCAATTCACTCTTCACGATCAATTATCTATTTGGAAAATATGGAGAAAGAGGAAGGGGGGGGGGGAGAAAGAGGGGGTGGATAGGTCATGCAGAGAATTACGGATATTTCAATGGGAGAAAAAATAGCAAAAAAAAAAAAAAAGGTTTCTCTATTTTTTTCCTCGAGTATGTACTTTTGGAAAAAAATTCACTCGAGAGCAATTCAAATAGTTGCTGAGTTTTAAAACTCTAATGAATGAATGATTGTACTAGACATTAATTTTTCATTCTCACACAAACGATATGGGATTTTTCAAGGAGTAGCACACACACACACACATACATACACACACACATGTGGCAAGTGTATATTTTAACTTATTGACAGATGTCATTGGTAAAAAGAGAAAGAAATCATGTAAAAATAAATGGAAAATAGAGAGGAAAAGACATATGGAGTCACGATGAAAGAGATCGTGCATGATTTTTTAAATTTCGTATATCACGTACAACACGATCAGGTTTCGGTGGTATTTAAATTATGAGAAATATGGATTTTTTAGAGGATTAATTTTTTTTTTTTTTCTTAAGGGAGAGAGTTGATTGTTGGTGGTTTATGGAAGGTTACGTTGAGAAATAATGGTGGTGAAAGTTTTTATTGTATGAAAAAAATAATTAAAACAATGTTCAAAGCTTCTCCCCTCCCCCCCCCCCCCCCCCCCAGTCTCTCCCCTCTAAGATAATAAACATCGAGAGTTTTCTGTATACAATAGAAGAGGAAGAAAATCCATTAAAAATATAATTTAAAATTAGAATGATTATTCAAGCTCTCCCTACCCCTATCCCTCCCCTCCCCCCACCCAAATGTGTTTCAAGCAACAAAAACTCAGCGGGTTATACACATACTATATTTATTTTTATATTTTTTCTTTTATTTTTACAATCGTCCCACGCGCGGTTCTCCGCAGGGGGCGTTCTCCCCCACCCAGTGTATGTATATATATATAATATATACGAGAAGCGTAACAATCCCCGTTGAGTAAGAGCAAGAGAGGGGGCAGTTGGGTTGTTACTCAGTTAAGAACGTGATTACAATATCCATCCCCGATCTAATAAACCAGAGATTATAAGAGAGTCAAATAAAAAATATATGAAATTTGGGTAGATGTGTGTGTATATATGTGTTCATGTACAAGGGGGAAAAAAAACTTGAATTACTGCAGTAGAACCGAGGAGTATTGCTCTCAAAATTCACATCTGTTGTCCTGAATCTCGAGTTGTTAAAAAAATATATATATAGATATCTATATATATAGATATATATGTATATTATTTCGAATATTGATAATTCGATTGTACAGCTTTGATGAAAATTTATTGAATCAAATTTAGATAAAGTGATATTATAGCGAAACTTTGCAAAAAATTGGTATAATTCCGTTTTCAATCAGGTTTTTCACATTTATTATGATAATTTGATTGATTATACGTGTTTGTAACAGTATTGTCAATTTATAACAATTATTATTTATCGTGTTCAGTCTTAGCAATTCATCGCGACCAACCCAAATGAAAATCTCAACTTTTATTAATTTTTTTTCAAATTCCTGAAGTCATAAATGAATAATTTAATGAATAACAAATGGATCTACTTTGTGAAATAAAATGTGTCGCGCCATAGTATTGTATTATATTGTATGTACCGTACATTTGTTAATTATATATGACCAGGTCCATCCCATGCTATGAGAGCACCATGTAAATAAATAAATAAAATAAATTTCTGGAATCTTTTAAATTTCAAATGTAAAGTTAAGCACTGTTTCAATGCAACCCACAAATACACCAAAGATTAACTTCATTAATTCTATGTAAAGGTATTTATAAAAAAAATTGTTAAAAATAGTGAATCAATGATTTTTGTGATTTTATAATTATTTTGCATCAAAATTGTTCCAGTTTCTTGATTTTATATATTAAATAAGTACCCTGGAAAGGACTTCAAAAAAGAAGTTGAAGCGTTGGTACAAAGTAAATTCAATATTTTCTTTTTTTTTTATATATAAATCATTTGAGAGCAGCGACTAAAAAGCCCACACACTTCACATATTAATTATTTGCCTCCTAATAAATATAATTTGACAGTTAAATTCAGAAAAAAATTTTAAATAAAAATATAGAGATTAAATTGTGGAGAATCCATTGTTTCGACGTATTTTTCTACGTTACTTTCGAGGCAATGAAAAATCCAATACTTTTAAGAGTAAAGGGGTAGAAAATAGGTTACGAGGCTGATATGTAGAAGAGGATTAAAGGACCCTTCTTGTAACTAAACCTAATCAGGCATGTGTAAAGCCCTTCAGCTTGAATTATCCTGATTTTCCTTGATTTTCCACTATTTTTTAACAGTCGAAAACATTTGAATTCACGGAATATTAAATTGGGTCGACGGGAATATTGAAAATACGGGAAAACTCAATGGTTCGTGAAACCCTTTGACTTGAACCCTTTTTTTTTTTAATAGACTTGAGAATTCTATTCTCTTTGCTTGTTTGATTCATTGTTAATTTCCGCACTTCTCTGAATTAATAAATTATTTCACCGAATGATTAATGTCTTCAGAATTTTCTAATTTTAGTTATTCAGCATTTCCTGCTTGAATTTATTAGATTTGAATGAGGTAGCCAGTTATATATATATATATATATATGTATATATACATATATATAAGACTCGGCTTCTACAAAATTATTACGAATGCATTTAATGGAAATGTCTGAATTTAGAATAGTTGAATGAGAAGGATATTATAAATTCTCAGACAAAAATATCACTGAATTAAATTGATTGTCGTATTTTCCTAGTATTTTGCGAATTCTTGGTAATTCAAGTTTAAATTAAATATAACATCCTTCATTCTAATAATTCACGAAACTTCCGAAAGAACAAAAGTTATTTACTTACTTTTTCCTTTTACAAATATCCATTTATATTTGAATTGAACTTCTGACCGAGCCTTCTCCAAATTTCCGTGTCCGTGACCTCCTAAAATCAAAGAGAAAAAAAAACAATAATTAATTAATAAAAATAATTTTTTTTTTTTTTTTAATATAGAGGAAGGTGGGGTAAAATGGAAACTCTAATTAAACGCTTCGAGATTGAAATTTTCTGATGATTTTATTGAAAAGCTGAGGAAATTTCAGGCGAGAAACATGTGTCAAAATTTTTCTTCCTCAATTTTTGAAAAAATTTGCTTTTTGACCGAGTTTTGAAGGGGTTTTCTTTTTGAAAATCGAAAAAATTCGCTTTCTCGGCGATATCTCTGGTTCTGTTGGTCGTAACGATTTGCGATTGATCTCAAATGGAAGGTGAGCTCATTTCTCATTGATTTATGTGGTTCAAATTTTTTTTAAATCAATTTTTCAAATATTTATAGGTCATTTTCTGAAAATCAGTTTTTGCCCTATAAGTACTTGAAAAATCGATAATTTTTTGTTTTCGATCACATAAATCAATGCGAAATGAGCTCATCTTTCATTCAAGATCAACCCCAGGTCGCTGCGATCAATAAAACCAGAGATATTCTCGAAAACCTGAAATTTTTCAAAAAACAAAAGGATTTTACCTTCAAATCTTGCGCAAAAAATGAAATTTTTGAAAAATTCCAAAAAATAACTTCTGACATATGATTTTCATGGGAAATTTCCTTAGCTTTCCAATGGAATCATCAGGAAAGACCTATCTCCAATATTTCCATCCATTTCGAATGAATTTCATAGTAGAAAATAGCAAAACCAACCCGTGTCCGTTTTACCCCTTGTGCCCATTTTACCCCACCTCCCCCAAATATATTTTTTTTCAATCGAATCTAAATAAACCATGAATTGGAAAAAGCTAAAGAAAAAGGCAAGAAAAAAAAAAGAAACACTCGGTGGTTTTGGATTTGTTTGACAGTGGTGTGTTCGATTTACCACCTCGGTTGTCACTTCCCTCTATTCCAAAAAGTCTAATCGCTCGTAAACCAAATGACTTTGGAAGAGGGGGTTAAACAAGCCCTCGAGGTTCGACCCCTCTAAACCGCACGTGAAAAAAAAAAAGAAGAAAAAAAAAAGATACGTGCACAGTGAGTCGACCCAGAAATTCGTCCATGCACCAAATTCGTATAAAAAAAAAAAACTCTGTTGCATTGAACAGAGTGAACAGCCCTTTCAACTCTTCACCGCAAAATAAAGATGAATAAAGAAAAAAAAGAGAAGAGAATTGAGAAAATTCAGTGAATAAGTAGAACGAGAGGGTAAACTCTGCAACATGATTTTTCGATGATTTTGAGGATAAAAAACAGAAGGGTGATTTTTTTCTTCCCCTCCGATTATTCCATGAATATTTTA
Source organism: Aleiodes alternator (assembly GCA_963921955.1). NCBI lineage: Eukaryota > Metazoa > Arthropoda > Insecta > Hymenoptera > Braconidae > Aleiodes > Aleiodes alternator. The sequence goes on from OY998112.1 coordinate 5,763,331, forward strand.
AAAGATCAGTGAACATCTCCGATAAAAATACGACGAAAAAAAAAGCTATCATTTCATTCAAAGCTTGAAGATAATATAGATTTACATCAATTAATTAAATTATCGTGGCAATGTTAATTACCAGAAGAATTAAATTATTATTCATCTAAAAATGTCCTTATAGCAATGGAAACGGAAACAAAGAATGAATAATACGTATTAACTTAATTCCAAGTGTCATTTAGCATTTTCATGATTTTAAAACCGTCTGTCCAAAAAAAAAAAAAAAAAGAGAAGATTCAGACTAAAAACTCCGCTCATTTCCCTTTAATTCATTCAAAAAAATCTCCAAATCGAAGTGTCTCCTCAAAATAAATTCACCCCTTTCCCAAATTATTAAAAAATTCATAATATCACAATGATAACGTAGAATCAATTGCAAGTGATAAAGTAATTCTTGCGAATTTGAAATAAGTGGGTAGGCAGAAAATTCGTCACTAAAAACATTGAACAGTAGGTAAAACTACCCCTATGGGGACTAAAATCCGATTTCGTATTCACACACACACACCCACACACGCATACATATTCGCTACCTGTACTAACGTATAAATATTAATATAATATAGCACTGATTGCGTTGGATCGTATACAAATATACTGTTTTACGAAAAAGGGGGGGGGGGGGGAGGCATGTACGGATATACAATTTGGCCAATAAACGCTTCGCACTACGAGAATAATGCTCGAACACCCGGGACACGTTTTTCGGATGAGTAGAAGAGAGGGAGAGGATAGAGTCGATGACATGATGACGATTTGGAGGGGATAAATTGGGGGGAGAAAATACAACGATTCACCTGGATTTGAATTTTGACTCGCGCTTGATCAGAGAGAGAGAGAGAGAGAGAGAGATGTACTAAATGGGAAGTTGATGAAGAGCTGGAGAGAGGGGGGAAAAGAGGGTGTTTGGGGCAATATCCACATTAAATATACACGCTGATTTGTCGCCCATCCATTGTCACCTGCTGATAGCTATCGTTGAATTGTACTTTTTGATTCTATTTTTTTCACCATTCAATCTAGACTAATGAAATTTCATTCTTTTCTTTCTTTCACTTGAATAGCCAATCTCTCATGGAAATTTTTCAATTGTCTAAGAGTTTTTTAATGCCAAGAGTTTCCAATTGATGGATTATACCTAAAAATAATTTAGTTTTCCTTGATAAAAATAATTTGTACTAGAAAACGAAGGAAATAAACATAATTTAAATTTTAAAGGGTTAATCAGTCTAAAATGTCTTTATTTGAATTATTAATTTGCCATTTTTTTTTCTTCTTCTTTTTCGTCTTTAAACCATGTCTCATTTAACAAGAATTTTTAATAGAAAATTGAAAAATCAATGATTATGAATTAATTTGCAGAATTCAAGATGATTGATTTTTAATGATTCGTGAAAATAGATTTTGGGTCATGGACGTTACATGAATATTTTAGTCATGTATAAAATAAAATACGGGTCAAATCGAATAATAGCCAAATTGAGATCATATGAAAAGACGAAAAATAAACTAAAAGACTTTTTTTTTTAAATTCATTTAAATTTAAATTTGAACCAGTTTAAATGATAATACTCAATTTTAAGAATAATTCGATCGTTTTTTTCACAATCAGCATTAATGCAAATTCTCCCCCCCCCCCCCTCCCATCCCCCTCTCTCATTATGCACTGAGAGAAGAAAATAAGCCTTTCAGTTTTATCGATTAAAAACGGATGTTTTCCTACAAGGTGCAATTACAATGTGAAATAATAATCGATTGTTTCAACATTTTTAGCTCTCTACCTTTCCATTTCTCTCTCTCTCTCTCTTACTCCGCAATTCTCCCAACCTTACCGATTTATAATTCCCAATCCACTGGCGTCTTATCGTCGTGTTTACAATTCACGAGTAACGCTGTATTTTATAAACCAATCCCGTGGTAGTACAATTTTTCTTTTTTTTCTTTCATTTCTTCATTTTTTATTATTACTCACTTTAAATTATTCCCAGGGTATTTGTTTTGCAGTACTAAAGAATTCCATTGTCCCGGTTTACACAGAAACAATAATAAAAAAAAAAAAAAGAAGCAAGAAATTTCCTCTTTATTTTTCACTCCCTCTTATTTTCTCATTCTCTCATTTGCCAGAGACAATTTATCAAGGAGAGAATTTTGAAATAAATATTATTATATTTGACTTTACAGAGATGTGTTTAAATTGCTTCAGCATGTTATTTATCATCTCGTTGACATATATTCTTCCTTTCTTTTTTTTTTTTTTTTTTCTAATAAAAATGATAATGTGAGTGACGTAGTGGTAATTTTCTATGATTCTGGGTTAAGATACAGTGTTAAAACATTTATTTTTTTTTTAATAATTACAAAAACATCAGTTCCATGTGCTCCAGTTAATCCTGTTGCAAAAATATATAAATTTATTATCTCATCGAGAACAATGAAATATTTTGGTGTTATCAATGTTTTCTAATTATTCTAGTATTCGAGGGAAAATGAATTATCAACAGAATAATGGCAATTGTAATTTGTTTCATCTGGAAATTATATCACATTCAATTTTTTTAATGGAAAAGACGTCTTTTTGCAGGAAGTAACAACACTTTGGTCGAGACAGAAATAAATATTTCCATGAATTAATTTGAAATAAAAAGAACAGATCAAAAATAACCGAAATAATGAGAAAATGCTTTCTAACAATTTTTTTATTCGTTGGAAAAAAAAAATTTAAAAGTCTGGCGATAATGAAATTTTTATCGTTAAAAAAAATTAATTGAAGTAGAAAATACAGGATGATAGAAAAAGAAGCCAGTGGCAACAAAGAAGGGGAGGGAGGGAGGGGGGGGGAGGAGAGGGTAAAAAAATACGACATCAATGTAGGGTGTAACGAGGGTGGGGCGAAAGAGCCCGAATCGATTGTACCAACATTAACGTTGAGGAACAAGAAGAAAAAAAAAAAAAAAAAGAAAAAAACAGTAATTTACTTAGTAAAACATAAAGCCGCGGTGGCCGGCGATGGAAGGCAAACACATTAAACATTTAGAGGGCATAATAACTCGCGGCATACGTAATACGGCCAGAGCCCTTTTCACTGATGTCAATGAATAATGTACATACACTGAGGTACATGACGCATCCATATTATTATTATTTTTCATGTTTTTTTTCTTTATTATTTCATTTTTTCATAATTGTTACTTTTTTTTTTGCACATACTTTCATCATAATAGAAGTGCAGGAGCAGAAAACAAAGATGAAAAAAAAAATTCATACAGAAGTTTTTTAATCTCCGTATTTTTTTAATGAGTGAGAATAATTCAAGAATCATTTTGTATTATATTATACTCTTACTTGAAGGCTTAAAAATAATTAGTCTCCAATCTTATGGAGAAAATTTTCAAATTCATTGGAGTAAAAAATTTTTTTATGGAGTAATTTTTTAATTTCAGGATTAAATTATCCTTCTACACACTTTGCAATGGGGAAAAAAAAAATCAAATTAAAATATCCCCCCCAACATAATTTTATGGAAGAAATTTATGATTCTGTTCATAAACTAAATTTAATAAATAAAAAAAAAAAAAAAAAAACTGTTTCAGATCGTAAAAGAAAATAAATGTTTCAATGCAAACGCGTTGTGTTCGTTATTTACAAAATTAATATCGCAAAGAATGGAAAAAAAAGGTGTTTGGAAATTTGGAAAAAAAAAAAGAAAATCATAATAAAAAATGTTTCACATTAAATCTAGGGGAACGAAAGTTTAAAATTTACAGCCCCGACATATTGGCTGCGAAAGCACAGGAAAATTAAGGCTAGTAAAACACCCGAGTGACACGCCAGGCAACACTCGTCCCTTTCCACTGAAAAAACGTTAAACGATCCGGACCTACGTTAAATGTAACGACGCAACGAAATATCCTAAAGCCCCCCAAAAAAAAAAAAATCAAAAGAAAAGAAGTACTTGAATGCTTTTGGAATAACACCAAAAAACTTCTGGCCAAGTGTTACTGCGGTTAAACTCTTAAATCAGAAATTTTTTAAATTATAATTTACGAATACACTAATGTATGCAATTTCATGCCAAAACGAGTCGAAAGAAAAAGTCTCTTAAATTTTATACTGAAAAATCCTAATGGAATTATTGATAATCTAAGATTTCTTTTCTTCTTTTGCTTCCAAATGTAACCTATGTAATCATAAGAATTTTCGATTGTAATTCTTGTAATAGAAAATTCTTGAAATGATCTTAATAGAGAGAAAATGATATTTGCAGCGCTTGTCTGCGTGTGCATACACTGAGAAAAAAATTGATTTATGCCTCAACCAAATAATTCGACCAGAAGAAAACTTTAATAATCGTTAAAAAATCTGTTCACACGAAATAAACTGAATTGGACAGAAATCTTCTCTATTTTTCGTCAGTGCTAAACGCATTATAGGAATCCATTGCAACTATTTTAACATTATTCCACAAAACATAAATAATTTTAATAAGTAAAATTCTGATTGTCGTTAAATTTCGTCTTTCCTTTTGGCAAGAATTTTTTTTTTAGGCACAAGTGAATTTTTTTCTCAGTGTAAAAATCTCAATTACAGTAAAAAAATTTTATAGAAAAATTTTATATATTGTCGAGAACTTCCTCTCAACGAACTCTATTTTTTAAGCTTCATCTGAAGAGAATTCAATCGGTAATTTTTGAGATATGTCCATTTTTCGAAAATCAGTTTTTAATGGAATTTCTAGAAACTATTCAACTGATGTTATTTATACTCATATATTATCTCGAGAGTTGTATCAGTAAGATGCCTGTAAATTTTGAGCTTATTTGCATGATTAGTTCTCGAGTTATCGTCGTTTTAATGAATTTCTTCAAAATTTAGCATTTTGATGATGATTTGAAAAAATTTGTATCACTTCCATTCGGAAGCATATTGCTTAAGTATTAGCAGAAAGAGCTATATCAGTTGGAAAGCAATACTATCATCCACTTGTTTCAAATTCTTTCACTTCTTTTCGTGTTCTTCTTTATGTTGATAAAGTAGATTTAATTCAAATGGCTTGAGAATCAAAATGAGAACTTTGCGACATCTCTTGGGATCATGTGGAGCCTGTAAAATGGAGCCAAAAACATAACACACTAGTGCTAATGTATTGTTTTGATTTCCATTTTGCAAACCGGTCAATGTAATTGAAGTGATAAAAGACATTTATCTCGAATTTTTCGATGAAAAAATGCTATTTTAACGTATTTAATTTTAAGATTTTCCGCATTTTTCACGTTTTTACATTTCTTTTTTTTAATTTTTCAAATATTTTTCAGATTATTTCTTCTTTTAGTGACAAAATGTTGCTCCAAAACTTGGAAAAAAATGAAATTGTCAACATAAAATTTCAATGTGGGCGTTTCAAAGCGTTTGCATGTCATGCACGACACAACCACTTGTGGATTGTACCACTCAAACACGTTTTATTTCGTTGACTCGTCGTCTACTGCATTACAAACTTTTTTTATTACTAAAAAATCTACACCAAAGGTCTAAAAAAATCATATATTCGCTTTGTAAATTCACTGGAAAACATTCGAGTACTTTGAAATAGTTCAGAATCATGTGAATTTGCACTTTTTTTTTCACGTGAGATTCAAGACTTAAGTTTAGTATCAACGCCATGTCCAGAAAAACTACATATATTTTTGGGAAAATAATTATGTTATTGAAGTAATTTTACCTTATTCTTGTCTGCACATTCTTTGATCACGTTCAACTACACTTTTCATCCATTTTATCACAGTAATAACAAACAAATTGAGAAGAAACTTGTTACTTTGGAGGCAATGTTTGGTACACAAGATCTAGATGTACACATTGGAACATGTGGCGCCACCCCTGGACCTCTGACGAATCACAAAAACTTGGGAGACTCATCCAGTCAATAAAATCATTTTCTGTAATAAAAAAAAAGGAATTGTCAAAATGTGGAAGCGTCAATGAAGGAGTGAAGTGTGAAGAATGAGAGATTCTGAGTAGTTGGGACATGGATCTATGACTGATACCCAAAAACAGGATCAAACAAACAAACAACGAAAGATTTTGGGAATTGTTAGAAAATGAATGAAAGACAATAACGATAAAACGAGCGAAGCAAGTAGTAAAGGTTTAGGTGAGGGGAGAAATTATTTGAAAAGAGTCAGAAGCAAATTTCACAGAGAAAAAAAGTGATTCAAATATATCATATAACTATTTAAAATGCAGATTGCGTAATAAATAAATTGAATGAAAAATTATTTTAATGATCATATGAGTAGACTCATAGAGTGTACTTACATTGTAAATGAAGAAAAAAAATATTGTTTTAATTTTAGAGTCTTTCGTAATGTGAAGAAATCATCTTCATGTGATCAATGTTTGAAGTTTTTTGATGCAATATGATAGAAATGGCACTTTTTTTATCTGTGCATGAATAAATTATTCAAGAAAAATGAGAAAAAAATGTGGACATGTAAAAAATGAGAAAAAAAATGTAATTGCGGTTTTTTTCAACATAAAAGTCTTGAGATTAATAGAAATATTGGTGGTAGATTGTTTTTGATGATTGCATTGGAAAGCTGAGGAAATTTTAGGCGGGAAACAAGTGCCGAAATTAATTTTTTTGAATTTTTGGCGATTTTGACTTTTTTGAGCATTTTAGAGGGGTAAAAAGCTTCCTTTTTTTGAAAATTTTCAGTTTTTTGGGAATATCTCCGGTTCTATTCGTCGTAGCCTAAAAATTCCGACGGCAGGTGAAAGGTGAGATCATTTGCCATCGTTTCATATGGTTTTCAATTTGAAAATATCGATTTTCAAGGTATTTATGGGTATTTTTGTGAAACAGTTTTGTGAAACAGTATTCGGCCTATAAACATCCCAAAAATTGATATTTTCCGATTCAAAACCCCATAAATCAATGGGAAATGAGCTCACCTTTCATTTGAGACCAACCCCGAATCGCTACGACGAATAGAACCAGAGATATTTGCAAAAAACTGAATAATTTAAGAGAAGGAAAGGCATTTGCCCCTCAAAAATGCCCAAAAATATCGAATTTTCGAAAAAATCTAGAAAAATAAAATTAACACTTGTTTTCCTGCTAAAATTTTCTCAGCTTTTCAATAGAATCATCAAAGAAAAACCATCTCTAACTGTTTCAATACAGTGCTCATTTTGCCCCACTCTCCACTATAGATCTCTGCCTCCGATTGTGCTGGTTTGCTATATGAATCTTCAAAATTTTCAAAATGAATTTTCTCCGAAACCGTTGAAGCATAAAATTTTTACTTTGCGCAGTCAATTAACACCTTAAACGCCCCTAATTCCTCCGATTTTTCGGATCGATCAGAAAACCCTGGTTTGCTATTTTTTCGGAGCTGATAGGAAGCAATTCTCGAGATTACTATTTTTTTGAATATCTCGTGAATCATCAGATTTATGAGAATTCAACATGAGACCTCTTTTCTGAGGGAGTTTCACGAGCTACAGAAAAGATTTCTTCTCATTTTTTTTCCGTAAATCTCTCAATTCCGGAGATATTTTCTTGAAAACAGAAGTAAGCAAGTGATCAGAAAATGATGTGACGTCGTTTTTTTTTTTTTTTTTTTCATTCAACACGCGAAAACGCTTGAAATAATTCTCAATTGAGATAAATTTAGCGTTATTTTCTTTGTTCACTGGTGAGAAATTTATTATTATTTGATACTCAAGGAAAAACATTTAAATGCCAATATTGGCCCATGATAAGTGAGATAAAATAAAAATCTTGAAAAATATTCCACATGATATCAGTGCCTAAAAATAATTTATTTATTAACACTTTCCTTTTTTTTTTTTTCAATTCTTTTAAAATTAAGGAGCGGAAATCCCCAGTCGTCAACTCAATTGCGTATTAGTGTGTGGATGTATGTGAGAAGAAACACGCGTGTATTTTCTGTGACGTATTTGGGGGCTCGACCGGGCGCCTGATAATAAACCGGTTTGACGCCAAGACTGTTTGTATTCAGATAGAAATATTATTCCAAGGCCTTTAATAGTATAATTCGAATGAAATAAAAAAAATTCATTGGATTTAGAGGCGATAGAAAAAAATATCAAAATTACCGCCGAAAAAATCTCACGAGCCCCTCGATTTTTTTTTTTTTAATTTTTTTATTCACCATTAAGAAAAATAAAGTATGATTGATTACCATTGAATCAGAAAAACAAATAATTTCAAAATTGCATTGAGAAATTGATTAACAGACTCTGCTTGAGAGAAGATAACAGCTGTGGACCCCTGCGATGATGCTTATTATTTCTTACAACATAGAAAATAATCATTTGACCTCTACACATGGCAACCCACTTGATAAATATTATTGACTTTTTATTATAGATTTGAGAAAATTATTCTGAAATATTTCGAAACTCAGATCTTCTTAATTATCCAGAAATTATGTCCAATACTGTATTTTTTGGGGGAGGGGGAGGCTGAAAGTGATTGACTTGCGGAAACTTCCATTGAGAATTAACAATCAATCGATTGCTCCGAAGAGTTCAGTCCTTTTCCCTCAATTGAGAATGAAAGAGAATCGAATTTCTTATTATTTTCTGGAGTGGGGAGACACAACGATAACCCGTCATTATTACAGATTCTGGATTTTGTGCTTATTATTCGAAAGCAATTGACTTTCATATGCAACTGGATTTAACTGGATCAACGAGAAGTGGCTGTTTAGATATCTTGTTTTAAAAGGTTGTGATTATAAAATGTTAAGCAATTATTGTAAAACATTGAGTAATGCACTTTGGACTGAATCGAGTAACACTGTTCATCTAGTTGATGGATTATTCTCCTTTTTTTGATGGATTTTTTTGAAAAATTCAGGGATAACGATATGAGATAGATTTTTTTTGATGATTCTATTGGAAAGCTGAGGAAATTTGAAGTAGAAAACATGGGTCGGAATTGATTTTTTTGAGTTTTTGGAAAAATCGACGTTTTTGTTCAAGATTTGAAGAGATTTTTTTCCGAAAACCGTAAAAATTCAGTTTTTTTTGGGAATATCTCGGGTTTTATTAGTTGTAGCGCATCAGGGCTGTGTGCAAATAAAAGGTGAGCTCATTTGCCATCAATTTATGTTGTTGCAAAAGGAAAATTATCCATTTTTCAGGTATTTAGAGAGCAAAAACCGTTTTTTATAAAACGCTCCAAAAATATCTCAAAAATTAATAGTTTTTCTTTTGGAATCATATGAATCAATGGCAAATGAGCTCACCTTTCATTTGCGCTCAACTCCAATGAGCTACGACGAATGGAACCAAAGATATTCCCAAAAAACTGAATTTTTCCGATTTTCGAAAGAAGTATCTCTTTAAACTTCGATCGAAAAATCAAATTTTCCAAAAAAAATGAGAAAATTAATTTTAACTCATGTTTTTCATGGCAAATTTTCTCAGCTTTTCAATGGAATCATCAAAATAAATTTATCTAAAATATTTCTTTAAATTCTAGACTGATAAAATACGTAATTGAGCCTTTGGAACTTCTGATAAACACAAGATCAATGATAAATTGCCCAATAGATTTTCTATCAATCTTATTAAACTACTGAACTCGTCTTCAATTACGAAATGATCATTTACATCCAACGAAATTATCGAACTTAATTAAATGAGTCGATCCTACTGGTAAACCCATTAAATTAACAGGAAAGAATTTTTTTTAATTGCAAATTATTTCACATTATCCTTCTCAGTAAACCAATAACGATCAATTTCATCTGATCTCTTTTGGGATCAAATAAAACAAAATGAAATAAAAATTATATCATTAAAAGTGATCAAGGTACAAAATGATCTAAATCATTTTTTTTTTTCTCGAAAATCATGATAAAATAGAATGGATAAGGACAATGTTTTGTCAGTAACGTCATTGAACATTGTCTTAGCTGATTATGTGTATGAATAAATGTACAAATATATCTTTAAAATTGTGTGAACTATTTCCACAGCAGTTCGAAATATGTGTAAACATCTGTCAAATGTAAACATCCATGTTTACAGATTTTCATATCCATCGAATAAATGAAATTTAACAAAAATTACTGAGCTTAATTCCTAAAAAAATTTCATCATTCATTACTCCCACGTCATTCTAATTCCCCCCCCCCCCCCAAAAAAAAAAAAAAATACTTAAAATTACGTAATAATAAAAGTAACCAAACGACATTGAATAACAACCTAAAACCTCACTTAGAAATAATTTTTTTTTCAATTTTATCAATTGAAAAAATAAAATTTGTTGAATTATCAATTCACTCCAGACAATAACTGAACTACGGACTCTCTTTTATCTAAGGAAATAAACATTTGTTTGTGTGTAAAACTTGTGGCTTTTTCATTTTCTGACCTCTAATACGTTGTATTATTCGAACAATTTGAATGATTCAAATTTCGTAATTGATCATAATTGTTTAAAAAAAAAAAACCTGAAAAATTTATTTCATTAGTCTAGACTAAAAAGAAAACGCCATTACACTCGGAAAAAATTGCAATAATAAATAAACAAAATTCATCGATGAAATACGAATTATTTGAAATAGAGAAGAAAAATGAAATACACAAGTCCAGTTCGAAAGTTCGTGGACTCCATATATGTCTTTCCCCTTTTCTGACATTGCAAAAACCAATTAAAACAAATACAAACATGTCAATAGGCCAGAGTGTAGGATAAAGTTTAAGAAATAACTGGATATTCTACGATAATTCATTCTACCTCATTAACTCCTTCTCATTAAAAATCGCAATGTTGCCTGAGCATCATTGCAGCAATGACCAGTATGTCCAATGATTCAAAGTATCAGCTTTACTTTTGTGTTACTCGCACGTGGAATCTCGACGTGGCCAGACGTAGGCTGCTTCAGCTCTTCACTCCCTCCAATTAAATTGAATCAAACACAAATTACGTTGAAATTCCTCAACTGATAACGCCCGAAAATAAAACTAGAAAAACAACTCGACTCTTCTGCGTGATATCTAAAAGCAAATAGATTCAGGAAAAATATTCTACTTCCAGCTGCGACTAGAAGAAACGTTTGTAATGAGTAATGACATTTAGGCATCAATCACCCAAAAATTGAAGAGATGATAATGAATATGATGCGCCAATATATGTTCATACAATGCCTTCTCAACTGTCTTGCAAAAATAGAAGAGAGCGAGGGGGCCAACGGGCTTTCATTCGTATAAAACCGGGACGACCGATACACTTATTTTACTGTTCTGAAGACGCCGATCAGCCCAGTGTGTGGCTTGTTTGTGCTTCAGTATAATTCGTTACACTCCAACGTTGAGAGGTCTCGCGTGACAGCTGAAAATTAAAAGAGATTTTTTAACAAATTATTTCGTGCATTTTACGCTTTTTTTTTAATTAATCAGAGGCTCTTCTGGTTATACTCTCAATTTGGAGATTTGTTGCTGGACGGAAATTGGAGCTAAATTAACAGGCGCAATGTCGTTGAGCTTGTAGAATAGGATATTTCATCAGTTATCGTTTGTAATAAAAAAGAAAAGTGTAAAAACGATAATTCTGAAAAAATTTAAAGACTCATTCTCCCCCACTACCTGGGAATAATCTAATCGCCGGAAATCAAAGCCATTTGTGACGAGGACCAATCATTGCTGAGTTTCCGGTAGGCTCGTCTCTCCCATTTTTTTTTCCTCTTCTTCAACTGTCTCACTGGAAAACGTGGAAGGGAGAATAGAAAAAGAAGGAAAAAAAAACGAATAAACAGAGATAGGATATAACACAACACAAGGAGGAATCGACCCTCGGACTCTGTTGCTTGCTTACTCAACCGTGTATAAAAGAGACTAGAGTGACAAAATGCCAAACATCGGGTGGATCATTGCCAGACAACCAACGACAATACGTGCCACTGGTTGTCTTAGAAATACCATTAGATTACGTGGATTTTCAACGATTGAAAAAAATATATTTTGTACTGACAAATGCAAGAAATTACTTCAAGTAATTAATCAATCTAGCATTGGTGGTACTGTTAAAACCAAAAATTTTACAATATTCACCTATCGTATTGCTGTTAAATCAAACAAATCATACAGAATGCCGTACATAGTTGACAAGTTTTATCCACAGTAAGTAGAGCATATGTGTTTTTATTTTTAACATTTAAACTACTGCACTTTTACTCGCGGAAGTGAAACGTGGATTAATTACTTTTTCCTTTCATTACCGGGAGTTTTATAGAATGGAACATATATGAAAGTCGAGGCGAAACTCGTTTCTGCAGAATTCGTTTGAATTTAATTGAGAATTTTTTTTTTTAGTGAAGAGATGAAAGAAGATTGTTGTTTTTGTCTGATTTTACCTCTTCACTCGTGAATTTTCAAAACTTCATGCTTTGGATCAGGCTTTAGACTCGAATGATGCATCTACGATATATGACGCTTTCTCTATTTTCTGATCTGAGATTGTGGGAAGCCTGTTATACTTCGTTTGCTCATACGAAGTCATAGGAAAGTTTTTTAATCAATGGTTCTGAAGTTTCTGTCCCTGAATTTGAGTTGAAAGCTCTTGAGATTCGATTCTGCTAATGATTGCCTTTTTTTTCTCAGGGTCACGAAGCTGATGGCAACTCAGGCTGCAAAAAGCCCGATTGCCGATGCCAACGACCACATTTGCGGAGTTCCAGTATTCAACAGGATCACAGAGCCATTAGCTCCCAAAGTAAGAGCTTACCTCGAGGAATGCGTGAAACTCTGCAAACCAGACGAGGTACACATCTGCGATGGAAGTGAATCTGAAAATGAGGCACTACTGAAGATGCTGCAGAAGAAAGGAAGCATTGAGCCCCTCTCGAAATACGAAAATTGGTAAATTGACGAGATATTTCTATCTACTTTGATTCAAATTGAAACACTCCAGAGAATTCTACGTACAACGAAATGGCTTTTCCTCTGAATTCTCAGTGGTCCAGATTTCGTCCCCAAATTAGTGCAGGTCTCCCCTCAATTTCAAAGCTTTAAAATATTCATGAACTTGTCCTTGACTTCAAACTGTCGTTTATAATACCAATCTCCTTTTATCAAAAATATTCTGCATCGAGAATTCCATGAATTTATTAAAGCTCTTCGATTGTTCTCCATTTGCATAAAATCATTGAAAAATTTATGAATCAGTGAAATATTTAGGACTTCAACATTCTCGAATATTAACAGGAAATAATCAATTTTCTCATAAATCCACAATATTAATTATTCAATCAATATTTTTAGCTGGTTAGCAAGAACAAATCCAGCTGATGTAGCACGTGTAGAGAGCCGCACTTTCATCAGCACTGAGTCCAAAAGCGATACAATTCCAACGCCTAGAGAAGGAATAAAAGGTACTCTGGGTAACTGGATCAGTCCCAAAGACATGGACCAAGCTATTCTCGAGCGTTTTCCAGGCTGCATGAAAGGTAATTATTACCAATCATTGAGTCACCTAATTCACATTATCCAAATTTAATGTATTCACTTTGTTCTATTCCAAAGGCCGTACAATGTACGTAATCCCATTCTGTATGGGTCCACTTGGTTCACCATTGTCTAAGATTGGAATTGAAATAACTGATTCAGCCTACGTTGTTTGTTCAATGAAAATAATGACACGTATGGGATCACGTGTGCTTGAGGTACTTGGCAAGGAGGACTTTGTCAAGTGTTTGCACTCAGTTGGTACGCCAAGTAATGATTCGAGTGTTAAGATTAAACCCTCATGGCCATGTGATCCGGATAGAACGATTATTCTTCACAAACCAGCTAAGAATGAAATTGTGTCTTATGGAAGTGGTTATGGAGGTAATTCTCTGCTTGGAAAGAAGTGTTTTGCTCTTAGAATTGGATCGACAATTGCTAAGAAAGAAGGATGGCTCGCTGAACACATGCTGGTAAGTTTGCTTGAATATTTAATTTTAAAAAATGATAATAACGGTCAATTTTCATGAAAAATCCATTTTTTTTTTGCAGATTTTGGGCATTACCAATCCAAAAGGAAAGAAACGTTACATAGCAGCCGCATTTCCCAGTGCCTGCGGCAAAACAAATTTGGCAATGATGCAGCCAACACTACCTGGCTACAAAATCGAGTGTGTAGGTGACGACATTGCATGGATGCGATTTGATAAAAAAGGCAGACTACGTGCAATTAATCCAGAAAATGGATTTTTCGGTGTTGCACCCGGTACAGCATCAGCAACAAATCCCAATGCGATGAAAACTATTTTCAAGAATACAGTGTTCACAAATGTGGCACGTACAAGTGACGGTGGTGTCTTTTGGGAAGGCATGGAGAAGGAATTACCTAATGACGTTGAAATAACAGATTGGCATGGAAATCCCTGGTCACGTGATTCTAAGACACCTGCTGCTCATCCAAACTCAAGATTCTGTACTCCAGCTAATCAGTGTCCAATAATTGATGCTGCCTGGGAAGATCCAGAGGGTGTACCAATTGATGCTATTCTCTTTGGTGGACGTAGACCCAAGGGTGTTCCACTTGTATATCAAGCAAGAAATTGGCAGCATGGTGTATTTATTGGTACTACTATGAGATCAGAGGCTACTGCTGCTGCTGAACACAAGGTACAAGGCAATTTCAATTAATTTTTTTATTGATTTTATTACTTTACGAGTTTTTATGATCAATTATTATAATTTCGGAGGATTTATCAAGAGATTATTTTTGCTGATATTAAAATTCCTTAAAAAAAAAAAAGATATTCGGAAATTTGTTGATAAATCCTATTGATTCAATAGTATCATGGTCTTGGAAACAAAGGGGCATAAGTGCTATACTCATGCATAGCACTTATATTACTTTGTTTCTAAAGCTACGATATATACAAAAAAAGCTGCATTAAGAAAAAAAATGAATGTTTGTTTATTTATTCTTTTCCAGGCCAAAGTCATTATGAATGATCCGTTCGCAATGAGACCCTTCTTTGGTTACAACTTTGGTCACTACGTGAACCACTGGTTGAGTATGGCCCACATTCGTGATGCCAAACTTCCTGCAATCTTTCACGTAAACTGGTTCAGAAAAGGAACAGACAATAAATTTTTGTGGCCAGGTTTCGGTGAGAACTCACGTGTTCTCGATTGGATACTACGTAGAGTCGAGGGAGAGGACATTGCCATGGAGACACCAATTGGTTTAATACCAAAAGATGGAACGTTGAATCTCACTGGTCTCAAGGACAATGTAGATATTAAGGAATTGTTTAGTTTACCAAAAGATTTTTGGAAACAGGAAGCCGAAGAGCTTAAAGATTATCTTGATGGACAAGTTGGCAGAGATCTTCCAAAAGCTATTATCGAAGAATTGAATAACCTTGAAAAAAATGTCTCGAAACTCGACTGAATGATTTTTATCATCAATGTTAATTGAGATAAGATAAGTCATTTTAAAACATTCCATTCTGAATATTTATAATGAAACGAGTGTTTCATTTATGTTTGTAAATAGTATTATTGAGGATAAAACGAAAAAGTAAAAAAATCTAATCACAGGGAATATTCTTCACAAATTTGAACAACGATTTGCTAAAAAAAAAAAAAAAAAAATGAAGCACAGTGAAAATATTAACACATTACCATTGTGAACACGTGATATTGAACTCCATTACTTAATCCTTATATTTATTGGAATTTTTTCCAATTGAGAAATTTTCCACTCTATTTTCTTATTGTAAGTGTTGTATTTATACCGAATAAAACGATGAAAATTGTAATGTTAAATTGGTAATTTTACTACCTCTATCATTTTTATGATTTTCGAAAAAATTGATAGAACTCATAATTTACCCAGGATAATTTCTGTTTTCAACAGTCGTTCAATGATCATTTTGAAACCAATTTTACCGCCACTAGTTATTTTACCGACAGAGAATTTCCTCAATTCCTTCTGTCGTTACAGTACCATGCACGTCATTTATCACCACAAAATCGCCCCAAGGTGGCGTTGGCGAGCACATATTCAAAATCGAAATAGAACTGTTTCAAAATTTTCGATTTACCAAAAAAATAATTGGAAAAATTTCAAATAATTTCTTTCGCAGAAGCTATCTTTTAAGAATTTCGAATAAATTGAGAATAATTCCGAATTATTCTAAATTCATCGAAAAATGACAGAAACAGGTAGATACTCAATCCAAAAAGATGCGGGCGATAATTACGATCAACGGTTACATTAGACAGATTGCGAATACTCAACAGACACGTGTTCTGTGTATCCAAAAGTTAAAAATAAAGGTAAAAGAAAAAAAAAAGCGATGCGGGGATAGGCAATGTACGTTTACCTGCAGTTCACCGTTCACAGCTGCACCGGGAAGTACTTAAACATTCACATCGAGAAGTCAAGATGGTGGAAGTGGGGAATACACACACTTACACACATACACATATATTTAACAAACATAGGGATCACACAGAAGTGTTCTCCACTACGTTTTTAAACGAAGATCGGTATTTACGATTCAAGAGAAATCCTTCTCTTCGGTTACTGTCAATCCGTTATAATTTCTCCGCTAATAGAATCCAAGATTTTGCGTTCATGTGATCGTGCAATGCATCCACAACAAAAAAATCATACAAACTCGCTGCATTCCGTGTCATAATTATCTGTAAATGCAGGAAAATAAAATGAAATTGGAAAATCTTTTTTCTTGCCTCTTCAATGAATAAATAATTCATTAAAATGAAAAAAGAAAAAAAAAACGGTAAATTACATCACCAATGGGAGAATGTTCCTCGGGAATTTTCCAATCGATTGTATAAAATGCGAATGTTAATGAGAAAATAGAAAAGAATTGAAAAAACATCAATTGACGCAAATGAAAAACATTTAGACTCTCCTCGCGTGGATCTTTCATCGTGGTCAGTGGTGCAATAGGCAATTCCACGAAAGACAGACACCATAATGGCGGCACTAGCACTTTTTAGATCATCATGTGCGAATACACGGACAAAAAGCTGAGCATAGAATATGAACAGAGCATTATGCAATATGATTTGGCCTTTGACATACAATATGCTCTAATTATGCATATTTTATGCACTTGACTTTTGCATAAAATATGTACTAATAAGGGTAAATTATGTACTAATATGTTTACCTTGAACATATTTTATATTATTTCGTATTTCATGCATTTACGGAAAACATAAAATATGCGCATTATCACCATGTTCTATGTGCTAAAAATTTAACATGAAATATGCTCAATTAGCACATGTTTTATGTATTAATCGTGCATGTTTTATACAAAGAACAGTAGTACATATTTTATGCACTACATAGCGCATATAATATGTACTACTGTTTTTTGTATATAACATGCACTATTAGTGGATAAAATATGTACTAATTGAGCATACTTTTTGTGAATGCATGGAATCCGGAATAATAAATAACAAAATATGTTCAAGTCAAACATATTCCTACATATTTTACCCCTATTAGTACATATTTCATGTACAATAGTACATATTTTATGCAAAAGTCGAGTACATGAAACATGCATAATTAGAGCATATTGTATGTCAAAGGTCAAATTATATTGTATGAAAAGCGCAGTTCATATTCTATGATCAGCTTTTTCTGTGTGTACATGCGTGGGAGCATATGTAACGCGCTTTTTATGAAAAAGAGACAAAAAAAAGTAAAGAAAAATTTCATAAAGAATCCCCCATCCAACGTACAAATCCATCCGTGATAATAGTATGTCACTCGGTATGAAGACAGTTGCGGAAGCGCATGTTCCTCTGTATGAAATTACGTTTGTCCAGAAAGAGGAAACTAACGGAATACAAAATATATTATTTTTTTTTTTTTTCATTTTTTTCTCCTTCAGTTAATGCCAATCGAACGCCATTATGAAGGCTCTCTCTTTCGAATAACCAGAGATTGGCCACTGGGAGTCAAAGAGAAATAAGAAACTTAGAAGGGGGAAAACGAAGCAAAATGGACATCAGAGTCGATATGATTAACAATTTTTTTTTCAGAGCGAAAGACTCTGAAAAAAATTTCGAAAAAATTCACACACCAAGTAGACGTGTTGCAGCATCTTCTCAAATTTTTTCAGATTTTTATGCGAACTTCGTTCCTCCAAAAATAATTTGTAAATCATGCCGATTTGTGGGTCCATTTTGCCCCGTTTTCCTCCAATAGGTGAAAACGTCGATCGGGTGTGTGTACCCCAGGTTACGATTGCTCGTTGAATCGTCGACATTACGAAATCGTTTCTCCCTGGTTGAAAGAAAGAGGAATCGCGTGGGTGCTTACACGAATTTTAAACGAAATGAAAGGACTTTCAGATACACAATAGACATAATATCTCGATAAATTCTCATTTTAAATTTGAGAATCTTCAATTTTTCAAGAGAATTGAATTTTTTTTTTTTTTTCGTCAATTTTTTTCTTTTTGTGTCCATTTAATTCATCTCTCGTATCATCATAACGTCTATCTCCATAATTGGAAGGTGTTTGTCCGTGATGGAGTCCGGCAAATTTATGGCATTGTGTTCTCTTCCTCTCTCAATGTCTCCATATGAAGACGATAAGGCCAGACTCATTGTTTTTCTCATTGGCATATTCACTATTATCAGCTAAATCCGCCATGACCATATACGTTAATGATACATCCCTCATCACCTTATTGGATATTTTGTTTGCTTGATTGTGTTATATTCGTCGCTTTGCCACCGGAATCATCTTTCTCACTGTCCAAGTTTGGCGGCGCCCACCAACAGTCGACGATGCCAGTTGCATTCTTAAAATCATCGAACATAGGACCAATGCACTTTATTTTTATTTTATTTTTTTCATTCAATCTTTAAAATTCAGTGTGCACTGGAGAAAGAAAAGAATAAAATGGAGAAAAAAAAAAGACGAAGGAACTTTCTTCTTTTGGATAAAGTTTTTCGTGGCTTTATCAAATTTATTTCTCAATTTTACCAATGAATTCTCCTTTCTTCCTTCTTTTTTTTTTCTTTTCACTGGAGAAATGAAAGAAATTGCGACGAGGTGGCACGTCTTGGTGATTTATTCATTGATTAAATTCTCTCCTCAGTTATCGATATTTTTTCTTTCAATTTCTTCACTTTGATTAATTCTCATGATAAAATTGGTAAACGTGAAAGAAATTTCTAACAAAAAAAAAAGGAGAACCCAACATTGATTATCATTATTGTTCCTTTCATTTCATATCAAAAAAATGGCTCGAGTGATATTCGAGTGTCACAATTTCATTGGATGGGATATTTTGAAGGCAACAACCTTACTTCCAAATTTCTTTTTTTTTTCTTTCCTTTTCCACTACAATCAACGAGATTGATACATTGAATACAATAATTTGACCCAAAAAAGAAAGAATAAAATAAATTTGAAAACGATCTTTGGCATAAATTCAAGTTGACATAGATAGCAGAGGTGATGAAAAAAAAAAAGAAAGAATCGTTCATTGAAATAGTAAAAAAAAAAAAAAACATTTGAAATAAACAAGAAAAATGAAAGAACCAGGTATTTTTACAGGTTGGCCAGACCCAATATAAGCCGATAACCTGCACACACACACACATATCTGTCATATGAATAGAGTTGCGTTTGAATCAATTGGTTACAACGACGACAAAACTACGTGGAACGTGTTCGGTGATGTGTGGGGGGGGGGGGGGGGGGGGCTATGAACAATCCCAAGAAGAGAAGATGTTACGTGCCCGCACGTTGTCCCGTGATACGAATGTTTGATCAGACAGTTTGGCGTTTCTCTCCTCCCATTGCATGTTACTTCTTCTTATTCTTCTTTTCATCAAATGTATTGTACAATGGATTTGAAGAGAAAGAGAGAGAGAGAGAGAAAGAGAATGAGAGAAATCCAGTTGGAAGAGAAAAGAGGTGTTTCTTCATATTGTGTCCACTACCAATTGAATTCGATTATATTTTCCATTGGGTACAAAGTCCATGCGGAAGAGAGAGAGAGAGAGAGAGAGAGGACTCTGAATCCACCTTCTCAATCCTTCTTCTTCTTCAATTGTTCGCAAGACACGTACGTGTCCCCATACACGTACAAAGAATGGAGACAACTGAGAGTCTTTTTAGCTTATGGCGAAATTCATTATACTGTGTTCATCTTTGATGTTTCTATTGATCTCCAATTAATTCAGTTGTAAAAGAGCAGAAATTTCAATGAAAATCAGAAAGAAAAGGAGAAGGAGGAGTATCCAATCAAAATTTGACTTTTAATTGGACCGCAATAGTATCGATAAATTACGTAATAATTAATGTGTTTTTGAAATATTTCATGTATTTTACCGAAAATTTACATTATCAACAAAAGAAGAACATTGTCATTGATGAATTGATAGTCAGCCGTTGTTATTCAGGTGAAATTAAAGCGTGTTACGAGGCCACCTGTGGAACCCATCACCATAACTGTCCTCTGGGATACACCAATATAAACCCACCTGCTACATTTATTCCTGTCTCTCTTTTCTTCTTCTTTAAAAAAAAAAAAAAAAAAAAAAAAAAAACATAATAATGTTGAATTCACGAGGTTTCGTGGTTAATCCAACACACAAGAGAATGTGAAAGAGGAGAAGGATACGGTTTTTTTTTCTCTGGTCCTTCAATGAATCCGTGGTTATCCGGATGTGAAATCTGTTCAAGAAGAGGAAGCTCTTGGTCCAAAGGCAAAAATTTTTTCGCAGCCCCAAATTCGATCGACTGCGCATCCGCTTTTTCATCGTAACAAAATCACACACACACACATATGTATATATATAAACACACAGAGACACATGGGCATGAAAGTTAATAACCACCCGCGCTTATATGCATTCTATATGATATATAGTCCACATCCTGTAGCTCCGTTATATAAAAAATGCACGACATGTACCGTATATAACTGTATGACAGTACGAGAGGAATCAAAAAATCGATATAGTGAAAATTTCGATGGTAATTCATTAATTATGCACATTGAGAATTTATAATTGTGTGTCGTTTTAGGTGATATTAATGAGGGCTTTTGGAAAGTACTATATTTTCATTGTTAAAAACTGGGGCAAACAAGCGTTTTTTGGTCTTTTGGACTACCCTCTCAGTGCATTAGAATACAAACCTCGTATTTATCTGGTATAATCACGTTTTAATTGATGAAATCAATGAATAATTCCTCCATCACACGGTAATTTGAGCATGAATAGGGAATTTAATTTGTTTCAACCCCTAAAGAGAAGAAATTGAAGTGAAAAATTCAATTGTGAAAGCAATAAGCTTTTTTACTTTTTTAAATTTTTTCTATATCGAGTTTACACGCTCCGAATAATATTAGACTAGTGAAGTGCTTAATCCTCGCTCTCAATATGTGTTAACCCCCATGAAAAAAAAAAAATATGCGAAAATATATTTTCACTGTATGTGAGCCATAAGAAATACATGTGACATATAAAAGTTTTCTATGTGACCTATAAAATTGCATTTATTTTAAATGTTTCTCTACATATATATAAGCGGCCAATAACATCCTTTTTTAATATTAAATGAATAGATACTACATATATAATAATTATAAGCACATACATACCCCTTACACTCGTTAAATTTTATGAATATATTTTGACATATATTTTTTTCCATGCGGGAAAGGTTTCAACTCAAAGTCCATGGGCTGTTGTCATGGCATTAGTCTCAGAAATGAACCATGTAAATTTTTCGGAAGTAGTGTGCATATATCGTCACTTTAGACATAAAGGGGCGTAAGTGCTATGCTTATACACAAGACTTATGCCCCTTTAACTCTAAAGCGACGATTTATAAATACACTGAGAGAAAAATAGTGGTAAAATTGATGAAATAGGATAAAAGTACCAGTTTTGGACATCTTTGGACGTTTCCTAACCAATCCAGATTCAAATGAATAAAAAATAACTCTTCAATCCGAAAAATATTTTTTTAGAATTTTGAAACATTCATAATTATACAAATCTAAATTTTGGTGTTATTGTGATGATAAAATGATTCATATTTGAATTTGTATATAAAGTGGACAGAAAAGGTACACTAGTCATAAATGATACTTCTATCCTATTGATACCATTGATTCTTAGCAAAAAAATTTTGTGAAACAACTGAAAAAGCTGTTGAATCTACTGAATTTGGTTAATTCAACAGCTTTTTGATGATTATTTGATGAAAATATTTGCTAAGGACCAATAGCATCAATATTTGATAGGCTACACCCCTATTATTATTTTTTTTCAATTTTTTAAACGCGTCAATAAAACTTTTTGAAATTGAAATGAATTTCTCCAACAAAGACCTCCCAAAAATTTGCAATAAAAATCCAGAATCAGCTCGAAATAAGGCAGCTGGACCGTGACTGGTTTATTTTTTTCATTATTCTCATACCTTTCATGCACACACATGTAGAGGCGCGTGCCAACCTCAAGGATTCTCTCTGTGGCCAGCTGTCGACCATCCAAAACGAGATCTCTTTTTCCTCCTCCTCCTCCTCACCACCTCTTCTGCCATCCTCTCGCCTCGTTTTTTTCTTCTCATCAGCGTGGCAAAAAGAAGGTCAATCGAGTCAACTGAAAGAAGAAATGTGTCCATCTGAAAAAAAATTTGACACTATCATCTATCTATCCCGGAGGTAAAAAAAATCAATATTAGGAAGTCAATAAGCGTCGTAGTTAGTCATCCGTCTCGGATGTGTGTCCGATATCCCGTCAGTGTGGATGTGGTTTGTGGCTTATATCGTACACACATCGAACATGTATCACTTCGTTATATCGGATATTTCTGTATGACGATTCTTCTTCGTCCAGTCTTGTGTTTCGAGCGCTATGGCAATACATAATTCTCTTCTTTTTATTTTTCTTCCTTTTTTTTCATTCTCATGTATGTGTTTGTTACAATATAGAGAGAAGGCACACTTGGAGTCTTGATTCACCCGGTGAATCGATCGGCAGTCGGCTCAGGTGCACGCTGAATTCTTATGCTAATGCGAGAAAGGAACCGAGAAAACAATACACAATCCAAAGCCTCTTCTCCTCTTTCTTTTCTCTTTTTTTTTTCTTCTTCTTTTAGCTTCTTTTTCTTCTCATTTTGGACTCCTTTTATCCATCTTCTTTATTTCGAGAAAAAAATAACATATCGTATTCTTCATTCCTGTACTTTCTGCTCTGTGTATTAAATACTTGCTACACGTTGATGCTGAAGATGGATTCTGGCTCCGTGATGTGGCATCGAAATGATGCTAAAGCTTTTCTCCGATTCTGCAGAGAGGGCGCAGGGTCAATGTTACCCTTGGACATTAGTAATTATCCTCGCAATAGCTCAATTAGTGGAGTATAAGACTAAGAGCCTATTCTCAATACATAGGAAACTGGTTTTAAATGAGACAATTCGTGCATCCAATTCGTTAACGAATTTACGATTCCCTCACGAAATGGAAGTTCTCATACGATGAGCTCAAATAACCTATTTTTTGATTCCTGAAAGTGTAAGTATTCATAGTGTCATCAAAATTTTTGGGATTCAAAAATGAATCAAGTTTTTTCACCCAGTGAATCTCAAATTTATGGAAAATGTGTAGCTGCTCGGTAAAGAGGATCATCGACCATGTCTCATAAAGAAGTGACATCCATAACCAAATCGGAAAGTCATTTCGTCAACGAAACTCATTCGTGTGCAAATATCTTCCACGAATGAAACAATCATGAACAAAGATACAACATTCGTTGACGAATCCTGTTCCCATGCATCCGGAACAAACCAGCTGGTAATTTGAAGGATGTGAGTTCAAATCTTGCTTGCGTATTCCCTATTTCCTCCTAAATTCGATTCTTCAACAATTTCTCAGTTGTAAGTTTCGTGATTGTCAAATGAAATGATCATAAAATGAATTATTTGAGGCTTTTCGAGAGTCCTTCTGCAATAATCCTTTCGTCCAGACGTTTCCCATGTACCCAAATGAGGTCAGAATGTGGCGACATAATAGAGAATACGGATTTTTACATTCTCATTGAAGAACATCCCCATTCATCTGAACAATTAAACTTCATAATTGTTATGATTTTCAAGTAAATTGAGGAGACAAGAGGCTTGGATTGTGTTCCAGTGAAGGATAAAGGATGAAGGTCTCAAAAGAAGTCCCTCATGTGTTGCGTTGAAGGGCACTCTGTGTCTTTCCCTTGCAAGAATCATCAAATGATTGGCTTAGAAACAAAGGGGCGTAAGTGCTATGCTCATACATAGCACTTACGCCTCTTTGTTTTTAAGGTGGCGAAATGAATGGAATGATGAAAAAATTCATTACGGCTTCGGTTTTTTTTTGGAGGGGCGGGGGGAGGGAAAATAAGAGGAGACGATATATTCATCCATGACGCCTCAGAGTGACCGGAAGTTCACCGATACCGTAATGTTCGGTTCTTCCCGTACCTAAAGTACCATTGGCCGGAAGCAACCATGTTATGTGCTACAACGTCGTCGTGTGTTTCAGTTAAAACTGAAGAGAAAAAAGAAGAAGAAGCAGGAGAAGAAGAAGGGAACGATGCTTAAACTTCTTTCCCACCCGATGTAACGATAATTATATTTAACACAAAAGAGCAGTACCAAGAGAATGATAAAAATGAATCTTTATTATTCTTTTAGCGTAAGTTTATTGCTCATTTTCAAAGATTAAAGGTAATTTTATCTACAAAGAGAAAAAGAAAAAAAAAAAAAGAAAACGCAGAATAATTTCCGCAAAACTATTCTTGGATGAATGAATTCAACTATATACTCTTTAGAATAATGTAGGAAACTATTTTCTCCAGTAATCGGACCAAATCGACGATATTCAGAGGGAAAGGATCAAAATAAAAATAAAAAGCGAGAGGTTAGATATTCATACATACGTAACGGTCGTTCTGCCTGGCCAAGACAGATGAGTGTAGCATTTCCCATATATATATATACTGTCATCGTAACTCGTAACTATCCGCTAAATGAAACTATCGATCCAGTGGCTGTCACAGAGACTGCGCATCCTTTCTCACGCATTTGAAATTTTGAAAAAAAAGAAAAAAATCTCTCTTATTCTCTGGTTCAAATTTGGAATAAAAGAGGAAAAAAGAAATCAAGGACGCCTCTTTTTTATTTCACGATGAAAATGTCTTTTGTACATTATCTTGGGAGTTGTGTATGTGTGTGTTAATGCATGAAAATAGGAGTTAGTATTGTTGGGATTTTTTAAAAAAGAATTTCGTGGTCAAATGAGAACCATTGTCGCAGTTGATGGCTACCGCGCACATCCAGGAGAACGGAGGTACCAGAGACTCAAGCGAAACGTATGAGCGAACAGAGGCTAACGTGGGCGTAGCCTCCTCCACTGCCCTGGCACACACGAAATTACATATTTCCAAGTAATTTTTTTCTCGATCTCTTTTTTTTTCCTTTGAAGGGGGGGAAGAAAACGATGAAATTGCGTATTATATCTTCTATGGTATTCATCAGCAACGATCAGCAGCGTAGTGGAGCGTGGGCTGGAAAAATTGGCGTATTGATAGTGCATTTCACTCGAAGAAATGCAGTACAAGATGAATTTAACAATTTTTCAGTTGGATTTAAATTGCGGTGCAATCGAATCAGTAGAGAAAAGGTCAAACAATATAAGACTCTTTTTTTCTCATCAAGTTTTTTGGAAATACCTCAGAAAATAATCGAGAAAGAGCAATTTAGCCCTAAAACGCTTTTGTAACTCTTGAAATTCTCTGCAAAAACAGATGAGTAACATCACCTTGTCTCGCTTAGTTTCCGAGATATTTCCTTCGAGCTGACCTCAAAGAGAACTCGATTTATCCTGTTTCACCTCGTCACTACTGATTCCCATTCTGACAACTTGCAAGTATTGAAAAATCTGGTCTTCTCACTCAATCATTAATTATCAGTATATCTTGCTGCTACGTTCGTAAATTGGTGTATGTCCGGTAATTGGGTCCATCATGCCACTGTAGTGACTTTTAAGTGTAATTTACGAAAAGTCCTATCTGAATTAATACCTCTGAAAATAAATAAAATGAAAGAAGATAATAGTAAAAGCAAGATAGAAGATGAGATGCCAGAGAGGTAAATGCTAATTCCAAGCTGGGACTCAGGAGTTACCGGAGAGGTTTCCCAGCTTTTACGGTTTCCCTTCGTAGCCGGCCAAGCCGAACGTCCGCTTCTCAGAGAAGTTAGCTTTGTGTCCATCAGAAGAGAAAAAACAGGGGGATGTCACGAAGAGGGGAAACGATTTCATGACCTTGTGAAATAATCTCTCTCTCTCTCTCTCTAAAAAAAAAGACAAAATTACGTTTCTTTACAAAAAAACGAGAAAAAGTCAAGTTTTCCCCTATTTTTCACTCACAAAATGAAAAAGCTCTCGAGCGCTCAGAGTAATCAGCATAAATTGTTGACTTAAGATGGCGTCCATGTTACTTAAAATCTTCTATTAACATTGTATCATGCAAAATCTGATAATTATGTCAATTTCGGTCGAACTTGTCTGTAACAACCACGAGACTCTTTTCAGGGTCGAGTTTGTTATGCAAAGCTCAGCCATGAGAGTAGGAAGGCATGAAAGTAGGGGGGGGGGGAGAACGCTCACACAGAGGATGCACAGTCCGACGATCTCTTCATCCGATTAACTCCCACCTCATTGTTTTTTTTTTATATATTTCTCTTTTTCTTCACCTCTTTTTCCCTGTTTATTTGTATGTACCCATGTGTGCTTCATCCGACAGCTCTTGTTCTTCTTCACTCTCAGTCGTGTCCTTCGGGCTTCCCCACGCTCGTACTTTACCACCCCACTTCAGTAATTGAGCTTTCCCGTGATTCCTTATACATTCGAGATCAAGATGCAGACACTCAGCAGTTGTGAATTTCTTATTTTTTTATAATTACGCATTTTAAGGTGGTTTCTCAGTAGCAGATCGAAATTATCTACTTTATTTTTTTTTTTTGTCAAAATTTTCATAATTATTGTAATTACCTGGATTTCAGAGCATTTTTTCGATTTTCACGGGATGTTCAAGATATTAAATTGTTATGGAATATTATAATAAATTATTAATATTGCTCTACAGTTCGACTCACGTTGTCCCAATTTCTAGGACTGCGATTGGAGGATTCTCGGAGATCTTGAACAACCAGTATGGCCACCATGATTTATTCGTGTAATTGACTGGATTAATCTTTGCCATTTGTTCGGTAAAAGGTTTTTTTTCATGATTCGAAAAAATAAAAAACATTGTAATTAATCAAAATAAAGGAAACCAGGGGGAAAAGAACCTCTGTGGCAAAGTAATTCAAGATTTTTTTTTCAAAATGAAGGATTTTGTGGGAAAATTTGAAAAAATTCGAGAAAATGCCTCAACGTGTCTCTCTATTGGTGGTGAATTTTTGAAAAAATTTTAAACAAGCCGCCACTTAAAAAAAAAAATAATCTTACGTTCTAGGTCCATTTTGCCACAGTCTCGAGGAATGAAAATTAAATCTCGCTCATGGATTTTATTGTTAATTTTATTTTTTTTAAAATCATTTTTGCCTGAAAATATTCGGAAAAACGGGGCAAAATCGATCTCAAAAAAATCTCCATATTCTTCTATCATAAGTGACAAAATTTGAAGAGAAAAAAAATTATCAATGAACTCTTCGAACCTTCTCAAATAATTCTGTTGCCCTAAAAATTGCGGGAATTTTGAATTTTCAACCCTCGAATGTTCGCCCAACGACTGAGTGCACCCCCAGCTTCAACGGCTCTCTGCGCAAATCGATTAAACATCGATTAAAACGTGAAATTTCATGATTTCCAACATCGAGAATGTTTGGTGCGTGGCAGGTGGTACGGAGACTCTATCTTCACGCACAACGCAGGTGATATAGAAAGAGAGGGAGGAGAAAAGAGAGGGAGGGAGAGTACTGAAGCTCCGAAGGGTTGAGGTGTGTATGTGCGTGCAGAGGGGACAGACCGACAGAGATAAAGAGCACTTCCGGACGAAAGCCCTGGGGGGAAAAGAAATAAAATAAAAAAAATAAGGACACGAGGAGAGGGAAATAAGAGGTGAGAGAGGCAAAAGGTTCATGTATCTATTCGCTGCGAAACACGGCCAGAGCGAATACGAGGGGCCCCATGAGTGTTAGTAGCCTGCGGGAGGGTCACACCCCGAGTGCCCACGCTTCCTCTTATCCATATATTCCCTCTCCTCTCTCTCTACCTTCTGTCTCTTCGGCATCCCGCGTGCCTCATTTCCCCTCCACTCTCGTCAAAAAAACCTTCTCCCTATCTCTTTCTCTTTATGTGTTTATGTTATTTTTTTTTCTCGTTTTTTTTTTGTTTTTTTTTTCGTTCTTTTTCTACCGGTTTCCCTCTTTATTTTCTCATTCTCATACACGAACTCGTTGAAAGCCCTCCCCGAATTTATCAGAGTCGTAAAAAATTTAGTTGCTTCATTATTTTCAGGGTTATTTTTTTTTTTCTTCGGTTGAATAATAATAATAATGAGTCATGGGAAACTATGTTATGGTAATAAATAGACTTGAATCACCTGAATTCGATTTATCCAAATGATTTTGGAGTTAGTTGCTCATAAATATGCAGTTTCATTTGAGAAAATAAATGGGAGAAAATCTCTTTCTAGAATTGGAGAAATAATAAATTTTGTCTCATAAAATTCATTTTCATGCATCTTTCTCAGCTCATTCCGGACGTAATTCGCCTTTAATCGAAGGAGGATGTGGAGTCGGTTAAACCGAAGTCAGTCAGTCAGTTTCATTCGGGACGTCAGCTGCCCGGATGTCTCCCCCATCTGTGTGTGGACTCGTGTTGCAGAAGGGAATATACACAGAGAGTGTGAGGCACCCATGTGAGACACCTTCTCCTCTACTACTACTCTCTCTCTGGTCTTTCGTCTGCTCGCTCAGGTGGACCCACACACGCGTTCACCTATCCGCATCCACTTTTGTGTCCCGAGGTGAACACGAAAATAAAAAAAAAAAAAAAAAGATATGTAAGTGTACATCTGCATTTATTACTGTGCACATGTGCAAGCTTCTACATGTCAATTTTGTCACAATTTCTTTGTAGACTGTTCAAAAAATTTTCACCTCAATTTTCCATGCAAAATACTGGAAATTTTTAACAAGCCACATTTCTACTGAAATTTTAGATAATTACGTCATTGAAAAATGAACACATCATCGATTTTCTGAAATAATTTCACGCCTGGATATTAATGAAATTTGTAAATTTCAGTTTGATTGTTTCTTGAAAACTCAGTAAAAATAGGAAAAATTCAAAAAAAAAATTGAAAAGTCGAATTTTTTTTTTTTAATGTATGCACTTCAACTTTTCAGGTTCATTCTGCTAAATTTGTACATTCCTACGTATTCTGAATACTCATGTTCAGTGGAAAATCCAAGCTTCAGAATTTTTATCTCAATTCTACATAAGACTCACAGATTTTATAAACATCTTCCCATTAAAAAAAAAAAAATTCAACATCACGTTTATGAAAATTCCATCAAATTGTCTATGAAATTTCCATTCTCTTTCTGACCTTATACTCAACAAACTTATTTTCTCTCTGTCTGTTCAAATTCGTCCTTTTCTACTGATTTAGGGGCTTGCTAAAAAGTGATCGAGTACACTGATAAAAAATAAGTGATCGAAACAGTCGAATATTGAGGCAAATGGTCCTTAACAAATATTTTTTTGAAATGATTATAAAAATTGTTGAATTTATTAAATTTAGTCAATTCAAAAAGATGAATTGACCAAAGTAAGTAATTTCAAGAGCTCTTTTTAATTATTAAAAAAAAAAAACATTTGCTGAAGACCATTTGCCTTAATATTTGATTGTTTTTACCACTATTTTTCTTTCTAAATGCTGACTGAGATGAATTTTGTAGGAAAATCAGCGAATTGATGACCTTCAAGATTCTGTCTAGACGCTAAAACAGCATCCCTGAGAGTTAATTACTTCCTGAAAAATAATAGCCTCGACCTTGAAACTTATCATCACGTAACACAGAAATTGAAGAAATCAAAGACGCTGAGAAGAATTCCTCTTTGATAGCAAAAAAAAAAAAAAAAAAAAATCAAATTTCTCAAGAACTTAAATCCAACGAAAAAAATTTACATTGAAAAGAAGTCACATATCAATAACACAAAAGAACATTATTATTATTATTATTTCTCAGAAATGTGTGTTCTTCATCCATCTCATTAAGGAAAATAAATTCAATAATCTTTCACATTCTTCCTGGATTGTGTTCTTATCGTTCAGCATTTATCTGTCGTATTAAAAACGGATCATATAATCCCGTGGCCAGATCACCTCCAAGAAAACACGGAAGAAGATCGCTTCACATTGTTTACACATTTGTTATCAACTTTATAAAATAAGTCATGCTTTTGCATCATTTCTTTCTTATTTTTATTTTTTTTTTCTCATTTCAGCATTTTATTTATCTCGTTTCTCGGTAAATCGTGCTGGTGCTAATCGCCATTTGCCACGAAGATAAAACGAGAAGTTGGAGGATACAGGGAAATAAATGGGAGAAAAATGATGAAAATACGGCGAAAAGATAAATTTTCGTGGTTTTTTGTGTATTTTTTTTTTTTTCAAAAAAAATTTTCTTGGCCATTGACTAAAATGATCAGTTCATATAGTAATGGAAAATACAGAAATTTAATTTTTAAAAATACTTTTTTCGCCAAAGAAGAGTGCTTGATGAAATTTTTGAAGATTTTTGAAAGGAGATTGTTTCCAGGAGATTATTCTAGGGGAGTAAGACACTTAGAACCGAAAAAACTGCAAAAAGATGAATTTTCATGCTTTTTTTGGGTTTTTTTTCTCAAAAAATCTTTTTGATGGTTGGAGGATGGTGAACACCATGATTTCCGACAAGGTGACGCCAGTCTGACGTCGGTGGCGTCGACGAGGTCGACACAAACACATATATATACACACATTCATCACAATATTAATGCAAAGAGAGGTGGAATAAGTTCGTGAAATAAAAAAAAAAGGATAGAAATAATGTGAAACAAAAAATGAATGAGTAAGATGGAGTATTAAAAAAGTCGAGTAGTGGGAGGCCCCTTTCCCGCTGTAACACTGGCAGAGACCAGTGGAGAGATAGGCAGAAGAGAGGCGGGAGAGGGAGGGGGGGAGGGGGAGAACCATGTCCTGTCAGCACCATTTCGAGTTCAACGATCTTGGATGCGCACAGTGGTCCCCTTCCTCGCCCCCTCCCCTCCTCCCCTCTTTCTCTGTGTTTCTTTTCTGTTAAAATTACACAGGGAGGTTAAAAGTTTCATTGCAAAGTCTTTCTTAAAATAACAATTTTTATTATTCCATTGAAAATTCAGTTGGTGAAAGCAGTATGTGTGTGTGTGTGTGTGTGTGTGTGTGTATGGAGTCATGTGGAGTCAAGTTGCTGCTAACGACACTTGGATCTTGTCCAGCCAAGAGGAACGATTGAATTTAATTCAATGGATTTCCTCGGGATAAATGAAAGATTCTTCTGAAATGTTCTTTGGGGCGTAGTCTACATTATCAACGTTTTTTTTTTCTGCCCCATGCTTCCGCAAGGGTTTCTACACTCTTCCAGGAAGCAGCTAGAGCCCCTCTTTTGGTGGCTGGACGGTGGAGAAAGAGCACCGGCACTCCGGACGACTGAGTGAGCTAATGTGAGGCGAACAAAAAAAATAAAAGAAAAAAAAAAAAGAGAAATAAAGAGGGTGGTAAGTCCGGCCTTCTCCGCCCATCTCACTCTTTCTCTCTCTTTTTCTCTCTATTTTTCTCCCTCTCACAGAGGCTTTCTCCGGCAGAGTATGAGCCAACGAGCTAGAAAGAGATACCAGCTACGAAAGCCAAGTTCCAGTGACGTTTTCCACATTTTGTATGTATATGTGTGTGGATGTGTATTTCATGCAGAGGCAAAAGCGACCGAGTCAGGTATTGACCCGTTGGACTCCCTGGGCTTTTTCGGTAACCAGGCAACCGTTTGCACCCAACACACCTATGAAACCTTGGAGATCTGACTTTAGCGTTTCTCCACCCAACCCCACCTCTACCCATCGCTTTCAACCCTGGGATCTGATCACATGATTCGTGGAATAGAAAAAAAATAAAGAGAATACAAATGGAATGGGTAAACTTTTTTTTTTTTTGAAATAGGAGAAATGTGGAGAGCTTTAGCATGACCAGTCATTATTGCATCTCAAAATGGAGAAAATGTCTATTATCTAGTGTATCTTCAGAAAACCATCCCTGATCCAATATTCAACAAACAGCATTGACCATGAATGGCATCCAATTTGAAGCCTCTCGACGTCATTTACTGTAGCAACTTCAATCTAAACGAATGGCTTCATTTGTGTATGCTTTCTTTTCATACTTCTGGGGATTTTTTGAGAAAAAAAAAAAAAAAACATAGAAGTAATGAAGACAAGAGAGGTGCATTGGTATTCGTGACAGTTTCTGGCTTCTATCAATGATGTAAGCTGGTGAAAGAGACACATACCACACACGATATATGGTTTGGGCTCATAAATATCTGATAGGAGAGAAAACCAAGCCAAGGTCTAACAGATAGGCATGAAGTTTCGAATTATTCAGGTGGCCAATTGAATTAATTGAAGTGAAAGACAAATATCGAAGTCTAAAGACTTGAAATTTTTCACTGCCTTATTTTTTTATTCATTTTGGCGAAGTAATATGATATTAAAAATCCCAAAGATGAGGCAATCATTAAATGAATTAAGTATGAAAAAAAGCCAAATCCAGATGAATCACATTAAGATTGCTTTGATCATAAAAAAAAAAAAGATAATTCCATGAACCAAGTCAAATTGGCCAATGAAGGGGTGCGGTTAACTGTGTGGCTGGGAGTTGGGTCCGGGTTGCTTGGTTACCAAAAGCACCCACACAAAATCGCTTCTTCCAACTGGTAGAGAGGGAATATATAGGTAGTGAGAGGGCCTTTGTTACAAACGAGAGGTAAAGAGAGAGAGAGACAACTGTGGGGAGGACATCATGCCAACTTCCAGTAGCACGATAGCACAAAGAACATATATATATACACAAGTATCTAAAGTGAGACAGATGGATTTTCCCTTATTCTCTATACGTATGCTGTGAGTAAATGTGTGCGCGCGCAAACGTCTGTTTTTCCCTTCTTTTTTTCATCAATTGTCAGTGTATTAGTTATTTAAATGTTAGTGTAGTATCTTCAGCCTATCCACGTGTCCAATACAGACACTGCCAGTGTGTTCTGCATGGTCCTCCTCCTCTGGCCGGAATAAAATCACCCGTCCAGCCGGATCAATACTCAGAGACCTCGTGTACCCTCTCTCTCTCTTTCTCTCCCTCTTTCCAGAGCTTCCCACCCCTCTTTCATTCCTCTCCTTCACCTGAGTGAGGCACGTTTTTATCCATCCCCCTCGACTTCACCACCACCCTCTCCCCTCTTTCTTCTGCACTTTATCTATCCTATCCTCCTGTGTGCTACAAGCAACTTGGGCTTTAGTTTCTCTGAAGAGGTGTCTTCCAAGAAATATATAACCCTGGAACCTATCCCTATGGTAAATTACAAACCAAAAAGGGGGATGCAGTGTTGAAGGGTAGAAGGCAAGACGAGACGACGCCATTGCTGTTAAAATAGGACACAAATGCATGGGGGAGGATGGCTTGGGTTCTATAGTGCTTCAGGGAGTACATCCTGACTCTCCCATTGGTCGATAATATTCTCTTTTTATTTCGTTCTAACGAATCTCTTTCTTTTCCTCTTTTATTGGATGAAAACTGTTTGTTTCTAAATTTTATTGCTATTATCCACATCTTTGATTGTTCTTCTCTTGTTCCCCCCTCAACCCCCCCCCCCCCCTCCCCCTGTCATGACCTGATACCTCTCAAACCAAGTGAAACTAAGACTAAATACTGCGGAAAACAGTGCTGCTTATTGTTCTACTCCTATGGAGTAAATACTAATTCTGCTAAAATCCATCTTTGTAGAAGATGGTAAAAGATATATATATGTATATATATACTAGACCAGTTCCCACGATGTTGCACGCGAATATTGCAAACAGTAACGGGTCCTAGGTATCACGTTTCGCCTCGACTTCTTCAATCATGAACACGCGCCTCTGCTGACTGATGGATATATATATATATATACAAATTTTCCACAATTTAATAACACTTCTTGGAATTTGAATTAAATTAAATGAATATTGTTTAATAATTTATTTATCATTTAAAATTTTACCCGGAAGACGAATGATTTTCTTTCAGTTGTGGAAAATACATTTCTCCTCATTTCTCTCTCTCTCTCTTTCTCTCGTATATTATGCATTTGTGAAAACGTCACGAATGAAGAAAGAGCAGAAGAAAAAGAGAAAACAAAATAAAACAAAAAAAAGACTCATTAGCGACATTCCACGTACGTTCGACGAGGCTGACTCATCGTTAATGCTTTTAGCTACAATGCGATACTCGAGTTTGCATGCCATTTGGCCTCTAAAGCTCACCAATATGATTTCAATCTCACGAAATAAAGAATCCAGTGAATGCAGAGCAAAAAAAAAAGAAAATTAATATCAATCAAATTAGAGCAATTGAACGATTTTTCTTCTTTTTTTTTTTTCTAACACAAAATGTATCAAGTAGAGAGTCATGAATCGGACGTTATGGCAATGAGAATAAATAAAACAAGTGACAATCGTAAAATTGTAATGCGATCTATCACCCAGGAGACGAGATACTATTGCTCAGTATAAACGTCCACGTTTGTTATGATTTTTTTAACTCTTTCTTTTTTATTTTTATTTTCTTTTTCCAAGCCATGGAGTATACTGCAGTAGGACGTATAACAGGATATACGGTGTCCAATGCACATCCTCTAGTTCAAACTTGTTCTTTACGTATTATTTTTTACTCCTTTTTATTTCATATTGCCTTTTTTCTTTTCTATTCATTATTAACTATTCAAATTAGCGTACACACAGAAAGAGAAAGAAAAAAATTATTCCACGTGAAAACATTCACTTCATTCATTCCCAATGAAAAATTCAAGAGGAAGAAAAAAATGGATGAATAAAAATTTATAAAATAAAAAAGATATTGATCTCGAAAAAAAAAAAATTTCCTATCGTATTCACACCCGAGTGTGCGTGACACCTTTCTCCTTTTTTTTTTTTTTCCCTCTGT
This sequence comes from Aleiodes alternator, assembly GCA_963921955.1. Classification (NCBI taxonomy): domain Eukaryota; kingdom Metazoa; phylum Arthropoda; class Insecta; order Hymenoptera; family Braconidae; genus Aleiodes; species Aleiodes alternator. Next base: position 5,798,683 of record OY998112.1, read on the forward strand.
CATTTTTACTTTGTCGGTGACTACTGAAATAGAGGAAGTGCTAACGAGTAAAACAGTAACACATCGTTGGATGCCCTCGAATCATCTCAAATTATCTGGAATGAAAAAGGTCAGGGCATTGTGAATGATCCCATGGGATGCAGGGTGATTCGACAAGAAATAAAAGGAAAAAAGAGAGAGAGAGAGAATAGAATGAAGTGAAGTGAATTAAATTTGGGGGAGTCAATGTGTATTTCTACACACGTATAAATACGCAGTTTACACACTGGTGTACCAAGTCTATTAGTGGGATGCTGCTGTGACATTTGGACGCGTGGCATTTCAGTACAACCGCCCCCGTTGTTAAACACGTTATACGACATAGGATTTTTTTTTACTCTATCAACCCCTCTTCAATTCCATGCAATTTCCTATCTAATGTCTAGGAGTATCTTCCACCCTTCCGGGAGAACACAATATCCCATCGGATCTCATCCCCTTGTATGCTCTTCTCACAATATCCGATGATAGATACACCCACACAAATACACACACATACACACATAATTTCTCTTGAGCAAAGAAATAATGATGGGCATTAATTGAATTACGCACATAAAAATATTAATGTTTGACGTTAAGTCAATAGATCGGTATTTGAATTGTTGAGGCTATCAAGTTCGGATCACCCAAAAAGGCAAATTGAGTGATTTTAAGGAAAAACAATCAAAAACAGAGAGAGGGAATGGTTCATATCTGATATTGTTGTAGTTTCTACCTTTTGATCACTCATTAGTAACCTGAAGAAAGAGACAAAGAATTGAAAACCCTAGCGACAGTTGTTATGGGAGAATCAACAAGCAAGAAGTCATTGGTTCTACGTGCGGATCCATTAAGAGATGGATCTCTTGCCTTCATCTCGAATAAACGGTCCCAAATATTGAAACAAGACCTTGTGTATTTTATTGTGTCGTTTTATTTCCGCTCTTGTAACAATATTATAAGGCCCTAAGGTCCAGTCTCCATACCCATTGGATGTCCCATAAAAAGTCATTCTGAATCATAATTTTCACTTTAGGCATGGAGTTCGGAACCCAAGAAGGCAAATTGAGTGATGTTAAGGGGAAAAATTGAAAACAGAGAGAGGGAATGGTCCATATACGATATAATAAGGCCCTAAGGCTGAGAAACGTCATCTACAGCGATTCAGGCCCTATATCCATCGGACGTTTCATAAAAAATCACCACAGATCATAATTTTCACTTCAGGCAGAGTTGTTTGGAATCTCAAGAATCTGCCTTGAGGCAAATTGAGTGATTTTAAGGAAAAAAATCAAAAATAGGAAGAGGGAATGCTCCATATACGATATAATAATGCCCTAAAACTAACAAACTAATGTTCGATTAGTAAATTGGGACTCATTACTCAGTATCGAATACTGAGTAGCCTTGTATCCAATAATTAATGCTAATTTATTAAGATAAATTCCAGAGAAAATTCAGTTGCAGCATTTTCCCGCCTTTTTTTAGTCTCGATTTTTTGTTTTTTTGAAGAAATATAATTGTCGAGGCGCGGCACTCTCACCTTCTGTCAGCTATGTAACTCTCTTTCTCTCTGATAATAAATATCCATTAGTGTGTATATACGCACTGTTTTGGATAGGGGATGCTAAAGAGGGGATGGTTATCACGTCACGCCAGCACAGGCAGATGACTCCGACAGGCTCAGCTGCTTTCGTGCATAGACACACTGGGTGTCTTTTTCTTTCGCTCTTTCTCTCTCTCTCTATCGACCTTTAAAAAAATGGAAATGTATAAAAAATAAATATATGTAAAAATGATGATACGTGTAATGCTTATCTGAGTTTTTCCGTGCACTCTTTTTTTGATTGTCAGTGGATAAGAATGATGAGGAGAATCAATATAAAATTACGAATGTTGAATAATAAAAGATATATTCGAGAACAATATAATCAAGTTGATGGATTTTTTTTTCAGAATTATAGCTGCACAGTTAAAAGGAAAAAATTTCCACTGGAAATGGCAACAATAGTATTTTTTATTTTTTGAATAATTCTTCCGATATTACATTGAGAGGAAAATAGTGGTAAAAATGATCACATATTGATGCCATTGGTACTTAGTTAATATTCTTTTAAAATAATTTCTAAAAAAACTGTCGAATTCACTGAATATAATCAATTCAACTAGTTGATCGCTTTAAATTAACTAAATTCAACAATTTTCTTAATTATTTCAAAAAAATATTTGCTGAAGACCAATGGCATCAATATTTGCTCATTTCTTCTCTAAGTGTGGAATTTGAAGGAAAAAAAACCCCCGAAAAACACTCATTTTGAAATTTGTAAATATTTGTCCGTCAATTTAGTATCGATCAGATTGATTTCAAAGTGTTGTCCGACAGGCAATATCTTTGAAGCCTCTTAAGCAATAGGGCTCGTGCCCCAAAGGTACGAAAGGCCCATTTGAAATGAAGTAGCAGGTGTCCAAAGAGAGAAGAGATGGCAGAGAGGAACTTGTGGCGCGTGCTACGGTGCCCACAATACACTTTACGAAAAATACATACAACGCGCTTCCACTGGAAACAGGTATTCCACACTCGCAAGATGTTGCCACGAGAGATCAAGAAAAAAGGAAGAAAAAAAAAAGGGAGGATAAAGGAAAGAGGGCTCGTGCGCGCACCTTCTGAAATACCGGTCTCTCCCTCGCAGACGTCTTCGAGATCTTCCAAATGCACCTGCTTCTTCGAGAAACGGATAGTTACGGAACATACTTTTGTGTATGGTGAATATCCTCAGTCATCGGTCCAAGGCCATCCCAATTGTGCTCCTTATGAAGAGTATATTGAGAAAGAAATAAAAATTGAGGGAAATCGGTCGATTAGTGGGTCAGGGTCATAGGATACAATACATTGATGAAATTGAGAGGATTCTTCATCGTTTTGGAGAGTTTGGAGGAGAACTTCTGAATTTTTATTGGATTTTTAGTGGAACTTGAGTGTTTGATATAATAAAAATTGGTTAAAATCAGTGGAAATATTGGAGATGGAATTTTTTCGATGATTCCATTGGAAAGCTGAAGAAATTTGAGATGGAAAACATGGGTAAGAATTTTTTTTTCGGGGTTTTTTATAAATTTCGCATTTTTTGATCAACATTTGAGGGAATACCCCTTCCAACATTGAAAATTTTCAGGTTTTCGGGAATATCTCCGGTTCTATTGGTCGTAGTGGAATAGCTGGCATACCAATGAGTGTGTGAGCTCATTTGCCTCGATTTATGTAGTGACAAATTGATTTTTATCGACTTTTGAGGAATTTATGGAAGCAAAACTGATTTTTACATATCGAACGATAAATCCTTCAAAAATCTATAGAAATCAACTTATGACCACATAGATTGATGACAAATGAGCTCAACTGGAGATATTTCCAATAAAGTGATTTTGCCCGATTTCAGAAAGGGAAACCCCTTCAAATCTTGACCAAAAAAGTCGATTTAAAAGAAAAATTGAAAAAATTCATTCTGACACTTATTTTTCACCACAAATTTCCTCAGTTTTCTACTGGAGTCCTCAAAAAAATTCCATCTCCAGCCATTTGTCATCAGAATCCCCATTTTACCCACTGCCCCGACTCTGAGCAGGTGCTTTAACCCCAAGAAAATGCCTCGCATCCTTTATCGTCTGCAAGATGCTATTCACCTCCAGGAAAACCATTCCCTCCTATTTCACACTCAGAAGGAAAAAAAAAATCAAAGCCAATCTAATTAATTCAGACCAAAAAAAAAGTCGCTCCCTCAACTTGCCTAAGTCAAACACCCACGCATTTTCGTGGTGCGGCAACAGACGGGATCAACGACCAGACGATTCTGACAGATCTCTCAAATGTACACACGCATTTGGTAGCATTGAATGGCCATAGGGTAAAAGTGGTGGCACGCGTCTGTGGCAAGGTGTTTCCACATTTTTATTCTCATTTTATGCATAATTCTCGTTTTTTTTTTTGTTGCAATTCTTTACTTCTCTCAAGTCTTTGCCAGAGGCAGAGAACACATAATCCAAGAACAATATATACATATATACATACACATACATTCACAGATGTAATACAAAAACGGGCGCCAAGTAAAAGAGAACACACAAACTGGATGGGGAAAAAGAAGTTTAAAGAAGAGACGAGGTGATGCAGCTGTTACCGATGGACGATCGTATATACGGCGCGTGCCACCAGGTACCTATATAATAAAAAGGAGATAATGTCAGGGTGCCTGTGGTACAACGATCGAATGTAGAAAGGGAATGGAAGGAAGAAAGAGGGAAAAAAAAAGAGAAGAGAACCAAGAGGGGAAACACCAGTGTTTCAGAGGAGAAAGAGAAGGACATATCGATTTTTCCCTTTAATACTAAAAAAAAGAAAAAGCTACTAAAAGATATTAAAAGCTATAAAATGCATCGTTTTAATTGTCTAACATTACATCCATTCCAATAAAAAATAAGCGATGAATGACATTTTTATTCGCTATTATTCGATGATATATGTTATTGTGTAGAAATGAAATTTTTTTTTTTTCGTTTGATGAAGCTATTATTTCAGACAAAATTTAATTATATAGATGAAAAGATGATAAAATAGGTGAGTATCAGTTGCTGAGGGCGAGAGTGATGAACCAAGGTCTATTAATTTTATTTTGTAATTATGCTAATAATATTCGTGAATATTACGATCAACCTGATCGTTGTCCTGATAAACCAGGGAAAGGTCAACGGACTATCTGAAAGGGGTTGTGCATTTTTTTTTATACCCGAAAAATATCCCAAAACAGGATTAATCAGAATTTCCCATTTCAACAGCCTCTTTTCATTGCCAGATTAATTATCTAATGCCACCAGAAACATCTGTCATCGAGTTATTATAGGTGTGGGCGTTTTGCCACATCTCATCTCTCTATTTTCCCCTCTCAATTGGATCCCCTAACTACAATAGAACGATGATACACCAAAAAAAAAAATGAATCATTCATCTATTTTATTGACTCTTCGGCTTTCGAAAGAGAATGAATAGAAATAAAAAGAAGAAAAAAGAGAGCATCGAAAAAAGTCCCTGTTGAATATGTTTTTTTTTTTTTTTAAGCAACTCAAGAGGAGAGAAATCAGGGTGTTACCTAAACACACAGTGTTAGATGAGAGAATTTGCAAAAGAGTCACGTGCATCCTGTTCAATTGACTCTCTAAAAGCATGCCAAAACGTTTTATCCATTAGATTGAACGATCATGTAGTAGAAGACAAAAGAAATGAATTACTGAACAGGAGAAGACACGGATTGGCCTTTAAATCCCGTTAATGCTCCAAAAGTCTTTTATTTTATCTAGGCGCGTGCTTAAGTGTCATAAACAGTGTAAAAATGCCATTGCGCAGGACAATCGGCGCAGATACAGTACTGCGCATGTGCGTACGTCCACTTCGCGTTTTAATTCACGTATTTCTCAGGTAATACTGAAGATATAGCTTTGCAAATTCATTCAGGTTGATGAGGAGCATGGCAAGAATTCATTGGTAGTACATACAATCTATTTCGATGCTTTCTAAGCCCTCATACGGGTAGTAAAGAGTAGTTCGTTGGACAGAAAGGTGGGTTTCATTTTCTTGACTTCGTGTTTTTTTCCTCCTTTTTTTCTCTTCTTTTTATAGAGAAAAAAAAAAAAAGAAGTTTCTTCAAAGCCGGTAAGCGAAGACAGACGGTCAGGCAAAGCGGGCAAAACTCTGTGCTGAGGCAGGTGCAGTTGTAGATGCTAGCCTGAGGACTGAAACAGCTGTCGCCCTGCCCTACCCCGGTCTTAGCAGGCGCACGCGCCAACCGCACCCACATTTACGTTACGTTACGTTACGTTACCTTTCTCTCATGTACAAAACGAGAAGGTTTTTTAATCGCTATCTCTCCCTCACGGTAACGGTCAACGATCTTCTGCGGATGAGAATTTAAAATAAATAACAAAAAATTATGACTTTGTTTCTCCTTTTTTCTTTCCTTCTCTACCTCTTTAGTAGTACCTCTACTTATTTCAGCATTATTCATTATAGTTTGCAATAGAGCTTTGTTCTTTTTTTTTTTTTTTTTTTTTCATTATGTACAAATTCATAATCTTCTATTTGGCATTTTTACTATAAAAAATTCGTGGGAATCACTCACACGGAATTGACTTTAGGTAATCGATCGCATTTTATACAGTCTATAAGTTTTAGGTAGTGTTTTAAACTGTGGGAAATAGACAGGCTGTGTATTTGTCTAGAGGAATTTAGAGGTTGCCCACTGACTTTTTTTTTTTTTTTTTTTTCATTTATAAAGCATTGTTTTGATTAGTTACACACGATATATCATCTTCCTGGAGATTAATGAGTTTGTCTATGTATGTGTAAATGAAGTGAAAGAATCACGAAATTGTGTCTAAATTAATGACGCGTTTTTTTTTCTCTCTCCTTTTTTGCTGCTCTCTGTAACATGATGATTTCCCAAGAAAATTCACTGAGAGAGATCATTCTTCTCCATACGGATTACAAGAGAGGAAAAAGAGAATAAAACACCAAATACGAGGCAGTAGAGAGGCGTGCGATTATATTGTCCTTTTTTTGCATTATACCTTCCACCTAAGATACTTGGGAAAAAAGTTATTTCCACTTGTGTTTTTTGTATTAAAAAGAAAAAACTCGAGGATGGTGCCCCGCGAACAAATCGAGAGGTAATAAATATGAGAAAGGCCGAGGCGCTCGTTGGATAAATTATGCAATCTAACCAGGCAATAGAGAATGGGTTGAACAAGGGGGTGGAGACGGTGTGAGCAAGCAAGAGCGATGTTGCTCGCACTCTGAATAGGGGGAAAAAGAGGAAAAAGGGGGCAGAGGAAGAGCCGATAGTGTGGCTATCGTTATCGGTTGAGCTGTTTCAATTTTTTTCTTTTTTTCCTTTTTTTTTTTTTCTCGTTCCTACCTTCTCTGCTGTCTTTTTTTCCTTAGGCGTGAGGCACATGCGAAACAAGTCAAATGAATACACAGCATTGGCCCATATCAGCGTCCGCTCCCGTTCATCGTAGAGGCGATTGTCACGGCAGGATTGCCGTTCCAACAACTGCAAAAGAGAGAGAGAAAAAGAGATAGATAGATAAAGTTCATTAAGTCTTGGACTTAAGAGTCCATCAGACCAAAGTAATACAAGTTTGACGGCTTAGGAGCTTCTGTACATTTTCCTTTTTTAATTCAATAATTAAGAAAAAAGAATTTTATGCATACACAGAGAAAAATGTTTTCTTAATTTAAGAATGTGCAGTCACTTAATTTAAGAATGTGCAGGTCACTTAAATTAAGAAAGAAAAGTCACTTGATTTAAGTGAGGAAACTCACTTGATCTAAGTGAGTTTTACTTTCTTAAATTAAGAAAGAAAAAGTCACTTGATTTAAGTGAGAAAAGTCACTTAATTTAAGTGAGAAATGTGACTTGATTTAAGTGAGAAAAGTCACTTAATTTAAGTGACCTGCCATTCTTCAATTAAGTGACTTCACATTCTTAAATTAAGAAAACATTTTTCTCTGTGTAAATTGTGGGAAAAAGCAATGAAACATAGTAATAAAAAAATTTGAATGAGAAAAAGAAGAAAACCAATGAAATTTTATCCTTCGAATCGTAATAAAAAATTAAATTTTCAATTTTCTATTTTTCGTTTTTGATGTAAAGAGAAAAAATTAATTCAAAAAATAATTTTTTCCATAATTCACTTGAAAGTCTTTTTTAGATTCAATAATAGAGAGAGAGAGGAAAAATCTGGAGGAAAAAAAAATGAAATAATTAGAATCTTTTTAACTCCGTGATTTACATGTTAAATGAATGGTTAATGCTTAAGAAAATGAAGGAAAGGAAAATTGAATGATTTAAAGTACTGAATGACTTAAACTTTAAATGCCACATGATTAACTAGCATTGTTTTCAAGAAGTCCTTATTTTCCAAGTTTTTTTTCTTATCTCTACTTTTTTCTTTCTTTTTCCTTTTCACTGCTGTTAATATATATAAATAAAGGAAAAACGCGAAATAGGTGCAGACAAAGAGTGATCTTTACTTGAGCATCCGGTAGTAATTAGTTCCGCGGGCGGCTATGGAAAAATGCGCAAGTCGCATAAGTGAAAGTTTTTTTTTTTTTAAAAAGCAAACTGGAGTTGCATCCATCATGCCTCACGTTAGTTCTTGAAACGTGATCAGGAAATAAATTAAGAATTATGGAATTTTTATTAGCGATTTTAATGAAAATTTTTTTAGAGAAATTAATCTGACGAGATAAAATGAGGAAAAAAATGATTAAAAATATGATTTTTTTAAAATCCTTTAGACAGTTAATAAATCTCTTTTCACATCAGCATTGAACTTCTTCCTGTTGCATTTCTCGTTGCAGAAAGGCATTTCTCAAATTCTAGGAATGATTAAAAATCCTATGAAATTGGATTTTACTGCGATAAATGTTCTTAAGATGATGGAAAATAAACATTTTCTTTCTCAACAATGAGAATAATCTCTTTGATTAATCAGTAAAAGAGGCAGAATAATAGAATGGTACATGTGTGTTCTAAAAGATTGAACTGAAGAAATAAAAGAACAGAAAAATGTTTTTTTTTTTCTTTTTTCAATTCTCAGTGTTTATGAGGCTAATGATAGATGAGATTCTCTTCTTTTTTCCTTTTAATAAGCGAGAGAGACAGAAACATAATGTCTTTAGCTAATTCATGATGCCATGGCGTTTCTCTGTTACACTGAAATCGTGGGATTTTTCAAATTAAGATGAAATGGAGAATTGACAGTCATTGCTGCGAGGACACTCTGTTTTGCGTCCCTGCGCGTAAGCAAGCGGCCATATTTACATAACAATCGCTGATCACGTAACCGTCTTCACTACTACCTTATCTCCCTCTCTTTCTCTCTCTCTATCTGTTTTTTTTTATTTCTCGTGTGTCCGCACCTATGTGCGTATAGCACAGACACTTAAATAATTTTTCACCTCCACTTTTTTTTTTTGGGGGAGAGAGAAAAAAAAGAAACAAGAAAAATAGTCCTGACGAACTAATCTGACAAAGTGACGGCCAAAATGGCCGGAAGTGACATGACGAAAGAGGGAGAGGAGAGAGAAAGAGAGAGGAAAAGAGGAGATTAGGTGGAAAAATAAGGGGAGAAGGAAAAAAATCGATCACACGGTGGAGTGACACGATTCATACGTTCATCTGTGTATGTATATGCATATATATGTGTGTACCAGGTAATTCATGCATGTATACCGAAAAAAAAGACGAGAGAAACAGGGAAAAAAAACACAGAGGGAAAGAAAAAAAAAATTCTCGTGTGAAATTGATTCTCACGGGGCCATCGATGGCCAGAAAACAAATGTTCAGAGTAAAATTTTCGTGTTGTGCCATGGAATCGCGATGGCAACCGCGGCTGGGCTAACCCCGGTAGTCATAGCAACCATACAGTAGTAGGCCCACGTAAACTTCAGGTGGGTTTACCAACCGCGTCACAACTACTTCCACGAGGAATTCTCTCTCTTTCTCTTGCTTTCCTAATTCAATGAGTGTTGGGGATTTTTTATTTTCTATTGGCCCGCCTCTACGAAGATATGAAGGACGAATTTGGCTTGAAAGATGTTAAAAAAAGTTGTATTTAATGAAAATAGATTTAAAAAATTGATGAGAAAAATCGTCGATTTTTTATTTATTGAAGAAAATAATTAATCCCTAGTTTTTGTGAATTATTCGCTTTTTTTTGGAGGAAAATAAAAAAAAGGGCGAGTATATGTGTGTGTGTGTGTTTCCTCATATTGTTTCCATGACGACGTAAGGTTTCAGCTCTGCATTATCGTTATAACACGTAGCTGACGATTCTTATACACTGAAACATTTGACATGTGTATATATATGTATATCAGTGTATATGTGAATATCCCACCTCCCCCCACCCTGCCCTCCCTCCCTGGTTATTACAATCATGTAGTGGGGAATTCAGCAGGCGTTGGGACACACGACATTGTCTCCCACGCCTGGCAGTGGACACCTGCTGGCTGCTGCAACGATTACACCGTTTCCGAGGGAAATAAATACGAATAATCAAACAAAAAAAAAAAAAAAAAAGCAATGAAACTGATTAAAATGAAGTAAATTCTCTTCCTCCTTGCGCTCAGAACGACAGAATAATTATTCAATGCTACAGAGATTATTGAATTCACGTATCTCTGATAAAAAAAAAATTTGTGTCAATATAAAAAAAAATGAAATAGCCACGAGAAAAAAAAACGGCACGTGTTTTATTATTCTGCCTCTAATCTGGAAGAAAAAAATCCTTGGAGTAGAGAATTTGGCACGTGTTTTATTGCTTAAAAAATACGGAAATAATGACGTTGAACTGACGAATCACGTCGCAAATATCAGAAGAAATCGTTGAATATGAAGAAATAAAATGTGCACTTTTTTTTTTGTTTTTTTCCATGAAAGAACAGATGACAATAATTTATTAACGACAAGAAAGAAAAATTCGACTGAGTTTTTCCCACACACGTTGGGAATTGTATTGCAATGATCTCTGACCCGAAGACGGGACACACATCAGTCGCAACATCATCGTTATATTCACGCAAATAAAATGAGACCATGCCTGAAGTTCATGATATATCCGTAGCTTACGAAGAGACGATACTCTTTTTTTTTTTTTTTTCCTTTTTTTTTTCACGTGACAAAGCCACAAACGAGTCGACAATGTCCTCCTTCGCTCTTGGTTTTTCGAGTTAAAATGAGGGCCCTCATGAATCCAAAGAGCATGAATATGGATGTTTAAACTGTGCTTGATCACTCATTGATCTTGCGGGTCACATGAGGCTGGCCTCGTGATCCAAGTCATTCTATTTTTAATCAATACAAAATGTTGGAACTAGTTTTTTTTTTTCTTTTCCCATTAATTCTATCTCTTCCAATCCAAAACTCGAACGATTATCCCAAAAAAAAAAAAGGTATTAATGAATAATTAATTTCTCGATTTAATTCCTTTCTGATCAAAATCACCAGATTATTGCCTTTGTTTCCATCATTATCATTTGCATAGGCTCTTATTTAAAATTTTCTTTTCTTTTCTTTTTTTTTCTCATTCACTGATAAAAATCAACTTGCATTAATTAGTGATAGGAAAAAAAAATATTCTCATGGACCAAAAATATCCGAAAAATTCCCCAAAATTTCTCGGTTTGATTCGATGTTTTTTAATCTTTATTTTAACCAAATGCAAGAGCATTTAAATTGATTTAAAAAATACGGATGAGAGGTTGCTCGGAGGCGGCCGGATGCGTTTTTTTTCTGTAAATTTATGCTAATCAAAATGTATCAGTTACTTGAACGGCCATTTTGAGACACAATCGGATAGGTGACGACTTTTAAGTGTTTTATTTCAAAACGCTAAATGGAGCATATACCCAACTTCTGTATGTATAGTTTATTTTTTATTTTTTATTTTTCAATGTACGCAAGAAATGGCGAAAGAATCGTCTCGAAAAAGGCACTACGAATTGACCTCTTGGGGTCGTATAATGAGAGAGAGACGTCAATGTAACGATGACTTTCAAGAAATTCATTGAAAATTCAAGTGAACTTTCATCTAAACAAAATTAAATCAGACAATTCTTGATATTTCGATGATTAAGGATAATTGAGAGGTACAATTGGAAAAAAAGTTAAATTTTTTGTATAAAATCTTTAATAACAATTTATACAAGATGAAATTATCCAATCTGATTCAGTGAATCTGTGAAGAAATTAATGGAGAATGAAATGAGCCTTAAAAACAAAAAATTAATTGAAAATTGTAAAATATTCATTATTTTTTTACATTTTTAAAAAATTTTCAAGATTTAAAGAAATGTAAAAAATGATTAAAATTCTTCAATTTTCAATCAATTTTTTGTTTCTATGGCTTATTTTATTCCTCATTACATTCTTTACAGATTCACTGAATAAGATTTGAAAATTACATCTTCAATAAATTGTCATTAACGATTTTATACAAAAATTCAACTTTTTTCTGTTTGTTTCTCCCAATCATCCTCAATATTAATAGATCACGAATTTTTCACGTATTTTCCTCGAAAAAAAAAAAAAAAAACAAAACGAAACTCTTTTCACCAGACAGACTATGAGTATCGCCTCTGCTCTACTTTCCCATGGTGAATTTTTACCTGGAAAAAATACAAAAGTCCATTACACCCTTACGAGAACGTCAAGTGAAGGCAGAATGCAAAGTGTATCAAAAAGAGAAAAAAAAACTGGGGCTCATCACGATGTAGGCCGAAAAATCCCTACATGGAAGGATATTCTAATTTACAATGAGAGATGGCCACTGGTCTATTTCGAAAACTCCACTTTTCCCATGGACTTTAGCTACCTGGAATCAAATCATACTTTCTTTCTTTCCATCCTTCATCACACTGAGTCCACAAAACTGTGGTCATCAGTGACCAGGGGGGCCCCATCATGGTGGGCCTTATATTACCTGGACATTGTCCGTGTTACCCATCATCAAGAATGGACAATGCCTTCTATTTAAATCAGACCGAGAAAGAAAAAATATATATATATACCGTTGGACACACAGGTGACCTTTATTGGGTTTGGGTTCTTATGGATGGTGTCCATTCTATTTGATGATGACCATTTTAGAATGAACGCAAAACCATGGGAAAATTACCTCTTGCAAAGGATCTTCATCCCATCCGTGATATTTCAATTGTTTTGTGAAGATTCACACGAAATAATTTTATCTTATGCACTGTAAAGGAGCTTTTCTCTGTACCAAACACCTGGAAATAATTCAAATTCTTCATTCCTCTGCTCTGATGAATAAAAAAAATCACTTCAACGTATCTCTTCAATCAAAATATGATTTTAAACCTTTTTTAAATTTGCACCTGGATGAAAAGTTGAATTTCAGGAATATTCAACGGTCAAAATCGTGCATGATAGAGGGAGTGAATGAAGAGAGAAGGAGGAGGGGGGGGGTGATTCGAAATAGTCGCTTCGCCTGTTGCTATATATAAAGCTTTTTTTTTGTTATTAATCAAATAGAGCAACGGACAAATTCGCCCCACCCATTCATCGAGTCGAGTCTTGACCATTCGAACGTAACCAGAGCAGCAACGCTTCATACGTTCTTCCACAAAATAATCTACATTTTGAAAAAAAAAAAAAAAATAGACTGAAAGTCCTGCCCATCGTCACGACTCTCGTCCAATGGAAATAAAGCTGCTCTTATTTCGGTTTAATGCACAAAACTGGTCTACATTTCTCGGGTTAACCTTGATTTTTCCGTTAAGAATTGACCGTCACCGTTGGGGCCTCTCCTGAAGCCTCCAGAAGCCTCAACAATAATTTTTTCGTCCTTCAAGAAGAATAATTAAATAAAATATAATAATAATTTCTGCATTAGTTAATTCATCATTATCCAATGCAAATGAGCAGATAAAAACTGGAGCAATTAATTAAACTGTCGGACCCCCTCTCCCCCCCTAAAAAAAATGCGAATACCCTTGCCAGCGATAGATCATAGCCTTCTTTAGTCTCGAATCCTTCCAACGGTCTTTTTTTACCCACACACATCTTACCTCATCCCTTTCTCCAGCGAATCGTCCACTACTTTCGAAAAATATATTTTCATCCTTCCTTGCATTATCCACACCTATATCCACGAGCCCGCATTTTAAATAAGGGCATTTAAATGAACCCCAAGGAAAGGGTTATGTACCTGCACCGACCCCTGGTCATCGGGCAATTCACCCATACCCATTATTTGTTCCCTCCTCTTTTTCATTCAATTCATGTGCCCACATTTTTTTCTTTTCTGCCTAACACACTGGGACACAGACTAATACGAGCCTACGAGGAATCAGGTTTTCCATCTACCGTGCTTTCACACATCGCAGAGCAGCATAGGAACCCCTAAGTACAATGTAGAATTTAAGAAAAAAAAAAAAAAGTGGACTTGAACGCGTGCGCAGGTGATCGTAACACAGAGAACGTGCAGGTATATGACCTCTTGATCCATGAGACCTTCCCATATCTTTTCATTTCTACATCTCTAGGCTGTTTATAATAGTAATCTGCTTCTATGAAGTATTTACACGGATTCTTCAGTACTTTAGAATTTTTTTAAACATTTTTTTTTGCACCAGTGCAAATTTTAGTTTCCCAGAAAACTTAAGTTTCGGATAAAAGTCCAATTAAACGCGTCTGGTTCCGGTTTTCTTTTTTTTTTTTTTTTTTTTTGTTTCTTTCATTGATTTCCGGCAACTGCAGGGATGCTAATAGCAGGGTTTTGGGATAATATAAAATAAGGTGTGTGTGTGTGTTTGTGTGACAGAGGACATCCGGCATTTAGAAATTTCCCCCATTTTATTGGAGATATATAATGAGAAAATTGGGATTTTTTTTCACTCGAAAAATCACGATGGTTGATCACATAGTGATCGTGTTTGGTTCTAACATTGGGAGGCTGCGCAAGCGTTACAATCCATGCTCCCTATTGGTTATCCACCATCAGCCAATCACCAATGCTCCATCCCTTCTCCCTAGATGCTCTCGGTACTTGATTCAGGCTCCAGCCTTCCTCCGAAATTCACTTCCTTTGAAAATTGCACTAAATTCCTCTCTCCAATCAATTCTTCTCTTTAATTCCAATGGGAAAAAAAACGAAATCAATGAAGATTCTATTTGTTTCGAGAATTTTCAATTTTTTTTGTCGTCATTAAAGATAATTAGATTCAGAATAACCTATATAGCTGTTGAAAATTCATTTCTAGGCCTTAAGAAAAAAAAAACTATATATTAACGAAGAAGCTTTGAAGGTTCTCTTATCACTACATACTTGTGACGCACGAATGAGAGGGAAAAAAAAAATAACGTAGACTCCAACTGGTAATTATGAATTTTTCTTTCTTTTATTCACCACAAGAAAATATCACTACACCCATAATTTGACTGTGAAAACCAAATCACTTGAGGGAAGAGATTTTACGTTTCTTTTTAATTTATTTTCGACTCACGTCACATATCTACTTTTTGACAATTTGGAAAATATTGACATAATTTAGTGGAACAGGTTCAAGACTAGTGATAAAAAATCATATGTACAATTGAATACGTGTGTTTCTCAACATTTATATGCTCTAAAGATTCAATGCAACGAATAGGTAAAGACAATTCATACGAAAATTTCAATTAAATAAAATGAAATTTAATCTGTAATTCACAAGTTTAGAATTTAATTGAAAATGATAGGGCAAAAATAGTTTCATAAATTTTACGCTCCAATTGCATAATTCAATACGACAAACATAGAATTGCTAAGTACATCAAGTGCCTCGTGTTATATTCCACTCTTCTCCTACCAAGAGTGTTTAGTCAATTATTGATGACTCCAAAGAGTAAGGTCCCTCCCCCCTCCCCTCCTCCACGCAATGGCCAGTTCACGTGTGAGCCACTGTGTATTGAGTCTCCTTGGCACCCACAGCGATAACTACACATAGCCTCCCTCCCTCCCCTTTCCTCCGATCCGCATTATTTCTTGCTCTTCCTTTTTTTTTTTTTATTTTTTCCTCTTCAACGTATTATCAATGGTAAATGAGCCTTTCCTGATAACCGGCCCTCGGGGAAAATACAGAAAGAAAAACAAGATTTTCCTGTTATTATTTAAAATTTATTATTATTTTTTGTCGTTTATTCTCGTTCATAATATTTATTGCCTCAAAATTAAAGGGGCACAAGTGCTATGGATAAACAGATGCACTCATGCCTCTTTGTTTGTAAGGCGGAAGATATTTAATTGGAGGTTTTGGATTGATTGGAATATCGGATCAAATAAATTGTAAATGTCAATCTTCACATTTATTTGTGAATTTGCGATGTTTTGCCTCTGATTAGAAGTATTTTCAGGCTCTACAAACATAATATTTACATTGAGAAGAAAAATAGCGGTAAAAATAATCAAATATTGATGTAATTGGTTCTCAGCAAATTTTTTTTTTGTAATAATTTAAAAAATTGTCGAATTTACGGAATTTAGTTAATTCAACTAGTTAATCTGTTTGAATAAACAAAATTCGATGAATGTAACAACTTTTTTAAATTTTTCATTTGCTGAGCATCTATTGCATTAATATTTGATCATTTTTATCAATTTTTCTTCTCAGTGCAACATAAATTGAACATTTTTCTTCATAATGCGAAAGTAAGATAGTTATTGGTCTTCGATTGATGAAATTACCTCGAGATAAATGTAAATTCTCATAATAATGAAGAAAAAACGAAAAAAAATTGTTTTTTCTTTCTTCTTTTTTAACAAGAAAAAAAGATGGTCAGTTGGAAGACTAAATTATACAATACGAAAAAACTTTAACGGAATTTTTATTATTCACTAGAGAAAGAGAGAGAGAGAAAAGTTGAGGAATAGAGGGGTTGGCCTTTGGCAACCCTCTGGGGCCTGCCCCAGATTCTAAGACGCCACATTCAACGCCACCCTGGCATCTTTCCCATTGGTCGATAAACTGGAACGTTTCAGGCAAAAGGGTGTAACCGATTTTACCCCTAAAATCACAGAGTTTTAACCCTTCTTCTTGTTGATTATTCTCGAACATCGTATTAAATACATTGAGATTTTCTCTCAGAAGATCACTAGCCTCTCAGTAGAGTTGAACTACTGTATTTTTGCTGTTGAATTAAAATTAGTTGAAGAGAGTTGAATCGAGTCAAATGATAGTCCAGAGTCCCTGGATATCAGCTGCAAACAGAATCAGTGAGTAATTTACCTCATTTTTTACAATTATTTTCATTTGCTTCATTCGTTTTTTAAAGATAGTCATTTCTCAGAGAAAACGATAAAATTTGTTTGATTTTTCGAGCGGAAATGATGAAATTCCATTGAAATGTCGCAGATTTAATGGACGATTGGAGCAAAAAAGAGGCAATTGAGCAATTGATACGTGATAAATTGATGATTTTTGATTTTATGAAATAATAAATATGTTCTCGCGACTTTTTATTGATAAGGATCGAGAGTATACTCTTATAAAGGCTTGGAAATCCCGATGAGTACTCGTTCTTCTGCTTAATTCGATTAAACAGATTTACATTTTAACTCGAATTTTGCATATAATCCTCGGATTTTTTTTTCTTTTCCTCTCTCAAAGATAATCTTCTTTTAATCTTGTGAATGTCAGAATTTCTCAGTTCTTCAAAATTTTGCGACAATTGTAAAGAAAAAAAAAAAAAGTTAGATAATAAAACCGATGACGAGAATAGATGTTGGCCTCCTGGGGAGAAACACACTCATATATCTACACTGTTAGTGTGTTTAGCACATGAGTCACGCACCTTTTATTTTGCCCTCCTCAGTAAAACCAAACTATCACGAAAGCGTGATTCATAAATTCATGTAGAAGAAGAGTCAATCTTCAAGTATTAGTGATTCTGCAAACTTTTGAATTGAAAATTTCAATGAATAACTATTTGTAGATATTTTTGGAATTATTGAGAAAATCAGTAATGATACTTTAGTTGAAGTTATAGAGTCATATTGATTCGTTATAGTATCGAGAATATCAAAAATATCTCGAACTTCATTTCTCATTCAATTTTATTAATAGAGAATCAATGAAAACTTTCATTCTCTACTTTTCGAGAGAGAGAGAGAGAGAGAGAAGAGGAAAAAGATAAGAGTGAGATAATCGCACAATGATTTGGATAAAAATAAATACAGTAAGCCAAAAAAATTTGTGACAAATGCAGAGCCATTATTTTTTATCAGCATCAAGGATGCAGATTAATGTTTTATGAACAGCCAGAAACACGATGTGACATTTCGAAAAAAAAAAAAAAATGAAGAAAAAAAAAAGCGTAGAGATGGAAGCTATCGCTGAGTGATCGAATGGCTATTCCACTGAGGCTAAAACAAATGAACAGCAAAATAAAAATAATAATAATAAATAAATAAAAAAAAAGGAAGTAGTGGCTATTTGCCACGCGTGTTTGTTTTTTTATTCAATTACTCCTGCTAATGTATCAGTAAAATGCCTCAGTCGATAGCTCTCACGTGTCCCTTGTGCTAATCGGTCTGTCATGTTACACCGTTTTCTCTTATCTCAATGTGGCCTTCTGGTGTCTCATCAGATTACAAGCGATGCTGTTGCCAATTTTTTTTTTTTTTATTTTTGGCACATCATTAAAATCGAATGATGTAATATCATGAAATAATTCAATAACTCGAGGATTCTAGAAATTTTGCTTTATTTTTTTTTTTTGGGAATTTCTCAAAATTTTTGTCAATTTCATTAATTCGGGGAAAAATTCATCTCAAGAGGTGACTGTTCTCATCTAAATCATCAAGGGACTTGTCCCAGTAGCCTGTGACCTCTCTCCATCATCCCTCTACGTTCACCATCTCATAAATCCATAATAACGTGACTCTTTCCAAAAAACAAGCTCTTCAAAGAAAAAAAGATAGGAGAAAAAAAAACGTGTGGCAAGACTCGTTTAATAGCTCCAGTTCCCCCCCCCCCCCCCCCCCAGAATCCTCTACTCTTCTCATCTTGATGAGAAACCAAGAGACAAAGAATCTCAGTTGCATCAAGAAGAAAAAATGACGAAATTAAACATTTATTCTTCGTACAGAGAAAATATATTTTACGGTGGCAAAAAAGACAAAAAAAAAAAAATTGAAGTTTAAAAATTCTTGGATTTTATTACGCAACAATTTTAGTCTTCGTATCTGATTATTATCAATGAAAAAAAAAAAAAAGAGAAGAAGAAGAAAAAAAATATTGTCTGTCGAACGCGGAAAGACGCACTTTGGCCATACAGAAAAACGTCAAAAGATCCATCTATCGTTTATTTTATAGTCATCGTGTCTTGACTTTGTTGATACAGCTTCAAAATACGAGTGTCATACAGACCACATATTCTCTCTCCCATTATTGCCTCGTGGTTAATGATAATAATAATCTCAAGCCAGACTTCCCTTCTTTTTTTTTTTTTGCTACAAAAAAAATTTACATTACTGCAAGAAAATTGAAAAGAATAGAAAATAAAAAATACAACACGTGTATAATTTTCATGAAAAGTCGTTACATAGAATTATGAAATTCGTGTCACACCTTATCTTTTCGTTGGATAAATACAATTCTTCATCTAGCCTTTTTTTCTTGAGTCAATTGATGGGACCTTAATAATACGTGATTGTGACGTCAGAGTATTATACGTATAGTGGACCAATTCATATCCCAATGTCATTATTTACACAGTGTCAAAAAACTACAGATATTATCTCAGAAATTCTTTTTTTTCTTTTTTTTTCCCATCAAGGTTGAATTTACTCCATAGGAAGCCAAGTACATAGAATAGATTAATAAAATGAAATAAAATAGAGTTATAGAGACGGTGTCAACTGCATCTCGTCTTGATGGATCGATATATGTTAGGCATTGAACTCTGGTAATGCAAATTATTTAAAAAAAAATTAATTCTGAAGAATTTTTTCATTTTTTCATTGATGCAAATAAATTTGGCACGTGAAAATTTGAATGCAAGAAGATAATTAATTCGATTAGAAGAGGATTTACTGGACGAGCCCATGAATATTATCGTATCTAGTCTTAAAAGGAACAGTAGTGCTTCATTTATTCCATTATCATTCTACTAACTTTATTGGACAGAATCATTCTAATCTGAAATGTAAATAGGAATCTAAAACACACGCGCGATCTCGCACGTATTCCCTGACGTACCAAAAAAAAAAAAAAAAATAGGTATTCGGTAGATCTTTTTCTTCGTTTAAGAACGAATGTGATTGGAAGAGAATGAAGATGACGAGTAATTACACAAGTGAACTATTTGATGATAATAAAACGTAATTATCATTCACATCATTTTTCGTCATGAGAAATTAAATATTTATTCCCTACTAAATTCTTCTCAAGATTTTTATTTTTTTTTATTTTTCTGCTTTTGTAGACTGAGCTCGTGTAGTCAAATATTATTGAAAAATATCACCGTATATTTACCGAAAATACGTAAATGGTTGATACGTCATGAGTATTTAATTAGAGGTAATTCCGTGAAAAATAAGTGATTTCAAGAAAAAATTATCTGACTTTTCAAGAAGTAGTACATTCTTTAATTTTTTTTATTTCTCGATCTTTTCATGTTTTATTCTGACGAAAGACAAATTTATTCAGCCTCCAAATTCATTGGCGTATATATTGAACAGTATACTTCATGCAGAATGAATCAACGGATAATTGAATAATCGTGATGAATTAAATCATTTAACACAAGGCAATGATAAGTTTTCGATTATAAATTTATTCATTTCAATAGTATAAAATTTCAATAGAAAAATTGGAATTAAAAATTATGGGAGACATTGAATTTAAATCATGAAAATTATTTGTATTAGGATCATTAAAATCAGGTAAATTTGCCTGAATCATAATGATTGAATTTCATGAATATTAATTCTACAAAAATCGAGTAAAATGGATGTTCTATTTGAACGGTTGGATATTCCATCTGAAATGAAGTAGATGTAATGATCTCTATTGGCAATACTCATGTCACTTTTCCCTATATTTAATCCAGAAATTGTCCGAATTCTACAAAAATCGATCTGCAATGATTAATCAAATAATTCGAATGAAAATTGAAAATTTTCAAAAATCATAAGAATCAGATTTATTTTCATTCTCCTGAGTTTCAATGTTGAAATTTTTCATGAATGTTTCATAATTTAAGAAAAAATCTGTTCACAACCCAGAATATTCAAATTTCCTCATGTCAACTAAAAAGATGATAATTATTCACAAAATTGATTTCTCCCAAATCATTTGCCTAGTTTATTCACCTCACTTTAACGATCCTTATCTAAATGATCTTCTTGATTCAAAGAACTTCAAAAAAAAGTGTCTTTGTTTCAATGAATTCAAATTTTCAAGTACACTACCTGTATCCATCTAGTCTTTCCAAGAACACGTTAATGGAAAAAAAAAAAAAATCCAAAGTCGACCAATTTTCTCGTCTCTGTTCTTAGTTTCCAACAATTAAAGAGAAAAAACCGCAAGATTATCAAGTAAAAAGAAAAAGTCGAGAAGAAGCATAATTTTTTAATCGAAAGTCTAGTGTTCAGTGGGCGTTTCTTGCAATCCGGAAGATGTCTTAGTTAAAATGGCTGGAGATATTGGTGGGGAATGCAATGAAAATGTATAGGAAACAGTGAGGCTGAGGATAATCGTATAAAACACAAAGAAAAATGTTTTCTTAATTTAAGAATGTGCAGTCACTTAAATTAAGGAAGAAAAAGTCACTTGATTCAAGTGATTCTTTCATTATCAATTTAAGAAAGTAAAATTCACTTGAATCAAGTGACTTTTCCTTTCTTGATTTAAGTGACCTGCACGTTCTTAAATTAAGTGACTGCACATTCTTAAATTAAGAGAACATTTTTCTCTGTAAACTACCATGAAATATTAAATATCTAAAAACATCGATTCACATTTGGAAGCATTGAAAAATTTCATACATGGTGGAACAGAGAGATAGGTGCAGTAGCGTTATTTCAACGATTGTTAGGATGCACATTCTCTCTCCCTCTCAATTTCTATTGAAACTATATAGCTGTCCAGTCTGCGAAAGGAGTTACGTAAAAGCTCAGACGCGTTTTATTGCACGGCAAACTTTTGCTAATTAACGTTGCGAGAGAAACCTCAGCACGACCACTCGTCCAAGATATAGAAGACCATGTCTACACATATATCTATATCGTATTATCCTTCTCTCTTTCTATTAAAACAGTAATAGCCATTAAATTAGAGTTTGAAATTCACTGCACGAGTTTATTGATGATACACCTCTGCTCCAACCAATTCAATGAAAATAGAAAGAAAATTATTGACTTGCGGATTAGGATGGATTTCCAAAGTTTCTGATGATTCCTTGGTTTTCAATTTATTTTTACGTAACTGTAACTCACCTGAATCCGAGAACGAGAACGGCACGCAGGGTGGCTCATCAGAGGGGAACTTAAGAAAGTCTCTCTTCCATGTCCTGTAAGGAAATTCATAATTTTTCATTAAATTCAATTCATAGAAATCAAAAATATTCATGAGAAACTGGATGAAAAGTGTCTGCAAGATGCAGTGCTTCAAGTATTTTTTTTTTGCATGAAAAAAAAAAGAGACGATGATGGCATGAGATAACCAAAATTCATGTTTAAAGTACACACACACAGAGAAAAAGATGCCTTCCCCTAAATTCTAATTAAACGAATGCGTCAGGATTTTTTTTCGTGAGTCTCACGCTCCAGAATTTGACACTGGTCCGTAATACTTGACTTTGACAAGGTAGAGAGTACGTGAACCCACAAACTCTTGGTAATATAAAAACGAGATACAAAATGTAACTGCGCATTTTCTTGAAATAATAATGATGAACGAACATTTTGTTAAGCAAGTGTCGTTACTCTCCAAAAAAAAAAAAAAGAGAAGAACATACAAATCGCTGCGTGTGAATTGATTAAAGGAGAGTCGTATCGAATGAGGATAATCCATGGTCAGCATTTAATTCATTGCGAAGCTGTTCTCTTGTACTTGATCGGTGTCTTTTCATTGGTATTTAAACGCGTCAGGTAGAGAAATTCCGCAATGCGAATATATATATTTAAGTGTCAATGATCTGATCCAATTCGTGCAGTATGCACTTTTTTTCATCACACTCAAAATTTATGAAAAAAACTCGTGCTCCATAAATTCCAATAAAGCTTGACCCTCCTCCTGCCTGATCTAGCAGGATAACAGTAGTTCGGCATTATTCGCTTTGGGTCCGATATGTCTATCCTTCAAGTTTTTTTTTTCGGACAGTCTCAAACGCTGAACACGTGTCGTTTGACAACTCCGTAAGAGTCCAACTTCCTGTCCTCTTTTTTTTTTTTCCTTGTGACAGTTCAACTTCTTCTCAACTGCTTTTTTCTCAACTGCCATCTATCACGTTTTACCTGCCTCTTCCTGCCACGATTATCCACCCGCTCTTCACCTTCATCCTTCTCCTTCAGATTCAACGAGAAGAAGGAAATGACGTTCCACGCATAACAAGACGATTGTTGAAAAAACATTACTTAAGAGAGAATCAAAGTAGTTCTGTGCTTTTTCACACTACTTGGTACATTTGTTGAGTGTAAAGCCAAGCAATAAACAGAAGAATCACCCGAAAATTAATATTTTTTATTAAAAACCTAGATCTTAGTGTTCAAAGCGGATTCGAAAGGAAATTTGAGAATTACGTTAATTATTTCTAATTTATTACATAACCGATAGTGTGCTATTTGAGTAGTGAATTCATGTATTGCCCTATGCAAAAAAACAATCCTTTATTACAAAATTATGGGACGGTCAATAATTAGAAAATTGGATGGTAAATTTTTCTTTTTCCCCCTTTTTTTCAAGACAATTTTAAGGTTCAAATCTTCTGCCTTTACTGTTAGAAAAAATTGTAATTCCATAAACAATTTGATGAGAATTATCATAAACGTGATATTGAACTTTCTTCAATGGGAAGATGGTTATGAAATCTGTGAGTTTCAGAGAAAATTAGAACTGAGACGAAAATTCTACAACTCACTTGAATTTTCCATTCTTTTTCTGAATTTTTCCTATTTTTACGGAATTTTCAAGAAACAATTAAACTGAATTTCACAAACTTCATTGATAAGTAGGCTCATAATTATTTGGAAATCAATGACGGGTTCATTTCTCAATAACGGAAAATTCAGATGGAAATTTTTAAGTGTAACCTAGAAGTGCAAAAGCCTGCATTCGTCCGTTAGCCATCGTGTCACTTCTATTCCATTTTTATTTATCATTGATGGAACAAAAAAATTGATCAAAATTTTCACGAGCTACTTAGAATTTATATCCGCTTCCAGTTGAAATTTATTTCAGATTTCAATCTTTAAATTCGTCTAGGTATAGAACTAATTCAAGTGCTTTAAAAATGACTTTAAGTATAGTACTTTGCCTCTTTCGATCAATGGACCCAATTGGGATGTAACTGAATTTTATTTAATTTTTTTTTACTTTTTTTTTTCTCAAAGTACTTTTATTGATTCCATCAAGTAATCTTCAGCTTCGATAATAATTTTTCTATAGACTGCATGAAAACAGGAGAATCTTGATGAGAGAAGAAATGAGAAACAACGGTTAAAATAAAAAAAAATAAATAAAAATTATCATTGACCACCGGAAGCTTACGGCTACTCGGAGACATGGCTTTGTAATTGTATTTGTGCGCACGCGCGAGTGGTACGACTCGGATGACATTTTAAAACATATCCCTCCGGAAGTCAAGATTATTTTTGTCCTTATCGTAATTCATTCTGTTCTTCTTTTCTTCTTCATTTATTTTTTTTTTTTTTTTTTTCATTTCAATTCTCTTTTCTCTCTCCTTGCAACATTATATCCGATGACTGCGACCTAGCGAATTCGTGTGAGGTAAGCGTAATGTCATCCGTCAGAGTTTTGAGGAAGGAATGCGAATAGCTTTTGAATTTAAAGAGTCAGAGAACTTCTCGATTCACGAGATGAATCAAACGTGTATTAAATTAACTGCTTATTTAGCTTGTTATTTTCAGATAAAAAGAGAGAGAGAGAGAGAGAGATGTATTCTTCTACTTTTAGACTCATTCTGTCCGTTACCTATTCATTATAATTCACAAAATCACATGTAATTCACGTAAATTGCTCTTGTCGAGATGCGCGTCGTTACGCGTCTTATTTCTCTCGAGTATCATTTTTTTTTCGCTTTGATCTTGAGTGAGCAGAGACGTAACTCCAACAGTTGAAATCAGTAGCAAAAAGGAAAAACGAGATGAGTCTATTTTTTTCTCACTAATTTTTCTGGAAATACCTTAGAAAACTCTTTTGTAACTCTCGACATTTTCCACCAAAAAAAATCAATAATATCGACTTATCTCGCTTAATTTCCCAGATATTTCTTCCTAAATGATCGCAAGGATAAATCGATTCATCCTATTTTACTTCTCAACTACTGAAATGATGAAAAAATCTTCTTTTGGTCTTTAATTAATTTTTTTTACCTCTCTCGATAGATGCTACTCGTGAGTGTGTGTTTGTGTATGTGTGTAGTAGAGTAATTTAACCCTGGAATCACTTTCGATATTTTTCTCTGCCTCTTCTCGGCTTCGTTGGCTAACGGCTTCAAATTTCTCGCTGGCATGAACCTGAATCTCGTACACCGATATATATATATATATATACACATTATTAATTTCATACATTTCAATGGTTTTATTTATGTATGCATATATATATATAGAAATGGGCTGGGTCAAATCGAGCCACTGTAAGCGGTAAACGAGAGTCGCTCGAGTGTCGGATTTTCAAAGAATTGTCTCATCGTATTGCTGCAAACTGCGCACAAGATTCGATTCATTTTTATTTCAGTTCAATTCAAAGATATGGAATTTGATCAGCAAACTGAGTAAAAGGAATCTCTCATTTATTTTATGCTTGTTGTGTATTGTACGATAAAAAAAAAATTTCCACACATGCACCGTTGATGACTGATGATCGCAAGTGATCGGATAAAAAAAACGAGAAAAAAATAATTTAAACTAGTAAAAAAAAAAAAAAGATCCGTTTGACGTTAATACAACGTGAAAATGAACGGTGGCGTGAGTGCCTCTCGTATGTAAACGCGTTTTCCCATTCTACGAGCTGGGCTCATGCTTCGTTTCCTCGAAGGAGAGCGCGCACAAATTATTGCATCTTCATGGTCTGTTGATTAGGCAGTCGAGGCTGAGCTTGGCTCATTGTTTTCAGACTCTTCTTCCTTCTCTTGTGCCCCATACTGTGGTTCTTCTAGACACTGTTTTCCCCTGAGAGTCGAGGACGCATACAGCAAAAGTCGAGAAAAATATATCGCTTACTCTTAAGGATGTTCTACAGGTATTTTATCAAAATTAAAAAATGTAAGAATTCAATGAAATTTGTTTTCCAAGGTTCTCCAATTTATGAAGAAAGCGTATGCAAAATTTTGGATTTTTTTCATACTTCGTTTAAAAGTTATGAATTTTTTTAAAAACCATTGTTCAACATGTGTTCTTATGGGAAATTCACAAAAGCTTGAGAAACTTTTCGAAAAATTCGATAAATTTTCGGATATAGGTGAGAAATTACCACCCACATAAACTTTACATTTTTATACGACAATTGGGTCAATAATTGGCATTAAAATTAATAAAAATGATTGAAAAATTGTCACTGGGGCGTAAGTGCTGCAAACTTTTGTGGCCAGAATTTCCTAGAATGCAGCGCTTTTTTCAAAATAATTTTCAAACTGATTAAACAAAGAATAAAAAGAAGTATCTGTAAAATGTAATAATAATAATATGAGATTGGAACAATCAGAGTGTTCTATAATTACCTAAAAATAATTTTAATGAGGAATTGATAAACTCATTTCTTCGTGTTTAGAGATTGGGACACTGTCAAAATCTTACGGTCTATGTAGAACATCCTTAACTCATCTTTTAGCATTTAAATTATCAATAACACGATACTTTTTCGCTTCAATGAGCATTGAAGATATTCAAATAATCAACTTCATCATCACTCCAGAGGATAATATACTCATAAATTCAGCGCCAAGACCTTCGTGTTCTTCATTTAAATGGCTTATAAATAATTGAATCCAAATATTTGGGTAAAGGTCAAGTTATGAAGGTAATGCGCTTTTTAATCCTCAATTCTCTCAAATTTTCCCCAAATTACATGATTCAAAAAAACAAAAAAAAAACCCCATAGAATCATTCAATTCAAGATAATTTAAGTGCTGTGGCGGCACTTTCATTCACCAGAAGAACGAAAAAAAAAAAAAAAAAACATCAACGACAGAAGTGGCATTCTCTGGTGCAACACACACAGAGCACCTGTCGACTACTGGGCAACCTGCTTGCTCGCGCGCGCCTTCTCGTTCACTCACTTTCGACCTTTTTTTTATTCCGCACGTGCCCACATGCCACATATGACAGATCACAAGTGTGATGCTGTTCAAAATTCACAACCGCATAATTTTTTTAACTCAATAAAAGTGAAAAATCTAAATAATAAAGTCGAAAAAACCAACACTTGACAATATATTGACTACAAATTTTGACTCAGAACCTGGATAAAAAAAATATGAATTTTTATATTCAGAGAATTTTTTTTATTCTTTATGGCCTCTGTTTTTTTTTTTTACTGAAATGAGATAACACACTTTCTTGGTCCGACTTGCGCCTTCTTATTTTTTTTTATATTTTTCTTTCTCTTCTGAGAGAGACGCGCCCCAGCATCTGCACGAGGCTGAGGCGGCAGCACTCACCATCGTGTTTCTCGCCTGAGCACCTGTGTATACACCGTATAGCAACAGCGCGTGGATATTATCTCCTAAGGCCCGGTGGAATCGAAAGCACGCCTTTGTCATCTAATCGAAAGTATTTTTCCATCGCATTATTGGGATGTGAGCAATGAAAAAGTCGTATATTTCGAGGTTTTCATGTACCGTGGTGATCTGGGTTCCTGACCCTCTGTAAAATATTCATTTTGCTCCACATATATCATCCCAATATCGAAAAATTAACTCTAAATATATTACTCAAACATAGTACATGTTTTTCAATAGATATATTGCATATATTCTGAAGTATAAATTTTAAAGTAATAAAAAATGGTCAAATTATATTTCATGATTATTTCATATATCATGGAAGTGCATTTAACATATATTTTCATCCGAAAAGTGGCATAAATGTTTCGTATATGTGACTTATTACATTTCTAACTGCACATGTATTGAAAATGTATTTTCACATATTTTTTCCCCTTGGGAGCATGAATACCCCCCATTTACTGACAATTATTTGCAAATTTCTCAGTTATAGGGGAAAGTGGGAAACAGATTTTTTTGCATGATTCCATTGAAAAGCGGAGGAAATTTTAGGCAAATGACAAGTGCCAGAATTATTTTCTTTCAATTTTTTGAAAATTTGTTTTTTGCATAAAAACATAAATGCATCCATTTCACCCCTTATGTCCGTATTGCCCCACCTTTCTCTGTTTGAATCAACACTATCTCACCTCAGGAATAAAGGGGCCGAAATAAATGCTTATACACAGCACTTACACCCCTTTGTTTCAAAGGTGACAATATATTGTTCGATATTTGATTGCTGAGCTCATTTAGGGCAACAAACGTACATTAAAATGATTGAATTACATTCAATAAGCAAATAGTCGTTGCCTATGATCAATGCTATCAAAAAGTAGCTCTAAACTGTCAGAAACTGGAGCCACCACAGTAATTCGAAATTGCGCCTCCTTTTTCGACACTTTTAATTGGAGAAATAATAGACAATTGGAGCAAACTTTCGGAATTTCGTAACACGAGGGAACTGAGACATCAGATTGTCGATAAAATCAATTTTCCCAGTATCAAAGACATCGTGGCTTAAACAGAAAAACGATAAGATAGAAATTCACATCTCCTTCTCTTATCTCTCACCTCTCTTCACATGAGCAGTGAATATAATGCATGAATAATAGCACGTCAACGCCACTGTCTCTCCGGGGCTTCCCACGTTGCTGCAGCGTGCAGGCAATGGATCGAGGGGCAAGTCAGAGATACGAAAACAGCTCATTTCACTTCTTCAAGAAGTATACGAAGAATAATTTCGAATTACTCGACTTATTGAATTTGCCAATTAATAAATATTTGCAAGGATTTTTTGTTCTTTTGAAGTACTTTCGAGAGTCTTTGATAATTCATAAATTACGTGAGAACTCGAATTCCCCTCTTCGCAAAAAAGCCTGGATTATCTCGGATAATTTAAACGATAAACAGAGAACACACAACGGGCACAATGCCCCTATATATATACACACACATTTCTCATCACGCATTTCCGGAAAATAATGGAAGAAACATTGAGTGCATGACTTGATTATCAACTCTTTACGGTTTTTTTTTCTTTTTTGGGAAATTTCAATGATAATTCTTGGGGTTAATCTTAATTTCATTCTGAATTTTATTTGAAGAACTAAATTCCCATGGTATTAGTTGTGAAATATTAGAGAGAAAATTCTGAAAAAGTGGTATCCCTTCAAATCTCCACAAAAAAAAGTCGAATTTCCAACAAAAAAAGGTCGAAAAATGATTTTAAAAAAAACTGACCACTCCACGAGAATTTCTATTTTACCCCAATTTTTACAAAGAAAATTTGTCTCATTGTAAAATTGAAGAAAGTAGAGTAATAAAGAATTCCACGAAGGGCCATTGTGTACCACCTGCCTCTTCCTGAAGCTCAGACTCCACGAAAGAGTAAGAAAGAAAAAAAAACAGTAGAGCTATCCTTTTCATCCTCGTTTTTTCCCCAGTATTTAATGAGCCACAGTGATACAGAGTCTCTGTTACTTCATCCATATGTCACCACATCATAAAGAAGAGGTGGATACAAGAAAGAAGAAAAAGAAAAAAAAAAAAGATTGTATGAAAGGAAAGGCCATCAACAAAAGGAACTTACAGAGATTTTACAAAGACTTCGGTGGATGTCACTTTACGTGGCTTGGGCCCTAAAAGTAGTGAGTGTACTAAGATACTGCTATTTTATTTTATTTTTTTTATTCATGTTGTCGAGTATATATGTATACAATGGGACCTGTAACCCGACAGGAAGTTGAGCTACCTGTGTCTCCCACGTCCGCAGCCTCCCAAGCAACACGATTCCACATTATCCAAGAGTATAAAAAATATCTAAAAGAAAAGGAAAAATATAAAACTATGAAAAGACTACGAAGTTTAACACATACAAACACCCGTTGAATTGGATACACGTGTGTTTTTTTTTATTCTTTTTTTTTTTTTTTAATTCTTCCTTTATTCTCCAATGGCTCCTTTCCCTTCATCTGGAAAAGAGACGAGAAACTGTGCGAGAGTTGACTATTAATGAGGCATTTTTTTTGAAGACGAAGAAGAACGAAAAGAAATGCAGACGCATCTTTTCGAATTATTTCTTCAATTCAACTCACTTTTATTCGAGATTCACACAGAAAAAGCTAGCCAGAACATGAATCATGTACTATATCAGCATCAATTATGCACGCAAAATGTTACATGATTGATTCGCAATTAGTGCATGTTTTACAGCCAAGACACTAATGCACTAATAGTGCATGATTTATATACAAGAAGTTCACAACTCATGGCTAGCTTTTCTGCGTGTTCAATTGATTACCAAATTTTTTTTCATCATCAATTAGATTCAATAGAGCAAATCAAAGGAATTCTCGCTATTATTTACGCGACCCACACAGGTGACATTAACGAAATAACGTTATTATTACCAACCCCCTCGCCCCCTTTTCGGTATTTGTTGTAAATACAACATTTGTGCCTTATGATGAGAATATAATGGATGAAGTTGAAATGGGGAGGTAAGGTGCTAAGGATGAGGAGGCGGGAAAGAGGGTGGCAGGTATATTTGCTCAATGACTGACGGACATCTGTTGGACTCAACACACACACACACACACGTCCACGTGGGGAAGCTCCTGTACATGGTTATATTCCCTTTTACACGAAAAATACCTTGAACCAATTAAATGGAAGAAAGGTTGAAGGGAAAGAAATAAATAAAATATCCTACATCATTTTTATTTCTTCTCCTTTTGCGCTTCACTCTACAGTCATCATGAATTTTTAATTCTAACGAAAGAAAAGAGACGTGAATAATTTTTTTCTTGTGTCCTGTGTAATACACACATACACACAAACAATTGCAGGGAGGAGGGAGGCTTATTAAAGTACTTTTGACATGGCAGAAACCGACGTATGCACGTCCAATCGCCCGGGTGATACTATAACGGATAACCTACATTTCATAAACAGCACCAGTGATACACCCACACGAAGTGGTGGGCCCCTCGTGAGATACCTATTGGTCTCTTTCGTATGCAGCCATCGTATTACCCGAGCCTCTTCCGCGTGTGTATCGCGCTCTCACAACTATTCACATGTTTCTCTTTACCGTCTTCACCACCCTATTACTCTCTTGTTCTCTTTTTATCTCCCCCTCCCCCCTCTTTCTCTCTCTCTCTCTCTGCGCCTTTCTCACAGTGACACTCATATACAGACACAGGTAGATCGTGCGTGCACGAAACATTTCTCGTGGAGACAATGACAGAAATCATCAAGTGGGTCAATTCAGTTTTTTTTTCCTCGTTTAAAAAAATTTGAAGTTAATGAAGAAAATCGATTTAATTTTTTCCGCAAAAAGTTTTTTTTTTTTTCTTAATACCTCGGAATCTAAGGGAAATTTGTGGTTTTTTTTCTGATAAAACCTCTCTTTTAGAGGAGATCAAGACCTAAAAAGAAAGGTCTCCATGAAAATTTCTGTATCTAGATCAGTTTCTTAGATTATCTTCCCGAAAAACTATGAGATATCAAGTTTATTATCAGTGGAGACCTAAAAATCTTCATTTCAGTGGAAATTAAATGAGTTTAAAAAAAAATTAGAGAAAAAAAGATGTATCATGCATCATTCTCAACAGCTTGGGTAATTTTTGTTTGCATAGTGTACCTTTATTTTTATTTACATTTTCGAGTAAATATTACAAATGGGAAAATTATGGTAATGAGATTCTTAATACTGTGAATGGAGATCAAAATTTTTCAGAGATACAGTCTATATTTTTTTTTTCTTTGAGAAAAAGAAGAAAGAATGAAATGGTTTAGACTCATTTTTTTTTTTTTTTTTTTTTCATTTCTGAAAAGAAACCGGATGGACCAGCGTGTTCTCTCTGACATCACTGATCAAACATAGGCGAGGACTCTGTGGAGGTAAATAATGGCTGATCTAATCGCAGACTTATCAGTTTGCCCCCTTCTTCACAGTTTATTGACAATCCAGCATCAGCGTCTTCTCTTGTTTCTTGAACCAACGACTCATCTTTATATATGATTTCAAGAATTTTTTTAACACATCTCGACACAACTTTTAGTTTCTCTTTTTTTTTTTTTTTTTATTTGATAAGAGACTTGAGAATTTTCAGGGCAAATTCACGAGTATTTAGATAAAATTCTTCACTTCATTTTCGGTAAAAATATATCATGATGCATTTAAAAATTTATTCTACCTCGTCATATTTACGTAAATACAAATTTACTATGCATTTACTATTTTTCAACGTATTATTGAGGACATCGTAAATACATTGGTATTGGTTAATACATGTATATGAAGAAAAAGAAAGAGGAAAAAAATCGAAAAAAAAAAAAATTGTAACGAAATACAAGAGGCCTGGAAGGCACAAAACTCTTGTACTTATCGCTAAGTCATTACATGTCTCCCTAGGCAAACAAGCGTGCGCTCTTAATGGTCAAACGAGTTGACAATTTTTCCGTCTTAATTTCAACTGTACACGAGGCCAAGATGATAAGAAACACGAATCGAGGATTCATATTGTATTATTTTCCATTTTTCTTTTCTTTCCTTTCATTATTTCGAAAATTTTTTGATTTTCTCTGTTTTATTATATCTTTGTATCGTTTATTATCTAATCTAGTTATGAGAATTTGAACGTGAGATCTGCTCTTCCTGCGAATTATCAGATAATTCATCAAAGAGAATGAAAAGCACTTTTAGGTATCTATCTGTTTATATTAAATAGGGTAGACGTACTTTTTTTGCCACTTTATATCCAAATTCGAGTATGGGTCATTTTATAAGTACAAAGATATCATAAATTGAATTCTCATAGGGGAAAGAGTGATAAAATGGACACAAAGGGGTAAAACGGGTTAGTTTTGGTATTTTATACTATGAAATTTACTCGAAATAGATGAAAATATTGGAGATAGATTTTTTCTGATGAATCGACTGGAAAGCTGAAGAAATTTCTCATGAAAATCATATGTCAGAAGTTATTTTTTGGAATTTTCTAAAAATTTCATTTTTTGCGCAAGATTTGAAGGGAAAACCCTTCAGTTTTTTGAAAAATTTCAGGTTTTCGAGAATATCTCCGGTTCTATTGGTCGTAGCGACCTGGGGTTGGTCTTGGATGAAAGGTGAGCTCATTTCCCATCGATTTATATGGTTGAAGAAAAAAAATTATCAATTTTTCAAGTACTTATGGGGCAAAAACTGATTTTTCAGAAAATAACGTATAAATATTTGAAAAATTGATTCAAAAAAATTTTGAACCATGTAAATCGATGGGAAATGAGCTTACCTTTTATTTGAGATCAACTTCAAGTCGCTGCGACCAATAGAACCGGAGATATCACCGAAAAAGTGAATTTTTTTCATTTTCAAAAGGGAAAACCCTTCAAAACTTGGCCAAAAATGTAAATTTTTCAAAGAATTGAGAAAAATAATTTTGATACATGTTTTTCACCTAAAATTTCCTCAGCTTTTCGATGGAATCATTAGAAAATTTCAATCTCGAACCGTTCAACTGAAAAATAAAGATATTTTCCTGATATAAACAATTTTTTTCATTAACATGAATTCGAAATGGCTAAAAAAAGGTGCAAAAATTGTAAAATAAAGTGCAAATGTAACCGAAAATGGTACACTTACCGTAGATCATTTGTATCTAAAATATTTCAAGATGACTGGACCCTAACGTCTTTATAACGATCTCCTGTAATTAGTCGAATTGAAATATAATGATTTCGTAAAAGTGAAAAGCAAGAAAGAATTCCGAAAAACATTACGAAAATTAGTTGAGATAGGATCGTCTGCAGACGCGTCATTGATGACATTAAAAATACCTCCTCCCAACAATTCTCTTCGTCATCTATGGAATTTTTTTTTTCCCAACACGAGAAAAATGATAATTCTCAGTTTCAACGTTAATTACTGATGTCTTCGATGTCACAGAGTCATTATCAAAAAAAAAAAAAAAAAATTTAATTTCCATTGTTGTTATTCTCTCACAACCTTTTGTCTTCGAATCCAGGGATATAAAAAGTCTTATCGATCAATCGATAGCCCGAGGTATAAAATACATACCAGAGACATTGATCTAAATAACTATCTTGGTTTTGTATGAATTAGTCTTTTTTTTTTATTCTCATTACGAATTTATCAATTTTATTGAACATTCATAGAAACTTATCTAATATGAATTTTGTACATTGAGAAGAAAAAAAAAGTGGTGAAAATGATCGACTATTGATTTTATTGGTCCTTAGCAAATATTTAGTTTTAATAATTTGAAGAATTGTTCAATTTAGTACATTTTGGCAATTTAAACAAATCAACTGTTCAAATTAACAAAATTTAATGAATTCACCACTTTTTCAGATTATTAAATAATTTAAAAAGGTATGGAAATTACTGAATTTTGTGAATTCGAATAAATTAACTGTTGAAATCGATAAAATTTAGAGAAATTGACATTTCTTTAAAAAATCATTTTAAAAAATATGCTAAGGACCAATGAAATCAATAATTCACATTTTTTACCGTTTTTTCCTCTGACTGCACCAAATAATTCAAATTTTCAATTCTTACAACCTAAAACTGGGGAAAATCTGTCTCCAAAACTTCGAGAAACTCCAAACAATTGAAAATAATAAAATTAGTATGCAATAAAAGGGATTAACCAGTGGTCAGGACCCATCTCGAGAAATACAACAAGTACTTGTATGACAATTGAATAGGTACATAAATGAGAGAGTCATTGGGCAAAGTGCTAATCCACAATCAGGGCGTCTATGAAGGCACGAAAATACAACAGTGGGCCATAAAAATAAGAGACTTTACTATGGCTTTCGGATTTTTTAAAGGGTCTATCCTCTTCTCCGTCTCTCATCGCAAACTTTTGCAATGTGAGTGACTGGTGAGCCTGATCGATATTACCTCTCTGTGGAAAAACTTCTGGGGAAACCTGACGAGCGTGTCTACGTGAGCGGCACCAACTTGTCGCCGTCTGCGAAAAAGATACGTTATAGTTACATCTCTTCTATTTTTTTTTTTTTCACTGTCGAGACGTTAAGATTATTAGGAGAATCCAATCTAGTATCTCGAGTCCTTCGCATTTGTTTTATCCAATTTTTTCTCTCAATCTATTTTTATTTTTAGAGAAAATGAGAAAATTTCGATTTTTTTCTTTCTGCTTCTGAATGGAAGCTATGTAATCATCAGAATTTTTTATTGTAATTTTTTTGATAGAAGATACTTGAAATGATTTAAATAGAGAGAAATATGATATTTTTAGTGCATGTCAATGAAGGAAAAAAATATTTTCTAGAAATATTGTGTACTTCATGTCAATCGGGAAATGGTTTGCCAGTGGATTTTTTGATCCTCGTACCTTTTTTAGATGAATTTGGATACATTTATATCAATCAATAAGATAAGCCTTTTATAGAATAGTTGATAAAATGCTACATCAGTTGAAAAGCGATACTATTATCAACTTGTCCTTTTTTTTTGCATTTCAAACTGTCCAAATATTTAAAAAATCCAGGTATTCCAAACGGTTGAATCTCAACTGTCTCTCGAATTATTTATGTTTTTTTTGTTAAATCTAATGACCAAAAACACACGGTCAAAGATGGTTTTAGAAATGAGAAAGGGATGAGAGAAGAACCCTTCCGGATTCTATTTTGCATCTGCAGAGAGAAAGAGGCGCCAGGTCAGTTTCAATTAATATGCACATGCGGCATTCATCTCGATTTTTTATACAACTTCCCGCAGGTATATATCTCCGGGTTATTCTCTCTATTTTCTATTAGCATAAACCCTTCTTGGACAGAAGGAAGATTCAGTGTTTTATGTCTTGAAGCACATGATTTAATTAAATACGTAAAAATCCTTAGTATCAAAAGTTACAACGATTTTCGCGCCTCGTGTATTCGCCAGTGACTTTAAAAAAAAGGGGGGGAGGGGGAGAGAAGATACGTGACTTCTCTCATTGTTCTGCTGTTTGTCATCGTGGGTCATCTCTTCAGGTAAAACGAAACCCAAGAGATGGATGAGTCAAAAATTACGGGTCCAGATGTGTTGGCTTGGGAACAATGTACGAAAAACCCTTATAATCCGTTGGAAATTTTTCGCAAAATTATCTTTCAAATGCCAAACGAGAGTCTTTTCTCTTTTGTTGGGCTCTTGAAATAGAGGAAAAATTCTTGGGAACAATTGGGTCAATAAATGACGAATTATAGGATGAATTGGGTCATACAACGTAAATTTGACAGAATTTCTTTTTCAGGTAATTCTCATAGGGAAAAAAGAAGAAAAAAAAAATAGAGAAAAATACTAAAGGGATTGCAGCGACTGTTTTATTACTGTCAATATATCATTAAATTTCAACAACTTATTTTTGTGGAATTTCGATTTTTTCCTCTGGAAAATTCTACTTTTCTTGCGATGCAAAAAGCGAAAATAATTTTTTTTCATAAAAGAATTAATGACAACACAATTGCAAGATAATTGATTAATTTTAAATTCATTATGGCATATATATATCATCGGTATTTCGTTGAACTAGACAGAAAAATGATGGATAATGATATCAGAGATAAATAAAAATGAATATGTGTGTTAACAATTCGTATACAGCAGTGAGGCATTAGACCGCTAATAAGTTTTCACTACTCTCACCGTGCAAAAGCTATATTGTACGCGTGCCTTTGCGTTTTTTTTTTTTTTTAACACAAACCGTATATACTGCCGTTCATGTAATGCACCAAGATAATTATTGATTAATATGATAAGAAAAAACCCTCCTACAACAATCTAAGCAAACGGAAGGAGCGTGATTTGTTGTTGTGTGTCCGAGTTTTACCGCATTCGGTGTATGATTCCCGTTTGTTTAACACCTGTGAAGTGCTTCCTCATTTTTTTTACTCTTTCTTTTTAAAGTCTCGAATTCATAATGCGTTGTAGATTAGAAAAATGAAGTTGCTCAATTTTTAGAAAAGGCACTTGAGAATCAACGGAATCTAGTAGTTAGGCTATTTATGTTTTTCGAAATATTTCGAAAATAAAAAGAGATAGAGATATTTTTGTCAATATCTTTTTTCAAGCTCTCATTTCGTTGTAAGAAAAAGGTTCATTTGAGAATTTTATCATCTCTTTCAGATCCAGGGATATACTTTTGAAAAAACTGCAAAACCTTATCTTTTTATGCTTTTTGATGAAAAATGGACATATTATAGGGAAAAATTGGGTAAAATGGAAATTTTCATGGAACTGCTTGGGAGCAAATTTTTTCGGTGATTGCAGTGACAAGCTGAGGAAATTTTCGGTGAAAAATATGTGTCAGAATTGATTTTTTCGACTCTTTCAAAAAATGTATTTTTTTAGTAGAGATTTGAAGCTGGAACTCTTCTTATTTTTAAGGAAATTGACTTTTTTGAGATGAGATCATTTGTCATCAATTGACGTGGATTTAAAAACAATATTATCGATTTTTGATACACTTATGGGTGATTTTGAGAAAAATTAGGTTTTATTCTATGATTATCTTGAAACAAGAATAATTTTTCGCCCAAATCCCTACAAATCAATGGCAAATGATCTCATCTTCCACTCAAAACCACCCCCAAGTCGCTACAACCAATAGAACAAGAGCTATCCGCCAAAAACTTCAAGTTTTTCAAATTTCGTAAAGAATCATAGTTTCGATCTTCACGAGTGAACTTGAAACATCAAAAAAAAACCTCTGAAATAAATTCGGACTCGTGTTTCCCAACAGAAACTTCGTCTCCTCAGCTTCTCAATAAATTCATTAATAAAAAAAACCTATCCTAGATATTCTCACTGACTTTTCCCAATTTTCATAATATAAAACCCCAAAAACTAAAATCCCTCATCCCCCCTCATGCCCTTTTCACCCCACCTTTCTCTTATCATTTTCCTCGCATTTCTCCGCTCTCCAATGAGATCAATACCATCTCAATGATCACCTTCATCAAAAATCGAGAGACTATTCTTCAGCCCGAATAAATGAAATGAAAAAAAAAAAAAAAAAATGTGCTACACGTCGAGAGACATCTACCCCTCGACGTCCGACTGTCCCGGGTCGATGGTAAGGAGGACGCTGATAAAGACAGCCCGTAAGAGAGAGAGAGAGAGAAACAGAAAGAGAAAGAGAGTTTAGCCTGAAAAATATATATATGGAAACGTGCGATAGGGATACGTGGTCTGTGCTAGGGTTACGTGTATTGCCAGTTGGCTCAGAAAACACACACACACACATACTCCAGGTATCCCTCTCCCTCTCACATACTCACCTCTGCACACAGGTAAATTGGTCTGTGTGTGTGTATCATGCGACACAGGAGGTATAGACCACCGCTCCTCCGATGCTGCTGCTGTATCCCCATGCCAGGTTGGGTGGTGGGGAGGGGGGAGGCGGTGGGCTAAAGGTGGCTTCAAAGAACCACTGGGCATCACTCGACGCAGCAGCAGCAGCAGTTGAACTCTAGTCTGGTTACAATAACAGCAGTGGAGGGGGAGCAGCTTGATACAAGAGGGGCCAACAGCACCTACTCTCTCTCTCTCTCTCTCTACCTGAAAGCACTCAGGAGCAAGAGCGAGAGAGAATTATACAGAGACACCTGTACCAGAGGCAGCAAAAGCTACTACTCTCTTATGATAGTGGTAGTGGTGGTGGTAAAGTGGTAGGGGTGGGGATAGAGAGAAGCAAAAGGGAGACGAAAGACACATACACAGACACAGCCTGAGGTAGGGGAGAGAGAGATGATGTGGGCCCCTCGAGCCACGGAGAACACAGGTTGAGAGAAATTGTTAGAGCCAACGGAGTCACTTCACTGCGGCGAGTCGTGCGCTCAACATCATCGCACAACAGTTTGCTACAAATTCATTTCCGTTCATTTTTTTTTATTTTTCATTTTTTTTTTCAAATAAAAAATATATATATATATAAAAAATTTGAGGAAAAATCCAAATTACTTATAACTCGTCGACTCTACGTGAAGATTAAGGAAAACAAGAAAATTTTCTTTTATCATTGAAAATTCGAGTGAACTGAAGAGGAATTGGACATTGAGTGATATATATTGTGCTTATTGAATTATTATTATTATTGTTTGATTTTTTTTAGTTGAGATTAGTACGAGAGACTAGACTCACTTATCTTATGTGCTGTGCTGAACTTTTCTTATTATTATTATTATTATTATTTTTTAATTTTTCTTAACTTGTGAAACTTGAGGTGAAAGATTCAAAAAGTGATTTTCCTGTGGATTTTTTTTGTATATTTGAGTGATTGTTGTTTTTTTTTTTTTCATCTCTCTTCTGGCCAGTTTTCTTCTTTTTTTCTTCTAAATCATTATATTTAAATAAATTTGAGGTCACGAACTTATAAAACGTGGATTCATGACGTGAGGATTAAATCGACCCCGGGTCGCTCGAACCGGCATGGATTGTTCCACAAAAGGTGAGTTTTTTTTTTTAGTGCGTTTAGTGAATTTGTGTTTATATTTGATGATTGTAATTTCATTGATTTCGCCTTTAACGAGGTAGTTTTTTTTTTTTTTTTTGAAATGTTCCGCCAATAATTCCTTCGATTGAATCAGTATTCACTCTGATAAACGTGATTGAAGGATGATTTGAGATGTTTGTATGTGTGTGTGTGTGTGATTCACTCACCGATTTTTTTTTCTTCTTTTTTCTCTTTCATTGGATAAACTCGAGCGAAGTACCTTGAAGTGTGATGAAATCCCATCTGACTATGACCTGCTTAGCTCAGTCTGTGTAAACAAATAATCCAATTGTTAATACGTTAATTTAATTCAATTTTTGTATCTTTTTTTCTTTCTTCTTTTCTATCACTTCATTTCAACACACAGAATGAAAATGTTGAACAGTTTCGTATTTTCTCTGTGGAAAAAACAATGAATTATTGAGTATTGAGATGAATCTTGGAATTGATGAATTACTTTTGTATCAGTCAATATTTTTATTTTCAATAAATACTCTTGGAATTCATCTATTCATCTTTCTTTCTCTCTTTTCTTCCTTAAACTGAATTTCATGTAAATCAAGACATTACTTAAAATCTTGTTTCGTGTTCTATATTGGATACAAATGGTCATTTCTCGTGTAATAATTTTGGCGAATGAGAAAAAGAGACAGATAGAAGATAGAAAAAGGAGAAGAAACAAAATACACAAACACATTTGCCCAGAGTCCAGAGATAACATTAGAGACACTCACATCCTTATCTCATTTAACACCTCGTGTGTGTGTTTTGAAAAATTATTCACTTCTCAAATTTTTTTCTTATTATCATTCCATTGAATGTTTTCATCTGAAATTGATCATGATTATTAGTCACTGAGGAACTCTTAATCTGCTCTTTTTTTTTTTTTTATCTTGTTTTGGCATTTGTAGATACAAGTCCAAGCAAGTCCAAACAAGAAGAAAAAAAAAATAAAAGCCTGGACCAATTTTTTTTCTTTCCTCGGTTATTCCCCCGTCTCTAGAATACATCTCTCTTGCTCCAAAATGAATAATTCCATTTAAAAATCCCCAAAAATCTTAATTTCCCAGGAAATAAAAATCCCTCTACTTCCGTCATTCTTCTCGTCTCATCATAAATTATCGTTGTAAAATTTTCATTGATTTCCCTATTTTCTCCCTCATTTCATGCTCCAGAGCTGTTGTAAAATGAATCACAACTTTGGGTAGAGATGAAATAGTGGGGATAAGCACGGATATTTCGTCTCTCCTTCTCTGTCTGTTTGAAGCATAGAAATTAGGGCGTGGCGTGTGTATGTGCAGAGAAACCGCTCCCTTCTTTCTTTGGCGCCAGGGGGGCCACACCACCACCACCACAGGAATACCCTGAAAAACGTGTCCCTGGAACAAATTGATCAGTGTGTGACGTGTCGCGTGGACTTCTCGGGTCGTGAGTCAATTCTTGTTTGAATTTCAGCACGTGCCTCCACCAAGAAAAATAAGAGGGCAAAGAAACCTGAATGCCTTCACAACTATTATCATTATTATTTTTATTTTTTCCTTTAAAATTGGGAATAAAAAAGGGCAAAAAAAAAATGGGGTAATTTTAATGTCTCAATCTGTGGCACGAGCACTTTGCCACCTTCATAATTTACTCCAAATAGGAATGGACATTATTATTATCTGCTATATGCCATTACCTATAGTATTTTTCTTTTTTTTTTCCCTTTTTCATGAAGAGGTCTATACCCGGCTCTAGGCCAAACCGTGATAAACCCCCCGAGGTACATGTGGAGTCACTCGATTGGGCCACGTATCTCTGACCCTAGATCGTATTTTAAACGACATTTTCTCAACCTTTATACATATCAACCAATGCGAAACGTCCACCTTGGGCTATCATAACTCTAGCCAATTGTAAATACACCACATTTCACACATATCTATATATATACACATATGTAAAACGATAGATTGACATGCACCCTTCTATCCACCTCTGACGTAACTGTGTCATCTTTTGGAGTACCTTGAAGCGTCAGAGGTTTTTTTTTTTTTAAAGAAACGACAAAAGTTTTCGAAACTACAGACATTCAACGTCATTAAAAAAAGAAGAAGAAAAAGCCCGAAAGGGATATTTTTTCATCGTATACTTCATGTTCTTGTCTGATATATGACACGAGAAAATTGTAAATTTTCTATTTATTCTCATTTTGGAGTGAAATCGATTGTATCCCACTGATAATGAATAATACCACCTGAAGAATAAATTGATTTAATTAATGATTAACTCAGGCGAATTAGTGGAAACGAAACAGCAAGATTTCCTTGAAACTTTTTTGAATTATTATCTCAATTTGCCAGGAATAAAAGTGAATTCCTTCAAATAAAACATGGTACTAATTTATGAAAAGCTTTAGAAAAGAGGCATTAAAAAAGAAGAAGATGAAAGAAAAAAAAGCATATATTTGAATTCCCTGAGAACCACACCACCAGGTTGCTGCTGCTGTTGCTGAAGCCACTGAGGGTTTTACGCTTGGATAATTCCAAGGTTGTCAGGGTTACAGTACTCTTCAAAAAAAAAAAAAAAAAAAAATACACACAAACACATACAAAAAATTCCCCTTTGAAGAATACCTCTCTTCACCGCCATTTTTCCTACTTCCCAACTTCTCTCTTCAGCAAACCTCCGTGTGTCGCTGTGGGTGTAGCCGGCCACAGATGGTGGGGGAGGAGGAAAGAGACACGAAGTGAGACAGAGAGATAGTTGCATGGAAAAAGTACAGGATGATAGTGCAAGCGAGACAGGAATAAACTCTAGCGAGAGTTTGAAGGAGTGGGGAGAAAAGTGGATGGATGGTTAGAGGGAAAAAAAAAAAAGGAAGAAGAGAAGATACTGAGATAAAAAAAGATGAAAGGCGAACCAATGGTGGATGTGTTTCGTGGCAACGCCCCCTCTGTCAGCCTCTCAATTCAACCCCCCCACTACACAATGGATACATTTGCAGCATCCAACCAGATGATTCTGAGGCCAATGCGCATGATCATAGCAGGCAAATCTCCACCCACTTGTGGCCAAGGGCAAAAAGGGAGAACAGAGCATTGATTGGATGATTCTCCTTGTTTTCTTTCCCTCACACAGACACAGACACACACACACACAACCGGATACCCGAGGTCATTAATTAAATCGCGGTTCATCCTTCTCTCATTCTCTCTCTGATTTACTCTTATCCGCTTCAGAGTTTCATATAAAAGATTGCCGACTGTGGGAAACTCATTCTCAATGAGCAGAAAGGAACAAATAATAATAATAATGTTGATAATAATGATAATAGTAGAGAGAGAGAGAGAGATGTTCAGTGAGATGCTCCGGAGATGGGGATACGGTGATTTCTTTACTTCCATCATATACTATTCCCAAACAACACAAAAGGTATATACCATTTGGTGCTAAAATTACCCACGTGTCTTTATACTAGTACAATATTATTTAACTGTGTATGTGTGTACTAGCTATATGTACTCGCATTAATAATAGTAGTAGTAGTAGTAACGTACCACCGGTTTTCTCTTCCGTCGAGACGAGAGTCCCACTTTCAAGGTTCATGTGCACGAACATACCGGCCACCCAGGGTTATCGAGATACATCGTATTAGATAAGACTTAATCCAAGGTTTGCACATCTCATGCTGCTTCAATATTATTTATTATTATTATTTTTTTTTTAAATCAATTATTATTTAACGAAGATTCTTCATTCTTTTGTTTTTGATTTTCATGAAATCATTGAGATATCAGTGATTTCTCTTCTTCTTTCTTTTTTTTTCTTCGTTGAACACATTGGAAATTCTTGAGTTACGTAAATCAACTGATGAACACTAATATTTCTTTTTTCGCACGAGTTATAACAGACAGATACAGACACATTACATTTCTACGCATCCAACAGGCGTGGTTTTATATATAAATATATATGTATATATATTCATTAAAACGTGTGCTAACCGCGTGCCAAACCCGTTTTTTTCCCATAGAGGAAGCAAAAGCTACATTACATATGTATATTGTATACATAGGTATAATGTCCCCTCCCCCTCCCCCCCAGATGGCTTAACGCGCATGAATAAAATCACCTGCGAACAATTATATTACCACCTGTATTGCCCGGGTTCACGGAGCCTTTGGAGATCAAATCAAAAATTCATTTCCCTCCACTTTAAATTGCTCAATTGAATTATCAATTTGCCGATAAAGGAGAAAAAAAAATCCATTCAATTCAATTCTACTGTAAAGAATTCCGTGGAAATATTGGAGCACTTCTTCTTCTTCTTTTTTTTTTATTTCCTTTTAATTTTAAAGATTTCTCGAATGTGTTTTGAGTGGGGATAGTATGGATGATGACAGCTCGATGGTATCGATTAGCTCGGGATGTTTTGTCTGTCGCATTTTTCCAGTTAAAAGCGATCGATAACGTGGATAAGTGCGTGAGAACATCAGGTAGATTACAATGTACATTTCAACTTCAATTAAAAGGAAAAAAAAAAGAGAAGAAGAAGAAGAATGAGAATAAGAGAAGAATTGTTCTCTCTTTCGAGAATATATAAAAGTCCTTGCGTTTCTTTTATCCGTTCTCTGTGGTTTGAGAAATCGTACGAGGTCACTGATAAAACTTATTATTGTCAAAAGTTTGAGCTATACATCCTAAAAAAAAAAAAAGAAACGTCTGTACTTCCGGTACACGTCATTTTCAGCCTCCACAGCTTCATTCTGGACGTTAATGAATGCCCTCAAAATACAATTTTTCTCTCTCTCTCTCACTCATTCTCTGGGACTTTCCAGAATGAAACATACATCATTTAGGATGTTGATGTAGCAAGACAATAAACCAAGTTTCTCATGAAGTCATTTTTAGCCATTGACAATCGAAAAAGTAAAAAAAAAAAGGCGGAATAATATCTTCGGACTGTTTCCTGAGATAAGAAACATTTATAGTCGCCTCGGGATAATGTATCGTGTATTTCACCTTATCAATTGGTATTTTTTCACACTATCTACATTGAACAATCAAGAACTAGAAGCATCATTTGAGTCAAAGGTATGAGAAATCTCACGATTTCCCCTCCTGAGGCATCAAAACATCATTGGTTATTGATGGAAAATAACTTAAATCGATAATTCTTCCTCACAAAAAGAAGAAATATTATAGTTGTTAAATATTTGTGGGGAAATTGGTTGAATCTAAAAGCGGAAAAAAAAGATTCATCTGAAACCACATTGCATCC
Source organism: Aleiodes alternator (assembly GCA_963921955.1). Classification (NCBI taxonomy): domain Eukaryota; kingdom Metazoa; phylum Arthropoda; class Insecta; order Hymenoptera; family Braconidae; genus Aleiodes; species Aleiodes alternator. Next base: position 5,843,562 of record OY998112.1, read on the forward strand.
TTCCCCAAGTCGTTAACCACGAGCTAAAAAAAACTTTTTTTTTTCTTCTTTCCAGTGACCATCGAGAACGTGCCGGACCAACAACACAGTAGTGAAATACACACCGATGCAGCATCAACTTCATCCGTAAGTTTTATTTTAAAATATATCACCTATTTTCTATTTCAATGAAAATGATTATCTGAAATTTCGAAGAACAACCTAATCTATTAGAGAATTTGTCATCAAATATGATTGCTTCATTGGGAAGACCGGGAAAATTCCAATTCCATTTGAGATAAAAACGAGAGAGATGATTCAGAATGATAAGACTAGAACTTCCCAAGAAATTCAATTCAATGATAAAATTCACACATTTTTCAATTTTATTCTCAACAGATTGAACAATCGGAGGGAACTTACCCCTGTCCAGCTTGTTCTCTCGTTCTAACATCATCCCGTGACCTAACGAATCACCTCAGAGGTCACAATTCACCACGCAGTACAGATTACAGCGGCGAAGAGGACTATTCCTGTGGTGTTTGTCACAAAGTATTGAGTTCAGCAAGTTCCTTGGATCGTCACGTACTAGTACACTCTGGTGAGCGTCCATTCAAGTGCAAATACTGCGATATGGCATTCACAACAAATGGTAACATGAATAGACACCTGAGAACAGCACATCGTGAGGTGTCACCTCACAGTTACACGGATTCCGAGGGTAGCAGTGACTCGGAGAGGCCACCAACAAGACGACATGTAGATGAATACAATAATAATGAAATAGCTAAACGTACATCACCTGATATTGTTGATGAACCAACATCACCAAGCTCTAGATCAAAGAGAAAGAGATCCGAATTTTCGGACGACATTGATGGACAGAGAAAGCACAAGATTTTGTTGAATAATTCGAGAAGTGATGGTAAAAATATTCTTCAAAATTCATATATCTGTCCTGTCTGTCCATCACTGGATTTTCCAACTGGAGCTTTATTAGAAGCTCATCTGGAGAAAAATCATCCTGATTATACAGCTGAGTGTGACTCTTGCAACAGATCATTCAAGAATCATCGAGTCTTGAATCTTCACAGATTCATGGTTCATTTTACGGAAAATCCAACACCACAAAGAAATCTCAGAAACTCAGTGATTGGCTTCAATGATCTGACATTTGTTGATTTTTCAGCAGACAAATTTCCAGCTATTGCAAGAGCAGTCTGTGAACAATCACTGCATCGTCCAGCATCAGGCGAAAGTGCTACATTCCAGTGCTCCAAGTGCCTTCGTGCATTTCCCTGCAAGTCTGCTCTAGATGGACATGAAATGGATTGTGGCAATCCTTATTACAGAATATCACACAATGAGGAGGATCAATCAAAAAGAAATGACTTCTTCGCCGGACTAGATTTACAGAACAAGGCTGCTTTAACTGAAGCCAAGGAGGGAAAAGACCTGGCTGATATTCAGAGTATTATTTCCGTTACATCCGGACCAATTTTTCCAAGATCTGATGCCAGTACTCCAGATCAACACATCAAGATGAATCCAAATATTAATTCTTCAGGGTCTTCTGGTACAGCCTCATCAGAGTACAATGAGGAAGAGGCTCAAGATGCATTTGCTGCTGAGTTGAGGAGAATGAAGCTCAAGGGTGAATTCCCATGTCGACTTTGTAGTGCAATTTTTCCAAATTTGAGAGCACTAAAAGGACATCACAAAGAACACATGGGCGTTGGCCCAGGTATGCCATATCCATGCAACGTTTGTCCATTCACATCAACCGACAAAGCTGCACTCAGTCGTCATCTCAAGTCACACAATGGTGTAAGACCTTATCAGTGCTCTCTCTGCAAATACGCATTCACAACGAAAGCAAACTGCGAGAGGCATGTGAAGAATGGCCACAAAATCTTGACCAGAGAAGAGATAAAAAGTGTTCTCATCTATCATCCAAATGAGGACGCAGCCAACGAACCACTCGAGAGAACATCACCAAGAGTCATGAGGGATGATGCAAGAAAATCTCTAGTCTATCCTGATCGTGAAGATCTCCATCATCAGAGCTATTCCCTAGATTCAAAGCATTCTGAGCTCATCGCCGATGAAATCAGACTGAGACAACAAATGGGATTGGCATCATTACGTGCTACTCCAGTCAGTCATTACGAGAAATCCGATATTTTCTCAAGGCCACCACCTGTTCATCTCCTTGAACTGTCACACAGAATGTCCGAAGATTCCGAAAACCCTCAAGACTTCACAAAATCAAACTATGGAAAGATGCACGAGGATGATTCAAGATCATCAGATGGTAGCGTATCACTAGTCAGCGATGCCAAATCCGACGCACACCAAAGAGTACAGGCTAGTCCAATTGACTTGAAACATACCTCAACTGGTGATGATGCACCATTGGATTTGTCCATGGATGTTCTCGATCTGAGTAAAAAATCAAAGGACAATGGAAATGATTCGTCAACAACTGATGATTATGACAAGAATCAGAAAGATATGTATGAGTCAGCGACCAATCAGCTTCTTCTTACACAAGCTCTCTTGAAAGCTGGACAATCTGGAAATTCACCAAGTTCCCTTGAAGCACTCTATGCCAATGCGCATCTGCTTTACAGGAATTTCGGAGGATTTTCGGCTGCTGGAGTTGGTGCGGGAATTTTGCCACCTTATTTATTCAATCCACACATATTTGGACAGGACTTTGCCATGAGAGATAGACTGCAGAAAGAGCTTGTTAGAGGACTTCAATTAACGAGCGGAGGAACTCTGGTTGAACCACCATTGAACAACTCTAGTTATGAATCTCCTTATCCCCAAGGAAGAGATCTATCTTCTCGACCCATGGATGATCAGAGTGAATATTCCAAGATGATGGCTTCTAAAATGTCTAACAAGATTTCCGCCAGCCCAAGAGAGAAGATTGAAACAACACCCACGTCAAATTCAGTGAAGATGGTTATTAAAAATGGAGTGCTGATGCCCAAACAGAAACAGAGGAGATACAGAACTGAAAAACCCTTCAGTTGTGAGCACTGTTCAGCAAGGTTCACATTGAGAAGTAATATGGAGAGGCACATTAAACAGCAGCATCCTCAGCACTGGAGCCAGAGGCCTCGTGGTGGTCACTCAACGAGAGGAAGACCTCCACTATCAAACCCACCAACATTATTACACGGTTTGAATCATTCCAATCAACAGTCACAATCAACTTATCCCAATATCCTCCCAAAAATTGGACAGTCAATGCCTTCTGAATTCGGAAAACATGCCATTTCTGATCAGGTAAAATACGCAATTCTTGCACAGCAGCTGAAAGGGAACAAGCACGAAGAGAATGATACAGATGAGGAGCTCATCATTGATGAAGCAGCAGAGGAGAAAGAGTGTGAGCAGCACGAAGAAGAGAGACCAACGAGTTTGCTGAGAGGAAAACTGGAGGAGAATGCAAAGGATTCGAAAAAGGAAAATGAAAATCCCTCGAATTTTGAGACTTCAGTGGAACGAGATGAAGATGCATTGAATATGAAGATAAAGGCAGAACCTGAAGAGATCGAATGCAAAGAGAAGCATTTAGAAGATACTGAAATAAACGAGAGAATCATTAAAACTGAAGATGGAAACGCTGATTTAGCGAGTGTATCGGAACTCCTGGACAATGCATCACAGCAGTATCAACAGTTTCAGCCTCAGTACATGAGTGACGAGGAGGGTTTAGTCGCTTCAACGAGTGACTGCAACAATTCTGGAAGTGACGAAAAATCAGATTCAATTAATTCCGGAAATTCTGGCCATTCTTCGTCCTCAAAACTGAGGAAACTCAAGAGAAAAAAAAAGAAGAAGAAAAAGAAGTCTGCATATTCAATGGCACCAAATCGTGTTATTTGTCCATACTGTGAGCGTCCATTTCCCTGGACCTCTTCTCTGAGACGACACATTTTAACCCACACTGGACAAAAACCATATCAGTGTGTTCACTGCTCTCTTCTCTTCACAACAAAGTCAAATTGTGATCGTCACTTGTTGAGAAAGCACAAAGCAAATCCCAACAAAATGAGAAGAATCAGAACATCATCTTCACCAGAGGCTCAAGAAATTCCATCAAACAATACATTCTCAATGAGAAATGTCCCAGAAAGACCATACAAATGCAATCAATGCCCAAGCTCCACATTCTCAACTCTTGGTAACCTGAAGAAGCACAGATCCACCAAACACTCGCATGAGGGTAAATCACGACCAGAGAGCCCAATGAGTGAAGCACACTCAGAGAGACAGCCAAGTCCTACACCAACGAGTAAACAGAATGATCAGAGTGGCTACGAGAGTCAGTGCTCCAGTATTTCCGAGAATTTGGAGAATTCATCAACAATAATTGAAGTTCCCAAGTCCAATCCAAACACATCATCTTCAACAAATGAGACACCAAGATCTAGACGACCATCTCCACGATCCTCGCCTGGACCAACTGATGCGCCATTCAAGTGTCACCTTTGTGACAGCGGTTTTGCAGAGCGTCAAGACTGTCTGGAGCACATAAAAGAGCATCATAAGAGATCTTACGAGATGCTGCTGGCTAAGGGAGCCTTGGACATGGATACGGAGAATCCAGAGGATCAGCAGCCACCACCATCACAACAGCATCACAGCGATGGAGAAGAGAAGCGAGGTCGCTTTCCTGATTACAGCAATCGGAAAGTTGTATGTGCATTCTGCATGCGTCGTTTCTGGTCAGCTGAAGATCTCCGACGTCACATGCGTACCCACACAGGTGAACGTCCATTCTCATGTGACATTTGTTCACGTCGTTTCACATTGAAACACAGTATGCTACGTCATCGCAAGAAACACGAATCTGTTGACTCAACAATGTACGTAGGTACGAGCGGTGATGAAGAGTCAGCACCAACTCAGCCACCAACGATAACACCAAGAACCCAACAAACTCCACTAATATCAATTGCAAGTGGTGAATCAAGAATTCGTGAGAGAATTAGCCTGCCAACAGTAGCAACAGTTGCAACTGGTGATGCTGCACCAAACAGTCTAATGAGGTTCAATCCCTACGAAAAATTGGCAACACTAACTGGTAAATTAGCAAGTGTCCATAATTTTGGCTCTGAAACAACACCAGACAATGACAATGATTTAATCTCAAATTTACTTGGTATCAGAGACAAAAGTATAATTGACAAAGTATTGCAAGCTTCTGCTGATGATGCAGCAAAACTTCTTGGTGTTAATAGAAGCCACGAATGAAAATCATTGAGGAGAAAGAGGAGAAGAAAAAAAAATTAGATACATAAAGTTTAACATTTAAATGAATGATGAAAAAAAAAAAATAATACGTGAATTTACGTGAATGATTGTACAAAGATTTAAAGAAAAAAACAAATTTATTCGTATCATTAGGTATAATACCCAGGTGAAATCAAGGTTTCCCATCACGTTCACGATCGTGCCTTACAGAATCTACTTAATCCTTCGAGATAAATGATTTTATAAATAAATAAAATCGTCTCGTTGGTGCACCCCTGGGCATTTACATATTATTTAGAAAAAATAAAAAATATAAAAAAGTGTAGAGTTAAATAGTGTAAAAGAGGAATAAACTTCGACAGACAAAACGCTTCGAAGCGGCGTGGCTTGATTTCTTCTTTTTATCAATGAAAAAAAAAAATAATAGTAATGAAAAATCGATTATATTTTAATTTGAAAGAAAAAGGAGGGATCTTTAGCCTTTGTAATCCATGGCGTTTAAAAATGCACTATTCGTCGAGTTTTTCATTTACATCGGTTGTGCCTAATATTTTATTATTTACCGTACTGTCTAATTTTTCAAAATTTAACTTTAAATTAACAATTATTAAATATTTTCTTGTGGGATCAAAATCCAGAAAAAAAAAAATAAATAAAAATAAAACGTGTGTATATATAATTTTTTTAGTTGTAGATATTATATTGTAGAAATATAAGTATAAGTGTGAAAATTTACACGAGTGAGGCTAATAATATAAAAAATTGAGAGAATGTCTAGAGAATTATTGATTAATTAAACTTATATGATTCTCAATTACATATACGAGTATCTTAGGCATTTAATCATTAAGTCAAAGCGTGACGAGGTTCAATTATTTTGTGAGTTTTTTTAATTATTTTTTTTTCTTTTTTAATAATTGATCTTCGTCATATGGGGATGCGAGAACGCTAGGTTGTACTGAAAAATCCAAAGATAAAAGAGAAGATAAAGAAGAAAGAAGCGAAAAAAAAGCATTCTAACAACGAATATTATATGAATTAATTGTAGCCATATCTTCTATTCTGTTCTACGAATTAGTCTCAATTTTCTTTTTTTAATTATTTCATTCAACATTTAAGGACTGCAATTTAAGGTGCGTTTTTACAATTAAGGCTATTTCTCATTTTTGGGATGAATAAAATGAATAGAAAAAAGGAAAGAAAAAACAATGAGGAAAGTTTTTCTCCACGCAAATTAATGAATTTAAAGCCCACCGTAAGATATAAAATTGTAGAAAAATTACTGTGAAAAAATACCTTTTTTTTTTTTTCTTTAAATTATTATTTGTTCAAATGAATTTATTTAATATATGGGTAAAATTGTTTTTCATTAAAATGAATTTGATTGAAGAGGAGAAAAAAAAACAAAAAGACGTGGAGCAATAAAGAGTCTATAACTATTCAATTTATATTTTATCGTATTAAAAAAAAACGAAAAAAAAAAAAAAAACTGAAGAGAATTGATTAAATTATCGTATGTAAATAGGCATATTTAAACTAATGGGATTTTCTCATTGGAGAATCTATATTTAAAATGCAATTATACCAAATAATGGGTCGAGTTTGCTGGGACTTTGAGTGAATAATTTACCTGAAAAGAAAAAAAAAAAATTATCAACTTTGTGCTCAGGTTTAAACTATCGAAGTAACATTCCAGCTCCTGTCTCCCTTTTCTTTTTATCTCTACTCTATCCTTTTCTCTCTTTCCATCTCTCTCTCTCTCTCTCTTTGACTTATTTGATTATTTATTTCTTTTATATTCAAGTTGCACAGGATTTAGAATGAAGAAAACTGAAAAAAAAAAAAAGAGAAAATGTGTAACGCAGAAATGGCCAGCTTTGAACCGAGTTTGAGGATGAAATTTATTCAAACATGTAATTATTCTCAAATTCGGTTTACAATTTTTTCATTTTCTTTGTAGTAATCATATCTTATTATTAGGTATGTGTATAGGTAAACGAAAGATAAAAAATCTATTTATTAAAGGAAAAAAAAAAAAATGTTTGAATCCAGCTTTCGAGTGGAAAAAAAAATAAAATTGCCCCTTCGTCTCTCCCTCAATTCCCATCAATAAAAAAAAAAGTTATCAACTTTAGTGCTATGAAATATTCATCGTAACACATACGTAAAGGATTGCATTGTATTCTCGTTTGACTCTTAATTAATAAAAATAAGAATATACAATGTAAATAATGTTCAAATTTATTCAATTCCTTTCCCAATTAAAAAAAAAAAATTCTCTTTCAATTCACGTGAAGTAAGCAATCGTTTGAAAAAAGAAATGGATTTGTCATTCTGGCAGGAAAATTTCTGGTTAAACTTATTCATCCACTCTACATCAAGTTCCTCATAAATCTAGGGCCTTTTTCATAATGCATCACGGTATACACAAAAAATTCCACGTAAATTTCAATTTAAATAAATCTGAGAGTAAAAAAATGGAGCAAAAAGAGATCAGCAGTATTTTTCAACATCCAGACATGAGTTTAGTCACTGAATTCATCAAGAATAAATTTTATTTCGCTACTCTAATTCCTGGAAGACGAGAACCCAAGCATACAGCTGATATATACTTTTTTTGCATCGACAATAATTTGATTTATGAGAATTTTTACAGTGACTTTGGACCACTAAATCTTGCATGTTTATACAAGTAATTTATCAGGAAACTTTTCTATAAAATATTTAGGAAATCGAAAAAAATTGAGGCATTTCTGCAATTTCCACAAATCCACAAAAAAATTCCCCATTTCTCTCAGTTTCTGAGATTTTTTTTTCGTGCAAAAAATTCGAAATTTTCGTTCAACTAAGAATTGAATTAATTGCACAATCTGCATAGATACTGCTGGAAGGTGAATCACAAATTGAACAATCCTCGTTACTACCACAAGCAAATCGTGCACTATACGACTCCAAACGAGGAAAAAAGATCGAACGCAGCATTTTTAATTGCTTCATACGCACTTTTGTATCTACAAATGAGTCCAAAAGACGCTTATAAAATTTTGATTGAAGGAAATGATCAACAGCAGTTTCGAAATTTTCAGGATGCATCAGTAGGAAGATCACCCCACACAATACGTCTTCAAGGTTCATTGACCCCTAAAAAATACAAGAAAATCCTTTTTTCCCATAAAAAATGATAATTTTGTTGTGTAACCATGTTCTAGATTGTCTAAATGCTCTTTACAAAGCCGCGACCTTCGGTTTCTTCAATTTCGAAGACTTCGACATCACGGAATACGAGCAGTATCAACAATTGAAGTACGGAGACTTGAATTGGATAGTTCCCCAAAAATTTATAGCATTCATTGGTCCAAGTACGGAGCCTGGCACTGCTTATCATCCCCCAGAGCATTACATTGACTATTTCTTGAAAAACGGAGTGAAAACAGTTGTGAGATTAAATAGGGAGTCATACGATGCTTCTAGGTATCACGTAGTCCTTGAGCATCAATTTTATCGTATTTCCCAATTTAACGCGCTTTGAGGGTATATATATATATACATATAAAGATGAATGGAAAACTTTACGTCATTCCCATACAGTCATCAAATATTTCACACATATACGACTTACACAGGGATTTCCGAGCATTTGAAATCCCTATGTAATCAAGAAGAATTGAAAAAAAATTCCTGATTCCATATTAATGTCTATTTCGCTCTATCTCGCTTATTTACCGAGATAATCGCGAAAAACTAAAAATTTTTTTTCCTGATTTCATATTAATATCTATTTCGCTCGATCTCGCTTATTTACCGAGATAATCGCGAAAAACTGAAAATACTTTTTCCTGACTCCATATTAATGTCTATTTCGCTCTATCTCGCTTATTTACCGAGATAATTTCGAAAAACTAAAATTTTTTTTTTCCTGATTTCATATTAATGTCTATTTCGCTCTATCTCGCTTATTTACCGAGATAATTGCGAAAAACTGCGAAAACTTTTTCTTGACTCCATATCAATGTCTATTTCGCTCTATCTCGCCGACAGCTTTGAAAAGCGAAAAATTTCATGTAAGTCACATATTCATTGAATACCCAGTAATTACGTGGGAGTGGCGCAAAGTTTCCCACATATCTGTATATCCATATATCTACTCTCGCGGCTCATTAACTCCAATAATTTAATGAATTAACCAATTAAATCATGTTCGAACACTAGATTCACAAAAAATGGAATTTCTCATCATGAATTATTCCTCCCTGATGGCAGTATTCCTTCCAGAAAAATTTTGAATAAATTTCTGAAGCTTGCGGAGAACACAGAGGGTCCAATTGCTGTTCACTGCAAGGTAGAGCCCCAAAGAAATTGATTACAAGAAATTATAAGATAATGACCAAAAATCTGAAGTTTTTGCAATGTTCATTTAATTTTGTCACCAGTTATTTTTTTTTTGAGTATTTCGATAAGTAATGGAAATACACCTTTTCTGCCATTATCCAGATTTTAAGCTAAAAAAAGGATTAGCTCAAAATCGCTCTATATCGCTTAGTTTCCGGGATTTTTTTAAAAAACTGTTGATGGAATACAACCGATTTTTCTGTAAACTTCATAGTCATTAATTACCCATTTTTCAGGCAGGTCTAGGTAGAACAGGCTCACTGATCGCTGCCTATCTAATGAAACACTACAAAATGACAGCGAAAGAGGCGATTGCATGGACCAGAATCTGTCGTCCAGGCTCAGTGATTGGACATCAACAATCTTGGCTTGAGAATATCCAAAATGAGCTGTGGCAAATGGGCGAACAGTACAAACTTCGGTATTACGGAAATACTGAGGCTCTCATTCATCACAAACGAGGGATTTATTCGATAATCAATAAGTCTGATCGGAGAAATGATTCCAAGTCTTTGAGCAATCACTCACCGATCAAGAAATCGAATCAGTCAAGTAATCACAGAAATATTCATTTACGGGATAAATTAATTCTTACCAAGCCCCTTACCTCTTATTATCAATTTTTCCTCGATTTTCGTTAGGTTTTTTATAATATTGACCATAATCACTCGCCCAAGGAAAAAAAAAGAGAAATCAGTAGTTCAGCCGCAATGTATAAGAAGATGGCTCTTCATCCATCTTCTTATATGTCGCAGTTGAACCGCTAATTTCAGTTTTTTTTCATCATTAGGTGATTAATTATTATAGATTCACTTGCATGATGTATCATATTTTTGTGTTCTTCGATCTAAAAACTATCGAAACAAGTCCTTTATGAGCTGGAACACTGCAAGCAATCTTGTTTGGTAGCGTTTCTCAGAAGGGCAGGAAACTGCCTGTCTTTTTCTCCAGGTCATGCTCAATTGTATGTATCAAATGCCTTTCTCCACAGATAATTACGCAATAAGTGAGGAAAAATGCACGAAACATTTACAATCAAAGGATGCTATCAGGAAAATTGAGGAAAATCCAGGCTCAAGCAGAGGCAATCGGTCTGGCATTGTTCGAATATTTGGTAAAATCTCTTAGATTAATTTCATGAGTTTACCAATAAATCAAGTGATTGAGCTGTGATTTTATGTTATTTTTCGATGAAATTAAAGAGAAATTGACGAGTGGAGGCCATAAGCAGCGACGCTACAATGAAACGCTAGACGAAACGGAAGCGGTGACGCAAAACCGCCAAAATTCAACTACAAATGAAGTCAAAAGAAGTATATTGAGAAATTCAAATTTCACACAGGGAGATTTTATGAATAGAATTAAATTGAATAGAGCACATTAAAATCCCGCGAAGTTTCTTCTTTTCCAATTGATTAAAAAAAAAAAAAAAATAGGAAAATAAGAATTGTATAAAAATAATTAATGTTTTTGTAACAAAGTTTTTTTTTTTATATTAAGTATCAAATAAATTTACAATGAAAAAATAAAAACTCAAATTATATAATCATATATTACACATATATTACGTATCATTTTTAATTTGTATCAAACGTTCTCTTAATTGGGCTTCCTCAGTCATCAGTGCATGGCCGTGACTGTCTGATTTTCTCGACGATCTGAAATTAATATTATCAATTAACATGAGAATAAGGAAATAATTTAGAATAAGAAAGAGCATAAAATATCTGAAGGAACTGACAAATGTGAGCAAAGTTGACTGAGATGATAGGGTATGAGGTAACGTGCGTGAGGTGAAAGATCAGAGAATGGATCTTCAGCTGAATTTCCATTGTCGAATCCCTCGAGTCTGGAACAGAATAAAAATACTCAATTAATGATGAATGAAAGACTTTAAATTTCATTGAGTTGAAATGGAAAAAAATTAATCATACCTAACAATAAAATGCCTGCTGTATTGTTGCTTGATATCCGAAACACTGCGTTTTGCGTAATCAAGAACTGCAGATAACGCCATATCCCGGAAATCTTTGATGTCTTCGTCATTGAGCTTATTATTATCAGAGCCTCTACAAGCTAACAATCGTGCAGTTGGTGTATCAATCCAGACAGCTCGATTATTCTTCTTAAATAAATTAGTGGCCCAATCACAGGCACCCACTTTGGCAACAGCATTCCATTCGCAAGCTGAATACCAATCAAAGACCTTCAGATTATAAAAAAAAAAAAGAAATACATAAATACTATGACAATTCCCTTTTTCATTCAATTAATAAGGTTGAATGTCATAAATTAATTAATTCAAGATTCAACTCACATGACATTTACAGTAATGCTTCAATATTTGTCTAAACTCGGACATAAATGCCATAAAAGATGTCGAGCCCTTAGCATAAAGAAGTACAATAGCTTCTCCTTCATCGCCCTCAATTTTTCCTTGTTTCTTCCTTATTTCATCATCAGTTTCAATGACATCACCTTCCACATTATTTGTCATTCTCAATTCTCTCAAATTAGCATTTAGATAAACCTGCTGTGAATGAATTCTCCAGCGATGTACAGACATGATAATTCCCGAAATTATGAGAATTAACAGGATAATCGCAACTGTTATTGGCAAGAGTGTTGTACTGTCAGCTGATACTATTCTGGTCTCAATTTTACCCTTGTAGTCAATTTCTTTTCCTAATTTGCAGTCTAGAAGAGAGAAAAAAACATCATTTTCATGAGATATTTCAACAGAAATTTGACTGCTGTTCAATAAAATTTGTAAAAAAAATGTACCAGTTGTCCATGTACAGCTGGGATATCCTTCCTCTTTTGGCGGAGGATTCCAAAGAGTTTCTCTGAGACAACGACGATCTATCAGAACAATTTTCAGGCAATAGTCATTATTCGAGCTTACCGGAAGAGTCAAACCACATCGGACTTGTTCAGTAAGAGATTCACTGCTTTTAACACTTTTACAGTCTTCTGGAGATTGTGTTTGCCTTTCGAGATTGCGCTGTGTAAATAAAAAAAAAAAAAGGATTAATTGATTTTGTTTAATGAGAATTATTTTTTAAATTATCTTGAGTAATGAATCAAGTCATGCACATGCAACTCAGACACTAGCAAAAAGAATAAACCAAATATTCAATTAGAAAGTGTAATTTTGAAAACTTCTGTCAGAAAATGATCTATTTATTTTTTAAAAAATCGGACTTTTCTTAGTGAAATTAAATTTTAATTGGAAACTATAAAATATTTTCATAATTTAATGAAAATAAGTTATGGCAATTTTTACTGAGTTCATGTAAAATCATTTTAATTGTAATTATTACCAGTTTAATGGACAAGTTGGTTATTATTTCATAGCCATCCCTACAGACTTTGTCTCTATTGCCTTTTTTTTCATAGATGTAAGCTAAAAATCCTAGAGAATCAGATGGCACACCAATTTCCAAGTTGAACGCTACTGCATTACTACTGTAAGAAAGTTTTATTGTGTTTTTTCCCCATTGAAATTAAATTATTTAATTTTTTTTCCAATGAAAAAGAAGAAATATTACATCCCCATGTGAATTTGATTTATTTAGAGACAAAAAAAGAAAAAAAATACGAAATTACCGTAAAATAATATAAATTCTACATTAAATTTGAATTTTCTTCATTCCAAAGTCTAAATAAAAAAAAATTTATACAATCCATGCAGTGCAAAAATCACAAAAGAAAGAAAATTTAAATTTTTAATTACTTGTTGTTAACTTCTTTGTCATAATAAGTGCAAATGAAATCCTGTTCCTCAATGTCTGTACGGCTGTAATTTGTTTCAATGTATTTTTTACCACGATAAACATTATCATAGCCACTAATGTGAAAACGCAATGCATAACAACCAGTGAAAATGTATTGGTAATTCATTTTAATACTGTCCCCCTGAAATTCAAATTATTTTCATTTTTTTTTTTCTTTAGATTATTAAAATAATCCTAGAAAAAGCAAATATCTGGAAATTTTTAGCCATTTTCTTTTCTTAACAAATGAATTATTTAAAACAAAAATATGAACATATAGAAAATTCCAAAAGTTTTTTGAATTACAAATTAAAAAGCCTTTTTTAATATGTAGTCACAAGTGCAAATTTTTCTAAATACTTCTTCTGTTATAAAGTAATTGTTTTAAAAAATGCAAAAAATTATCAGATATGTGTGCTAATTTCATCATAATCAATTCTATTCTCTATCAATCATCTGCCAATAGATGATATTACCTTGCAAGTTGCATTATTCTCTATTTCCTCATAAAACTCATCATTAACAAGGCAAAATTCATCTACACTGTGTATTTCATCATAAAATTTTGGAGAATCATTGAATAAATGCTTCTCACATTCCTCTTTATTCTCAGCAGTTGAATGAACAACCAGAGTAATTGTATAATTGCAAGTGAAATTGAGTAAGTCAAGTGTGACCTCCAACGTGCCTAGAATAATTCAAAAAAAAAAGAAAAAAATCGCACATTTAGTAATAAATTGCTGCAGGACTCTGTGAATCACTGGAGATTTAACATAAATTCTTTTCTGAATATCTCAACAAAAAAAACTGCAATTACAATCAGATAATTCTGTTGATTACCTTCATTAGGATCCACTAATACTAATTCATGTTCAGGAATATTAGCAGGATTGCATTCTTCACTTGTTGCATTTATTCCATCAATTTCTCTGCCAAATTCTCTTTTATCTGTCTCACTGCAGACATTTTTATAGAAACACTGAAAAATAAAAAGTGAATAAAATAAATATACAGAGAAACTACATTATGAATTAATTTCTCATTAATATTACATATACATACATTGTTATTATCATAACTGGATTCAACATTGCAAATAAAGAATAACGCAATAAAAGTATATTTCCAAAACATGTTGACTATATATTTTCTCTAAATATTTCAAATTTGAATAAAAAAAATCAAAATTTAATATATTGGGTTAATTAAACAATATGGCAGTTGATGGCAAGATATTTATGCGCAGAATTTATCTGCACTAATCACATGTACATTGCCAAATATACATTCGTGCAAATCTGCTGTTTAAAAAAACATACTCATTAAATTACAATCACTGATTTATTTTACAACTGCACTTTTTGTTTATCAAGTTAAATAAAACATGTTGAGGCTTTTTTTTTTCTTTTTCTTTAATTCAAGCTCTTAGAAAATTATGAAAACGTAATTCGCTGAATTTCGACATTTTTTTTGAAAAAAACAGACTGTGTAGTTATAAACACACCACTCTCTTCCCCCTTTCTGCTTCTTTTTGCACTCAAAACCACAACTAGAGATTAAAAAAAAAAGGCGAGAGATAGCTGGAACCTATGAAATACCATGGATTTTTTTCAACAGCGGTGGCGCACGAACTAAGTTAGTGACCACGTGATTCATGTCGGTAATGTCGTAAAGGAAGTTGACCTTGACCTAGAAGCAATTTCGGTGAATGGAGGATAAAAACAGGACGAGTCTGACCAAACAGGATGTCTTACTACTGACCCCAAGAAGCTGCCCTTCATCCCATAATAACAATGAAATTCGAACATTTCCGACAATTTTCTGGATTTTTTTTGTTTTTAATAGATTATTATTTTGAAAAATATTAATTTATTAATTTTATTAATTTATTTATTTTGATTCAGGGGAAGGTGGGGTAAAATGGAAACTCTAATTAAACGGTTCGAGATTGAAATTTTCTGATGATTTTATTGAAAAGCTGAGGAAATTTTAGGCAAAAAACATGTGTCAAAATTTCTTTTCCTCAATTTTTGAAAAAATTTGCTTTTTTGACCGAGTTTTGAAGGGGTTTACCTTTTGAACATCGAAAAAATTCACATTTTCGGCGATATCTCTGGTTCTGTTGGTCGTAGCGATCTGGGGTTGATCTCAAATGAAAGGTGAGCTCATTTCTCATTGATTTATGTAGTTCAAATTTTTTTAAAATCAATTTTTCGAATATTTATAGGTCATTTTCTGAAAATCAGTTTTTGTCCTATAAGTACTTGAAAAATCGATAATTATTCGTTTTCGACCACATAAATCAATGGGAAATGAGCTCATCTTTCATTCAAGATCGACCCCAGGTCGCTACGATCAATAGAACCAGAGATATTCTCGAAAACCTGAAATTTTTCAAAAGACAGAAGCGTTTTATCTTCAAATCTTGCGCAAAAAATGAAATTTTTGAAAAATTCCAAAAAATAACTTCTGACACATGATTTTCATGGGAAATTCCCTCAGCTTTCCAATGGAATCACCAGGAAAGACCTATCTCCAATATTTCCATCCATTTCGAGTAAATTTCATAGTAGAAAATAGCAAAACTAATCCGTGTCCGTTTTACTCCTTGTGTCCATTTTACCCCACCTGCTCCTACTCGTTAAAAATAAAAAAGGTCAAAATTGTCAGATGTCTGCTATTTTTAGTATTCCATCCCCCCTCAAATAAATAATAATGATACTCCACGAAATCCTGTTTTTTATGCATTTTATTAACAATCCCAAACAATTAAACTTTCGAAATTGATCAAATAGAACATATGCAGAAAATTTATCGAATTTTCCACACATTTGAGTATACTAATATAACGGTGCTTTAAAATTAGACAGAGTGCGGGCAAATCTGCATTAATGCGACGGTATTTTTTTTCAATAAACTTCTATCACTCTTCTGAAAGACAATTCAACAATTTACATTTGCGCGGATCAGTCAACTCTTATTCATTTTTTTCTAAATTTATTCTTACTCATTTTTCATCCTATAAACTATAAATGTTTATCACAATTGTGTTTTATCCACCATTAGTTGATGATCATGATTTATCACAAGTGTGACTTTCTGCTTTAAATTCATAATTCGAATATCCTCAGTTCCATAATGACTTGGAAAAAGCGATAAAAGACTGAGCTTTCGTCATTTTTCGACTGTTATTAGGGGTAAATTGTAGAAGAATGCTTAATAATGAATTCGTTTCGTGTTAGGCATTAACAAAGCTCTGAATATTTCAGAGGAACTCAAATTTTGAGCTTTAATATATCATCGATGGCAATATTTATCGTAAAACTACTCGTAAACCTTATTTTTGCTAGACATTAACTGCTTTGCTAGATTAATAGGATGCATAATTCGTTCAATAATGAATATTATTCATAAACGTGGAGAGCAATCATTCAATGTCATCTCATTATCTTCTGATATTAAAGAAAAAAACTCTAATTGCCTATCAACTATGAATATTTAAACAGTATGAGCTCACATTGACTTCTTACTCAAATATACGTATTAAATGATACCCTTTACCTCTAAAGAAATTCGTAAGAACGTTCTTTCCCCTTTAAGTCAGGGAAAATCCGATTCACTTCGCCCCAATCTCCTCTATTCTATGGCAATTTCGGAACTTACTTACTGAGCTCACATTATTTTGATAGCCGTTTCACATTTTGATTGGAATATTCATTAACATACACTTATTAATTACGTATTTAACTAATTGCGTAGGCCACATTGCACTTATCAATAAATTCTACATTAAAAACTATTTAGCTCTCACTTTCTCTCAATTCTCTGAAATATTTTTCTTTCCTAAGCATGGAATAAATAGAAGATGGAAATTTCCAATACTTTGAGCGTTAATACGGCTGAGCTTTTTCCATCTGTTATTCAATGAGTAAAAAATAATGGAAGCTCTTCATTACTTGCACCTATTACATTTCACATTATTCAAATATCTCTAAGAAATTTGAGAGTATAAAACTAATGTTCACGTTATATCCACATTCGTTATTTCTCATTCTCATACATTTTATATAAACTCCTTGATTAAGAGGCACTGCATCATTAAACTTAGATAAATATATATAATTTTCTTTTTCTATAAGCGAGTGATTCATTTTGCTAGTTAACAATTATAATTTTACTAACGTATATCTGATGAAGAATAATTCTTCACCTATAAAATTCACATATTTAAATGAACCTGGCGTTATTATAACAGTTTTTTTTTTCAATAATCAAAGCTTAAAGAATTTTCAATGAAAATGATTGTAATTTGCCTATTGATTGTAATTGCGCCTAAGTCTTAAAACATATTTTAACTCCATGATTGATTCCGCAGATTTATTCTTTAGTTTTTTCATTCATTTCAGTCAGACATTTCTCACTTTCTTCATCATTAGCTAATCAATAGCTAACTTCCTAACAGATTATTAACTATTCCCCAAAATTCTATATTCCAACAATCCTGTAAATCGAAATATTCTCACCCATGAAGTTTTTGTAAATAGAATTGGGATTTATTCAAGCTAAGTTTCTAAAATTAATAGGCAACAGGAATCAACAAATTCTCGTAATTCTCTCTTCATCCACATCATTATAACTATGATTCTTTGGAATAATTATCATTCCTTCATTTGAGCACTCTGGGAATTATTTAATTTAATCGCTTATCTATGCCTAACAAGGAGGGTTAAAAAAGACGCTTATGATCTTTCTCATTGCTCAACAGAGCATCAAAGTATTATTGAAGCTATTTTAGCTTCTCTATCTTATTGCATACTGATTGAACTGTTGCTGCTTGTCGAGACATCGGACATAGGTGCCTCGTCCGGTCCTATATGTGGTGGTGGTGGTAGCGGCAGATTCCCGCAATCCGGAAGTGGCGGAAATACATTCCTTTGAAATTGTCCGGATACATTACCAACTGGTTCATAATTAGCGACAACAATGACTTTTCCGCTTCTACTACGTGCTTTACCAACTCCAAGAAAACGGCTGCTTGCCCAAATTACTTGAGTAAAGTGACCTGAATACACAAGTTGAAGCACTTATTTAGGTTTTTTTTTTGTCAAGCATAATTCATAAATTTTTTCTTCTCACCTGCATTAACATTTGTATGCAAAACATCGAGTTCCTTGAAAAAATCATATTGTTTAACAGCTGAATACCAGTAGGATGCAACTTCTTGACCATTTACATCACCAGGTACAGGACCACCCGGACGACAATAAAGATTTTGTCCAATTTCACGATTATTTCTATAGTAGAATGTATTCGTATGGGCTAAATGATTTGCCCATGTTTGAGCATATTCACACAACTGAAAAAGAAATTGTATATTTTTCAATTTTTAATATATATGCAATGATATTAAATAGTTTCAGAAGATAGAGTCCTACAGGTAGAGTCTGTAAAGTGTGAAAGTACTTTGAAAAGAGGAGAATAATGAGTCTAGAAGTGAAAAATTGATAGTACAAGAATGAACTTATTCTTTTAAATCTACGATTTGATTAATGCACATTAATATGAATGAATCTCATTTTGATGAACAACGCGAAAAGAAAGTTTCGACAATATTTTTAAGAGAGAAATCACTTCAGAAGATTCGCAGATACAGTTGAGCAAAGATTACGAAAGTACAAAGAAATTTCGATTTTAATATTCGAACAGTATCAATTATTGAATTTAAAATAAACCCCAAACTACGGAAAGAACGTCAAGAAGACATTTTAGAGAGAGACTTAATCGTAATTTGAAATGCTCCAATGGTTTATACGCACGATTCTGTTTTTGATGAATTCCTCAGGGATGATTTCGACTACAAAAATTCGAGGGTAATGATCATTTTGTGCTATAAAATGATGAATATATTTGTGAAAATTTACCTGGGGTGACATTGTCATTGTCGGTACATTGTGACGTTGTCTGTAAACATTGTGCCAGCACAGGCATTCAGTAATAAATTCGCTGTCTCTCCAATCAGTCTCTAAATCGGCTAGATCATGAGATATACTCATAGGCTTGTTACTTAAGATCTGAAAAAGATTAAAACCAAGCTAAATATAAAGTTTGCATATCGATTTCTTTCATGTTTGATGGAGTTTCGAGATACATCGGCAAAGGACATTGTTAAATAAAGAAATTCGTAGGAAAAAGTGGGGTGGAATGGACACGTGTTAGAAAATTACGCAAAATCGATGGGAAAATTGGAGAGAGGTTTTTCCTGATGATTCCATTTAAGAGTTGAGGAAATTTTACATGAAAATCATATTTCGGAAGTTATTTTTTTGAATTTTTCAAAAATTCCATTTTTCGCTCATGATTTGAAGGTGAAACTCTTCTGTTTTTGAAAAATTGCAGTTTTTCGGGAATTCCTCTGGTTCTATTGGTCGAAGTGACCTGGGGTTGATCTCAAATTGAAGATAAGCTCATTTTCCATTGATTTATTTGGTTAGAAAAAATGAATTATCAATTTTTCAAGTACTTGAGGGACAAAACCCGATTTTCAAAAAATGGGCTATAAGTATTTGAAAAATTGATTTAAAAAAATATTTCAACCACATAAATCAATAAGAAATAAGCTCACCCTTCATTTAAAATCAACGACAGGTCGCTACGACCAACAGAACCGAAGATATCGTTGTAAATGTGAATTTTATTGATTTTCGAACGCAGGACTCCTTCAAAACTCGGCCAGGAAAGTGAAATTTTCAATAAATTGAAAAAAATTAATTCTTAAACATGTTTTCTACCTAAAATTTTCTCAGCTTTTCAATGAAATCAGCGAAAAATCACTATCTCAAACTATTCAATTGAAATATTAATTTATCCAACCTTCTTCTACTCTACTCAATAAGAAACAGCAAAAGCCTCCCTACAACTTAATACGACTTCAATTCCCCCTGAAATAATAATAATCGAAGAAAAAACCTCCACAAACCCTCTGAAATTCATCACCTTGACTCTGTCATTGAATTAATCAGCATGAGCCGATCTATTTATGCGGTCTCCAATCTCGTCTACTGATTTGAAATTCAATGAGCCATTCAACTAAGAAAAAACTCTATCGATCTCAATTCAATATTCAGAAATCCATTGAATTCCACTGAATACATTGCACGGAAAATTAATAAAAAATCGTCATTTAGGCCGATGTAAAACCAGATATAGGGAAGAGTGGGACAGAATAGACACTGTAATGAAACTGTTAGCGATGGATTTTTTTTTGATGATTCTCTTGAACAGCTAAGGGAATGTTAGCCGGAAAACGGGTGTGAGATGTATTTTTTTTGGAAAATTCGATATTTTTCGGCCTTTTCAAGGGGTAAAAACCTTTCTTTTGTTGAAAATTTTCCGTTTTTTTCAAATATCCCTGGTTCTATTAGTCGTAGCAATTCGGAATTGGTCTCAAATGAAAGAAGAGCTCATTATTCATCAATTTATGGGGTTTCGAATTGAAAAATATCAATTTTTGGGGATAGTTATAGGCCAAAAATTGGTTTCTCTCAAAGCTGCTTCACAAAAATGCCCTTGAATACCTCAAAAATCGATATTTTTAAATCGAAAATCTTACAAATCGCTGGCAAATTATCTCACCTTCCACTTCCTATCGGAATTTTTACGCTACAAGAAATAAAACCGAAGATATTCCCGAAAAACTGAAAATTTTCAAAAAAAAAAAAGGAAGGATTAAAATCCTTAGCCCTCTAAAATGCTCAGAAAAATCAAAAACACCCAAAATTCAAAAAAAAATAATTCCGTCACTTGTTTCCCGCCTAAAATTTCCTCAGCTCTCCAATGAAATTATCAAAAACAATTGACCGCCCATATTTCTATCAATTTCAAGACTTTTCCATAACATTTGCTAAAAATTTAGATATGTCCATTTTACCCCTGATGTCCATTTTGCCCTATCTTCCCCTACTTAAGTGTACTTTCTTAAAATAATAATTAGATTTTTGGAATAATTAGATGTAATTAAGTTACTTTTTTGAATAATTTAGGCCGATTGTCGAGCTGTTGTATTTGCTCATTATTGAGATGAGCATTCGATGTAGCACCGGATTCTGTGGAATCTATTGTCTGTATAGCCTTGCAGAGTTTGGATTGTTCAACGCGTTTCCGTAAATTCTCCAATGCGGTTGCCTCTTCCCGTTTACGTGAAGGTGGCCAGTGAGGTCCTGCTGTATGAATGAAACTGATTACAGGAAAGTCCTAGAAAAAACGGGGATTCCCCAATAAAAAAGAAAAAATCATTATTAAAAAAAGCATTGCTCCTTATTTGCCTTTTTTTCTACGTCAGAATACAAAAAAAAAAAAGCCCTCGACTTCTGCAGTAGCATGCAACTTCTATATACATATATACCCAAGTATATATTTATAAAAATAACTAAAAATCAGATATTAAAATTCACCTTGGATGCTGGCGGATTACTATTAGCTGAATTAAGATCAGTGTAGGCAACTTGGCTCAATAATTTACGACTCGGTGGTGTTCTATTACGATTTATCATCTCCTTTTGTATTGCGTAATCAACAAAATAACTTTCTTCATCGTCTTCATGTCCTGGAATTAATTCGACAGTATCTTCAACCGTCGAGATACTCATTTCACGTAGTTCCATTGTGATTGCTTGACGTATTATGATGAAAGTATTTAACCCTTGTGCTACACAGCTCTAACATGTCCTGGCCTTTCTGCGCCACGTTTTCGCTATTGTGGTGGTGGGGGATGGAGGTCCTTCATCCCCGCCACTAGCTAAATTTCTTCAGGGGCGCATTTTCTGCATCCTTTCTCACCCCTTTCAGCCTGCACTCTTCATCCTATCGCAATTTACCATTGGAGTTTAGGTGCCTTTAAATCTGTTTTATCATTGGAAGATCAGCTCGTGTCTGTTGAAAAAATTGATAATAGAATAGAACGTGATGTCAAAACTGTGTTACGTGTAGATTTTATTACTTCTATTTCCACACACATACCTCAAGTACTTTTGGAGCCAGTGTCATCAGCTGATTGTCCATGTGGATTGTCATACATGAAGTGATACTCCATTCTAACTGTAAATAAAAAAGAAAATATTTTAGATAGAATAGAATGGAGAAGAAATATGATATTTTTGAATTTTCCAATGCCTGTTGGAATGATGTCTTTGAAAAAATTTCTGGAGCTGCTGTTTATATTGATCATGCAGCAACTGAATGTTTACATTGGCTCAAGGGTGACAGAGCTTATTTAGAGCTGATGGAAGCTGGAGCACATTCGGTACATGAGATGGCAATGTTTAATTTTCAGGTAATAACTCAGAAGGGTGAAGAATGTTTGATAATAATGAAATTAACATACATGTAATACAATTTCGCTAATTTTTAAACAAATAGATCATTATAAAAAAAAAATATTCAAAGAATTAGCACTTATAGTTAATTGAATTTTCTATATGTGCATATTTTTTATTTTTCAGAAATAATCTATTTGTTACAAAAAAATCGAAAAAATAACACTTTTTAGATCTCTATCTATTCATTTATCATTTATTAATGATCATCAATTTATTTGCAGTATGTTAAAGTCCAAGGCACAACTAGAGCAATAATCATCACTACCTCATCAGACCCATCATTTTATCAACGTACATTGAAGATGATTATAGAGAAGAATACGTTTGATAGCTGTACAATTGTATGTGCAGTTCATAGCACAATTTTAAATTATAGTGAAGCAGATAATTATGAGAAATTGAAGGAAAATGTCTTAACGTGGATGAAGGAAACGAATCCGGTTGAAGTGAGTTGCTGATACAATTCGTTAATTTTTTGAATGGAATGACAAATTATTGACTATTTAATTTTTTTTATAGGAACCATTTGTGGAAATTTTATTCAGGCCAATTTTCACAGCTCCCATAAATCAAAATGTCTTTGTAATTCCAGCAATAAGAGGTCTAATGCCTCCAATAGATGGAAAAATAACGGAAGAACACGATTCAAATGTTAATTACTTTGTTAGTTCTCTCCACAGTTTGTTCACGCATTTTAATATCAAAGAAGACATTTATTCACTGGGAAAATTCAGTGAGTATGTAGCTGAGAAACTGGAAAATTTACCAGCAGCAGTGGATCGAAGAAAAGTGATTGAATTATTTGTGAAATAATACAATTTTATTAGAATATAATAATTCAATTATTATTTTATTCAGATGCTGATTGGCCAGGCTGGTGTTACGCTAATATTAATTGATAGAACGTTAGATTTATGCACAGCAACTAAGAACAATACTGAGTGCATTCTGTCTCGGATATTGCACACACTGCCCCATTTACCTTATCACAATAATGATGTAGCTGTAAATATGACGCTATTGTGTCCGGATTCAGAGGTAAAAATAGAGAAAATTCGTTCAACTAAATATGATAATGAAACTAGTTCACATCTGACAATTTTTTTGATTTTATCTAAACAAATAAATTATTTTTAAAATATTTCAACAATCTGTCCTTTATAGTTTCTTCAATTTTCTACATGTGCCTTATGCATTTTATTATTTTTCATGATTTATTTGTTGAAAGAAAAAAAATTCTAAAATTTTGTTAGATGTTCGTTACTTTCGTTATTGGAATTAAAAGTGAAAAATCCATGAAAAATCATTTTTTCAATAATGTATAGGAGAGTTCATTATCAATGACTGTCCCAGGATGCCTAGCCACTTCAGAACCTGCAAATTTCAGTCTTCTCATTGAAAAAAACCAGAAGGACGTACTCTTAACATTCAACAAGTGGCTCTTGGAGATGACGTTAAACAAATTACAGAGTCCCAAAGCAAAATTATCAACTAGAGTCACTGCACACAGTCTCGAGAAGCTCATCCAAAAATTCTGCGGCAGTCAGGATCTCCGGGAAATTGTAAAATACAGCAAGAAACTGCAAATAATAATGGCTGTTATACAGTCCTTGAAGTCCGAGAAAAATGCGCAACTGGATCTTCTTGTTAGTCTTGAAAAATTGATTCTACAAAATCTAACGGTCAGCAGAGGATCAACAAGTGTCTTATCCCAGGTAAAAATTTGATTTCCATTGATAAAAAGATGGAGCGAGCGGAAATAACTCTTCAATGGTTTATAGATAAGTAATATAATAAAAATGCGCACAACAAAAGGATTAGACATTGAAAATCTCCTCGTCCTTCTCATTCATATTTACGCAATTGCCGGGACTGAAATACATTTTAATCCTCAACAAGAAAATCAGTTTAAAGCTGCATTAACAGACGCTATTTATGAGGACATTCAAAAATGCAATGACACGGTCATTAATCACGAAGTCTCAGTTTATCAGCAGACGCTGTTGCTTTTGGGTAAGTCTGAATCATCATTCGCTCATGATTATTATAATTAAAAGAGTACAAAGTCCTCACTCTTTATTTTTAGGCGTCATGGACGAATCTGCAGCCAGAGAATCGGCGGAAAAGATGACGGAGCAAATTATGGACATGCTGCACTCAATCGCTTCTCAGAGACAGGATCTGAAGGATTATGGGTAAGTGAAAAACCTGGAATTACACAACCACCTGTTGAATTTTCTAAAAATAGTCCATTATTTCCAGATCAATGATTGGAAAATCGGATCGTCAGGAGACATCAGAATGCACAAGCCTCATCGAACGATTATTGAATGATCTTGTGCATCCTTCGAGACCGGAACTAACCGACTTGCAACGAAGAACAAAGTCACTCATCTCAGCTGGATTCAAGTACGATCTTCTACCACTTTTCATCTGAGCAATTAATCCACGTAATTCTTTCTTTTTTTTTCAGTTTATTAACGAAAGGCAGAGCTCAGCATCATCCCACAGACAATCCCTGGATCATCATATACATGATGGGCGGAATAACAGCGGAAGAAATACAAATTGTGGAGCGAATATCGTCGAGATTTTCTAACATTCCTCAAATAACACTCGCTGGATGTAGATTGCTGACTCCTGTGGATATCGTTGACAGAGTACTGTTATCAAATTTGAATATGTGATTGAATAAACTCTGATTTTTATATGTCATTGGAGATTTCGGCTTACCTCTTTCCAATCTGAAGAAAAACTCTCATTTACCTTTTTTTTTAATATTAATACAATAAATATATTTTCATTCAATCCATCTGAATCCATCGTCAGTAATTGCATATTCTATTGTCTCTTGTCCACTCGACGTTTCTACTGCACAATAGAACTTTTTATCATTCTCATACAAATTTAATCGATAATTAATGCTCTCAATGAGAGGCCCAGAGACACAGCTAATCAGTTCCTTACTAATTATCGTCTCACGTGATTTCGTGTAAATTAGAGAGACTTTAGCACGATGTATGTGCTTCTGCACAATTCTCAAGAGCTTTTTCACGTAATTATCGAGCATACATGGGCCATTACGTTCTCTTTCCATCCAATAAAACGATGAAATACTGTCAATTATGATGAGACTGATGTTCTCTTCATTCACCAGCATCAAATCCAAAGAATGCAATAATAAAAGGAACTGAGAACTATCATAGCAGTTGAGAATAGACAAATTCTCCAGTGATTCCTCCACAATTGCTGCCGCTTCTTCTTCAGACTTGTTCCAAGTATTCCGGAGCATCTTATCCATCACTTTGTAAAGATTTGTAACCGTAAAATGACAGTCTGTATTGACAAACAAAATACTGATACCCAAACCCTCGTTGACAAGTGGCAGAAGACTCTTTGCCATCAATTGTATCAGCAGGCAAGTTTTTCCAATCGATGTATCTCCACATATTTCCACAGTTTCTTTGCTTATTAGGCCATTAGGAAAGACTGTTGTGTCGATATTCAAAAAGGCCGGTTTCTCTGCAAGTCTTGCGAGAAAACCAAATCCAGATTCAGCAAGAGACTGCATTTTTTCCTGAAATAAAAAATAAAGAGTGAATGAAATGAATTAATTTAAATCATCAAAAACAAATATTACAATGAAATTAACAGACATCTGACAAATTTTTTGGAGTATTTTTTAAATAAAGAATTCATTAAAAAAAAAAAAATATTTGAAAAATTCGCACTAATAGATTCTTAAATTTTCGATATGTGCATATTTTTCATTTTTTTTTTGAAAATAATTTATTTGTTAAAGAAAGAAAAGTCTAAAAATTATCGAATGTCCGTTATTTTCAGAATCTTAAAAACATTTTATCTCAAAATTTATTCCATTTTTTCCCTGATTTTTTCTAATTACTTACGTTTACATCAATTAAATCTGAAGAAAATGCTGCATTGAGATATAAAACAATTCGTTTAATCCCTCAATTTCATAAATAAATGAGGCAATAATTAATTGTTCCATTCAATCATTGTTTTCCTTCAATCACCAACAATCGCCATGTTTTGGCGGGAATTTTCAAACACTCCTACAACACTCGATCAGTCGAAAATTCGATTTAAAGCGCACGCAACGCCACACATCAATGTGTGTGTATTCATATTCATATGTATGTGTGTGTGTCTGGTCTCTGTAAAAAAAGAAATATTACCTAACCTACAATAGAAAATGGTTGTCCATCAGTTGGGGGTGTTTCTTTGAGAGTGCTTCGTTTGCTAAAAAAAAAAAAAAAAACATAGAAGAGGCACTTGAACGTCAACAATTAAATATATCGAAGGCAACATTGAAAACAACAAAATTTAATTCTGGTATGTGAATTTATTTGAAATACTAAACTGCTTTCTAATTTATGATTGTGGCTCATTTTCGGATGCCATAACGGTCCGTTGCAATCAAAAAATTTTATCAAAAATGACGATTGGCATATTTTCATTAAATTTTACTGTAATAAATTTCACTTGAATTCCAAAGTCAACATAAAATCAAGCAGATACATGAAAAACTTTTACTTTTTTTTTCCTTCATTTTATGCTGATTCAAGTAGTTTAACACGTAAATTCATGGAAATTTCCCCACTATTGCTAAAATTTATCTGTCACTTTATTTGTCATAACTCCTACTCATGGGCCACTTTGGTCAATTCCATTTCCATCCATGCGAATGAATAAAAAAAAAAAAAAAGTGACGTCATTCTGCTTCGTGGATTAATGAGAGCATGTGTTTTTAGTAATTTATTTTATTTTATTTTTATGAATGAGTGATGGATAACAATAACACTTGGGCCATTACTCTATTCCACTATGATTATATGTAAACAAACTTTGAAAAAAAAAATTACATTTAATTGACTTATATTGCAATCATTTTTCATTTTTCATTGTTATCTGAACTATTGCTCTTTTCCATCCTCAAATAAAAGACAGCAAATTTTTTTGCTTCTATTGGATTTACGAGGCACGATAAGATAGTCTCGTTTTTTTATTTGAATTATTTTTGAATGATACCTTCAAAACATTATTTTATTGCATTTTATTTGCAGAAATGTCGTCGATAAATAGTATTGAGTCCCTTGGGAATTTCCAGTGGGACATGCTGGAGCTGGCTGGGCATTTACGTCAGGAGCGATTATTCGTCAATTCAGAGCAACAAAATCTTCAAATATTAAATGAAAAAGTGAGAAAATTCATTTCTATTTCGCTATGTTAATAGAACAGTTTAATATTTTTATTTAAAAAATTTCAGGTCTTGTCAATATCCTCGGATTTAGCACAACAGGCATGGGTAACAGATCAGCAGAGAGTAAATTTGAACAGATTGATTGTGGCAAGACCAGACTGTACACCAGCATCATGCTGTCAGCGTGCTAATGTCCTGGAAAATTCTCATTTTGTAGATGCATACAAGTACTTGAGATATCAGGCTTGTCTAACTTACGGAGAATTCTTGTGTTCCCTTCGAAAATCTCCAAAACTTCTGGCATCATGTCTGGTTGAAGGTGACAAGTTGATGCCCGAGGCTGTGCAAAATATCATACAATCGATATCAGCTGGATTATACGGTGGTTGTCTTCTGCCGGAGGATAAATTATATGTTTTGAAGCTGTTACGACACTTGATGCTTCTACAAATAGTACCATCGGACAATCCAAGAAGACTTCTTCGACATGGAACATGTGCATTTTCCAGATTTTACGCAGTTTTTCATGAAAGCCTCTTCTCAGCGAAGCTTTTTCTCACAGCTGCACTTCACGGTCCAATCACTCAGCTTCTCATGGAAGATGAAATGTTCCTGGACATTGATCCGGACAAAACTCCTATCAGATTCCCACCAGCGGAACGACTCAAGAGGTTCGGAAAAGAGGGAACATCGGAATATGTATCAAAGCTGCAGAGATACCGTCTTTGGACGGTGAATTCGTTGGTTCGAATTGTCCAGAGATTTATCGTCAGCATTCGGGAAAATATGCACTGTTTTCCTACTAGTGTCTGCTGGTTGGTGAGGCAAATGGCGGGATTGTTGACGAAAGGTGGTAATGTTGATCCTAAAGAGGTCCATGCAATGTGCACAGATCTTGTATTCACCTACTTCATCTGTCCAGCGATTGTCAATCCTGAACCTTACGGTATCACTGATGCTCCAATAAGTTACGTAGCGAGATTTAATCTCATGCAAGTTGGACAAATTCTCCAGATGCTGTCTTTCATGAAGTACCAATCGATCGACAGCAAAGTTATGGATTTGTATCGGAAATTTGAGAAGGATTCCATTTCTTCTATCATTGATGCCATGCTCGATGGCATCAACGACGATCTCGACGACGAACCAACAGTCATTGATAACACAAAACTCCAAGGATTGACCAGATCAGCTGCTCTTTTTACAGAGAATGAATTGAATTCTCTCATAATGTTTCTACAGACAATTAACACAAATGGCGTGAGTGACGAAGCTGATAATAATAGTCTCGACAGGAAGAAACTCAATGAAATGATTTCACAATTACCACCGGGTAATATCAGTATTAATAAAAACATCAACAATATATCACCAGAGACACCGTGCAGAAGAGGCGGATTGTTGGGTAAAGTTAGTAGAGGACGTGGAAGTAGAATTTCCACTTCTTCATCAGGTAGTGTACCAGATGGTGCTGAAGAAATGAATTGTGCATCTGGACCAGAGGAGGAATTCATCGATAAATCTCAGGACGTTCTGGTAATTCCATTTGGTCCAGCAATCGGAGAATGTATTGGACTTCTGAGTGAACAAAAAGTTCTTTGCATGGGAATTCAGAATAATCTTGAATCCGAATCCGTTGCTCTCAATCTGACACCTACTCTGCAAAATGAAAATGAAAGACGTGGGGGAAATGGCTCTGACAGAATCGAAACCCAGGAAAAACGTACGAGATTCTCATTGTCCCATGATGAAGTACTATTCGAGGGTTCAATTGGCAATACTTCAGATAATTTAGAGGCTGTATCAGAGGCAGCATCCAATCATTCCGTGGCTTCATCATTGGAGTTAGAGACAGAGGATCAGAACGATAATCTTTCCGACATGGTGTCAGCCAATGTTTCCGGAAGGGGAACACCAAATATATCCGGCAGAGATACTCCGTCATCCCAGATTACCGAAGGTGATGCAAGACCCCTGGATTTACCGCCACCAACAATTCCAACTAAGCAAAGTCGCTCCGAGATAGACGACAAATTTTGTAAATTCGAAATTAAAAAATTGATCGAAGGAGATGAAACAATTTCCCTCGTCTCAGACACATGGTCAACAGATGTTTTAGCATCGGACAGTGAAATTGTGGAGCAACAGGAGAGATTTCCCTTTCCACCACCAGCAGCACCTGAACAGCAAATACCACCAGTTCTACCAGCTGAGCCTTCCCAAGGTCTCCTCGATGTCAGCGAAACGGCTTCAGAAGCATGGAGCACTGATGTTCTAGCGAGTGATTCAGAGCGTCTCACTGAAGTGGATACAGATGACACAGCGAGTGTTGCACGTTCTGATGACACAGCAAGATCTGAAATTGAAGTTGAGAGTCGTGGTGAGCCTGAAGGTGGCGAGGAGACTCCGGAACCTGGTAATTTTCCGATTGGCGCTGTTGTTGACAGTGCTGGACCACTTTTCAGGCCGATTCGTGAGGATCCCATTGGTAGACCAGCTTCCTCAGTGAATATGGATAGAAATGTTACTGGAACTGGTGGGACTGGTTCCGATTATCGACAGGCTACCATGGAGTACGTTGATAACAACGCGAACAACATCAGCAACAGCGAATACGCGAAATCCGTTGGAGATGAGAGACTCGTTAATTTAATTGATAAACTTCAGATCGATGGAAATTCCAAGAGACCTGCAGCATCCCGGCACAATATCAGTGAAGCTGCAGCAGTACCACCCACACTTCTATTGGCCAATCACATTTCGGCTCCATCACTACCAAATGAGAAGTTGCTTCTCAATGGTGACGTGAAGAACGAAGATTCTGGTAATGATGTAGTTGTCAGGCTAAGTACAGCCAGTCTCGCCTCGAGCAGCAGTTCTGGCTCCGAGAGAACGAAGAACATAACTTCAACACCGGATCATGGTCTGCCACAAGTGAGCAATGGAACACCTGAAAACCCAAATGAAAACTCAAATGGAGGAATAAAACCGAGTATATCGACTGGTGCTATTCCAAAGAGCATTAGCTTCGACATGACAGCAACGAGAGGCGACAAAGAGCTGCTGGATGATGATCAGAAGAATAAACGTTCGTTCTTCAGCAAATTCAAGATGTCTTTGAGGAACAGAAGGGGAAAATCGCCACGTGCTGGTGATGATTTGGCAAGATGTTATGAAGAGACTGATGGCGAAGTTGGGAAGCATCGATTGAGGAGAATCATGTCTGAGGACACTTCGTCAACGAGCAATCTTAATGGTGATAGTTCTGAGGATATTCTGGCTAAATATCGGAGGAAGCCGAGTACTGCCAGTGACACAGCATCAGTGGAAAGCAGCCAATCAAGGACAAAAGAGGTAGAAGACGAGAGACTCTTGATTGACGTGAATAATGTTGAATTATCCTTTGCATTTGCTGATGCTAAGCGCAAGTTGAGAATGGTCCTGAGCACTGCTGATCTCCAACACATGCCCTGGAATGTTTCATCATCGCGAAACTCATGGATCCAAAAGGAGAACGAGCTAGTTGCATTCCTCCAATTACAATTAGCTGAGGCAATAAATCTCCAGGATCGTCCTCTAATAGCACATCTCCATGAGACACTGAGATGCGTGAGGCTATTCAATGACGATGGCTGCAGAAAATTATTTAAATCATTGAGAGACGACTATCAAAAAAGATCTCCATACATCGCTTATTTAATCAGATGTCGTCAAGGTCTATTATCAACTGTTGCACATCTTGAGAGACTTGGTGAAAGAGTTAAATGTGATCGTGATGCTGTTAACAGCCACTTGGTAGCTGTTTGTGTTCGGGTCTTCTTGGAGAAACGAGAATCACAAGTACTGAGATTCTGTGATGAATTTCAAAAATTAAAAGTTGCTGATGAAAAGCAGGATCTTGTTGATAATTTTTTGGGTAAAATTAATTCAGAAATGGAGAATGATGCTATTTGGCAATCAGCAAGTGATTCACAGTTGGAGCTCGCTAGAACTGTAGTTGAGAGATCTGTTATGGCAAGGGTTTATCACAATGCACTTTATCCAAATGGAGATGGAGATATTTATCGAGATCAATTGCTTCATGATCACATAAAAAAATTGTCCAGAGTGATTACACCGAATCACAAGGATTTAAGGATTCCCAAAATTTATCATTATGAGTGTCCTTGGCCATGGGCACAGGCAGAGTTGGCTGTTATCTCTGCTTATAAAACACCGAGGGATAAGTTGCAGTGTGTTTTTAGATGTGCCACAACTATTATGAATCTGCTTTCTATGGCCTCAGAAAGAGGCATTCCTGCTGCTGATGATTTAATTCCTGTTTTAGTTTATGTCATCATAAAGGTATGCTTATTCTTGGAAACAATACTTAAAAATTATATCGAACTTGCTTCTCACTTGAAAATTTTCAATTATTTCCAGGCAAATCCACCATCATTGTTATCTACAGTACAATACGTCGACAGTTTTTATGGTAATCGTTTAGAAGGTGAAGAACAGTACTGGTGGACACAGTTCTGTTCAGCAATTGAATTTATCAAAACAATGGATTAATCGCTCTTAACAGTAATCAGTAATTTACGTTACAGAATATATAATCAGTTCATTCCTTTTCGCAGTATAAAGGGAATACTAATAATTTTCATGCAGAATAGCATAAATGTTATATAATTGGCAGATTTAGAATTTAAACGAAAACCTGTCAGATTCTCAGTATAATCCATGATGAATAATATGAAAAAATGGCACAGATAACAAATGCCAAAAAGTAATTAGAAGTCTTGATGTCACGAAGTTTTACCATTTTTAAAGCTATCATTCATTTTGATTTTATTTTTTTTATTGGATGAAAAATTATCTGAAGCAATTGACACTGCAATACCTCTTTGTACAATATTCTTTGATACGTATCCAATTATTTAAATATTTTTCAATTATCATTATTCTTACATTGTTTCCTTATTAAATACAACAAAAAAAATGTACAACTCCCTATATTTTATTACGTACAATATTTTTTTTTCATATAATCACAATTTTTATGATTCTTATTACTAACTCGAAAGCCAAAAAAAAAATATAGTATGAGAGAAGTGTTGAGAAGATTCGATAGAACAAAAAATCGTCAGAGATTTATAACGAATCGACTCAGGCTCCCGGAAAACAGAGAATTATTTATTATTATACATGAACAAACTGGAAAAAAAAAATAAAATAGAAATTAATTCTTCTCATTAGCTGAGATTGAATATAAAATTATTCTCATAAATAAAAGGAAATAAATAACTTTGCGATATAAGCACGAATATCCACATAAGTTCTGGATACATGCATGTACAATTTATGTTTTATTGATTCTTGAAAGAGCGAGTTTTTGGTCTCAATACGTATGTAGCATAAAAATTCTGTGGCCAAACTCATTTAAACATATTAACATATTTTTCTGAAGCAAAAAAGAGAGGGAAAATCAATATCTTCAAACTACTGACAGAGTAATACTTGAAACATGTGCACAAATGGAGTGAAAACAATAAGAAAGAAACAAAAAGGAAAAAAAGAAGCATTAGTTGCATTAATTTGTTTGCGAAATCGGCTGTGTCTCTTTGGAAGAAAAAAGAAATCAAAGATAATTTCAAATTTGATGAATTTTATAATCTACTATTGTTTATAATTTCTTCGTTTTTTTTGTTCTGCGCAAGAATTTTGTAATTATTTGTTATTTTGAGGAAAAATTATTTTTATTAATCATTGGCAAGCTTTCGAATGTAAAGTTATAATCAGAAATCTTATTTTTTCATATGTAAACTGTCTTATTTTATTCAACTAAAAAAACAAAGAAAAAAAGAAATACTCCAATTAATAGACAATCTAAAAAATTCCCAATTATCTTAACACAAAATAACAATTTAGTAAAAAACCGAAAAGAGAAATGAAGTTGGTATCTTATATAAAAAAGAGTCGTTTAAATAATTTTTTTGTAGTTTATATTGCAATACTGATATTTTCTTGAGAAAAAAAAGAAAAAGTAAAGGGAGAAATTTAATTAATCATAATAGATTGATAGATAAGAAACAGGAACATCGAATGAATTTTGATATATTTAAAAAAAAAAAAAAAAACAAAAAAGGTAATTTTTATTTAAAGAATAAGAATAAATTCATTAGTGATAAGGTAGAACGAAATTATCCCATTTGATTGTTCATCCCAAATAATAATCAATCTATCTCGTTTTACCTCCTTCGCTACTGAATCAAAGAATGAAGGAATAGATGTGCCCTTTTTAGTCTACTATATGTCGACAGTATTTGTAGATTATGAATAAGAGAGAGAGAGAGAGAAAGTATATTCG
The DNA here is from genome assembly GCA_963921955.1 of Aleiodes alternator. Taxonomy (NCBI): domain Eukaryota; kingdom Metazoa; phylum Arthropoda; class Insecta; order Hymenoptera; family Braconidae; genus Aleiodes; species Aleiodes alternator. The sequence goes on from OY998112.1 coordinate 5,877,927, forward strand.
ATATTTGAGATCTGTTCAAGATTAATAAATGCAGAATGTTTCATTTTTTTTTTAAATTCTAATCAATAGAAATTTGCTAAAATGAATCAATTTGCATTGCCAATCTTGAATAAATAAATCTAGTTATGTATTTGTGTACGTAACACATAGTATTTTTGCTATAGGGATATTTCTTAGATGATTATCAAATAGTTTAAGATGATTAGCTGCCTCCCAACAACAACAACAACAAAAAAAAACAAAACTATTATGTTTCTTATTAATATGGAATGAATATAATTAACAAGAGAGAATGGTATAATTTAATACAAAGAAAAAAAAAAAACAAGAAACTTTAACTTGTAATATCGTTCTTCATGCTTGTAACAGATTGAGCACAGCTTTTCGAGAGCTTCTCCAGACAGATCATGTAGATTTAATGAGCCTCGATAACAGAACATTATTATTTACAATGTGAAAAGTGGAAAAATTGATGAAAAAAAAAAAAAAAAGGGAGGAAAAAAAAATTGTATTATAATTATTCCAGATTTTATTTTTTCTACGAAAAATAGAAAAGAATGTTCGTGCTCCTTTGCTGTAAATGAAGAGAAAGTGTTGCTCAACTAGAAAATAAACAGAAAATATGAAAAAAAAAAAAAAAAAAAGTATTGCAAACATTTCTTCTGAGTTTATTTCATTGAGATTTGAATTTTCCCGCACAGGACTCCTCAAGACCGAAGGGACCTCGTGTAATTCCGGTGATTTTCGTTAAAGTGCGCGCTCTATTTCCCTTCAATGGTGGATAGATCTCTTCCGGTCGTGTTACTCACCGATCAAAATGGGTATGTGAATAAAACTACAATAATTTATTATTTTTAACGGTTTTTAACCATAAATAATTGATGTATTATTGGAAATAACAATTAATTAAACATTATGAACATCTGGAAATATTCAAAACTAGTGAATAACAAGTTTATAAATTTGTTTTTCAAACGAAGAATGAGATGTGAAAACGTGGTTAGTTTCTTTGAACACGCATTTTTCATTTGGAGTATTCACTAAGAGCAACTCTGCATAATGTACTGAATTAATGGTGATGAATTAACAGCGGTTTCACAGTGCAATAAAAACAAAATAGAATATTAATTTATTAATTAAAATAAAATTTGATGTTTAGGTAAGCCCCGTGGTCTTCGTACTGCAAGAAAGCATGTCAATCACAGACGTGATCAGCGTTGGAACGATAAAGACTACAAAAAAGCTCATTTAGGAACCCGTTGGAAGGCCAATCCCTTCGGAGGTGCTTCTCACGCTAAGGGAATTGTTTTGGAAAAAGTGTAAGAATTTCCTCTTTATTTCACACAAAATTACTCGAAGAATAACGTTCGAGAAATAAGATTTATCGGATTTCAAGGGGTTTGGGAAGTTGTTTCCAAAATATGGAATCATTTTGAGAATTATGCAGAACGTTCCTAATGCCATCATTATTATGCAGTATTTGTTTGAAAATTTTCATGTATTTTGGTTTAGACTAATTGACAGTAAAAATTGCATTTTATGCATGGACTCTTATGCATCAAACCTGATTTCATGCATAAGAGCCCATGTATAAAATGCAATTTCGACTGGTAATTAGTCTAAAACTTGATACATTAAAATTTTGAAGAAAAAAAAATACTACATAATAATGATGACATTAGGAACGTTCTGTATGATTCTCAAAATCATTCTATATTTCGGAGATAACTCTCAAACCCATTAATATCGTCACCTAAGGAACAAAGTGACGTAAGTGCCATGTATAAGTGAAGGACTTACTTCCCTTTATTCCCAAAGTGACGACATAATTTTTCTATTTTTTTTTAATTTTATTGAAATAATTTCTTCATTAAAATTCTCTTTTTCCTCTTTTTTTCAGTGGAGTAGAAGCCAAACAACCCAACTCTGCCATTCGTAAGTGCGTAAGAGTGCAACTTATCAAAAATGGCAAGAAAATCACAGCATTCGTACCACGTGACGGTTGCTTAAATAATATTGAGGAGAACGATGAAGTATTGGTTGCTGGATTCGGTCGTAAGGGTCATGCCGTAGGTGACATTCCCGGTGTACGTTTCAAAGTCGTCAAAGTTGCCAACGTATCACTACTTGCCCTTTACAAAGAGAAGAAGGAGCGTCCTAGATCATAAGCCATTTACTTCGAAATAAAAATGTATTTTTACTGGGGCTACCAATAATCAACACACGAAATACATCAATTTTTTGTTTTTTTATTTAACCAATTTCTATTATTATTATTATTACAAACATGAGAAAATAACGCAATTCCTCCATAGGGGAAGGTGGGGCAAAATGCACATTAGGGGTAAAGTGGACACGTCTAAATTTGTACGCAAATATTATGGGAAATGCTTGAAATTGATAGAAATATTGGTGGTAGATTGTTTTTAATGATTTTATCGAAAAGCTGAGGAAATTTTAGACGGGAAACAAGTGCCGGAATTAATTATTTTGAATTTTTGACGATTTGGACTTTTTTGAGCATTTTAGAGGGGTGAAACCCTTCCTTTATATGAAAATTTTCAGTTTTTTGCGAATATCTTCAGTTCTATTTGTCGTAGCGTAAAAATTCCGAATGGAGGTGACAGGTGAGATCATTTGCCATCGATTCATATGGTTTTCAATTGAAAAATATCGATTTTTAAGGTATTTATGGGCATTTTTGCGAAACACTTTTGTGAAACAGTCTTTGGTCTCTAACTATCCCAAAAATCAATATTTTTGAATTCGAAACCCCATAAATCGATGGGAAATGAGCTCACCTTTCATTTGAGACCAACCCCGAATTGCTACGACCAATAGAACCAGAGATATTCGCAAAAAACGGAAAATTTATAGAGAAGGAAAGGCCCTCTTTCCGAAAAACGCCAAAAAATATCGAATTTTCAAAAAAATCAAAGAAAATACATGTGACATTCGTTTTTCGGCTAAAATTTCCTCAGCTTTTGAATAGAATCATCAAAATAAATCCATCTCTAACCGTTTCATTATAGTGTCCATTCGGCCCCCCTCTCCCCTATGAGTTTTTGGGAGTTGAGATTCCTCTTTTTTTACATATAAATTAGGATTGATGTGAAATAGGAGATTATAAAAGTATAAAAAACTATCATAATTCATCAGAAAAAATTGGTCATGATCGATTTGACTAATGAAGGGATAAATTATGTAAAATTTTTGGATGAAAAATAATAGCTAGGCGTCAATTATCATCACCCTTATGACAAGCATTTCGGAATTCTTCTAGATCCACAACTGTATCTTGAAATACTCGATCCAGAGGATAATCTCTTGCCTCACGTTCTGTTGGAATTACTGCGGTAACGATATCATTTTTATTCTGGAGAGTCTGAAAGATAAAAAAAAATCAGTTAAATTCGCTTTTTATCATGATACTGAAAATAACAGACATCTGTCAATTCTCATCTCTATTTTTTATTTAAAAAAAAAAAATCTTTCAAAAAAGTAGTAAATATGCACATGTCGAAAGTTCAAAGAATTACAAGTGCAAATTTTCTAAATACTTTTTTTTTAAATAATTGATTTGTTTGAAAAAAAAACCCAAACAAATATCAGATATCTGCTAATTTCATTATCATTCTTTATCCAAAATCTCCAATGCTAAATAACCATACCTCTTTGAGTATTGAGAAATTATTGTGGATATTTTCTATGTAATTATCCATACACTCCCCTGAGGTATCTGGCTTTTTTGATTTGCATTTGTCGATATCCTGAAAGGCAGTGCAGAACTTTTCGACAGTTTTTGCAGCTGATTGAAGAGCATCTTCATCGGATTCGATTTTTTTACCATCCATCTTATCTTGACAAGCTCCATCATCAATCACCTATAAATTCAAAGTGTTTTTAAATATTCAATGACATGAAATTGACGTCCTTACGATTGAGGAAACAGGAGTTGGCTGAGCATGTTCCTTCATGCGCTCGTTGAGTTCCTTCATGTATCGTTTCGCCTCATTATAACTCAGTTGAGTTGTTAATTGAAAGGAGGGTGGTATCAAATTGACCTGGGTATTTAAGTATTTGTCTAAAACATTTTCAGCCTCAGCTGGAATGACTTTTACTTCTCCATTCACTCCAAGAACGTTCATTATGAATCTAGTAAGTCTTATCAATGTATCAAGCTGATCCTTGATTGGGCAATGTCCCTGGAAAATTAATATATCATAAAAATCATTCTGATGATTTGATTGGAATACTGAGGAAATTTCGGTTAGAAAATATGGAAAAAAAATTATTTTTGATTTTTTCTTGAAAATTTGACTGTTTTTAGGTGAAAATCAGGACTTCACCCCTTTAGAAAATTGAAAATTTGTCTTTTTTGGGGGATATTTCTGTTTTTTTCTGTTATAATGACGTGCATTAGGTCTTAAATGATAGGTAAGATCATTTGCCATCAATTTTTGTAGTTGTAAAGGAGAAATTATAGATTTCTGAGGTAATTATGGGCACAAATACCTCAAAAATGCATTATTTTTCTTTCAAAACCCCATAAATCGATGGAAAATGATCCCAGCTTCCCTTCAAGACTTGTCCCAAGTCGCTACGACGGATGAAACCCGAGATATCTTCAAAAAAGTGAGAAAAAAAATTGAAAAAAAGAGTTCGACCCTCCAAAAAATTTGAAAAAATTGATTCTGACCTATGTTTTTCACCTGAAATTTCCTCAACTTTTTAATAGAATCATCCAAAAAATTTTATCTCAAGCCATTCCACTGAAATCCCCATTTTATCCCACTTCCCCTATTAAATTGTGTCTACCCACCAGAAGAGCTGCCTTGTTATCACAGAGGCCCAGTTGTACATACCACTTCACCAAAGACGCTAAAATAAAATTTACAAATTAATCCCTCGATAATCCAACAACAATTGATTGCTGAAAGTACATAAATCGAATAATTTCTCATAAATACCATCGTCAGCTCCAGGTTCTTCACTAGTTGAACCAACAGCCTTCAAACTCTCAACCAACAGCCAGTGTAACAATTTATTTCTATCATTTTGCCCTAATATCGTGTTCTCCAAGTCTCCACACTCGATATTAGTAACTCCTGGATAACGTACTTTCAAAAGTGCATCATAAAATCCATTAATTACTTCATTGATATTAGCCACTGTAAAATAAACAAAAAAAAAACCGAAATTAGGTTATACGCTTATAATATAAGTGATAACTTCACATTAACATACTTGTTGGACGAGTAAAAATCGTGCAGTAACTAAAAATCAAAATGATAAATAAAAAAGTGCATTCAATTTCGATGCATTTGATAATTAATTTTTCAGTTGTATTTATCTAACCAGTTTGAATATATTTGTGTGACACCATTGGAGTACATGATATGAAGTCTAGTTCTCAGTACAGAACCAAAAATAAGCACAAATAAGAATTATTTCCATGAAAAAATTGGCGGGAATTCATTTGAAATTTGAATTTCTCCATTTTTTTATTATTTTTATAATAAATATTATTTTCAAATTACAAAGAATAAAGTCGCCTTAAATACAGAGGGGCGTAAGTGTTGAAAATCAGCATAGCACTTACGCCCTTTTAAGCTTAAGACCACATTATTATTAATATTTTACAATTTTTTTTTTTTTTTTTCAGATTGTCTCAGCATTTGATGAAACTGGGGTAGACACAGGGAGGCTGGCAGCCTGGTTGTTGTCCAATGGACATTGGTATCATCGAATTAACATCGGGACAAGCTAGACGACAGTATGCAGCAAGTGCTGATTCTCGTGCCTGATCAGCACAGTAGAATTTCTCGAGAGCCACTGTCAAGTCACCCAGATCCGTTAATTTCAAGAGAGCAGCTCTACCTGGTCCACATACTGGATAGAGCTTGGTCATGCACTCTGGACGACCCAGACAATTCCACATCATGCATCTGTCTTGAAGACCATTTCTCTTGATGCATTCGCAGCGATACATTATGCTACCACGAAGCTCGAAGCTCTTGCAGGCTTTTAGAGGGACCTGGAAGCCAAAAAAAAAATGATTTTAAGTGTTACAATTAATTATCGGATTTATTTTCATTCTTTTGAATTAATATTGGAATTTCTCATGGGGATATTGGAAAATTATTAACATCAACTATTGTCAAATCGTGACGTTTCGTTGGACAATTTCAGATTCTTCAGGCTCTTGACATTATTGATGTTTTGTCAAGAACCTGGAGAAGCTGGAACTGTCCAATGAAACATTGAGATTTGACAATAGTTAATTTTTTCAATAATTTTCCAATATGCCTATGAGAAATTCCAACATTGATTTTAAGTGTTTTTTTTTTCAAGGATTTGGAGAGTTTTTGAGATGAGAATTGATGCTTACGGGACATGGAGGACACTGCTGCTGAGGTTTAACTGCACAAGTTGGTGGTGGACACGAAGGCTCATCCCATTCGCAAGGTTTTCTGGAATAATTGAGAAAATTAAGATTTTTGAGGAATATTTGAAGTTTGGGAAATTACTTTTTGTCCATGGAACTGACGAGACATTTCAATTGAGACAGCAGCTCTCTGCGGCGCTCGCAATTGGCGTTTTTACCGTCACAAGGCATTTTTCACTATTAATTTTTACGGAAAACGAGAATTTTTAAGTGGAAATGATTGAAAAAGACTGGGGAAGCACTAATGCATTGCAGTAGAATAAATGGAAATAAGGAGACTATGAATTTTCAATGAAACATAACGAAAGCTAATTTGATGGGCTTCTTCGTATGTGAGCCATACTACGAATGATTTGGTTTTGTTTCGTAAACTGAAACAGATGAAGGAATTCGTAGGTACTTTCAGGTGAGTCTGCCCCCTTATTTTTTAATTGAAGAAAGATGAAAAAAAGAAAGAAGATCGTTGGTTGATTTAATTGAAAATGAAAAAATTCAGAATTATATGCTTTTTGCTTTATTTTTATTATTTTTTATCATTACAGATTGCATTATCAGTGATCAACATATTGGACAGTATCTGGTGGAGACGCATCCTTGATTGGGACTACTCTTGTACCATTTTGGAGTAAACTGAAACAAGAGATTGATTTTTTATCAATATATCACGAGATTTGAAGGGAGATAGAGAAATTTTTATCGAGACCTTTTTTGTTGAGAAAAATCAGAGCTACAAAAAAAATTTCTGCTAAAAAATTCCTATCTCTCTGAGATTTTGAGAAATTCTATAGAAAATAATGCAGAATCAATTTCTATTCACCTTGAATATAGGGGAAACTGAGGCAAAATGGATCCGTGGTTTGAGATGAATCGGGATTTTTTTCAAAGGTGAAGGACTCTTACAAGAAATTTTTTGAAAATTCACTGAAAATATCTACAAATTGGAGCATTTACTCAAATTTATCAGATTTTTTCAAAAAGTCCTCCACTTTGAAAAAGAATCATGAATGATACATTGGAGGTCCATTTTGTCCCAGTTTTTCCTGCACTGAGGAAAAAATAGTGATAAAAACAACGAAATATTGATGTCGTTGCTCTTCAGCAAATTTTTTTTTTTTATTAATTGAAAAAGTTGTTGAATTTACTGAATTCAATAAATACGACAAATTTTTTAATTATTTCAATGAAATATTTGCTAAAGACCAATGACATCGATAGTTTTCACCACTATTTTATTTTCAGTTTAATTTAATGAATTTTGGGGAATAATTGAGAGAATAGTCTCACCATTCCCTCCCAAACATAACGACGACCAGGAATTGGATGCTGCATGTCTTTTTTCACTGATAAATAACTCGATACAGGAATTTGTTCAACAGTAGAATTGTAAGTAATGAGAGGACGTTTCTCTGGGAATGTCCAGGAAGGTTTGCACTCATGGGGACTTGGACACACATGCCAAGCACCAGGATCTTCCAGACGTCGATAAATTACTTTCATTGGAGGCTTCGAGTCCTTCCTGATTGAGAAAATAGCACAAAAATCATTAAACCATTTTCCTTGAAGTCCGAGAAAATTGTATAAATTATTTTACGAAAATAGTCTTTGAGATCGGGGAGAATGGGGCAAAATGGACCCTCAAGCAATGGATTGCAACATGATTCAGAATTTTTTTAGGAGTGAAGCAATCCATGAAAAAATCTAAAAAAATATGAGAAGATCCTCCAACATGTAGATATTGTTGGTGAATTTTTTGAAATATTTTCGTAGACATCTTTACTCTAAAAAAAAATCCCAAATGATTTTTTCCCGGTCTTCCTCATTCGTAAAATAATTTACAAATCTTTTTTTAATTTTTCTTCTCATCTTTTCGCGATACTTACAATTTATTCATTTCCTCAAATAAACATTTCAGCTTTTGTATTCCTCCATCATTAATACTCGCTTGACGGCTGGAAAATCCCCATTCACCAATTGCTTCAGCAACACCGGTTCCATTTCCTCGAGAAAACTCAAGTTCACACGGAGGTGACATTTTTACAAGTAATTTTTAAAAATTCCCGATTAATTTGTGAATATAAATAAGAAGAAATCACAAAAAATTTTGAAATTTATTTGTTATCGGCTCCAAACAACAACTTCAGTGTTCAGACCTCAAAAAATTCGTAATTGTATTGTTTTGTCATAATTTTTTCCATTTACGATTGGGCATGCGCCTCTTATTATTATAATCAACTAAGTGAATTTGAAAAAAGCGCGGTAATTCAACACGCAATATTTTAGTTCACCAATTCGACTGTAGAGGCATGAGAGTGGTGGCGTGACTGCTTTTTCGTTACCATTGGTTATTTTCAAAATGTAACGATTCCGTTGACCAATGAGGGCCCAGCTTCCTCGCAATCGACAACCGCCATTCGAGTCCGAGCTGTCGACCGTTGCAGACATAAAAATTTTAGTGTTCCGTGAATATTTATTTATATTTTTTTTTTACTGAAGCATTACGAGTGCTCGCCATTTTTATCATTATTCGTGTGCATTTATGGATATTTTTCGAGACTTTTGTTGTGCTGGTGCCAGTGACAGTGGCTGAGGAAAATTTTCACTTTGCATTTATTTAGTGAACGATCAATTTTTTTAATATTCTGTTTTCGAGTGTGAGACAATAGCTGAGGAAAAGGCGGGCAAGCTGAAGGGATTAGTGAACAAAGGAGAAACGGTTTCAGCGAAATTGGTGAGTACAATTTTTTTTCTCCGGCATTTTTATAGATCAACTTTTTTTTTTCATTTTTTTCGTGATTCGATGTCCTCAAATCAATTTGTTTTTTTTTAATTCACGCAAACGGGTGAAATTGAAAATTTAACGGAAAAAACATTGTTATTTCCTTTGTGTCTCAATTTCTCGGCGGGAAGGGGGGGAGGGGAAGGGGCGGCTGGCAGCAACAACTTATTTCCTTTGTGTCTCAATTTCTTGGGGGAAAGGGGAAGGGAGGGGAGAGGGCGGGTGGCAACAACAACAAGCCGGCCGGCCGGCGTAAACCGTCCAAATATTCAGAATATTCGTTAAAAAATTAAGTTAAAAGTGATTTTAATTAATTGTGAATTAATAGTAAAATAAACCATAATTAAGTTGAAATTGTGCTTATACTTTTTCGTTGGAAAATTTTGAATTTTGATAAAAAGAAAAATTTTATTCGTTTTTTTTTCTATTTGTTTGAAAACCCAACGGTTTTCAAATTGACCAATGGGAGTGAGGCGAATCCTATTTTCATTCGTGGCTAACGCCATTTTCATTCGTGCACTCAACGGTACAGTTCCGAATTCCCAAATTGACGTGATTATTTATTTATTTTCAAAATTATCATTTTTGTCGAGTGTCTATCATTTTTAATATTATTTACGTACGAAAATTTTGATTATAATGATATTACTGAGAGAGACAGGCGAAAATTTTCGTCTATGTCGTGAATTATGGCAATGTTGATCTTGAAGTTAATATTTTTTTATTTCAATTCAAAGGGCGAACAGTGGAGAAAGGGAGAGGAGAGAGGGACGGGAGTGGAGAAGTCATCAAAACAAAGAGAAGTGTATGCTAGGAGCAGTGACTCTCAATATTTCCATGTATTCCGAAATTTTTTAATGAAAAATCGGATCAACAACGGTTACAATTTCCAGTGGCGGACGCCAAGGCCACGCTCACAGGGGTAGGGGCTTTGTTTTGTTTCGGGACGCTTGTATCTGAGACAATGAGTTCGAGAATCGTCCATTCATACAGAAGGGAAAAAGGTGCGTTCTTTTTACATCATTACAATTTTCAATTTGTTTTTTATTCTCAGAAAATCCGGATAATTATTCATGGAATAATTAATTTAACTAGAGAGGAATAATTGATTGACGATAGAAAAAAATTAATTAGTTTTTCAAAAATTCGTAAAATTTCAGTATATGAAATCAATTTTTCTATTGTTGAGATTGAGATAAATTTTCTTGAAGGGCGGGATAGTTTTAATTCTTTGATGAAATACAAAATTAATTTTTTTCTTTTTTTTCAGTTCCAATGTCACTCTTTCTTTGAAGAATGGAGACGTGCACCCGGTGATAGCAGCATAATTCAGCAGGGATGCAGAGTCCAAATGAGGATTTTGTTCTTGACTGTGACAACTGCCGGTGAGAGGCTGAGGACAGTCATCTTATAGTCACACTGAAGAGAAAAAAGTGAGTTTTTTTTTACATCATTACCGTTTTCAATTTGTTTTTCATTTTCATAAAATCCGGAAAATTATTTATGAAATAATCAATTCAACGAGAGAGGAATAATTAATTGAAGATAGAACAAAATTAATTAATTTTTCAAAAACACGTAAAATTTGAGTATATGGAATCAATTTTTCTATTGATGAGAATGAGATAAATTTTTTTTGAAGGGCAGGATGTTTTCAATTCTTCTATGAAATAAAAAATTAATTTTTTTTTTCAGTTCCATTGTCACTCTCTTTGTGAAGAATGACGACGTTCACCCGGTGATAGCAGCATAATTCAGCAGGGATGCGGAGTCCAAATGAGGATTTTGTTCTTGACTGTGACAACTGACGGTGAGAGGCTGAGGACAGTCACACTGAGGAGGAATAAGATGAGTTGATTTACACCTTTACAAACTTTAATTTTTTTTTACCGTACAATTTCTCATCAGAAAATTGATCGAACGTTAGACAATTGATTTGAAGGAAAAAAGAAAGTATCGATGATTTCTTTCTGATGATTAAATTGAAAACAACATTAAATAGAATTTCTTTTATTATTAATTATCAAATGAATTATTGCGGAGACTGGGAAAATCGTGATAACAGGGATGAGAAAATATGGAGGGAAGTGGGGCAATATGGACAGAAGGGATAAAATGGACACGTTTGAGTTTTTATGCATATGTTATGGAAGAAATGAAATTAATCAAAATATTGAGGATGGATTATTTCTTGACGATTCCATCGGAAAGCTGAGGAAATTGTAGGTAAAAAACAGGTGCCAGAATAATTTTTTCTTTTAATTTTTGGGGAATTTGAGTTTTTTTTTTTTTGCATTTTTGCAGTGAGCCACTCATGATTCCATTTTTTTTTCACTTTCAATAGGAGGAAAAAAACAACAATCAGTCTCAAATCGCAATTGCAATGAATAGGAATCAACGCTAATGAAGGATAATTGTTTCTTCCTTCGGTCCTTCTGCGTCTTGTCGAAACACGTCTATGATGCGTTTATACAATACATCGATACGCACGCTTCGTTCTTCTGTGCTAGTGATCGTAATTTCATTCCACGTGAACGAATCTCGATTATTTGATTCATGGCAATTACTAACTTGAACAACCGTTAAAATGAATTCGATTTTCATTTCACATTCTTCTCTTATCATTCTCAATTGTTAGCATATTTCTGGAAGCAATCGAGAATTACGTCATTCATGTTCTGGGATTAAGGGGTAACGGAACCCCTTGTATATGTTGAATTTTTGAACTAATTGTTTGACGATATTTATTAATATTTTTATGATAGAAGAGTGGCAACGACTGGGGAAGGACATAAGCAAGTCCATGCTTCTGACATTTAATGCAAAGGATCATAATTATCACTAAAAAATGAATTTGAAAATTTGAAATTTACTAGGTCTTCCGTTACCCCTTAATCAAGAATTCTATCAATGTTTTTTTTCGTACCAGTTTTTTCATACCCAGTTTGATTTTTTTATTTCAATAATTTATCCTTTCTACTCTCAATAACACAGGGAACACACGAAACGAATGGCTATGCGACTAGCGAGAGCTCCGGTGTTTATAGCTAATTTTTGGGAATCTTTTGTGATTTTCAGAGGAAATGACATCGTTTCCGGAGGAGACCAGGAAAATTCATTCTTCAAAAATTTGTTCCGAGAATAAAGTAAATTCGTCATTACTCGAAGCAGTTATATGGAATTATTGTTGGAGTAATCGAGCGTATGGGAAATATTTTTTTTTTTTTGGGTGGTTGCTACTGGCGCTAGTCGAGCGTATGGAACCATAGTGTTTACATTATTCTACTTGGCGCCAGTGCATGAGGGGGCGAACATATAATTTTTTTGCGATTTGGGAAAATTCGAGCGTATGGGAAATATTTTTTTTTGGGTGATTGCTACTGGCGCTAGTAGAGCGTATGGAACCATAGTGTTTACATTATTCTACTTGGCGCCAGTGCATGAGGGGGCGAACATATAATTTTTTGCGATTTGGGAAAATTCGAGCGTATGGGAAATATTTTTTTTTGGGTGGTTGCTACTGGCGCTAGTAGAGCGTATGGAACCATAGTGTTTACATTATTCTACTTGGCGCCAGTGCATGAGGGGGCGAACATATAATTTTTTTGCGATTTGGGAATATTCGAGCGTATGGGAAATATTTTTTTTTGGGTGGTTGCTACTGGCGCTAGTAGAGCGTATGGAACCATAGTGTTTACATTATTCTACTTGGCGCCAGTGCATGAGGGGGCGAACATATAATTTTTTGCGATTTGGGAATATTCGAGCGTATGGGAAATATTTTTTTTTGGGTGGTTGCTACTGGCGCTAGTAGAGCGTATGGAACCATAGTGTTTACATTATTCTACTTGGCGCCAGTGCATGAGGGGGCGAACATATAATTTTTTGCGATTTGGGAAAATTCGAGCGTATGGGAAATATTTTTTTTTGGGTGGTTGCTACTGGCGCTAGTAGAGCGTATGGAACCATAGTGTTTACATTATTCTACTTGGCGCCAGTGCATGAGGGGGCGAACATATAATTTTTTTGCGATTTGGGAATATTCGAGCGTATGGGAAATATTTTTTTTTTTGGGTGGTTGCTACTGGCGCTAGTAGAGCGTATGGAACCATAGTGTTTACATTATTCTACTTGGCGCCAGTGCATGAGGGGGCGAACATATAATTTTTTTGCGATTTGGGAATATTCGAGCGTATGGGAAATATTTTTTTTTTTGGGTGGTTGCTACTGGCGCTAGTAGAGTGTATGGAACCATAGTGTTTACATTATTCTACTTGGCGCCAGTGCATGAGGGGGCGAACATATAATTTTTTGCGATTTGGGAAAATTCGAGCGTATGGGAAATATTTTTTTTTGGGTGGTTGCTACTGGCGCTAGTAGAGCGTATGGAACCATAGTGTTTACATTATTCTACTTGGCGCCAGTGCATGAGGGGGCGAACATATAATTTTTTTGCGATTTGGGAATATTCGAGCGTATGGGAAATATTTTTTTTTTTGGGTGGTTGCTACTGGCGCTAGTAGAGCGTATGGAACCATAGTGTTTACATTATTCTACTTGGCGCCAGTGCATGAGGGGGCGAACATATAATTTTTTTGCGATTTGGGAAAATTCGAGCGTATGGGAAATATTTTTTTTTGGGTGGTTGCTACTGGCGCTAGTAGAGCGTATGGAACCATAGTGTTTACATTATTCTACTTGGCGCCAGTGCATGAGGGGGCGAACATATAATTTTTTTGCGATTTGGGAATATTCGAGCGTATGGGAAATATTTTTTTTTTTGGGTGGTTGCTACTGGCGCTAGTAGAGCGTATGGAACCATAGTGTTTACATTATTCTACTTGGCGCCAGTGCATGAGGGGGCGAACATATAATTTTTTTGCGATTTGGGAAAATTCGAGCGTATGGGAAATATTTTTTTTTGGGTGGTTGCTACTGGCGCTAGTAGAGCGTATGGAACCATAGTGTTTACATTATTCTACTTGGCGCCAGTGCATGAGGGGGCGAACATATAATTTTTTTGCGATTTGGGAATATTCGAGCGTATGGGAAATATTTTTTTTTGGGTGGTTGCTACTGGCGCTAGTAGAGCGTATGGAACCATAGTGTTTACATTATTCTACTTGGCGCCAGTGCATGAGGGGGCGAACATATAATTTTTTTGCGATTTGGGAATATTCAAGCGTATGGGAAATATTTTTTTTTTTGGGTGGTTGCTACTGGCGCTAGTAGAGCGTATGGAACCATAGTGTTTACATTATTCTACTTGGCGCCAGTGCATGAGGGGGCGAACATATAATTTTTTTGCGATTTGGGAATATTCAAGCGTATGGGAAATATTTTTTTTTTTGGGTGGTTGCTACTGGCGCTAGTAGAGCGTATGGAACCATAGTGTTTACATTATTCTACTTGGCGCCAGTGCATGAGGGGGCGAACATATAATTTTTTTGCGATTTGGGAAAATTCGAGCGTATGGGAAATATTTTTTTTGGGTGGTTGCTACTGGCGCTAGTAGAGCGTATGGAACCATAGTGTTTACATTATTCTACTTGGCGCCAGTGCATGAGGGGGCGAACATATAATTTTTTTGCGATTTGGGAATATTCAAGCGTATGGGAAATATTTTTTTTTTTGGGTGGTTGCTACTGGCGCTAGTAGAGCGTATGGAACCATAGTGTTTACATTATTCTACTTGGCGCCAGTGCATGAGGGGGCGAACATATAATTTTTTTGCGATTTGGGAATATTCGAGCGTATGGGAAATTTTTTTTTTTTTGGGTGGTTGCTACTGGCGCTAGTAGAGCGTATGGAACCATAGTGTTTACATTATTCTACTTGGCGCCAGTGCATGAGGGGGCGAACATATAATTTTTTTGCGATTTGGGAATATTCAAGCGTATGGGAAATATTTTTTTTTTTGGGTGGTTGCTACTGGCGCTAGTAGAGCGTATGGAACCATAGTGTTTACATTATTCTACTTGGCGCCAGTGCATGAGGGGGCGAACATATAATTTTTTTGCGATTTGGGAATATTCAAGCGTATGGGAAATATTTTTTTCTTTGGGTGGTTGCTACTGGCGCTAGTAGAGCGTATGGAACCATAGTGTTTACATTATTCTACTTGGCGCCAGTGCATGAGGGGGCGAACATATAATTTTTTTGCGATTTGGGAATATTCGAGCGTATGGGAAATATTTTTTTTTTTGGATGGTTGCTACTGGCGCTAGTAGAGCGTATGGAACCATAGTGTTTACATTATTCTACTTGGCGCCAGTGCATGAGGGGGCGAACATATAATTTTTTTGCGATTTGGGAATATTCAAGCGTATGGGAAATATTTTTTTTTTTGGGTGGTTGCTACTGGCGCTAGTAGAGCGTATGGAACCATAGTGTTTACATTATTCTACTTGGCGCCAGTGCATGAGGGGGCGAACATATAATTTTTTTGCGATTTGGGAATATTCGAGCGTATGGGAAATATTTTTTTTTTTGGGTGGTTGCTACTGGCGCTAGTAGAGCGTATGGAACCATAGTGTTTACATTATTCTACTTGGCGCCAGTGCATGAGGGGGCGAACATATAATTTTTTTGCGATTTGGGAATATTCGAGCGTATGGGAAATATTTTTTTTTTTGGGTGGTTGCTACTGGCGCTAGTAGAGCGTATGGAACCATAGTGTTTACATTATTCTACTTGGCGCCAGTGCATGAGGGGGCGAACATATAATTTTTTTGCGATTTGGGAATATTCAAGCGTATGGGAAATATTTTTTTTTTTGGGTGGTTGCTACTGGCGCTAGTAGAGCGTATGGAATAGAGATGGGCGGCCGTCACATGACGCGTCACAAAACGGTCATATGACGGTCATGTCATGTCACGTCACGGAGTAGTTGTGACCGTGACAGAATTCGGTCACAAAATTTCACTGAATGACGGTCATAAAAGGAAAATAAATTATGACCGTCATTTTCCAACTATATTGATGATTTTTTTTTCCTTCTCGAAATTATTAAATTTTGAGAAAATAGAATTCCGCACAAAATCTTATTGAAATCAGGTGTATTAAATTTCTACAGATTCATAAAATTAATTGAACAAAATGACCGTCACAAATTGAAGAAATTTGATGACGGTCATTTTACATCTATATAGATGTTTTACCATCAATCATTTTTCATTCCTTGACAAAAGTAAATAAATTTAGAAATGAAAGACTCAATTGAAACCCGTTTGAATTAAAGGATAAAAAATTCATATTGCAATCAAATGTATTGAATAGTTACTGATTTTCAAAATTGACTGAAAAAAATGACCGTCACAAATTGAAGAAATTTAATGACGGTCATTTTACATCTATATAGATGTATTTTACCATCTCATTCATTTTCCATTCTTTGACAAGCATAAATTTAATTGTGCCCGTCACATTCCATTTAAGATTTTGTGACGTCATGTGACCGTCACAAGACGGTCATTTTTTGGTCATATGACGTCGGTGAAAAAATGACCGTCATTGCCCATCTCTAGTATGGAACCATAGTGTTTACATTATTCTACTTGGCGCCAGTGCATGAGGGGGCGAACATATAATTTTTTTGCGATTTGGGAAAATTCGAGCGTATGGGAAATATTTTTTTTTGGGTGGTTGCTACTGGCGCTAGTAGAGCGTATGGAACCATAGTGTTTACATTATTCTACTTGGCGCCAGTGCATGAGGGGGCGAACATATAATTTTTTTGCGATTTGGGAATATTCGAGCGTATGGGAAATATTTTTTTTTTTTGGGTGATTGCTACTGGCGCTAGTAGAGCGTATGGAACCATAGTGTTTACATTATTCTACTTGGCGCCAGTGCATGAGGGGGCGAACATATAATTTTTTTGCGATTTGGGAATATTCAAGCGTATGGGAAATATTTTTTTCTTTGGGTGGTTGCTACTGGCGCTAGTAGAGCGTATGGAACCATAGTGTTTACATTATTCTACTTGGCGCCAGTGCATGAGGGGGCGAACATATAATTTTTTTGCGATTTGGGAATATTCGAGCGTATGGGAAATATTTTTTTTTTTTGGGTGGTTGCTACTGGCGCTAGTAGAGCGTATGGAACCATAGTGTTTACATTGTTCTACTTGGCGCCAGTGCATGAGGGGGCGAACATATAATTTTTTTGCGATTTGGGAATATTCAAGCGTATGGGAAATATTTTTTTCTTTGGGTGGTTGCTACTGGCGCTAGTAGAGCGTATGGAACCATAGTGTTGACATTATTCTACTTGGCGCCAGTGCATGAGGGGGCGAACATATAATTTTTTTGCGATTTGGGAATATTCGAGCGTATGGGAAATATTTTTTTTTTTGGGTGGTTGCTACTGGCGCTAGTAGAGCGTATGGAACCATAGTGTTTACATTATTCTACTTGGCGCCAGTGCATGAGGGGGCGAACATATAATTTTTTTGCGATTTGGGAATATTCGAGCGTATGGGAAATATTTTTTTTTTTGGGTGGTTGCTACTGGCGCTAGTAGAGCGTATGGAACCATAGTGTTTACATTATTCTACTTGGCGCCAGTGCATGAGGGGGCGAACATATAATTTTTTTGCGATTTGGGAAAATTCGAGCGTATGGGAAATATTTTTTTTTGGGTGGTTGCTACTGGCGCTAGTAGAGCGTATGGAACCATAGTGTTTACATTATTCTACTTGGCGCCAGTGCATGAGGGGGCGAACATATAATTTTTTTGCGATTTGGGAATATTCGAGCGTATGGGAAATATTTTTTTTTTTGGGTGGTTGCTACTGGCGCTAGTAGAGCGTATGGAACCATAGTGTTTACATTATTCTACTTGGCGCCAGTGCATGAGGGGGCGAACATATAATTTTTTTGCGATTTGGGAATATTCAAGCGTATGGGAAATATTTTTTTCTTTGGGTGGTTGCTACTGGCGCTAGTAGAGCGTATGGAACCATAGTGTTTACATTATTCTACTTGGCGCCAGTGCATGAGGGGGCGAACATATAATTTTTTTGCGATTTGGGAATATTCGAGCGTATGGGAAATATTTTTTTTTTTGGGTGGTTGCTACTGGCGCTAGTAGAGCGTATGGAACCATAGTGTTTACATTATTCTACTTGGCGCCAGTGCATGAGGGGGCGAACATATAATTTTTTTGCGATTTGGGAATATTCAAGCGTATGGGAAATATTTTTTTTTTTGGGTGGTTGCTACTGGCGCTAGTAGAGCGTATGGAACCATAGTGTTTACATTATTCTACTTGGCGCCAGTGCATGAGGGGGCGAACATATAATTTTTTTGCGATTTGGGAAAATTCGAGCGTATGGGAAATATTTTTTTTTGGGTGGTTGCTACTGGCGCTAGTAGAGCGTATGGAACCATAGTGTTTACATTATTCTACTTGGCGCCAGTGCATGAGGGGGCGAACATATAATTTTTTTGCGATTTGGGAATATTCGAGCGTATGGGAAATATTTTTTTTTTTTGGGTGGTTGCTACTGGCGCTAGTAGAGCGTATGGAACCATAGTGTTTACATTATTCTACTTGGCGCCAGTGCATGAGGGGGCGAACATATAATTTTTTTGCGATTTGGGAATATTCAAGCGTATGGGAAATATTTTTTTCTTTGGGTGGTTGCTACTGGCGCTAGTAGAGCGTATGGAACCATAGTGTTTACATTATTCTACTTGGCGCCAGTGCATGAGGGGGCGAACATATAATTTTTTTGCGATTTGGGAATATTCGAGCGTATGGGAAATATTTTTTTTTTTGGGTGGTTGCTACTGGCGCTAGTAGAGCGTATGGAACCATAGTGTTTACATTATTCTACTTGGCGCCAGTGCATGAGGGGGCGAACATATAATTTTTTTGCGATTTGGGAATATTCAAGCGTATGGGAAATATTTTTTTTTTTGGGTGGTTGCTACTGGCGCTAGTAGAGCGTATGGAAACATAGTGTTTACATTATTCTACTTGGCGCCAGTGCATGAGGGGGCGAACATATAATTTTTTTGCGATTTGGGAATATTCGAGCGTATGGGAAATATTTTTTTTTTTGGGTGGTTGCTACTGGCGCTAGTAGAGCGTATGGAACCATAGTGTTTACATTATTCTACTTGGCGCCAGTGCATGAGGGGGCGAACATATAATTTTTTTGCGATTTGGGAATATTCAAGCGTATGGGAAATATTTTTTTCTTTGGGTGGTTGCTACTGGCGCTAGTAGAGCGTATGGAACCATAGTGTTTACATTGTTCTACTTGGCGCCAGTGCATGAGGGGGCGAACATATAATTTTTTTGCGATTTGGGAATATTCAAGCGTATGGGAAATATTTTTTTCTTTGGGTGGTTGCTACTGGCGCTAGTAGAGCGTATGGAACCATAGTGTTGACATTATTCTACTTGGCGCCAGTGCATGAGGGGGCGAACATATAATTTTTTTGCGATTTGGGAATATTCGAGCGTATGGGAAATATTTTTTTTTTTGGGTGGTTGCTACTGGCGCTAGTAGAGCGTATGGAACCATAGTGTTTACATTATTCTACTTGGCGCCAGTGCATGAGGGGGCGAACATATAATTTTTTTGCGATTTGGGAATATTCGAGCGTATGGGAAATATTTTTTTTTTTGGGTGGTTGCTACTGGCGCTAGTAGAGCGTATGGAACCATAGTGTTTACATTATTCTACTTGGCGCCAGTGCATGAGGGGGCGAACATATAATTTTTTTGCGATTTGGGAATATTCAAGCGTATGGGAAATATTTTTTTTTTTGGGTGGTTGCTACTGGCGCTAGTAGAGCGTATGGAACCATAGTGTTTACATTATTCTACTTGGCGCCAGTGCATGAGGGGGCGAACATATAATTTTTTTGCGATTTGGGAAAATTCGAGCGTATGGGAAATATTTTTTTTTGGGTGGTTGCTACTGGCGCTAGTAGAGCGTATGGAACCATAGTGTTTACATTATTCTACTTGGCGCCAGTGCATGAGGGGGCGAACATATAATTTTTTTGCGATTTGGGAATATTCGAGCGTATGGGAAATATTTTTTTTTTTGGGTGGTTGCTACTGGCGCTAGTAGAGCGTATGGAACCATAGTGTTTACATTATTCTACTTGGCGCCAGTGCATGAGGGGGCGAACATATAATTTTTTTGCGATTTGGGAATATTCAAGCGTATGGGAAATATTTTTTTCTTTGGGTGGTTGCTACTGGCGCTAGTAGAGCGTATGGAACCATAGTGTTTACATTATTCTACTTGGCGCCAGTGCATGAGGGGGCGAACATATAATTTTTTTGCGATTTGGGAATATTCGAGCGTATGGGAAATATTTTTTTTTTTGGGTGGTTGCTACTGGCGCTAGTAGAGCGTATGGAACCATAGTGTTTACATTATTCTACTTGGCGCCAGTGCATGAGGGGGCGAACATATAATTTTTTTGCGATTTGGGAATATTCAAGCGTATGGGAAATATTTTTTTTTTGGGTGGTTGCTACTGGCGCTAGTAGAGCGTATGGAACCATAGTGTTTACATTATTCTACTTGGCGCCAGTGCATGAGGGGGCGAACATATAATTTTTTTGCGATTTGGGAAAATTCGAGCGTATGGGAAATATTTTTTTTTGGGTGGTTGCTACTGGCGCTAGTAGAGCGTATGGAACCATAGTGTTTACATTATTCTACTTGGCGCCAGTGCATGAGGGGGCGAACATATAATTTTTTTGCGATTTGGGAATATTCGAGCGTATGGGAAATATTTTTTTTTTTTGGGTGGTTGCTACTGGCGCTAGTAGAGCGTATGGAACCATAGTGTTTACATTATTCTACTTGGCGCCAGTGCATGAGGGGGCGAACATATAATTTTTTTGCGATTTGGGAATATTCAAGCGTATGGGAAATATTTTTTTCTTTGGGTGGTTGCTACTGGCGCTAGTAGAGCGTATGGAACCATAGTGTTTACATTATTCTACTTGGCGCCAGTGCATGAGGGGGCGAACATATAATTTTTTTGCGATTTGGGAATATTCGAGCGTATGGGAAATATTTTTTTTTTTGGGTGGTTGCTACTGGCGCTAGTAGAGCGTATGGAACCATAGTGTTTACATTATTCTACTTGGCGCCAGTGCATGAGGGGGCGAACATATAATTTTTTTGCGATTTGGGAATATTCAAGCGTATGGGAAATATTTTTTTTTTTGGGTGGTTGCTACTGGCGCTAGTAGAGCGTATGGAACCATAGTGTTTACATTATTCTACTTGGCGCCAGTGCATGAGGGGGCGAACATATAATTTTTTTGCGATTTGGGAATATTCGAGCGTATGGGAAATATTTTTTTTTTTGGGTGGTTGCTACTGGCGCTAGTAGAGCGTATGGAACCATAGTGTTTACATTATTCTACTTGGCGCCAGTGCATGAGGGGGCGAACATATAATTTTTTTGCGATTTGGGAATATTCGAGCGTATGGGAAATATTTTTTTTTTGGGTGGTTGCTACTGGCGCTAGTAGAGCGTATGGAATCATAGTGTTTACATTATTCTACTTGGCGCCAGTGCATGAGGGGGCGAACATATAATTTTTTTGCGATTTGGGAATATTCAAGCGTATGGGAAATATTTTTTTCTTTGGGTGGTTGCTACTGGCGCTAGTAGAGCGTATGGAACCATAGTGTTTACATTATTCTACTTGGCGCCAGTGCATGAGGGGGCGAACATATAATTTTTTTGCGATTTGGGAATATTCGAGCGTATGGGAAATATTTTTTTTTTTGGGTGGTTGCTACTGGCGCTAGTAGAGCGTATGGAACCATAGTGTTTACATTATTCTACTTGGCGCCAGTGCATGAGGGGGCGAACATATAATTTTTTTGCGATTTGGGAATATTCAAGCGTATGGGAAATATTTTTTTTTTTGGGTGGTTGCTACTGGCGCTAGTAGAGCGTATGGAACCATAGTGTTTACATTATTCTACTTGGCGCCAGTGCATGAGGGGGCGAACATATAATTTTTTTGCGATTTGGGAAAATTCGAGCGTATGGGAAATATTTTTTTTGGGTGGTTGCTACTGGCGCTAGTAGAGCGTATGGAACCATAGTGTTTACATTATTCTACTTGGCGCCAGTGCATGAGGGGGCGAACATATAATTTTTTTGCGATTTGGGAATATTCAAGCGTATGGGAAATATTTTTTTCTTTGGGTGGTTGCTACTGGCGCTAGTAGAGCGTATGGAACCATAGTGTTTACATTATTCTACTTGGCGCCAGTGCATGAGGGGGCGAACATATAATTTTTTTGCGATTTGGGAATATTCGAGCGTATGGGAAATATTTTTTTTTTTGGGTGGTTGCTACTGGCGCTAGTAGAGCGTATGGAACCATAGTGTTTACATTATTCTACTTGGCGCCAGTGCATGAGGGGGCGAACATATAATTTTTTTGCGATTTGGGAATATTCAAGCGTATGGGAAATCTTTTTTTTTTTGGGTGGTTGCTACTGGCGCTAGTAGAGCGTATGGAACCATAGTGTTTACATTATTCTACTTGGCGCCAGTGCATGAGGGGGCGAACATATAATTTTTTTGCGATTTGGGAAAATTCGAGCGTATGGGAAATATTTTTTTTGGGTGGTTGCTACTGGCGCTAGTAGAGCGTATGGAACCATAGTGTTTACATTATTCTACTTGGCGCCAGTGCATGAGGGGGCGAACATATAATTTTTTTGCGATTTGGGAATATTCAAGCGTATGGGAAATATTTTTTCTTTGGGTGGTTGCTACTGGCGCTAGTAGAGCGTATGGAACCATAGTGTTTACATTATTCTACTTGGCGCCAGTGCATGAGGGGGCGAACATGTAATTTTTTTGCGATTTGGGAATATTCAAGCGTATGGGAAATATTTTTTTCTTTGGGTGGTTGCTACTGGCGCTAGTAGAGCGTATGGAACCATAGTGTTTACATTATTCTACTTGGCGCCAGTGCATGAGGGGGCGAACATATAATTTTTTTGCGATTTGGGAATATTCGAGCGTATGGGAAATATTTTTTTTTTTGGGTGGTTGCTACTGGCGCTAGTAGAGCGTATGGAACCATAGTGTTTACATTATTCTACTTGGCGCCAGTGCATGAGGGGGCGAACATATAATTTTTTTGCGATTTGGGAATATTCAAGCGTATGGGAAATATTTTTTTCTTTGGGTGGTTGCTACTGGCGCTAGTAGAGCGTATGGAACCATAGTGTTTACATTATTCTACTTGGCGCCAGTGCATGAGGGGGCGAACATATAATTTTTTTGCGATTTGGGAATATTCGAGCGTATGGGAAATATTTTTTTTTTTGGGTGGTTGCTACTGGCGCTAGTAGAGCGTATGGAACCATAGTGTTTACATTATTCTACTTGGCGCCAGTGCATGAGGGGGCGAACATATAATTTTTTTGCGATTTGGGAATATTCAAGCGTATGGGAAATATTTTTTTTTTTGGGTGGTTGCTACTGGCGCTAGTAGAGCGTATGGAACCATAGTGTTTACATTATTCTACTTGGCGCCAGTGCATGAGGGGGCGAACATATAATTTTTTTGCGATTTGGGAATATTCGAGCGTATGGGAAATATTTTTTTTTTTGGGTGGTTGCTACTGGCGCTAGTAGAGCGTATGGAACCATAGTGTTTACATTATTCTACTTGGCGCCAGTGCATGAGGGGGCGAACATATAATTTTTTTGCGATTTGGGAAAATTCGAGCGTATGGGAAATATTTTTTTTTGGGTGGTTGCTACTGGCGCTAGTAGAGCGTATGGAACCATAGTGTTTACATTATTCTACTTGGCGCCAGTGCATGAGGGGGCGAACATATAATTTTTTTGCGATTTGGGAATATTCGAGCGTATGGGAAATATTTTTTTTTTTTGGGTGGTTGCTACTGGCGCTAGTAGAGCGTATGGAACCATAGTGTTTACATTATTCTACTTGGCGCCAGTGCATGAGGGGGCGAACATATAATTTTTTTGCGATTTGGGAATATTCAAGCGTATGGGAAATATTTTTTTCTTTGGGTGGTTGCTACTGGCGCTAGTAGAGCGTATGGAACCATAGTGTTTACATTATTCTACTTGGCGCCAGTGCATGAGGGGGCGAACATATAATTTTTTTGCGATTTGGGAATATTCGAGCGTATGGGAAATATTTTTTTTTTTGGGTGGTTGCTACTGGCGCTAGTAGAGCGTATGGAACCATAGTGTTTACATTATTCTACTTGGCGCCAGTGCATGAGGGGGCGAACATATAATTTTTTTGCGATTTGGGAATATTCAAGCGTATGGGAAATATTTTTTTTTTTGGGTGGTTGCTACTGGCGCTAGTAGAGCGTATGGAACCATAGTGTTTACATTATTCTACTTGGCGCCAGTGCATGAGGGGGCGAACATATAATTTTTTTGCGATTTGGGAATATTCGAGCGTATGGGAAATATTTTTTTTTTTGGGTGGTTGCTACTGGCGCTAGTAGAGCGTATGGAACCATAGTGTTTACATTATTCTACTTGGCGCCAGTGCATGAGGGGGCGAACATATAATTTTTTTGCGATTTGGGAATATTCGAGCGTATGGGAAATATTTTTTTTTTGGGTGGTTGCTACTGGCGCTAGTAGAGCGTATGGAATCATAGTGTTTACATTATTCTACTTGGCGCCAGTGCATGAGGGGGCGAACATATAATTTTTTTGCGATTTGGGAATATTCAAGCGTATGGGAAATATTTTTTTCTTTGGGTGGTTGCTACTGGCGCTAGTAGAGCGTATGGAACCATAGTGTTTACATTATTCTACTTGGCGCCAGTGCATGAGGGGGCGAACATATAATTTTTTTGCGATTTGGGAATATTCGAGCGTATGGGAAATATTTTTTTTTTTGGGTGGTTGCTACTGGCGCTAGTAGAGCGTATGGAACCATAGTGTTTACATTATTCTACTTGGCGCCAGTGCATGAGGGGGCGAACATATAATTTTTTTGCGATTTGGGAATATTCAAGCGTATGGGAAATATTTTTTTTTTTGGGTGGTTGCTACTGGCGCTAGTAGAGCGTATGGAACCATAGTGTTTACATTATTCTACTTGGCGCCAGTGCATGAGGGGGCGAACATATAATTTTTTTGCGATTTGGGAAAATTCGAGCGTATGGGAAATATTTTTTTTGGGTGGTTGCTACTGGCGCTAGTAGAGCGTATGGAACCATAGTGTTTACATTATTCTACTTGGCGCCAGTGCATGAGGGGGCGAACATATAATTTTTTTGCGATTTGGGAATATTCAAGCGTATGGGAAATATTTTTTTCTTTGGGTGGTTGCTACTGGCGCTAGTAGAGCGTATGGAACCATAGTGTTTACATTATTCTACTTGGCGCCAGTGCATGAGGGGGCGAACATATAATTTTTTTGCGATTTGGGAATATTCGAGCGTATGGGAAATATTTTTTTTTTTGGGTGGTTGCTACTGGCGCTAGTAGAGCGTATGGAACCATAGTGTTTACATTATTCTACTTGGCGCCAGTGCATGAGGGGGCGAACATATAATTTTTTTGCGATTTGGGAATATTCAAGCGTATGGGAAATATTTTTTTTTTTGGGTGGTTGCTACTGGCGCTAGTAGAGCGTATGGAACCATAGTGTTTACATTATTCTACTTGGCGCCAGTGCATGAGGGGGCGAACATATAATTTTTTTGCGATTTGGGAAAATTCGAGCGTATGGGAAATATTTTTTTTGGGTGGTTGCTACTGGCGCTAGTAGAGCGTATGGAACCATAGTGTTTACATTATTCTACTTGGCGCCAGTGCATGAGGGGGCGAACATATAATTTTTTTGCGATTTGGGAATATTCAAGCGTATGGGAAATATTTTTTCTTTGGGTGGTTGCTACTGGCGCTAGTAGAGCGTATGGAACCATAGTGTTTACATTATTCTACTTGGCGCCAGTGCATGAGGGGGCGAACATGTAATTTTTTTGCGATTTGGGAATATTCAAGCGTATGGGAAATATTTTTTTCTTTGGGTGGTTGCTACTGGCGCTAGTAGAGCGTATGGAACCATAGTGTTTACATTATTCTACTTGGCGCCAGTGCATGAGGGGGCGAACATATAATTTTTTTGCGATTTGGGAATATTCGAGCGTATGGGAAATATTTTTTTTTTTGGGTGGTTGCTACTGGCGCTAGTAGAGCGTATGGAACCATAGTGTTTACATTATTCTACTTGGCGCCAGTGCATGAGGGGGCGAACATATAATTTTTTTGCGATTTGGGAATATTCGAGCGTATGGGAAATATTTTTTTTTTTGGGTGGTTGCTACTGGCGCTAGTAGAGCGTATGGAACCATAGTGTTTACATTATTCTACTTGGCGCCAGTGCATGAGGGGGCGAACATATAATTTTTTTGCGATTTGGGAATATTCAAGCGTATGGGAAATATTTTTTTTTTTGGGTGGTTGCTACTGGCGCTAGTAGAGCGTATGGAACCATAGTGTTTACATTATTCTACTTGGCGCCAGTGCATGAGGGGGCGAACATATAATTTTTTTGCGATTTGGGAATATTCGAGCGTATGGGAAATATTTTTTTTTTTGGGTGGTTGCTACTGGCGCTAGTAGAGCGTATGGAACCATAGTGTTTACATTATTCTACTTGGCGCCAGTGCATGAGGGGGCGAACATATAATTTTTTTGCGATTTGGGAATATTCGAGCGTATGGGAAATATTTTTTTTTTTGGGTGGTTGCTACTGGCGCTAGTAGAGCGTATGGAACCATAGTGTTTACATTATTCTACTTGGCGCCAGTGCATGAGGGGGCGAACATATAATTTTTTTGCGATTTGGGAATATTCAAGCGTATGGGAAATATTTTTTTTTTGGGTGGTTGCTACTGGCGCTAGTAGAGCGTATGGAACCATAGTGTTTACATTATTCTACTTGGCGCCAGTGCATGAGGGGGCGAACATATAATTTTTTTGCGATTTGGGAAAATTCGAGCGTATGGGAAATATTTTTTTTTGGGTGGTTGCTACTGGCGCTAGTAGAGCGTATGGAACCATAGTGTTTACATTATTCTACTTGGCGCCAGTGCATGAGGGGGCGAACATATAATTTTTTTGCGATTTGGGAATATTCGAGCGTATGGGAAATATTTTTTTTTTTTGGGTGGTTGCTACTGGCGCTAGTAGAGCGTATGGAACCATAGTGTTTACATTATTCTACTTGGCGCCAGTGCATGAGGGGGCGAACATATAATTTTTTTGCGATTTGGGAATATTCAAGCGTATGGGAAATATTTTTTTCTTTGGGTGGTTGCTACTGGCGCTAGTAGAGCGTATGGAACCATAGTGTTTACATTATTCTACTTGGCGCCAGTGCATGAGGGGGCGAACATATAATTTTTTTGCGATTTGGGAATATTCGAGCGTATGGGAAATATTTTTTTTTTTGGGTGGTTGCTACTGGCGCTAGTAGAGCGTATGGAACCATAGTGTTTACATTATTCTACTTGGCGCCAGTGCATGAGGGGGCGAACATATAATTTTTTTGCGATTTGGGAATATTCAAGCGTATGGGAAATATTTTTTTCTTTGGGTGGTTGCTACTGGCGCTAGTAGAGCGTATGGAACCATAGTGTTTACATTATTCTACTTGGCGCCAGTGCATGAGGGGGCGAACATATAATTTTTTTGCGATTTGGGAATATTCGAGCGTATGGGAAATATTTTTTTTTTGGGTGGTTGCTACTGGCGCTAGTAGAGCGTATGGAACCATAGTGTTTACATTATTCTACTTGGCGCCAGTGCATGAGGGGGCGAACATATAATTTTTTTGCGATTTGGGAATATTCAAGCGTATGGGAAATATTTTTTTTTTTGGGTGGTTGCTACTGGCGCTAGTAGAGCGTATGGAACCATAGTGTTTACATTATTCTACTTGGCGCCAGTGCATGAGGGGGCGAACATATAATTTTTTTGCGATTTGGGAAAATTCGAGCGTATGGGAAATATTTTTTTTGGGTGGTTGCTACTGGCGCTAGTAGAGCGTATGGAACCATAGTGTTTACATTATTCTACTTGGCGCCAGTGCATGAGGGGGCGAACATATAATTTTTTTGCGATTTGGGAATATTCAAGCGTATGGGAAATATTTTTTTCTTTGGGCGGTTGCTACTGGCGCTAGTAGAGCGTATGGAACCATAGTGTTTACATTATTCTACTTGGCGCCAGTGCATGAGGGGGCGAACATATAATTTTTTTGCGATTTGGGAATATTCAAGCGTATGGGAAATATTTTTTTCTTTGGGTGGTTGCTACTGGCGCTAGTAGAGCGTATGGAACCATAGTGTTTACATTATTCTACTTGGCGCCAGTGCATGAGGGGGCGAACATATAATTTTTTTGCGATTTGGGAATATTCGAGCGTATGGGAAATATTTTTTTTTTTGGGTGGTTGCTACTGGCGCTAGTAGAGCGTATGGAAGCATAGTCTTCGCATTTTTTTACTCCTCAGTGGCAGTTAATGCAGTTGGAAGCGTCCTGTTACTTCCATGTCTGGTTCCACGCAAATGGATGAAGGCGACCAGTGAAATCGAGGATAAATTCATTAATTGCGTAAGTATCCACGTATTTGTTCAATTCCAAATCTTTCCTTTCATACCATTCGTTTCGTGGTGTATTGCGTTATTGTACAGATGATATTTAGGCTTAGATATTAGCTCAAGTAGAGTTGCATTATTGCAATCAGAATAGATAAGAGTTTCCCCAACATCCGATACCTTATGTAATCTGCTACCACTATCGCAAACAAACATCAACTCTCACTAGTAAAGTATTTTATTTTTATTTCATTTATTTCCTTGGTAATACCACATCGGTCGTATAGAGCCTTAATGTGCTTTTCTGTCACGCTGACGAGAGAGGCATACTAACTACGAGGGAATTTGAGTAGAAAAAATTGTCTTCTCTTTTCATCCTAGTTATGGTTGGCTTCTTGTCGAGAGCCATTTATTTCATGATTATTCACGTACGTTCGAGAGGTTTTATTAGTTTATTCTGAAATTGTTAAGATGATATCAGCTAATTTATTTCGTACATTACCACCGAGTGAAAATCCTGATTTTGATCCTGAAGAGGATGATCCAACATTAGAGGCTAGTTGGCCACATCTACAATTGGTTTATGAATTCTTTTTACGTTTTTTGGAGTCTTCTGATTTTCAACCGACCATTGGAAAAAAAGTTATTGACAAAAAATTCTTTCTACAGGTGAGAAAACGAATGAATCTCTTTTTTTTTTGGCTTTTTCAAAAGAATATCTCATTAAATAATGGAGATACGGTTTTTTTGTATGAAGGCAGTTTCGCATATCTTGAAATTGTTTGCGAAAAAAGAATTCAGGTAAAATCGCTCTATCTCGTTTAGTTTCCGGGATATATTTCTAGAAAATGAACGAAGGAAAGTGACTGCTTTTGTTTTATTTTTGTAATACATTTATTTGTCGCTCGTTTTTGGGGAATATATCGGTGAATAATGGAGATACGCCCTTCTTGCCCTGAGATGGTTTTGTACTTCTTCAAATTCTCTACAAAAAAGTATTCGGATGAAATCGCTCCATCTCGCTTGATTCGTTAGATATTTGAAGGAAATGAATGGAAAAGATAGAAATGAAAATATCAAACAGAAAAATTCAATTTTTCTTCACTACTTTTTTTAAAAACATCTTGGAAAATAAGCGAAATAGAGCGATTCCGTTTGAATTCTTTTTTGTAGCTCTTGAAATTGTCTACAAAACCATCTCCGGGTGGGGAAGGGCCCATTTCCGTAGATCCAGCGTAAATAATTACGGAGTTATTCTCAATAAGCGAACGACAAAAATAGTATCGAAGTGATAAAACCAAAAAAATCAATCTATTTCATAAATTTTTTCATAATATCTTGGAAAATAAACGGCTTAGAGGATTTTGCCTCAATCCTTTTTCGGAGCTCTTGGAATCCTCCACAAAAAAGCATTCGTATAAACTCGCTCTATCTCGCTTACTTTCCGAGATATTCACCCAGTGAAGTTAAAAAACGTTTTTCGAAGAAAATTAAAAGGAAAAACACCAAGAAATTTTATTTAATCATTTTCCTTTCTTTTGCAGCTGTTAGATTTGTTTGATTCCGAAGACCCAAGGGAAAGAGATTTCTTGAAAACGGTCTTCCATCGCATCTATGGAAAGTTCCTCGGCCTCCGGGTTTTTATACGCAAACAAATAAATAATATATTTCTCAGGCAAGTAAAAATAATTTTTTTTCTATTTTCACTTTCAAACCGCAAGTAAAAATAATTTTTTGAAAATCATAAAAAATCAACTATTGTTTGCACTTTTAGTAATTCAAAAAACATTTTCAATTTATACATTATAAGATTATTATGAATTAAAAAAATTGTAATCAATAAGTTGATCTGTTCTTTCTCATCAAACTTTCATGATTACTTAATTTCTACCAAATAAAAAAAAATTTAATTTCTACATTCTATTGTTTACCTTTTTTCTTTCACTAATGAGTTGAATTTTTTTTTTCATTTTTATAATATGATGAAAATGATATTATGATGATATTATGATATCAATAATATGATGAAAAGATAATAATAATGATATTTTGAGAGTTTTTTACCATTTTTTTTTTGCAATAAAAGACAAATGAGCTTATCCTTCATTTGAGATAAATCCCAAGTTGGTCGTAACGACCAATAGAACCGGAAGCATCGATAAAAAAAGTTAATTTTTTGAATTATCTCAGCTTTCTACTAAAATCATTAGAAAATCTCCACCTCAAGCCGTTCAATTGGCATGTCCGTTTTATCGCGCCTGCTTTTATTCTACAGTTTCAACTCTTAAAATTTTTTTTTCTCATTCTTAGGTACTTGGGCGAGGAGTGGGGTTGAGTACTCACTCAGATTCCGAATTAATTACCCAGGCCCTTTGCCTCAATTCTCCAGAAGGTGAAGTGAATGGCCCGGATTGGCCAGCACGTATCAAGCATCTCATGCATCTCGCTCCACTCTCCTATTCTCTTGTGATTATGCAGAGGGATAAAATTTATGGAGTGAAGGATCCCTATGGAAATCGTCCCCTCTGTCTGGATAAAATCGTCTCTGTCGATAAACTTGGTAATTCCCAATTAATTATTGAAAATTACAGCCTATTCCTGAATGGCAAGAATCTAATCAAATTATGTGGATCATCATAGCTGGAAGTGAATCTGATGATGAGGATGAAGCAGAAGGCTGGGTTATTTCATCAGAATCCTGTAATTTCCTGAGTATTGGAGCACGATATGTACGTGAAGTTTTTCCTGGTGAAATTGTTGAATTACCGCGTGAAGGAATCAAGACAATAGATATTGTGGAGAGACCAGACAAGAGGCCACAGGCATTCTGCATATTTGAGTCCGTCTACTTTGCACGTAGTGATAGTATTTTCGAAGGTAATTATTCAATCATAATAGGGGAAGATGGCACAATAAAGGTCATTCCAGTTGAACATTGTGAGATGAAGTTTTCGTAATGGTTCCATTGCAATACTGAGAAAATTTTAGATGAATAACACGTGTCAAAATTAATTTGACTATTTTTTTTTGAAAATTTAACTTTTTTGGCCAATTTATGAAGAGACTCATCCTTCAAAAGTAACAAAAATTACTTTTTCGGCTGAATTTTCAATTCTATTGATCGTAGCGACGCGGGATTGATATCCAATAAAAGGTGAGCTCTTTTCTCTTTGATTTATGTGGTTCAGATATTTTTCTTTCATCAATTCTTCGAATACTCATAGGCTATCTTCTTACAATCAGTTTTTGCCCTAAAACTTGTTGAAAAATTAATCATTTTTTTTTTAACCACGTGAATCGATGGGAAATGAACTCTAATTTTCATTTGAGATCAACCCCAGGACATTAAGACCAATAAAACTACAGATATTCCTAAAAACCCGAAATTCCTCAAAAATAAATGGATTTCACCTCCAAGTCTTGAGCAAGAAAATGCATTTTTCGAAAATTCTAGAAAATAACCGTGGGCATATGATTTCCATGAAGAATTCTCTCAGCATTCCATTTAAATCAGAAAAAATTATAAAATATAACACCTAACACACGTCAGTTTTATCTCTCGTGTCCATATCACTCTACCTTCCCCTAGTCGAATTCTAATTGGAAAAAATCTTGAGTAATCTTTCGATATCATTGCTTATTCTTCCAGGCCAACCACTTGTTTTTCTACAAGTTTCAATATAATTTTTTTATTCACATTTACATAAATATTTCTTGTTCCTCAATGATTTTGATCCTACCCAAATAATGTATCACATTGTTATTTTCATTTCACCATAGCTCTAGCTCGAGCTCGTAGTTCTTTCTTGGCAATTTTACCAGAAGCGGTATGAGGCATTTCGTCCAAAAAACAAACTCCACCACGGAGTCTCATTCGATCGTGTAGCTTATTTTCGACTAATTGTATTATTTCTGCTTCTGTTACCTGAGAGCAGAGATACAACCACTATCATTGTAAATTATTGCATGAAAATTACATACGAAAGCGTACCTTAGCGCCAGGGCGTTTGGTAATGAAAGCAATGGGCTGTTCCATATCATCATTATCTGGTTTTCCCACAACACCAACTTCAGCGATCGCTGGATGATCCTGTATGACACTCTCAATGGCTGCCGGAGGAACATGATGAAGTCTATACTTTATAAGCTCCTTCATACGCTCAGTGATGTAGAAATCTCCATCTTCGTCGTAATGTCCCACATCTCCCGTATGATACCATCCTGTAGAATTTTAATCATCTTGACATTCTGATTTACTCACGTATCCCTTTAAATGATTTAAAAAATATACCCTCAGCATCTATAGCTTCCGCTGTGGCTTTTGAATTATTCCAGTAGCGAATCATCATTGGTGGACCTCTTGCACAGAGTTCACCTAGTT
Source organism: Aleiodes alternator (assembly GCA_963921955.1). Lineage (NCBI taxonomy): Eukaryota > Metazoa > Arthropoda > Insecta > Hymenoptera > Braconidae > Aleiodes > Aleiodes alternator. The sequence goes on from OY998112.1 coordinate 5,911,162, forward strand.
CATTTGGCCCGAGAATTTTATTTGTTTCGGGATCTATTATCTTCAATTCTGTATTTTGAAATACTTTTCCACTGGTTGTTGGCTTGATTTCACTCACTAAACCCATGAGTGCACCGCCAAGTTCAGTAGCACCTAGAATCATGGAAAAACTTGGATGTTTTTCTTTTCTTCAGGAAATTTAGATGATAAAGAGCGAATAAAATGATATTTTTTTACCATAAACAGCCAGAACGATGGCTTTTGGAAATAATTTTTTCAAAAATAAAGATACTTCTGCCTTTATGACACCGCCACCGAATGAAACACGATTGACTCCAGACAAATCATGTTTCAATGCAGCTTCTGTTTTATAGAGACGATTTGCCATAGCAGTGCCCATTGTTAACCACGTTACCTGAAAATTAATGGTTTATCAACGTGTAATACAATGTAGCAATGAATGCTATGGCACTTACACCAAACTTTTCTATCACTCTACAAGCCTCTTCTTCACCAGGGCAGTCATAAATGATTGAAGTTGATTTGAGAAAGATAGATCTTGCAAGACTCCCTATACCACTTATCCAGCAGAGGCTTGCAAACCACAAGCCAACTTTTTTGCCCTCATAATCGGGAAAAAAGCCGAGCATATTAGCGAATGAACCATTAGAATACAGGGCTCCTTTTGGATTACCTGTTGTTCCGGAAGTGTACATAATTACAGCTGGATCATTCGGTGATTTTAATTTGGTGCATTGAAAATTTTTCACTTCATCCGAGCTCACTTCTTTCATTATAATATCTCTGAAGCTTTTCAACCCATCAATTTTCTCAAAAGCTACTATTTTCGGTTTATTATTGATACCAGTTAAAGATTTTAATATTATCTCGGCCGATGCTTTATCAATGAATAGTACTTTAGGTTTCGTGAATTCAATAAAGTACTTGATAATGCCTGCAAAAATATATATTTTATTGTCTTCTCTTTTTATTATTTACTATTAAAATATCAGACCTTCCTCCAAGCAACTGTCCCACCATGGATTGAAGATTGTTGCGATATAAAATGAAGCGAAAACTGGAGCAAAAGAATCGAGATTGTTTTTAGAGCAGTAACCGATTACATCTCCTGGCTTTACTCCTTGTTTTTTTAACCATATTGCACATCGTATACTCCTATCTAGCATCATACCAAACGTATCTTTCTCCTCCGTTATCGCATCAATCTACATTATTATCATTAAAAAAATATTCATTGTTTATTGAGAAAAACTTTAGGCGAGACAAATTTTTTACTATAATACTCTATTAATTTACCTGGCCAATAAATTCAGGGGAATTTTTCAGTGAATTATATAATTTTTCTCCAAAGCGGAAGTAATCTGGAGTAGGGCTGACCTTGGGTCCACTCCAAATTCCATCTTTGTATACTGGCACTGGTGGGCTCTGAAGAAGAGATATATAGGTGAGAGTGAAATAAAATAGACATTCTAATGGGAAGACTTGAGATGGACTCATTTTAACGATTTCCTTGAGAAAGTGAAGATATTCCCAGAAAACAATTATTTCTTTTCTTTAGCGCCTAAATAAATAGTTTACTTTTTTGCGTAAAAATAGGGGGTCGAAACCCTGCTATTTTCGGGAAAAAGCACTTTTTTGAAGCAATATCTCTGGTTCTATTGTTGGTGACCTAGTGATGATCGATAATTGATGGCGAATGATCTCACCTTCTATTCAAGACCAGCTCCCAGTGATTACGACTAATAGAACCATAGATATCTTCGAAAATGTGAAATTTTTCGAATTAGTACTGACTTAGAGCCTAATTCTTGGCTGAAAAATTCGAAGTATTAAGGAAATTCCCAAAATACACTTCGACGTATATTTTTTAACGAGAATTTCCTCAGGATTCGAGGCATTTCCATAATAGGGAAGGAAAATTTGTCCATTTCAATCTTTATGAACTTTTCAGCCGACCTTCTACTATACTTTATTTAGTGGATTATTTCATAATCATATTAGTTGACCAGGACATAAAAATACATTATCTATAATGTTCTTTTTCTTTGTGAAGATCTCTATGAAAAGATTTTTAAAAAATTTTAAAGATACTCGAGCATCCCTATTTGTTCGAAAAAAAAATCTGTAGAGGCCTTCACTTGGAAAAAGATGCTTGTTTATTTTATCGAATGGATCCTTTTTGCCCCGATTTCAGTCGTATCTTTCGAAAATTTGAAAGTTGACACTTCGAAAAAAAATAACACATTCCAATAGCCAAAAAATTGAAGAAAATGTAGTAATCGTTTATCAATAATATGTTTGTTTGAGGGGAGATAATTTGTTGGAGATAGCTTGTTTGAAGAATCACGCAACAGATTACGAACTTCAAATGTTATTCCACTTATATCGAGTGTTTTTCTCTTCTAAATTGAAATTATATACACACATACCTTGTCTGCCATATTCTTCTTGATAGTACTAGTAGGATTGTACGTTTCAGACTGACATTGATTTCTTGAATTGATACACGTTTTCACTGTTCCCTTCCATAGTTTTTCTGTACATAATGAAACTATAAACCTTTCATTAAGCCTGCTCGAAATTACTTATGAAAACAGTACATATATTGTGAAATACTGAGTCATGCTGGATTGCCAGAATTTTACAGGCATATGAGCCTATAATTATATCAGACATGTCATTACCTGGATTTAGTAATATTGTTGTTTTTCTGAGTGCAGACAAAAAGTGCTGACGTCTCCACTGAAATGATGTTGTAGATAATGAAGAAGAAACTTTAAATTCAATAATAGCTTTTGTCACGACTTTTTTTTACTCCTCACATGAACGATTTAAAATGCTTCCATTGAGATAATTATCGCTACAAGTGTTAGTTCGCGTGTTAACTGTTCAGAGCGAGCGAGATCAACAAGTTGGCTGATATTTGTTTCAATGAATTTTTTTTTTATACCCCTCCGGTGAATTCAGTTTTATAAAACTTTGCTGGATGCTCGTTGGGGGAATTATCGCATAAATAAAGTATATATCCGTCAAAGAGGTCAGCCAATTATGTTTCAACCACTTAAAATTACACGAGTTATTGAATTAAAAGCACAATAAAAGAAGAATAAAAACAAAAGTCGGAGTTTTTCATGCCACAATGTTTTATTACTCACATTTAATTGATTACAAGAGAAAAAGATTCTATGACTATAATCGAGATTAAATTTCTAATCTAGTTATAATAATTAAAATATCACTAATGAGAATTTTTAATAAAGTTTCATGCATCACGAATAAATTTCTGTGCCATTTGTTTAATTTCTGTTCTTCCAACTTTTCCCGATGCTGTATGGGGCATTTCCTCCAGTATTTGTACACCCGCTCTCAACCACATTTGTTCTGGTAAATTTTCTTCCACCAATTTTTCAATTTCCTCTTCATTTATCTAGAATTATTGAATAATCATTTTTTTTTATCTTCAAATTCCACTAAAAATTACATTAACAAATAAAAAATTTATTACATCTACGTTTGGGAGTTTTGTAATAAAAGCAATTGGTCTTTCATCATCTTCCCAATCTGGTACACCAACCACTGCAGCCTCTATTACTCCTGGATATTTGAGAATGAGTTGCTCAACAACCGATGGTGATACATGATGTCCCCTCCACTTTATGAGTTCTTTCAACCTGTCAATTATATAAATTGCACCATCATCGTCGTAATAACCAAGATCTCCAGTATATAGAAAACCTGTAGTGTTGAAAACTTCGATAGATAACAACATATAAGCCTTTAATCTAATAAATTAAACTACCAACCGTCAGGTTTGATAGTTTCCTCAGTTTTTTCAGGATTTTTATAATATCCAATCATCATGAAAGGCGATCGAACGCAAATTTCTCCCTTCTCATTTGCGTCTAATATTTTTTCTGTTTCAGGATCTATAATCTTTATGTCAAAACATCTTGCAATTGTACCAAGGGAATTTGGTTTAGCCATTGTTGTTTGATGTATGCAAACACCGCCAATCTCAGTAGCTCCTGTGATAGAAAAATCATTTGTTTTCAATATTTCTCTCATTCTTGGCTCATATTGGAAACAAATATTCACCATAAAGTTGTATAATTTTAGCCTGTGGAAGTGCTTCACAAAGGGCTGTTTGGGTTTCTTCCTTCAGCATAGCACCACCAATCCAGATGGACTTCAAAGAGGAAACGTCGTACTCGGATGCAATTCCTGATTTGAGGAGCCTATTTGCGGAGCTTGTTCCCGTCAGTATCCATGTAACCTGATTGAATTTGAAAATTCAAACAAAAAGCAAACAGTCATTAATGGAGGCAGTTAATTCTGATTTATTCGGAAATTACCTTGTACTTTTCGACAAGTTGACACAAGTTTTCAGGAGTAAAGGTCGTAGCAATTATCCTTTTATGGTAATAGGCAATCGATACAAATGTACAAACTATACCAGTTATCCAACACAAATTAGAATAGCAAAGTGCAATTTGGTGACTACCACCAAATGTTCCAGTATTCATAATATTCCCAAACAATGATCGATGAGAGTGAAGTGCACCTTTTGGTAAACCAGTTGATCCTGAGGTATATTCAATGTATGCTGGTTCATCCATACTTGAGAGCTCCATACATTTAAAATTCTCAATATCATCTGTAGAATCGTATTTTTGCATTATGCTATCAAAAGTTTCGTAATTCGAAGAAGTACGTTCAAATACAACAATTTTGATAGTGGTATTAAGCTCATTGGCAACATCATTGACGAGATCCGTGTATTTTTCATCAGTGAATAAGACTTTTGGCGTTGTGAGTGTCACAAAATGCTTAGCCGTATCTGTCATGAGAAAAGTAAAAAAAAAAAAAAAAACTATGTATCATATCACAGAATATATGATATCATTCAACGAATACCTTTTGTCAAACCATGATCCCACCAGGGATTGAATACAGCACCAATGCATAAACATGCCATTATTGGGATTGGTGAATCCAGATGATTATGTGTGCATATTGCGACAACATCACCAGATTCAATGCCTTCACTGAGCAGCCACAGTGCACATTTCACAATTCTATCAGCCATCTCTCCAAATGTATCCTCTTTCTCAGTTTCACTGTCTACCTGCATAGAAAATATAACGACGAATTCTATGATGAATTCTCTTAGATTAATCTTAAATGAGTACTATATGTAAAATCATTTTACCTGGCTGATGAATTCAGGATTTTCTTTCATTCCTGTGAGCAAAACTTTGCCAAAATTATTTTCATCCGTTCGATATGAAGCGTGTTCTGCTCTGATAATTCCATCTTCTATGGTAAACTTTGGTTCAATCTGTGAACAAGAAAATATTTAAATCTAGTAATTCAAGGAAATCTTTTTTATTTTTTTTATTTTCTTATAATCAAAACTGACATCGAGAATATTTGCGGTCTCAGCAATCATTTCGAAATTGTACTTTTCTTGAGAGAAACCGGTGTGCCAAGTTCAAAGGTGATCTGACACGTAAATGATACTATCGGCCTCCTGTGAAGTTGCGTTTCTTCTCGAAGAGTTGAAAAGTCACTGTGGTTTGACAAAAGGAGATAAATTGGAAAATCAAAGTTCGTCCAAGTCGGCTTTTAATATTGACATTTGTCTTTAGAAAATCGAAAAATTTAATGCAGTACTACAATACTCTTGATAAGCTACGCGGATCTAGATAATACCTACTATCTGTTTGAACACTAGTGAAGAAATGCTGAACTGCAGTATTATAACATGACGAGGCAGCTGCAATAGGTAATTGGTTGCTAGAATGACTATACACACAAGTTGCTATGAGTGATATAACGAAAATCCTTTAGTCACTGCAGAATTGACATACTTGGTAGATTTTATGGACCAAATACTAATTAAAAGTCGATAAATATGCAATTTGTATTACTGTGTAATTATTTCTCATTACATTATCACGAAAGATAATATTTTTTAATTGAAGATATACCTTTGGTCATTACTGCGTCTAATAAGTGCGTAGAGTTATGTGTTCCGCAAAAGTTGCCAAGCAACACTACAATGTCAATATGTCATTTATTTGCGAAATTTTTTTATAAGTGACATTGACTTTTTCATAAGTGGTATTGATGAAGTTTTCCGAGGTGATTTTTCACTCAATTTACTCCTCTATACTTCTGTCCTATAGCTTCATGCATAGCCAAAAGGTATATAAGTGGAATACAATGTAAGAATATTTACATACTTAGTATGTATGAGAAAATTAATGAATAATGTATGGAAACAATATTGACATTTTCACTTTGTTTCAGTCGTGTATTACTGACCTTTGTTCAATTAAGAAATTGAGAAAAGCTACTTAATATTAACACTCTAGTTATTCATAGGGAAATTGAAAAATCAATGATTTTCTAATTTACCTGTGAACAAGTAGAGTGTTAATTCAAAATTAATGGAAATGAATTCGATAATTAACTACTCCATATTTTTGTCATTTATCCTCGATCAACGGATATTTCGAAAAAAAAAAAAAAAAAAAAATGCAATAAGTCATTTGAGAACAAGAGAATCAGGAAGTAATTTTCTCGTACTAGTCACGAGTGTCGAGTTTTCCCGAACCTTTGTCTAGTCTGATGTAACATTTGAGTTATAGGGTAATCAAAGAAATACTGTACGATTAAAATTGAGTAAAGTTTGTAATTTTTTTCCACTCAAATGCTCTGTAATTGATAAAAAAAATTTAATTCCGAGAGAAAAAAAGAAAAATACATGGGAGCAATGCAAAATAAAAAATTAAATATCCAAAATAGATAATTCAACAAATAGTCTTCAATTTTTTTTTTTCCTTTTTATTTTAAATAATTTCGATCATTCTTATTTCACTTTTATTCGTCTGCTTCTTTTCCTTGAAGATACGCCGCATAGTATAGCGAATAGTAACACGTTCTATGAATTCATTAATCACTTTAGAAATTCCCAAAACTCTCCAATCGTAATCATTACTTATTGATTGTTAATAATTATCACAGAAAGTTTACAAAACAATTGCCGTGACTCTTCATTTGTTAGACGGAGAAATTGTTAATTTAATATTTTAATTTCATGTTCCAATATATATATTACACTATTTTCTTTTTCTCATAATAATAACAATAGTAGCGGTTTCAATAGTTTTAGGAATAAGATTTTTCTGAACAAATAATGACAGTAGTACTGATAAATTGTAGAATTTCATTGTAATTGATTTTAATATTTTCTATTAATTCATTGCATAATATCTTCAGATAGTAAATAGCAGATTCACGAGTATTTTAGGGCATTTTCAATTTTTCAATCTAATATAAGAGAAAGTGGGGGGAAAAAATGGATATTAAAATTGAACGATTCGAGATAGATTTTTCAATGATTCCATTGAGAAGCTGAGATATTTCAAGTGGGAAACGCCTTGGTAGCAAATAATCGTAAGTGCCAAAAATTCAAGAATGAAAATCAATGGAGATTCAAGATTCGACAGCATACTCCTTTAAAAAATCGAAAAAATCCATTATTTTGAGGATATCTCCACATCTATTGGTCGTAACGATCTGTATCTGATCTCAAATGAAAGGTGGACACATTTTCCATCGATTTATATGTTTCTAAATATTTTTTCTACGACTTTCCAAGTAAGTACAACTCATATTTTGGAAATAAGTTTTTGCCTTATATTCTATTTGAAAAATCGATCATTTTTTCTTCAACCTAATGAATTGATGGGAAATGAACTCACTTTCCATTTGAAATCAGCCCCAGGTCACTATGATCAACAAAACCGGAGATATCCTAGGAAAAGCGAAATTTTTAAAAAAAGAAAAGGGTTTCACCTCCAAATCTTAATGAAAAAAAATTAATTTATGGAAAAAATTGAAAAATCGATTCTGGCATATGATTTTTATGCGAAATTTCCTCAACTTTCCAATTGAATCAGCAGGACGAATCTATCTTCGATATTTCCATTGATTATGAATGATTTTCATAAAATCAAACATCAAAGCTAAGAATGTATCCATTTCACCCCACATTCTCCTACGTGAGAGAATACGTAATTTCATAATACTGTAAATAATAATATCAAGAATCAATTAATCCATTGGAAAAATTGAAAAATTCATTGATGAGAAAGCTTTAGATTCATTCGAGATGATTAAACGAACTTTCAATACTCATGAAACATGGATAATATCTCTTTTATCACTCAATTTTCTCGAATTTCCTTCTGTTTATAAATGATGTATGAATAATTTTTAATTATAATGAATTTTACTATCTAACACTCTCTATACGTTGTATGACAAAATAAAAAAGGAAATCCAAGCACTATCTGTGAATTCTAAGGCATAGAACATTATATTTTATTATTGACATGAAAATTTTACGATTCAACTTGAACAATTCTTCTGTTTCACTTCTACTTTTTTTTTTTTTTTTGAATATATTGCTACGATTTAGAGGAAATAATTCTCTTTAGTATGACACGGAAAGCGACCTTTTCTAGGGGAAAGGGGGGAAAAATGGACATTTAAATGAAATAGTCGAAGTTACATTTTTTTTTATGATTCCAATGAAAAGCTGAGGGAATTTTAGGTGGAAAACATGTATCGGAATTAATTTTGTCGAATTTTTGAAAATTTCCATTTTTTTGGCCCGAAATTGAAGAGTATCCCTTTGGGTTTTATCGAAAAAATGTTTTTTTGGAAATATCTCTGGTTCTATCTATCGTAGCGATTCGCGGGTGGTCTCAAATTGAAGAGGAGCTCATTCCTCACATTTTCGTCAAAGTCCCATCGATTTTCATGAAAAATTGACGAAATTATAGGGCAATTTGTGAAAATCAGTTTTTGGGCTGTAACTTCCGTAATTTTCAATAAAAATTAATGAAACTTTAATGAAAATGTGAGAAATTAGCTCCTCTTTGATTTGAGACCAACCACGAATCACTGCGACGAATAGAACCGGAAATATCTTCAAAAAACCATTTAGTCGAAAAAATCGAAAGGGGGTACCCTTCAATGTTGAGTAAAAATAATTTTTTTCCAAAAATGCGAAAAAAAAAATTTCCACCCATATTTTCTGCTTAAAATTTCCTCAGCTTTTCAATGAAATCATTGAAGAAAATTTACCTCCATTATTTTTATTAATTTGGAGAGTTTTTCAGAATAAAACCATGAAAATTCAGATGTGTCCATTTTACACCTTATGTCCATTTTGCCCCAACCTCCCCTATACTTGGAACAATTTAAGAATGGTGGTTTTTCATTATTATTATTCTCATTTTAAAACTTGTTATATTATTTTATCTGAAAATTGTAAAAATTACTTAACATACTTATCGTAACCACAATCCTGCGTATAATTATCATTAATTTCAATTGTATAACTAATTAATACGATATTCAATTTTAATATTACAATTATTTCATTCATTTTCTTTATTGAATTTCTCATGCCTCTACAATTTTCATATTTTTCTGTTCGAGAAAGGAAAAATAATTAAAATTAATGAAGCCTTTATTCTGATTTATTTTTGTGAAATAAAAATGAAAAAGCATTCTTTGATATAACATTAATTCATGATTACTTCTATTGGAGTAAAATCCATTCTCTTTCCATTGCAATTGAGAATGAACTGCATTTGATATCTTTATTCATTCTATCTTATTCAAAGTACATATTTGTATTGAATCAAATGAAACATCTCCCTTCATACATGATATAGACCATTCTCGTATTTATAAAAAAAAATTGTGACAATGAAAAGCGGAGATATTCACTGAGAGAATAATGAAGAGCACTGTCATCTCTTTTGTTCTCCTGAATTCAAAATTTATTGCAATGACAAAACAAAACAAAATGAATATTCGTTGGAAAGCTACTGCATATATGCAGAGTGCATCTGAGAGAAGGACATGTACGGGACTTGAATCCAAGAGAGATGAGACACGAATTACCAATTTTATTTTTATATTGCTTTGAGTTGTGTTTCAGGGCGAGTCACTCTATTTCAAATTCAGAGTGAAAGAAAAAACAGAAAAAGTACCAGGAAGAAAGCATTTTGAACTCGGCACAATTTCTACCCAACTTCTTAACGATGTAATTGAGATGAGATTAGTCATGTCTCCTTCTCTGTACAATCTTCCTTTAGGATTTATTGACAAAGCTTATCATCAGAATTCCACAATTTTCTATTTTAATTGAAAAAAGGGCTGAATCAAAATTATTCGATTTCCTCCCATATCCATGCTAATGTGATGCCGGTGAATTGCAATATTGAAATTCAATTGAAGCTGCCATGTAATGGAGGATAAATGTATTAATGATCTCTTTAAATAATCATTTCGATTGATGGTAAAGTTCAACATGACGAACGATGAAAAAACAGTTGGCCCTGGGTACAACTGAGAATTTAATCAATGATCGAACTATTGACTGGGCAAAATCATTGAAAATATCGTATCTAGTACATCAAAATGGAAATCATAAACACTTTCCATTAGACTCATCATATACAACGATAAATTTATCGAGAAAATGGTTGTATGAATTTATATAAACCGCAGTGACCATTCAAAGAATTGCAAGTAGTAAAATTTGTCATAACCAGACAGCAGTACTTCATATCCCAGTGTTATAGTTTACAGTGTGTGACTCGTTAGGGAGTGAGCTTGATTACTATCACGAATTTTTTATGACACACTCACATGTCACTCGAACACTTTTGGACACTCTTGAATGAAGATTGTAACACACAGTGTGTTGACAGTAAAAGTTACTACTTGGTTGGAAAAAAAAATAAAAAAAGTCCATAATTATCGTTCCTTCCTTTGAAATGTAATTTCAAAGGAGTAAAGTGGTGGTTCTTGTTTGAATTTTTTTCGGAGAGATATGGGAGGAGTTGTGCTAGAAGGTTTCGAGCACAGTAGATCTATGGGGGAATAGAAGATTGCTGGAGGATGAAATAGAGGCATGGAGTATCGAATAGTGGGAGGATGAGGGAAGTTTGCCAATATCGGAAATTTCACGAGACCCCACTCGGATGATGAAAAAAAAGAACGAAGAAAGATAGGAAGGAAAAGGAAAGCTCAGTCGTGGTTTTCCAGCTCGAGGGATACTACTAGTATGTGTGTGGTCATAACCTTGAGTGGTAAAATCCCAGACATGTCCTCGATGCTTCATTCAAAATTATGGGAGTGAAAAAAAATGGTAAAATCAACAGAGTTAATGAAGATTCATGATAATGAGAATTATTCACTGCTGTGAAAAATTATGACATCGATGCTGAGAGATATCTAGAGAATATATAGGTAGCAATGTTTCAATCAGATATTTCAATCTAACCAGGCTTCGGAAACCAAACTCATTTTCTCATCGACATCGCAGTTCATTTCGTGTTCTTTCTTTATTTCTCTTTTCATCGTTTTTCCCTTTTTATTTTCCATTTCTTATTTCCTTTATTACTTTTTGACAGAATGTAGAAACAAGTGTTCCTCTATTCCACGCTATTCACGGAGACACATCGGGATTAACATGAGAAAAACTTTAACACGTTGAAAATTTAATAACAATGTTAACATTAGAAATATCATTAGATTAATTTTGTGCGCTAGAAAAAATAAGACCTCAATGAAGTCCATCATTCGTTTTGTATATTCATTCAATCTTGAATCAAACTGCGAGCAGAACATATCGTGCAAAGAAAGTTCAAACTCGGTCATCGCGTGGTCGCTAAAAACTTGTTTCAATAATCATATTCTTTATGTGTATATATATTTTCTCCTTGTTAGTTTAATCTCAAACCGGACGTTGACGATATATATCTATGTGGGCCGAGCATTGTGAGGGCTGTTATTTTTTAAATCCCCTTTTTTTACTGCCTCTCATCTTGTTTCTGATTTTTTTCCCCATTTCTTGTATCGTTCACGGAGATTTTACAAGCTCCTGGCAAAATATGCTGGGGTTAACCCAGTACTGGTGTCGGTACTCTCTAGGTGGATAAAAAGAGCCTCATTTCTGGCCAGCTTCCAATAGCCATCCAATAGAGGATACCTCTTTTATTCGCACTTTACTGGATTTATTCTGATGAGAATTTCATTTTCAATACAATGTCATTTCAGTCAATCTATCGAGTAGCGATGAGAGTTTTTTTTTCGCAATAACTATATCCATTGACTGTTCAGGTATGTTGATGAATAAGGAGAATCATTGAAATGACGGAATAGGAAAAATGTTCCTCACTGGTCTGAGTTGTTTTTTTTTTTTTTTTTTCGTATCTCTATGAATTAATTCACTGTGGGTTACTCTCCACCGAGTGAGAGTGCCTGAACGATTCTCGGATCAGCTTTACTACCCTCTCGAAATTCTTCCAGTGTTAGCCGGTCGTCGTGATTTTTGTCCATTTGATCAAATATTTTGTCTACCCTCTTTTGCGGCGTATTTTCATCCTCTGCGTGTGGCTGTTGACCCTGTCAATTTGAAATTTATTTTTATTAGAAGCTTTTTCTTCGAGTTATTTCATTTGAGATATAATAAAACATGGAATAATTCTTTGGCAATTGTAGAGAAACATGAAATAATCATTCTTATTATTCTAGATAATCTCGAAAAATTTATTGTATAATCAATGAAAAAAACTTTAACAATCACGGGAGTAGTACTTGTTTCTGACTATCTTGAAATACTTATTTTGAATAAAGTTTTAAATGAGTTTAATAAACGATATGAATAATCAAACTTTGATGAAGCTGATCATGAGATCTCAAAAGTCTTGAGTTTGATGTAGATCGCCTATATTATATTCTTCAATTCTCAGTCAAACTACAAAAAAAAAAAAAATTCAATAAGATAAAATAATATCTCGGTGTCAGTAAAAGTATGACTGGATTATTTGCTCACTTCTACATCTGGCAATATAGCAAACAGCTTGTACGTGCTTGTTCGCCTTGGCGATCTGCGGATTCACCCTTCTTCTCAACTCTTATTCACTTGAACAAACCTACTTCTCCGAAAAGCAACCGTAAACCGCCTTCAATGTTATTGCAAACTTGTACGTAAACGCGAAATTCCACTTTAACCAAGGTAACTTGGCATTTATATGAGACTAGTCGGTATTCGTGCCTATATATCAGACTGTTGTGTCATTGGCTACGATTATTATGTGCGTTCATGCTTCATCTTAAACCTCAAACCCTCTATATATTTATCTATCTCTTCCCGTTCACCTTTATATCTCAACGTCAATACGAAAGTAGATGGACGTCTTGCAAAGTACTATTCACAGATGGTCAATTGTTAAAGCTTCTGTGTTATGGTCGAGATGAGGGGAATAGGTAAGTTTTCAGGAAATTCAGTGAACTCACCACCATTTGATATATTGCATCCACTATATTGTACATTTCTTCTCGTGTGATAAAGCCATCGTTATCAACATCGTAAAGTCGAAATGCCCCTGGAAAAGAGAAAAATATTAGTGTGCGAAATACATTAAATTACATTTTCAGGTGATTTATGATGTATTGAGTAAATTTGTGGAAGCTTTTACATGAGTTTTGAAAATTCATCTAGATTTTATGTGGTTTTCTCCTCTGTAGATGGTTCTATGGAAAATTTACTATGAAAAATTGTATTCCGATAAAAATCAAAGTACAAAATTCCTTTCAGCATGACTTGGAAACATTGACACTTCTCTATTGGAATCAGGATATTCTCTAATTGTCAATTTGTTTTTATGCTCAGAATTACAGATAGAGCTTCATTTAAAAAGCTCCATCATAGGATAAAGAAGAAATAAAGATAGTAGTACGAATGATTCATTATTGAATATCTACAATCCATCGTATTAGTTGAATCCCAGAGTATAATTTTTCTCCATATTCTTTTATTATTCTCTTCACATTCGTATGAATTGTTTTTCTATCCATCACATTTATTTCACGTTCTCTTCTACTTGTTACTCTCTCCCTCGTTCAATGCTTATAAAAACCTGGGGAATTTTTTTTTCTCTACTATTTGTTGTTTTATTATGCATTGGGATATAAATGACGTTCTCCTGCAACTTGTGAATAACTAACTGGTAAAAAAAAAGTCAATACAAGAATAGGGATTTTATTTTTTAATTCAGATTCAATAAAAAGAAAAATGTTCTATTGTTTTCATTCATCAGCTGTGAACAATCGAATTTATCCGTGAGCTACATACTTCTGTGTTCACCTTGAAAAATCCAATTGATTTGATACTGACAGGTAGGAAAGAAGATTTATAGAAAGGTTGAAATTTCAACGAAATAAATACTCACAGTGTAACTTTTCATCGAGATTTCCTCTTGACGTTACCGACAAGGCCTTAATGAATTCTTCAAATTCTATCGTTCCATCCTAAATAAACATTAAGTTTTTCTATAATGCTATAATGTTAAATAAATAAATGAGAGTTGAAAAAAGTTTTATTCTTACATTATTTTCATCGAAGACCCTAAAAACAAGTGATGCAAATTTGGAAGGATCACCTTGTGGAAAAAACTGCTTATATATCTTGATAAATCCCTAAAACAGTCATTAAAAGAAAGAGCATAAAAAAAAATGGTAAAATCCTTAACTGAAAAGCTCGTTTACACGTAGTAAACTTTGGATTTTGCATAATCTTCAAATCCTTTAGAATCAAGACTGTACCTGCTCTGTCAAGAGACCGTCTGGACAGTCCTTGAGAAATCCTTTATGCCTGGAATAGATGAAACACAGAAAATAATCCATAAAAGAATGTAAGTGTAATGAATGAAACTTTACAAGAGAAGGAAAAATTGATTAATTCTTTCTTTCATCTTAAATTGACTTACCACTGCCGGATTTCCTTTTCCGTGACTGCAAAGAAATTAAAACAGCTCGATTAATTATGGGTGTTAATACTTTTGCAAATAGAATGAAAAGTAAAGAAAAAAAATTAGATGAGGATAAGTGTGATGAATAACAAGCGAAGAAGGAGATGAGAGAGGAAAGAAAAAAGGAAATTGAAATGAAGCATTGAAGCTAAACGAGTCGTAGCATTAAAAGAAAAAAAACGAAACAGACGAAAAGCATGAAATGAAAGAGGAAAATCATAATCGAGAGGAAATTGTTCCTGATTGGTCAGCTTGAAATTCGACGAATGACCATTCTTCGTTCATTCATTTTTTTTTCTCATTCTCATTGCTTCGACTGATCTCTCTACTCTTGTATTTCAACAGTCACTCTTGAGTACAGGGCTGTGAGCATGACTTGAAAATTGGAGGAGTCATGCAAGCCTCTTTCCTCCAATAAAGTGCATTCCCCAATCTAGCGCTTTTCTTTTATCTCTACCAAAGAGAATGATAAAAGGATTATATCTGTGAGCCAATTGATTGATTGAATTTTTTTTTTTTTTTTATTAATTGATTGAATTCAGCCAAGTAACATCGTATACATACAAAATCTCTATTGAATTTGCCGTTTTGTTGAATTTCCAGCTATTTTTTTTTTTACTCAAATTCCAAGTAATTGTTCTAAAAGATCCTAATGATCTATCATGAATGGAGATGTAAAATTACCAGTAATTCTTGTTGCAGTAAAATTACGGTAAAAATACCGTCATGTTACCGTATTGTGACGTAATTGGAAAAAACTACTTGTTTTGATGTAAAATTACCGTCAAATTTTTTGATGTAACGATACCGTAATTTACTGTAATTTCCATCTATATAGATGATTCAAAAAAACATTTCCATACTCAAAAAATTACTTTTCAAGTAGTCAATTATATGAGAGTTAGTATTGAAATTGTTTTTTTTTTATTAAATTTTTTAAAAGGACAATTATTTAATTTTGTTAATCATTCAATGAGAACAGTTACCCGATTTATTCATTTTTGCCTCCTCAGGATAATCATATTTTCATACACCAATATTTAGAATAATATGTTAGGAAAATTAATGATAATAACAACAATTTTATAATTTTTCATTGGCTGTCACTGACTATAAAAAAAGTAACACAAATGATGATCAGAAAGGCTGCGAATTGATTTAAAAAATTAATTCCGTAATTCATCTATATAGATGTAAATTTACCGTTATGTCTCTAAAAATGTCAATTACGGTAATTTACTTTGAAAATCAGTGTTTTTACCATTTTTGTTATTTACTGACGTTCGGTAAATTACGGTATTGAAACCGTAAAATTACCGTAAAAATTACTGGTATCGTTACCTTTTCACATTTCTAATCATAAACGATCATTTGTAATTCCAAAGCTTGCTTGATACTACCATCAAACTATTAGCAGTTTCATTATCCCTAATTTCTATTTCCTTTGATCCAATTGATCACTAATTATTGATATGAACGCATTGCCCATTCAAGTTTGCGGTAATTCAATATCAATGATCTCTGTGAAGTTCAAATGCTCGAGTATCATGTGCAAAATATAAAATTGTAATGAGTGATAAGTTGGTAATGAACAAATTGGACGAAATGTTACGATGAATATAAGGAACAGTGAGCTGAAATGGACTTTTCAATCTAATGGCTTGATAGGAAATTACTTCATTGACTCCATTGAAAAGCTGCGGGAATTTCCGGGGAAAAACATGCATCAGGATTTTTTTTTGTTGAAAATTTTACTTTCTCGGGGAACGGCCAGAATAAATAGAGTTGGATTCGTTCGATTTCCAGGGAGAATTCATTTTTTTGGGAATATTTTTCAATTTTATTTGAGAGTGACTTTGATTGGAAGATGAAATCTTTTGCAGTCGATTTATGTGGATTTCGAATGGAAATTATTGATTTTTGATCTACTCATGGGCCATTCTACAAAAAATAATCTTTGCCCTATAAGTACTGCAAATGTGCATAATTTTTTCTTCAGAATCACCTCAATCGATGGCAAATGATCTCCCCTCCCATTCAAATTCCCAAAATGTGAATTTGTTTGATTTTTTCGGATGATTCTAGCCAAATATTTGACCGAAAAAGTCCTATTGCAAAAAAAAAAATCCAAAATAAATGTTGAAATTTATTTTGAAATGAAAGTTCCCCAGCTTTTCAATGAGATCATTAACAATTCCAAGCAGCTTCATCATATAAAATATGACAACTAAAACTAATTCCTTTTTAACCCATCTTCATCCCCTATGATCATCACAATTCAAGTAAAAAAAGTTTATGAAAAAATAAATTTCTCGATAAAATCTACTTTTTGAGTAGTCAAAAACATAATTTACCAGTTTAATGAGAAGATATTTGATATGATTGTAGGTAGAAATTCATTTACTAGTTTTGGTACAAGTTTCAGGTATTTCTCGAAGCAATCGATGAAATAGCCGTTCATAGGCTTTCATTCTTTTTTCTCTCTATTCTCCTCTGAGAAGGCAGCTTACCGAATAAAAAACTTCCATCAATTTAGCACCATTATGAAATATTAAAAGACTCATGCTCCAGAAAATTTAATTAACTGCAGCACAAACTTATCCTGTTGACGTAATAAACTGAAGAGTAATTTTAAAATGAACTTCAAGGAGTCATTTTTACTAGAGTAGATTCAATCTGCAAGCAACTACCACCCATAAAACTACGTAATTTACACTAAATATGTTGGTTTTGGCTGAAATTTCGTTAGTTCAGACACCTCGGACTCATTCTATTCGTTTCGCTAATTAATTTACATTATTAGGAGTGCTAATATTTATCCCATTCAAATGCTTGAGTGTAGAGAAGTTCAAGAATTCAAAATTAACAGTTTTTTTTTTTTTTCATTAAAAAATAGATGAACAGTCACCATGGGATTTCAATAACAATGTCCTATGTTGCAAATATAAAATAAACTTTGTTTCGGTAAATGACAAAACTTTGTGGTTTATATGATAATTCAGTACTATCCAGAGTTTTCGTCGCTGAAGCTTCCACAGAATGAAACCACTTGGGATATATTTATAATACAAGGTTAGTAAAAACATATTTCAAAAAGTTGACATGAATTCACTATAACTCCAGTTGACTTTCTACATAATGTTGAATTAGTGAATAAATTTATCCTGAACGATTCTCTTGAAGAGCGTGTATGGGAAAAGTCTTATTTCTCAACGTCATTTCTCCTTGTGGCTAGTTCCATAGAATTTCATTATCAACATAGATATCTGTGAATATGAATGTTCAAATTGCCGAAACTAATGATTTTTGGTGGATAGATATTAGCTTTGTTAAATTGTCAGTTTAAATTTTTTATTCTACGAGAGAATATTTTAATGAATTTTTATTTTTATCGTAATTTCCTGGGTACAAGTAGAATTAGATGATGCTAAAAGCACACTTACACAGAGAAGAACGTTTTCTTAATTTAAGAATGTGCAGTCACTTAATTTAAGAAAGCACAGGTCACTTAAATTAAAAAAGAAAAGTCACTTGATTTAAGTGAGAAAAGTCACTTGATTAAAGTGAGGAAAGTCACTTAATTTAAGTGAGTTTTACTTTCTTAAATTAAGAAAGAAAAAGTCACTTGATTTAAGTGAGAAAAGTCACTTAATTTAAGTGATTTTTACTTTCTTAAATTAAGAAAGAAAAAGTCACTTTTTTCAAGTGAGAAAAGTCACTTAATTTAAGTGATTTTTACTTTCTTAAATTAAATGACTGCACATTCTTAAATTAAGAAAACATTTTTCTCTGTGTACTAAGCAGAAAAAGATGACTCGTGACTTCTGTCGCATGACCAACAAGCTTGCAACCATCAAAAGCTATATCCACACTGGCTTGGTCCCATTCGTCATTTGGAAACCTAACGATTTCCTGAACTACCGGAGAATGAGAGAAAGAGAGAGAGAGACAGCTTGCTGCCGTAAGCGACTTTAGCTGCCCATTCTACTTCGTTATAACTCTAAAGTTCTGTCAAGAGAAGTGAACTACTAAAGTCCTATTGAATACCTCTATCACACCTTATCCAATCTGAAACGTGATCCACTTTTTACAATCAAAATTTCTAATTTAAATTATTCTACTTTTTTTCTTTCATGATATTTTACTACGGAGTATTTTTTTTTGGGATATATGTCTGAATCCTGTACACAGAATACTTTTTTCAAACTCTCTCTAAAAGTTGCCCAACTCAAAATTCGATTTAAAATGAAGGAGGAGCTTTGAAAATATCCTTTCTCGTTCACAATGAAGCTTCGTCAGTAGAGTTTTCCATGTTTGCGTCAAGTGCAACTTGTACCTCGTGACTATCCAACTTTTTCCCTTAATTTTTTTCTTTTTCTTTCAATCCCTTAGATTTTCCAACATCTCTCACTCACAACTCATCGAAAACTTTTCTGTTAATATCAAACTGATTAGCAGAATAAACAATTTCACAAGCGCTCTCTTTCAATTTCATTTCCTTGCAGATGTGTTTTTTTTCTTTCTCTCCTTGGTGATTGAAAAATTTTATCATTTTCAGCTGAGTATATACTCCATCACGAAGCATTAGCAATATATTTTCAACTTCAATTTTGAAAATGAGTCATTTTTTCCATTTGTCAGAAAAATGTAATTCATTTTGAATAGTATCACGCCTTTATCTCCAACTCTGAGAGTCTAAATTCAATCTGATTCCAGAGAAACTGAACTCTATAGGAAAGAGAAAGACAGCAAAATAAAGAAGAAGAAACATATCCAGCATAGAGAAATTGACATTGACACGTTTCCAAGAATATTCCAGAGGTGTATTACAACATATACTACATCTAATCCCATTTGGATAGAAGGAAAAATATTGCTCAATGTAAATATACTCAGGAGTATTCTCATGCACCCTCTTCTACATGAATAAAGGACATATTTACATAAAATTCTTTGTGATAATCCAGCTGTGTAAAGGAAATGTAGGAAGCTACATGAATATCTACTAACTCATTGTCAAGAGTAAAAAAAAAAATATTTTACTGAGACAGTGAATATGAAATTATTCCTCAATAAATTCATCTGTTATTTCTATCTTCACTTGAGTTCTATCCAACTTTTCTACTAGTCTAGTTCGCAAGTGAATATTCTCAAAATTTTATATTACCGAACCGGTAAGATAAAAGATTTTTCTCTTTTCCATCAGACCCTTTCATTCGCCTTTTCTCTTTCGGACACAAGATAGTAACAACATAGTTGGGAAAAGTGGACATCAAAGGTAGAATGGACACATCTAAATTTTTAGGCAAATATTATGGAAAACTCTTGAAATTACTAGAAATATTGGCGGTAGATTATTTTTGATGATTTTATTGGAAAGCTGAGGAAATTTTAGACGAAATACAAGTGCTAGAATGAATTTTTATGAATTTTTTGCGATTTTGACTTTTTTGAGCACTCTAGAGGGGTAAAAGCCTTCCTTTTTTTGAAAATTTTCAGTTTTTTGAGGATATCTTCGGTTCTATTTGTCGTAACGTGAAAATTCCGATGAGAGGTGAAAGGTGAGATCATTTGCCATCGATTCATATGGTTTTCAATGTAAAAATACCGATTTTTAAGATACTTATGAGCATTTTTGTGGAACAGTTTTGTAAAACAGTTTTTGGCCCATGACTATTCCAAAAATTTATATTTTTCCATTAAAAACTTCACAAGTCGATGGGAAATGAGCTCACCTTTCATTTGAGACCAACCCCGAATTGCTACTAGGTATAGAACCAGAGATATTCGCCAAAAACTGAAAATTTTCAAAAATGCCGAAAATTATCGAATTTTCAAAAAAATCTAAAAATATACATCTGACACTCGTTTTCCGGCTAAAATTTCCTCAGCTTTTCAATAGAATCATCTAAAAAAATCTATCTCTAACCGTTTCATTACAGTGTTCATTTTACGATTTTCGTCAAAAGGGCGGTTTCAAGCTCACAGCGCGAGTAGCGAAAGGTCAAATTCCTTAAATTTATTCCTCTCTTTCGTCACATGGAGAAATAGAAGGCTCTTATTTTTCACCAGAAAATTAATGAGACAGTATAACTAGAGCGAGTTCAGAAGAGAAAAATAATTCAAAGGGAAAAATGCAATTTTCGAAATATTTCTTTTATTATTCTGCTTCATTTCTCTCATTTTGTAGTTCTCTTTTAGAGTTTATCTTCATGCTCTCTGAATATATGAATGGTACGCTCGTGGTATATTCAGGCGAATTTAATGGGATGGGTATCGTTTATGGTATGGCTATAGCCATTACAATGATTCGTCTATATCTTGGCCACAATACAATGGTAATTCAGTATCGGGGATTTTCAATACTGAATTACGCAGGAATCAGCATCAGTGACAATACGATATCCATATTGGAGCTATCGAATAAATTGGTTGAAAACTGAATACATTGCAATATGTAATGTTAAATGAATTGTAATAATGTCGTGTATACTCCAGCAAATTATCACATGACAGCTGAACAAAATAAGATTATACTCGTGTACAAAATGTGCTCAGACTGAGAATAATATTCTCGATTCAAAAATATTTCTCACTTATAATTCAGAGACAAGTGGAAAATATAGAATTGTCCCAGTAAAAGTCATGTGTCACTTATTGAAGATAGAAGGTGGTTTAAGTGGAAAAGTACTTTCAAGTCAGACGTTTCAATGTTTCTGATTCATTTTTCATAGATGTAGACAGAGAATGTCACTCTGAAATTCAAAAAGGGGAAATAGCCGAGTGGAGATTCCAATAATTGCCAGCTTGTAAAGCTAATCTACGTTTAGTAATACATCCACTGTTAGAAAAAAATTGAAATTTCATAGGAAATTCGATGAAAATTTTAATAAACATTATACTGAATGGTTTTTAAGGGGGAAATGCTTATGAAATCTGTGAGTTTCTGAAGAAATTCAGGGGAACCTATGAGTTTTAAGTAGAATTGAGACGAAAATTCTACAACTCACTTGAATTTTGAACTGAGAATGAATATTCAGAATTAAAATGACTTGAATTTTCAATTTTTTCATGAATTTTTCCTATTTTTTCTAAATTTCCAAGAAACAATTGAACTAGAATTTACAAATTTCATTGATATTCAGGCGTGAAATTATTTGAAAATCGATGATTTGTTCATTTTTCAATGACGTAATTATCTGGAATTTCAGTAGAGATTTAACTTGTTTAAAATTTCTGTGATTTTGCACGGAAAATTCAGACTGAAATTTTTAACAGTGTCCTTTGAAATTTCGATTTTCACTTGTTTTTAATTCGCTCAATCAAGAAATAGATATTTTTTCCTTAAAAAAAAAGTTTTCAATCGTTTGTTCACGTAATAGAAGCTTGACGACCGATCCTTCACCCATATTCTTTCATTCTCCAAACAGAATTCTCAAAAGACGTTATTACGTTTCATTCAAGAAACACATATTGCGAACTTTTCCAAAACTCTTCGTCTTCCTCGTCCTATTCCATCTCATATATTCTCAACGATAAGGAAAACAAACCCTAGACAGAATATCACAGACATGGTTTCTTTTCTCTCCGAGGAGTTGGAATTATTTTCTCTATCTGTATCCCAAAAAGCTTGTACCCGTAAGAATCCGATTGTGCATTGTTAGTTAGTAATACTGAATACAGTTGGGGACTGTATTATGTTTGGTTCAGAGGAATGGGCTTTGTGATGGATTTTATTGCGAGCTTTTGTCATTATTGTTTTGAGAAGTTTATTAAGGTTAATAATCATGAATTGGAATCATAACTGGGGAAAAAAAAAAGAAACCTTCAATGTTTGTATGAAAGTATTATGAAAGCGATTCTATATGTAATTTCTCCTTATTAAGTGCTATGTAGCGAAAAAAAAAAAAACCAATGACTAGAAATGACAATGAATTTTTCCCACCCACGTTGTGCTGTCAATTTAACGACGCGGGTGCGGCCAATAAATTAATTCACATGACATGTAGAATTTGCACGCTGAGAATCGACCAATAGTTTATCCCAATAATAAGCCCATGAAGCCGACACGTACACCCTGTGCTGGGATACAATGTTACATTAAATGGTGGACCATTAAACCTTTTCCCCTTGCAGAATATCACTCCCACTATTAATCATCAATTTTCTACGATTAATTAAGTGAAAAGTGGGTATAAATCATGAATTTCATGCAATTCATTCACACTGACTCTTTTTTAATCGATGCGAATCATACAAAATATGAAAATACCACGACAATTAAAGCGGTTTCGTACAGTTTTACAGAAAAATAGGGGAGAAAATAAAAGAAACGGGAAAGGAGGAGAGAAAAGCAGCTTTTGACAAAAAGAAAGAGAGAAGGAAAGCAAACAGAGAGCTTGGATGTATGTGGTGGTATGAAAGTCGTTGCCGAGGGGGATGAAAAAATGTAGGCCACACTAACGGAGCGTGTGCCGCATCATGAGATGAAATTAGGTCGTACAAAGCTGAGTGAAAGAGTATCAAAAATGACAGAAGGTATAATACATCTTTATGTTCCTTCTTCATTCTCTTTCTTGTCTTCTCAAGCTACATCACTTATGTGATTTGGACAGATTACAGTATTTTTTCTCATGATTTTCTCTATAGAGATACGAATCTGTTACTCAATGCCTTAATTTGACTCTGTTCTTATTTTCAATCAGCTGAAATTCATTGGAATTGACTGAATAGAGTGTGGAGATGAAAAGTTGAGAGAAAATCGCTAAGACATGATCAATTTCTTCTGGAAAACAGTTTTTTCACTGTATTATACTCGCTTAATTGAAATATATTAGCATAATTCTCTGATTTGCAATTGCGAAAAAAAAAAATTATTTCTAATGGCAATTGAATTTTAAAAGCTTTTTGAAAAAGTAAACATTATGTAAAATTCAATGGTTTACCACTCCAATGCTCCTCAGGATATTGGAAATGCTAATTCTATCGCTAAAAATTTCTTTTCATGCGCTTCATCATAAATTAATGAAAACGGACTTTCATATTATTCTAAATGGAAAATAGTCCCTTTTACTCGTAATCTTATTTTCCTCATTCTATTCCCATGAAAAATAACATAATTCCTTCCATGAAACAACTCATTAACCTGAAATTTCTCCTGACGAAATGTTTTTATTCAATTTCTGAGAGAAGATAAAATTGGATGATACAATCATAAAAGCATCTCGAGGTAGTGGATATAGGGGAGAAAAACATCCCTACCACCGCTACATCTGTCGTATTAAAAAAGATTCTTTGATTTTCGGGGAGTGGATTCGAGAAAGCTCTGTGTGCATTCGCGAAAAATCTTTGAATTCTTACTTCAGCTAGCCAGTAGAATAGGTAAGGCTTGAAGAGGAAAATCTAGAGAAAAGCAACTCGCCGCGGCTGTATATATATGTTGAACCTCTTCTTTCATTCATCTAGTAAATCAAAGTTGGATTTCACATAATGGAGTTTACATATCACTTTTACATATCTTTATAACAGT
Source organism: Aleiodes alternator (assembly GCA_963921955.1). Taxonomy (NCBI): domain Eukaryota; kingdom Metazoa; phylum Arthropoda; class Insecta; order Hymenoptera; family Braconidae; genus Aleiodes; species Aleiodes alternator. Next base: position 5,935,597 of record OY998112.1, read on the forward strand.
TGTTTCTCATTTCATCACTATAAAAATAAAAAAAATAGGGATCAAATAGAGTCTGTCATCGATAGGAAGGTAGTTTTAAGCACAAAAGTGCTGATAGTAATAGAGTGATTATAGACGGAATATAGTAGGTTGTATCTAGAGATGTGAAAAGGTAACGATACCAGTAATTTTACGGTAATTTTACGGTAATTTTACGGTTTCAATACCGTAATTTACCAAACGTCAGTAAATAACAAAAATGGTAAAAACACTGATTTTCAATGTGAATTACCGTAATTATCATTTTTAGAGACATAACGGTAAATTTACATCTATATAGATGAATTACGGAATTAATTTTTTAAATCAATTCACAGCCTTTCTGATCATCATTTGTGTTACTTTTTTTATAGTCAGTGACAGCCAATGAAAAATTATAAAATTCTTGTTATTATCGTTAATGTTCCTAACATATTATTCTAAATATTGATGTATGAAAATATGATTATTCTGAGGAGGCAAAAATGAATAAATCGGGTAACTGTTCTCATTGAATGATTAACAAAATTAAATAATTGTCCTTTTAAAAAATTTAATAGAAAAAAAACAATTTCAATACTAACTCTCATATAATTGACTACTTGAAAAGTAATTCTTTGAGTATGAAAATTTTTTTTTGAATCATCTATATAGATGGATATTACAGTAAATTACGGTATCGGTACATCAAAAAATTTTGACGGTAATTTTACATCAAAACAAGTAGTTTTTTCAAATTACGTCACAATATGGTAACATTACGGTATTTTTACCGTAATTTTACTGCAACAAGAATTACTGGTAATTTTACATCTCTAGTTGTATCAGATTTTTTGATGTGGTCACTTTCATAAATCTGGCTGATGTTTAACTTGTCGTCTGAGCGGATATTAACACTCTCCGTTAATAGCCTTTATCGTTTCCAGAGAAAATTTCATCAAGTTTATGTGATTTTTCCAATCTCGAAGGATTCACTTTTCATAGATAATCATGGTAGTTCTTTTGCAGTGAATCAACGGATATTTCGACGGATATTCGATTGGAAAGTCCAGTAACAACTGGACGTCTCTTCGGCCTTTCACCAAATAGCTACATTCGATGCTCTTCAATTATCGGAATGACAAGGGCGTGGGCAGCCCAAAGGAAACAAAAAATAACTACTACTGCATCGCAATGAGCAGAAAGTTTTTTTTTTCCATTTCACACTTTTTCAATAAAATCGCAGTTTATTACACAGAGTTTTCTTACTTAGTCGAGTTTCTCGATAGTAGAGAAGGGTGGTGGGGAAAAAATTGTATTGGAAGAATTTATCGTGTACTGAATTTTTATGAAAAGGTCTAGAAATAATAAGGAGTAGAATAAAAATTCTGAGAGGAAAAGAATGTCATTATTATTCTACAATAATCATTGGATATAATGTGTAAACTAAATAGCCATTCATTCACGCCCAGTGTAACAACTCAATCGCCCTAATTAAAGACCAAATGAGAAGAGAAGAACGATACAATCATCAGCCAGATTCTGAATCTCGTCAAGTTGACAGGGTATATGATTCAATGGCTGTTTGTTTTCATTCCCATTCAGATCACAGTGCAACAGCCATTACTCAGTCACATACGAAAATTGTGTATATATATTTAAGATCTCATCTGAACGCCAACATGTAAACATTGAAATAGTTGCCACTGTAGATATTCTAGTTTTAACAGATCTACTATCATGCCCACATATGTTGATTCTCTTCCGGTAGTTTTATAAATAATATATACACGGAAATAACTTCAAAATTTATTTGTGAATGGAAATCATTCGATTTTCAATTTCCGCTAGAAAGATCAATTGATTATTCCTTACAATTTTAGAACCAATATTATCTCTGACACTTATGGAAATTCCATTTTTTCCATTAGTGCATGGATATTGAATATTTTACTGAATTATTTCTTAATTGATTTACATTCATCCCGTGTGGTATAAAATTTACTCTCTACATTATTACTGTAACAGCAGATACTGCCTCTGTTCAGAGTTTAACTTGAAATGAAAAGGAAAAAAAGTAGGGTAAAATGTAGATTCCAATGAAACGGTCTGCTCTTTATTGTGAGATATGTAATTTGAAAAATTCGAGTGGAAATTATATTGAACATTGTGAATATTATTCACTTTTTTTTTTTTCTTCTGATATGACACATGGATATAGAGTCTTGCATTGATCGGTGGTCACTCGTCAAGGTAGTGTACGCCAGTTCCAACCGGACGACGAAGTGAATGGAAATGAATAATAAAAGCATCAAGCGATACATATATATGCATACATATATATATATATATATATATATATAGATACTCTCCTCCCCTGGCCGTGATGATAGACACAAGGGAGTTTCTGTTCTCAGTTTGTCGGAGAATTTAGCTCATAATCCACCTGGTTTTACCACACAAAACCACATTGTATATTCACTGCTTTTACATTCATCACATTTATATATATATGTCTAGAACTTCTCATCGTCGTACATAGCGTTGAAAAAATTCGCAAAAAGAAAAAAAAGGAAAATCATATTTTTTAAAGTTTCCACAAAAGTTAATTTCTTGTGCCTCCGTTGAAGTGATAAAGGTGAATCTCCCTTCATGAATTCTCGATAAGATGAAAAATTGCAGTTTTTATCAATTGATCTTCCTCATTGTAATTGCTTGGAGAGAATCGAATTAGCTTTGGATTCTTTTGCCACATGTTTGGGCATTTCATTCAACTCAAGTTGGAACAGGTCAGCTGGAAGAATTGCATGAACCATCGTCAGTGCTTTTATTTTTCTTAAACCCCACTCTATTTTCTGTATTCCCTATCCCCAGGTATCCTGCCATGCTACATTCCCAGCGAGACATTCTTATATAATAGCATCATACTTCCTTCCTTAGTCGAGGATACAGCGACTTAATTTGTGTCATACAAGCATTCATGATTCTGCAACTTCATCGCTTTCATTATAATGAAATATGGAAAATTATTTATACCATGTATAATTGAATTTCTTTTTCTCTGTCTTTTTTTTTTTCTGGAGCAACGTTTCATTTTCTCTGCTTGTAACAAAATTGAAAAACTTCTATTCTTTCTCTTTTTTGCAAATAGCTCAATTATCATCTATATTTATTCATCCTGTATTCATACTCAACTCATCCGGAATCTGAATATTTAAACTGGACACATATGTGCGAACATTGTTTCACCACATATGCAAAGTACACTGGAAAATGTTTTTTAACAAAAAAATAAGCTAGTTTGCATGATACTCTTGTGGTTTTTGCTTGTCCCCTTTTTTTAATACCAAACATCTGTCATGTAAGTGAGTAAATTCATAGATTTTAAATTAATAGAATAAATAAAATAAAAAAGATATTGAAAAACAGAAGCATAAAACCAGTGAAAAACAGTGATTGAAATATTAGAATAGAATGAAAAAGCGAAATCAAGTGAGTTGTACTTTTTCACTGAGTTCAACTCATCTTGTAAATGCTTTTTACCGTACACAATCTGAATGAGATAACACACAGAATGGATACATTACAAATCAGAATCAGAGAGAATTGTTGGTTTTTGACATCGAGAAAAACTTTTTGCTGATAAAAATAAACTACATTGAATTAATAGAATTGCTAGAGAAGTTGGTGCATTTTTTTTGAGAATTTTTGAAGAAAAATTAAATTTAAAAAACTGAAATCAATATATACATATATACATGTATTTTAAAAAGTAGGAAAGTTTTTACTTACAATATGTAGCGGTGGTTAAGCGATCGATAGTGTCCTGCTTGAGTTTGCTGTTTTTCTTTCCCATTTTTGATCTACCCTTTTATTTTTTGTTCTCGTTTTTTTTTAAATTTCTTTAACCCACCAGGTCTCCACTGGTGGATTCACTTCACTAGACGTGAGTTAATTCACCCCAACGTATTCATCCCCCTATATGCAAACTATTTTTTTTTCTCTTTGAATACTTTTTTCTTTTTTATTACGTGTCCTTCAAGATTTATGCACTAGCTGTCCTTTCAGCAGCACCAAAAAAAATTTATTGACTGTGTGTAAAGGTCTATTTTTCTTATTTAATGTTCAGAACGAAGTCTTTTCTTCGTCGCAATATCATGCTAGTATATCAGCCAGAAAAAAGTTGAGCATAAACATAGAAATAAGCATTAATTAAAAATTTAATGGATAAATGTTGAAGGATATATATCCATTAGGAATGAGAAGAAAAAAAACGGAAATAGGAATTAGAGTGAATTAGAAGGAATTTCTTAGAGTGAAGATTAAATTCTCCAATTATGCGAATGAACTGCAGACTTGTACCGTCTTATATCGTCTGGAATCGGGAATCTCCCTGATACTGAAATGAAATTCCCTCTAGCGAGGAATCTTCGACTTCGCCTCAATTTTAAAGCTATTCACAAAACCAATCGAAATATTCCAATGGAAATAGTTCTTTTCATTCAATTTAACGACAGAATGATTCTTGCAAGTAACTGAAAATAGCTGAAGAAACGAGATATTACAGAACTTTATAGCAGTATATTGAAAAGTTTTCGTTTCGCATGGAATACATAGTGCAGTTTTGCCATTCTTCTAACCATACTACGGGCCCTTTGAAAAGAAAGAAGAAAAGAGTTATGAACGAAAGATGCATGAAGGGAATTTTACGAAAAGTGTCGTTAAAAATTGAGTTTACTCCTTCACTGGTAAACAATGTCATATCCTCTATTTTTTTCTTGTTCTTTTCTCTTACTGAAGACTACTCATGAAGATGATACTGGAAAGGAGTCAACATGAAAAGCAAGTACACTCAATTTCTCATCTTTTATGAATTAAAGCTGCTCAAACTAAAAAGACTCGAGATATATTGTACATTTCTTCAAGACGAATAGTTAAACTACCCTGCTCATTAGAGATGGTAGTGTGAAGATTTCAAGTAGAGCAAGACTGTGTTTGCTGCAAAATTACAAGTAAATGATTCATTGACATTATTCATATTGTCTTGACTCATGTTACATAAGATGAAATACAAATAATTGATAAATACAACTGTTTCAGTAATACAATTGAGTAGCTCATGATATATATATCGAGTCTTCTCATATTTCCCGACAAATATCTTTAGGAACTTTAGTTTCAAGTTAGAATAATAGATAAATAAACCATGCGATCAAGTGTTACCGATGAAATATGTATATTTATCTTACTCAATGAAGCTAGTGTTGATTCATCTTGAGCTGTAAGCTCTCTATAGGAATATATATATATTGAAAATTTTGTTTGAATTAGAATGGCACATTTTATATGAGACGAGAAGCTGGTTGAATGAAGGAGCAGCACGCGCATTGAATAAACGAGATAAATCCTTGCTACCAGCTGGAGTGGAAACGAGAGAACGAGGGAGATGGCGAGTGGCGCAAAAGCGCTTAGAGCCGCTGTGTGATGTTACACCGCGTGCACCAAATTTCTCGTCCTTGGCCCCGTGTAACACACATTGAAACAGTTGGATACTTTTTCTCTCTCCAAAATGCCATGTAGAATTATGAATTTCCTAGAGGATTTCTGAAAAATGCTCACAACTTATTTTTTACATTAATAAAAACCGGTTGAAGCTAATGAATAATGGAAAACTTTGATCACTCACAATTAAATCAATAATTTCACTAAATTCTGTAAAAATTACACTTCACTTTACGAAAATCAATTGAAAAAATACTGAGGAAAGATCTTTTCAAAATGATAGTTTGAAAAATTATCCAGTCATACACATTATTGAAGCTTTCGATGTGATTTTCATCGTTGAAGCTTGATGATATAGAAATAATGAATGTTATTACACCATCAGAACCAGCTTTTCATTCATAAAATTCAGAAGGAAGACAAACGATAGAGTATAGAAGGGGAACTTTGCACGATTTTATCCCCTGGACAATGAGTAACCAGTATGAAAATTCAACTTGGTATGGTCGTCATAGCGTCACGGGCCCCGGCGTCAGACTGGCTCGCGTATATACGTGGAATTAGACGGGTGGCACTTGGTAGAAAAGTACGATTGAAGCGCAGGCGCCCTCCACACTTTCCAATGACTTCAACTACCCAAAAAAACCGAAACAAGGGGAGAGTTGACGGGAAAAGGGCAACAGAAAAAAAAATAATAATAATGAAGAACTGGGGAAATTCATGTGAATTTCGTTATAAACCGATGATCGTGTGGTTGGTCAACTTGGCACCTATTCCAATAATTCATTAGCATGCGATTCTCTCAGTTGAAAAATCTATTGGTTTGGAGCAAATGAAAACAGGATAATCGCAAAGCAATAAATCTAATGTTTATTTGGACTTGATCCATTTACCAGCGAGAGCCATCAATTATTTTGACATTCAACAATTTCTAGAATCTGAAAAGGAAAAAATGTGGAAGAGAAAAGACCGGAGATCAACAAGTTCGTTTTCGATTTGAGGGATAAATTCTTAAACGAAGATCTGAAATTATCAGAGACATACAAGAGCAACTGATTTTTTTTTTACAAATAAAAAATCCCACCTATCTGATGCTAAAAAAAAATAGTCACTGGTAATGGCATTGAGTTTATGTGTGTTTGTTACTTGTATGGTAGGCTCTTATCTTTACGAGGGTGAAACACTATGTAGATGAGAGACCAATGGCTGGGTGGAAAGAGATTCATCGTTGGATAGAAGCCATGAATGGCCCAGTAGAGATAAGTTCACGTACAACTTGTATCTCAGTGCTTAAAATCCATTCAATAAGTGTGGACCTGTGATGATAAATGTTAAGGAGTGGGAAGGGATTTTCTGACTGTATCATGTCTGTATATATAAATATATATGTACTGCGGATAGATTGAAATCCATGCTCTCAATATAATGTGAGAGCTTACAATGGGCTAGTTAATATTGACACATTCACAAATGTTTTTCTACATTATTTTGTATGGAACTGAAATGTCTGTAATTGTAAAAAATAGTTGATTTATATAGAGGAAAAACCTCTCGTCCTATCTCGAAATATTAATCTTGAACGAGGTGGAAAGGAATCGAATGGGGTATTCCAGTGAAATTAATTGGCCACGAATTTTATCACGGTCCTAGCTTGCAATGGAAGCAAGTGGTGAAATATATTTATCCATTTATCATTATCTCTCTTCGTCCGGACTACATTTATCCTTTAAATTGATGAATTGTATTGTAATTAATTTTGCGTGATAAACAATTAGTAAAGATGAAGCAGGAAATTTTTCACATTAGAGTTCTGGAAATGATAAAAGTTCAAAAGTAATAAATACACTAAAATTTCTGATTAAATAAGCTGCCTGCAATGACAATTAGGTCAAGCCCTCCCCCTGAGTACTTGTGCGTGTCAGCAGGAAGTCTTGACTGGGGAGTTAAAGTTCTGCGTGAGCCATTTCTCCACCGATCATTTGAGAGTGATTTTGTAAACACGAAACAGCTTCCCTCTCTCTCTCTCTCTCACACACCTTTTCCAGATACCATAATACTGCTATACTCATAACTCGATAAATCGTTATCTTTCCTCTGGTTTCACTATGCAACCGAGTAAACTTTGCCCAGTAGAAAAGCCCTCGTGTCATCGAGTTTCACTTTGGCCAATTTCATTTGGCCTTTCAAGCTATCTAGTATATAGTTATAAACATGTCTTTTGGAATTTCAATTTTATTAATGAAAAAATCCTTTTCGGGAACGAATCATTCAGTAAGACCAAAGGGCCAATATTTGAGTAGCTGGAGCACGCATTCTTCACTCGGTCTTCCAATTTTTTTTCCCTTTTCATTCTGCAGATCCATTTCCATTTTGACATTTCCATTTTTTCGTACACTCCAATTGAATATTGCAAAAAATGAGAAACTCTTTGGAACATGTTGTACATATAAAAAAATGAAAAAGTTACAGCTGCTTTTTTGTTAGCATCCTTATTGGCCATTCTATACAGCCCTGGTGACTATTTTACAGTTTTCCAAGCAAGTTGACTTCCACCTTGTTAGTTCCAACAGTTCTGCATCTCTAATTGCTGTGCAAATCACTTTTCCACTTGGCACAGCTGTTGTCTCAGCAACTCGATGAAAATGATTTTTTTTTCATCTATAACAGACATGACTACTCGAAATTCAGAAACGAAAAAAGTGTTGAAGGCACAGAGGTCAAATAGAATGGCGCCACCATGTCACATGCCTTCTTCGTGTTTATTGCTCCGATAAGCTCGGAAAAATAAAATGAGCTCAACATGATCATTTTGTTTTTATATTTCTATTTGCCCCCATATATCATTCGTTGACGCCCACAAATGCCCATTTTTTGGAAATTCTCAGTTTTTTTTTTTCGTTTCTATGTATACGTTTCAATATCTTCAAAAACAGTATGTTACACTGAGAAATAAAATTGGGGTTAAAACAATTAAATATTGTGGCAAATGGTCCTTAGCAAATATTTTTTTTGAAATAATTCAAGAAATTGTTGAATTTACTGAATTTAGTTAATGCAAATAAATGAACTGATTGAATTTATTGAATTCAGCTAATTCAAACAGATTAACTAGTTGAATTAACTAAATTCAGTAAATTCAACGACTGTTTTTAATTAATTCAACAAAATATTTTCTAAGGACCAATGACATCAATATTTGATTGTTTTTACTATTATTTTTTCCTCAGTGTAAAATTCACATCCCAAGATGCTGGATACCTGAATATTGATAGAATTGAAATTGCAAAAAAAAAAACAAGTCTAAAGTGAAAAGATTTCGTTATCTCATTAGTTAACAAGTAGCGAACACGAAATTGCGGTAAATTCATGTGGTCTGCATTCAAGACAGTCCGATGCAGGCGTAGAAAACGTGACCGGAAATCGCTCAGTTAGATTTTACCCAAAAAGCCCCCTACAATTTTCCCATTCGTCTCATACTACCAACTCCCATAATTCTTAATTCACCTAAATTCTTCATTGTAAAGATGGCTTCTTTCAAAAATACAATCACTTGGCTACTTCATATTAGTAGTGAATTTTATAATTTCTTATGAAACTCCTATTAAGGGCTATAATCATGTTGGCTCATAGCCAAGACCTTTTTTTCCCCATAACACTAAAGAAAAGTTTCAAAGAATTGAAGAAAAATATTACTTGACGCTTTTTTTTCATTTTTTTTTCTCTTTCATTATTCCATTCTTCCCGAGGATACAATTATTCTGATAGAAGAAGGCCGTTTAAAAGATCGAGGAGAAAGCTGAAATGATTAGAAAAATCAAGACACTTTAGAAATTTTACTATCCGTTAAAGTATCACGATGTGACCTTTAACCTCTTTGCAATAATTCCACTCGATTTTTCTTCTCATCTCCCTTCAATCTTGTGTAATATTAATGTTTCATGCACCTTATTGTCTCTGATCTCTATTTTTTAGTGTATTTAGGAAACCTAGTCTGGGTATTACATGAACAGTATGAGTGTTGAAGGGAAAGAGTAATCAATTAGAGCCTAAACCCATGTGTTTTATCTTGACTATGCAAATAGCATCTCCACAGAGCAAGTCCCTATCACGTGTCATGAGGAGAGATAATAATAATTCAAAATTTATTAATTAATAATGATTAATTCATTGATTTTCTATTCTCAAGTGAAGAGTAAAAAGTGAGTTTCTCCAACTCGGAGGAATAAGTATCGTTTAGAGGATTCAGTGTAAGTTGTAATTATCAAAGTGAGGGATAAAATGACAATGAGAGTAGAGATGCGGTAGTAAGGGTATTCTGTATCCCCTCTCGAGGATTCTCCCTGTGGATACCAACGAAGCCACCCTGTATCGACCCACCAACGCCCACTGAACGCTTCCTACTTTCTGACTCTCTACTTCCACACCTACGCTCTCTTCATCCGTTGCAAGTCCAACGATGCATTCTCAATAATATCCCAAAATTTCATGGAAAAATAAATTATTCAGACAATCCATTAATTCATGTTCTCGTATTTCCTCAATTCCACTTATATACAGATCCCAAAACTCATTTAATTTCTATCTCAAGTGAGTTGAATTGTCTATGACATTGGGTACTCACTAGAAAGTTCAATTCTCAATTAAAATGTCCCAGATTATAATCGCAATATAATTCGCTCGAATAGCTGTTGTACACAACTGAAAATGCGGCACAAACTCCATACACCAATGTACTACTACAGTTGCAAGCACTTAGATGGTCAAATCATTAATTAAAGCCCTGGAGGTAGTTTCACTTTCCAAGACAAAGAAGACAGAGCCCAGCTCATCTCCATCGGTTATCCGGGTATTCTGTATAGATATATACTATCTACAGTTGAATACGAGCATGAAATAGAATTCTAAATTGGATGCGGGTATAGAAATCGCATGAATTTCTGTACTCTCCATGTCGGCACTTACTTTTAGAGGTTTTCACCATCCATATACTTATCAACATTGGCTCTTTGTGCATTTGTCTTGAATTTCGAGATTTTATCTTCAATTCAAGTGGAAATGCATTGTTAAAGAAATGGACTACAAGCACTGAATCCTATAAGAATAAATGTTTTTTACTGATTAATTCAATTAAAATGCAGTTCCATAGGTAATTAATTTTTTTTCATTGATTGAGCTATGGAACAATTGTGAATCATGTTGGTGGTGCCATTGATTTCTTTCGTCTCTACTGCGAAAACACATTTCACTACGTACCATAAAAATAGCTCACCCTTGCATCGATAATTAAGGTCATTGAGTTTGACTTTTGCAATTTAATCTTGAGTGTCACGCAATCATTAATATAAAAGGCTGAGATATAATCAGTGCTCAATTACACACACCTACTACCCTCCAATCTATGATTATCAAATAAAACAAATATTGAGAAAAATATACATATTATTATCTCTAAACGATCTATTTTATTAAGTTTATATTTATAAATAAAAACAGGTACGTTTAATGTCTAATGTTACATGTTTAGGCATAATAAAATCACCGAAATAATGTTCATTCCATAGAACAATTTTTTTTTAACATTATAATCACACACTAGCACGTGCCACATGACCGGGTGTGGCAACAGCAGTTGTTGGTGGGGTTGTTGTGGTTGTTGGCCTTGGTATAGGTGATCTTTTCATAGGCATTCGCCTGTTCTCCCCTTCGGTTTTTCCCCATGGCCATTGTAACGTACGGATAAGAGTATTGCGAAAGTCCTCCGAAAATAGGCAGTATATGTAGAACGTTATCGAGTAGTTTATTATCTCAAGTAAATTAGCCAGAGCACGAAATATCTATATAGAAGAACAGAAAATTCCAAATTTGGATTTTATTGAAACTCAGTACACATAGAAGAAAGTCGACTTGAATGAAATCGTCGCCTTGGTAACAAACAGTCGCAAGTGCCACGAATTACTAGCACTTGCGTCTTTTTGTTTTTACTGATTTACTTCTATTGATTTGCCAGAGGTATTACTAGAATTATATTCTCATGTCCATTGCACTTGCCCCTATATTAAACAATCTTGGAAATGAATAAACGCAAGAGCATTATCAGTTTTTCCATGTATTGATAAAATAGTAGAAACAAAGAAACGTAAGTGTGGAGATAATAAAATAAAGTTTGAGAAGATATTTCCAATAAAATAAACTATTTCAATTTTCAAAAGGGGTATATCAGTCTAAATCTAGGTAAAAAAAATTTTTTGGGCGATTCCCATAAAATAGAATCAATTATTGTCTACTTTGACACTAATGTTTATTTCATCCTGCTATCCCCTATTTCAAGTGATTTAGAAGATTTTCGTTGATCTCCTCTGGGAGAGGGATCAAGTGAGAGGATCCTACTGTTATTTGTCGATATTCAGTAAGTGAGACTAGAGCCAACTTGATCCCTCCCTTGTATATTGTCTTATCTTGTAATTCTCTTGGTAATAGCTGGTGGATAAAAATATTACCTGGTAAGAATAAAGGCTCAAATTGCTCTCACTGAGTGTTACATTTAGAATGACCATTGGACTGACACACACTAGAAACAGTATACTTGTACTACTCAGCAAAAGTACAAGACGACGCTCTTCAGCGAATGTACGAGGGTCCTCATCACCAGAGCTCACTGTACGTGATAATGTCATTCTACGTCTTCTTTCACATGATCTTCTGTACACTATCATAATGCGAAGATTGAAACCAGCCAATAATAACGTTGGCGCTACTTTGAATACTACCTCCAGTACTACCTTGTAGACCTGAAATTTAATCAAAATTTTATCGAAAAATTCTTCTACCGTATATGAATGAGTGAGATACGTCAAATGTCGATTTAGGAATATTGATATCCTCTGCGCGTTAAAAGAGCCAGAAAATAATCTTCCATCGACAAATCTATCTATCAATCTGAATGTTTTCATTCGATAAAATGGAATTCTATACTCTAAATATGAGGAAGATACTGTTCATGCATTGATTAAAGTTGGAAAACTTACTTGGTAAAATACAGAGTGCATAAATGACAAATTGTCACGCTTCTGATAGATAAGAGGACCCCCAGATGATACGAGACACGTCGTTATTTCACCTCGAAATACGCTTGGTAGATAAACCAGAAAGGTAGCTAGTGGTATAAGTGATACCGTCAGATGAGGTGGTCCACATAACGGACGAGTGTGTTGACCCGGATGACATACGCTAACGTATCGTTCCACTGTCAGTGCAAGTAACATCATGACACCAACACCTGCAAAAAATGAAAATTCAAGATGGAATAAGGGAAAAAAAGCTCTTCCATTTATTACTTTGCCTCTATTGTTATTGTTTAATGAGCTCTTTACGAACTATAGATTATCGAGGAAAAATCAAATCAATTACTTGATTCCCATGGATGCACATGCCAATTAAACTCGCACTCAACTAGAGAGGTGACAAATTCATAACAAGCAATTCAGTAAAGAGCCATCAATTTATTTCTCATTCAATAAACAACCATCATCATTTTAATAGCTTTAATTAAATTTCCCAACTCTTCATTAAATGGACCGTCATATTGATTCATGTGAAGACAATTGAATGTACCATTATTGGCAATTTAAATTTTACATTCAATAGCCAGCTTGTGTTCATGTAATTTTTCGAGTGATAATTAATATTATTATACCTAAACAAGCATTCCCGAGGAAAAGCTCCAAGTGTGCATGATAAAATGCCTGTGACCAATTGCTCCATCTTCCAGTTTCCTTGTGAATAAGTACCCTCAGGGCAAATGGTATGCAAAAAAATATTGCCAACAATGATGCCGCTGAGTATCCTGCAAGAAGGATAATAAAACAATGTGAAATTTCCCTCTCTCTCTCTGTCTAATTTATTCTGAAAAGAAATGGTCTCTTGTCTGTGTAATAGAGTATGTCTCTACTAGTTTAATTACTCTCATTATTGTTGGAGTTGTTTTGCTTTGCATGAGGGTTTCTAATTATCTTTCAGAGTGAAAGCTATTTTGCTCCTTTTTCCCTCATCGATAAAAATGATTTGCCAGGAGAGTATTGCTCAAATGAATAATCACGAAGATGAAACACTTTTCTCCCCCCCAAATACAGAGGTTCAGAATGAAAAAATCTTCTTTACCAGTAGCCCAGGGTTTAGCAACTGGTGAGAGTACAGAGAGTCGGCTATTCGACTAATGATAACCTTTCAGAAATTCTACCTTACCATTCTCAGTTTCAACAAGTTTTCTCATGAGCCCTTAGAAAATAGAAGTGGAATGGGGTAAATTCCTCAAACCTATTTAATGCCTAATTAATTTTATTTCCGATGAATCTTAAAAGATAATGGTATGAATAAACACCTGACGAGCCTCAATAGTGGTTGCCTAAAAGCCATCAGCGATGCATTACACGATCCAAACTTCGGCACCAAGTAGGATAATAAAAGCGTCATGAAAAGAAATCCCATTGAATGAACAAATAAAAATATTTGAAATAACCATTAAAGTAATACGTGACAGGTCTTATATATATATATATAGATATATATATTTAAAGGTAACAATTCCAGCGTCGCGACTCTTTATTGGGTGCCTTTGGCCTCTTCAACTGCTTCCATGCGCCAGCCATCTCTCTCTAGGCATCATATTTCTTCGTTAATGCTTGGCCCCTCTGGGGTAGCTTTCTTCTCGGTACTTCTCGTCATCACCTCTTTTCTGTTTGCCCTCACTGGCTATCCTCTTTCATTGTTCTCACAAGATGACGACGTTATTGCAGACGTTCCAGCGATTCTTTTCTGTCGTGGGAATTATAACTGTCATCGTTGTTCTAGCTGGTGATGATACCAACGAATGACGATGAGAACTAGTGATGAATGTGGAAGGAGAAAAGCAAAAGAAAGGGCAAGAGATGATTTTTGTAGAAGAAACATACCCTGGACTGCGGTTGTCCTTTGGGAGTTTAAATGCGGGAAACCTGTTGATAGGGTGGGTCACGAAGTTGAAAGGAAACATCGAATGTTACTCCTGGGAAGAGTAAAACCTGGATGAAAGAGCTAAACAGTCTTTACAGTTGGTCATACTCGTTCTGACATTTACGTATACTGCGATTTATTAAAATGAAAAAAAAAAAACATCTCTTTAAATGCTCATTGCAATTGTTCTCATTTAGTGAATAGACCTTTCATGGAACAATGACCTCACTCAAGATATAACACATACTGAAGAACTTATAATGAACGGATTTCTTGTCCCTCGAGCATTCTCAAGCAGTGAGATAGTACGTTGATGCGAGAATTCATAAACCATTCCAAGCGTGATATTGTTCCTAGGCATTTGCATGTGATGAGAGAAGAGCAAGTCAATGTACGCAGAATAGAGTATGTGTTTTTCAGGGAAATAAAACTTTTTGTGGCATACCATTGAGCATTCTTGAATTTTATCCTTGGCCTCAGCGACCCCAATATTCTGATGCTACTGACAGAGCCATCTGCATTTGATAGTTTCCAAGATATAAACTGTGCTGAAGGACTGAAGGAGAAAATACGGAAAAACGAGAGGGAAATACCAGTTCGAAGAGAGGCTCACCTGCAACTGGCATTGATGCTATTCTTTTATTTTTGCAAAATTTCATTTTTTTTTTTTCAATGACTTTCCGTTTAATTGGCCCTTCTATCATGATCGTTCGACCTTTGAGAGCCAATGGAAAGACCATTACGCTTCTCATCGATCAAACTATGAATAAAAAAAATGATTTCCTTCCCTTTCTTATTGAATCACTCAGATTCATTGAACAAAGTCAATTTAAATTATCTTTTGAACAATTAATTCAATTGAATCTGGCAAGAATAATTTGAAATTTCAATGGTTATTTTTTTTTTTTTTGAGAATTCACCAATTTGATGGGAAAAATTAAGTTGTTCGATTGGGAAAAACAGGGGAAAAAATGAAAAGAAATCCCTGGTAAATAACAAAGGAAGTTATCCTCAATTGGTTGATTGATGCCTGCACAGGGTAGACAGGCTTGTTGGCTTAATTTCATTTATATACGTACTGTACTCCAAAGAATCGAGTGGTAACGAACCGTGTTTGGGTAGACTTCCATCCATCCCCATTCTGGATTTATCAGTGTCCACTTTAACTTCTCGTCTTCTTCTCTTGTTCCATTCTTTTTTCCTCACGATAATAAATAAAAAATAGAAGAAACTTATGGAATGGAAGGATTGTTGATGGAGTTAACCCAGTGTTTTACCATGATCATTTTGCCCTTGTTGTAGCTTTTCCCGGGTTATATTCTCTGAGTGTATTCGACTGGGGGTATTTCACGACGATCGTCCATGCGTTTGCATACAAAGTGCATTGCACACAGCCAGTGTCTCAACGGTATTATCCCTTGCCTCGCTTTATTCCTAGGGTGGGCTCTCAGATGGTGAACATTTTCCTCGGAAAACCGAGTATACGTTCTATGCTGATAGTCCCTCGACAACGATCGACGCTCCAGTTGACATCGCAATCATGAATACTTTTTTTTTATGCTTCCTCTTCACTAATAAATTATGTCAAATGAATTATTTTCAAAAGTATCAAATTATTCGACATAATTTTTCGGGAATATTACAAATGGATGAATCTGTAATTTCCTATCTTGCTCTGTGAAAAATTTAACATGGAAACGGTCATTTTTTGTTTTCCATGGAAAAATGAATAAAGCAAAGAGGAAGAAAAACAAGGATGAAGAAGGAGTAATGGAAGAATGGATGTTTTTTTTTTTAGCTGGAATTTTTTCGGGTTATTTCACTGGCCAGAGAAAGAATGTAAAATGGAAAAATAAAAATAATGGCATTTTTATGTATTATAACATGGAACATTTTCGCTTCGTCTATTTGAAGATTGTGTGCATACAGACTCAAAATTTAGAGCACAGTTCTCAATGCAGGCCAATGCCAAAAGTTACGATCGATTTTACTTTCAAATATCAAGTATAAAGTGGAAAATAGAAATCCCAATACGATCAGTTCCTACACTTATTGAAAAATGCTTTCTTTCATGTAAAAATCTCTATTAAATAAGATTACTCCTGGAATAATAAAAATGAAGAAGACGCTTTTCACGCATATACAGATGTTATCGTGTCCCCATTGTTATCTAATGTCTTGTCATAATTGTTATTTCTCTTGTTCCTCGACTTTCTGAAGCAAGTAACCTTTCTCTCCCGAGAGTAAAGTGCAAAAAGAAGAGGTAAAACCGAGGTTATAGTCGCATACGAATTGCATGATCTAGCGGAGGTCCCAAGGACCTCTTATATAATGCTGTTGTCCGATAAAAAGAAAATGAAGAAAAAAAAAGAAAAAAACAGAATCAAGAAGAAATGAAACAAAACTTTATTCTTTCTTGTATAGCTAGCCCGCTCTCATTTTTCCGCGACTATCTCTCTTTGTCTACTTGCTCTTGCCATGCTATTCGCACTACTACTCAGCTTTTTCGGCAAACATTCACTGAAATGTTTCCGTTAGTTGAAACACTCGGTCTGCTTAAAAATCTTCTCTCTTTCTCCAGTGTACTTTGAAAAAGAGAAATGATCCTTCATTTTTTCAGTTCTCCTTAACGAGGTTCACGCGTATTTCATGTAAAAATCATTCTCTAACTTGCTTACGTATAATTTTGTGAACACAAAGTTTGAAGCATTGTTCAAGTTGTGGAGAAATTTTAACAAGATTTACGATTCAGAAATTGAAATATTCGATCTCAAAGTAGTCATGTTCTGTAGGTTCAACATAGCGTTATGGATCAATTTTGAAACAGAATATTTCTGTCTCTAGAGGCTAAATTGTTGTGAAATTTCTCCAAAAACTGGCAATTGCTTAAAACTTGGTGTTTACAAAATTTTATTTGAACAAATAGTGAGTAATTTTTGCGTGGCTCCTATGCGGAATTACGAGCGGAAATCAAACTAGATAGAGCGATTTACCACGCTCTTCTTTTTTTTTAGAGATTTTCAAGAGCCACAAGAAAGGATCAAAACAAAATTACTCTATCTCACTTAGTTTTCGAGATATTACGTGAAAACCAATAAATCATTTCAGAGGAAAAGTGGCGCAACGCGTGAACCTCCTTAATTTCGTGATAATTTATGGCTACAGATAGTGGCGTTGCCGCCTTTTTGCTGTTAGCCTGATAGCACATGAATTTTATTCCTCCAATTATCTGTAGAAATAGTGACACGAGAGAAAAATTTCGGCGAACGATGAGCCTTATTTTTCTTCCTGAGAACTTTTCTTGTACTCAACTTTTTGTCGTATTGGCTAGTTTGGTGTGGGAGAAATTTTTGTGACAGAAAATCAGGGGATGATTGACTAGGGAAAACACTTTGAACTCAATGAATATTGATAGATACCTGGGTCATCGGTAATAGACACACACACACAAGGGTATCCAGGTTACTGTCCTCGGGTAAAGATTCAAGGCTTGCAAATACACGCGATCGGTTTCCAAGTGTAATTATCAGTTTCTCAAAGTTATTGAAAAATGCCATCATGTATGAAAAAGCAGTATAATTTTAAAAAATTTCAAACCACATGAAATTATAATTTTTCTCAAGTTATTTACTGTATGGAGAACACGATAGTGAAATTCTATGAATATTGATAAGATTCGTAGGGAAACTATGATGCAGGCACGTGTCCTGTGAAGTTTATTTTAGTAGTAGAGTACTAGGGTACACTCTGTCCAGCCAGCCATAATCCTATATGCCAGGGATTGTGATAGCAGTGAATTTAGCCCATACTGGTTTTACGAAGAAACCGCAAAGGATAATAGGAATATCATGAACGATGAAAATATTCTTTGTAAAATATGTATTCAATTTGCATAGAAAAAATATGTATCTACTTGATGATATACTTTGTAATTAAGACTATATTCATAAGAATAGAATTCTCATTTTGTCAAGGCTCAAAATATGGAAATGACAGATCCATCAAATGAAAATTAAATTCTTTACATCTAGAGGAATAATGAAACAAAAAGACATTCTTTATAGCTACCTGAAGCGGAAATTTCCACAGATTTTCAGTAATTATGATTGAAATTTCAATTTCAATGAACACTAGTATTGAAAAAGATTGGAGAAAGAATCGATAATAAAAAAAAGACAAAATAAATGGGTACAATTCAACAATTCATTGAAACAATCGAAAATTGTACAATCCAATTACTTGTTAGGAACGTTCTGCAGGAGCAAATGAAAGTAGACACAATTGTATGAAAATTTTTTCGGAATTCAAAGAGAGATGATTGTTTACTTGTATTGGTATATGAAGAATCGAATTAATTTATTTACTTTATATGCGAAAAAACTATTCTAGAAAAATCATAGATGCAATTAGATTGACTTAGAGTAATTCTGAGCAAGTTGCCAAAAAAAATATGTGCAATATTTAGGAGAAGAAATATAAGGAGGCCATAGTAAATCTCTCAGGGAAATGCAAGAAACAATATCAGAATTCAGCCAACGATAATAAATCACGATTCTCACAACGCTTTTTCTCTGGAGAGGTAAAATAAATCTTATTTACAAGAACAAAAGACAAAAAAGTTCTCTCCAACAGGAGAATAAAAAGGAAATTAAAAAGAGAAAAGAGGAAAACTGAAAAACTGAATGATGTAAAAAACATTGGGGAATATGAAAGAAACATTTATCGTTGAGTCTGACCTAAGCACAAATCCACTAGTATTGTTCTATATACTGACTTTGTGGAGAATTTGAAATTCCATATAATTGGCAAGTGTGTAGACATCGAAACGCATGAACCTTCCTCTGTCCTTCTCTCTATCCATAATGTATCATTCCCCACAGACACTCTTCGCATCCTCACTAATTCTATTTACATTCAAACATAATTTCATTTGCATAACATGGAATTAATCAAGATCAATGAATGTCATTTCGAATAAAATAAATATTAAATATCAATATTTCTCAGTTTATTATATTTTTGACGTAATTAATTCATCTATATCGTCGCCTTAGCAATAAAATCCGAGGGAATTTCCAGGGGAAATCATGTGTGAGAAATGATTATTTTTGTATTTTTTAGAAGTTCAATTTTTTTTGGTCCAATGTTTGAAGGCACTTTCCATTTTCGAAAAAATTTTCTTCAATACATCTCCGGTTCGATTGGTCGTAGTTTGAAAATTCCGAATGGAGATGAAAGGTGAGATCGTTTTATGGGGTTTTCAATTTGAAAATATCAATTTTTAAGGTATTTATGATACAAAGACTGATTTACACAATAGTGTCCATATATACTAACTTGAAAATCGATATTTTTTAAGTAAAAATTGAATTAAATCTATATTGAAAAATCTTGCAAACAAAACGACGTAAATGTGCAGCTTTTTTCACTTTTACATTGGTAGTCATTATGCTATTGGAATTTATAGAAAAAAAAAAATGTCCTGAATGTCATGAAATAAATTTTGATAATGGTTTACGGAGAATTTTTGATTTTCATACCTGAGTTTTTGGGTACTCACGACCATTTGTTACTAAGGCGACGATATATTATGATGAAAATTGGAAGAATCATTAGTTACTTTAGTGTCAGCGAGAACTGTTCCGTGTAATTCTCGTGTGATTATCAATAATTCTTTTTCCCTCCATTAGTTTTTCAGAACATCCAAAAAAAAAACTGTTCCTTGATATCTCGAGAAGTAATGGATGATAAGGCTCTCATTCACCAGCTTTATTCCCCAATAGATAGAAGAGTATCAAGCCCTCCAATGGAATTATCCTCTCATCTGTCTATCTAATTTTCTCAATTTAATAGCCATTATTAAAATATATACCTATGCTTAGTTTTAAAAGATGTCAGATAATGGATTTATCTGATTAGAACAAAAAAAAACTCCATTCATAATTTAACTTGCTACTACACAGATAACCCTCATCACTTCATCCAACACTACTAACAACTTTTATCCCCAAAACTCAAGACACCCAGTGAATTACTTCAGCGTGAGACCTCTCGTGCACCTCTCGTACATAAACAAACATCTCTGAGCCACTACCCCATGGGTAAACTACCAAATTTTCCCTTTCCGCTCCCGTAACTTCTACCAAATCACTGTGTGTATAACTTTGACAAGGCAAAATATACATGAAAGACGTGTAATTCAAATGAACTTTTGTCATGTATATTGTAAAAAATTTTCTCCTATTTCGTATTGATGATTTTTTTCTTCTTATTTCCTCGCTTTTTCTCCTTGTTGTTGAAACATCCAGGAAGCCTTGAAGGGAAAAAGGCATATTTGATATTCAACAGGGGACTCCTTGCTCATATTCGGCTCAAGATATTGCATTGCCTCAATGTCCCATGCATTTCATGTTAGTTTGAAATGCATAACGTACCATTGGAATTTTTTCCTTTTCATTCATTCCTTCTCATTTTTATTTTTATTTTTCAAAACATTAAAGCCCAATGCGCTTCCCATAATGCTGGTTGCGTCAATGTATTTTTCTGAGATCTTTTCATCATCACTGTCGGATTAAAGTTTATTACCTCACACCATGTTGCTTTGGGGTAATCCCTATTAATTCAAAAGTCTTCAGAAGTCTTGCCATTTCAAAGGCATAAAATGAGAGAAATTTTCTTGAGAGTACACGAGATGTATCTTTGAGTAGACTTTTTCGAGACGGAGCAATGATCTCAAGTGGCAATTGCTTTCTGCTGTTGTTTCATTTTCTTTCTGTTTTTTTTTTTTTTTTCATCTATTTTCGCCTGCGCGTTAATTGGATCGGACGAGATTAAAACAGGATTAACCGTGGGATTGCCGAGGAGACATTATTGCTCTCTCTCATTCGCTTTTTATAATACGTATCTTCGAAGGCATAGGGATAAACATGTCACAACTAGAATGTCTTGCTAAAAGATGGATTAATTAATAAATCGATAATTGATTTCATTCTATGCGGGTAATTCCATTGAAATTGCTTTGAAATGAATAGATTATTTTTTTTTTGTTTTCTCGCCAACAAAGCAGTGTAAAATATCTATTTCGAAAGCTTCGATATATCTCTCAGATGCACACATCGAGTACCATATCGATTCTTTTCCAGCAATATTACATAAACATGAAATAATATTATTATCTTTATAAATGAAAAATAATACATTGAAAAACAAAAGAGAAAAACAAAAAAATTCATGAGCGTAAATAAATTTTTTGGATTATGATATATAGTTGTTATTGGCAAATTGGTTGATTGCCTGATGGCCATTTCGTAAATTTTAGGCCCTATACCGTTTTGTTATAAACTGTAGTTTGGGGTAAACTGGTGGGGTTGCAGTGAAAATCTATGAGGCACTCCAACCAATTACCTGGAACAACCCTGGGTATGTTCGAACGCATGGAAATTACTACTATCTCATCCTGATGGTCTGCGTGTTAAACTTATTTATGGCCTTGAGCCCATTTCAAACAGCCAACTTTTCTATTTTATAAATTGCTATTTTTTTTTTTTCGTTTATTACTTTCTTTATATTTGATTTTTTACCTGTAGAAGATTTATATGAAAAATAACTCACCTCTCATGTAAATGTAAGCAGTGCCTCGCATATTCCTCCTTGTGAGCACAACTAGGTTTAGGATGTTACCGATTATACCCAAGCAACAGATGGCTGGCAGTACAATTCCGTAACTGACCCGTTTGAGTGAAGCTGTTCTTGGATCTTCCAGAATCTCAAGCTCTTCTGGTAGCAGGCATATTCGTAGCTCTGTATTACTTGCATTCACAATTTCAGTCATTGTGTTATATTGAAACTCACTACACTTAAAAAATTAATATAGGTACTTGATTAAAATAGTTGTCCACAATGAAGACTCCATTTTTCGTATGGAATAATCGAATTTTTTTTCAATGTCGTCCTTCATGTTATTGCCATTATGGCAATAACTGATGATAGTGTCGATCATCCATTTATTTGGATATGTCAAGGCCACGAGCCTCGTGGCCTCAAGGCCACAGTCCTCGAAAATCATTTAGGGTGCCTCTCAAATTGGAAAGGATAAATCCGTAAATGCTCCTTTCTTCAAAATCTAATTATATTCCAAGTAATAGAATGAATCTGCAAATGACATGAAGACACCGAGATAAAGGGGTGAAAGAATCGTGCAGATACGAGTTATTTACACGATTCTCGTTTTCTCTATGCGCGCCTTGCTCAATCTGTGGAGCATCACGTATCCGTATCACGTCCCTCGTATTCGACATTCGACTCCACGCGCTCCTACCAGTTTTAATAGACACGCCAATGGAAACTCCATCTACTCTACTCTAGATGGTGTCTCATACTCGTGTCCAGTGCTTCTTCAATGCTATAAGTGATAAAAATTAATCCGTTTTTTTTGCCCTCTGCATGAAGAATTCTGAAACAGAAATCATTGTTATTTTTTTAATTTTTCAATTTTTCAGAAAATTCTCACCGTTTAGGTGCTTTATCATTTTATTATGCGTTTCATATAAAAAAATTTCTTTTCTCCATGTATTCCATTAATTTATCGAATTCCCTTTTGTATTATTGAAAAATAGTAGGAATTCAATGGAACATCTTGGAATTTCATAGCTTGTAATTTGAATTGTCTCTTCAGATGGCTGTGTTGAACATCACTGGTACAATAAAATATGCGATTGATGAAAAATCATTGATAAAAAGTACTCTCCTACTGTAGTCATGGATGTTAGATATGGATATAGATAGATAAATGCTTTATTGAACTATTTTTATGGGCATCAATATGTCTTTTGTATTAGTCGATAGGAAATTTGAAGGTAGAAAGAACGTGTGGGCACGGCCGTCTCGGAACTTGGTAATTTCTTCGTAGCACGCGTGTTTCGCGTGACAATCGGCATCTGAGCTTTCAGCGATTATCACCCTCACGTCTCGCTTATTCCTCTCTTCTAGGAGGCAAGACAGTGAGAGAGAAGAAAGCTAAAATCGTGTTGAAAATTAATGTATAGTGAGACATGCTTCATGCATCCCTTTATCATGGAATTTTCAACGAGAATTTGTTCCACGATACATGATATGATTATTTGAAGCCATCTACATATAAATAACCTGGAGAAAGTGCTTTCAATTTTAAAAATGATATTTGGTAATTCTTCAAAGGAATCTCAGGAGATAAAATTCACACGATTACAGTGCTGTTATTTGAAAGTACGGCGAAGAGAGAGAGAGAGAGAGAGAGAGAGAGAGAGAGAGAGAGGGAAATGAGAGAATCCCCAGGCAATTTTCGCGCACATCCCTGTAGCGGAGATTTATCGATTAAGGATCTACGAGCCACTAGAGAATCCATTTCACGTCGTCGTCTTTCTCGAATATCGGCAGCTTATCGATGACTCCCCAAACGTTACCGATTTATCTTGTTTGAAATTAAAAATAATAAAAAATAAATAAAACAG
The DNA here is from genome assembly GCA_963921955.1 of Aleiodes alternator. Taxonomy (NCBI): domain Eukaryota; kingdom Metazoa; phylum Arthropoda; class Insecta; order Hymenoptera; family Braconidae; genus Aleiodes; species Aleiodes alternator. The sequence goes on from OY998112.1 coordinate 5,959,572, forward strand.
ATGCTTACTGAGCTACTGACGCGGCTTTTATGGCCAGTGGTATTCTTATATTTTTTCATTGTACTATATGATTTTTAAATATCTTTTGTTTGACGAAAATCATTGGCCCCAATTAGTCCATTGCACATAGAGCATTAATCAAATGCAATCAGGTTAATTGCCATTGAAATTAGAGAGGAAGAAAATTGTCCTCTGAAAAATAGCCCGGAGATCAAACTTGATTTTGAATTTCTCGTCAATTTATTAACGTAGAGCTTGATGATATTTCTCGAGTTTTGATCTCAAGTTTAAAGATGAAATATCATGGGAATCTGTGAGATTCTCCCAAAGCGAATCAACATCCGCCCCCCCGATGGATGAAAATTCAGCAAATACTTTCAAATCCCTCAGTGTGGATTAATATCTTATTTTTAGTGTTGATATATATTTTAAGCTTTCCAAGAAATGAAGAAATGTATTATACACATATTGGTTATTGGAGAATGAACTTTTCAAAAATGAGAATACGAATTTTGTGTTAAATCCAGTGAAGTACACTGGGAAAAATAATGAGAGCAGTAGGTTGGTAACCTCGAATAAAATGAAAAGCAAAAAAAAAAATTGGACTTGGATGAAATCCAACAATCTCTTATCTTTCACAACTATATTTGGAGTTTGTTGCAGCCCCAGAAGTTGTTTACCTCAATTTTTCCCCTCTTTATTTACTACATTTATAGAATTTAATAAATCTTCTATCTCTACGATTTCTTGTAAAATATAAACTAAATGAGTCTTAATGAAGCAATGCTCCGCAAATAAAACGGAGCGCTTATTAACCTTCATACATTCGGATACTCGATTGATAGCAGGAAGATGGGTAAAATTGACACGCCAATGATACGGTTTGGGATGAATTTCTATTAACGATTCTATTGAAAAACTTGGCGAATTTCCGGTGAAAAACGTTTGTTGGACTTTTTTTTTCAATTTTGTGAGAATCCTATTTTTTGGGTACGAAGGGGGGCTTTCCATTTTCAATTATTTCCACTTTTTCAAAAATATCTCCGGTTCCATCTGTCATAACGAATTGGGGTCAGTCTCTAATGAAAGGGAAGATCATTCGCTATAGAATTACATGGTTTTGAAAGAGAAAATGATTCATTTTAGAATTACTTGTGGATTTTTTTGTAAAAATCCGATTTAGATCCACATGTACCTGAACTTTTGATAAGTTTTTCCCCAAAACCACGCAGATCGATGATAAATGATTTCACCTTTCATGCAAGACCAACTCCAAATGGCTACCATGAAAGAACCAAAAATTCGAAATTTTTTAATTTCGAAAAAGTCCAATAACCAAAAAAAAAAAAAAAATTAACAATAAATTTTGACACATGGTTTCTAAGGAAAATTTCCTCAGATTTTCAATTTTTAAAGATTGAACTGAAACAGGTCATTGACCTGTACCAATTTTTTCTTTTGTTCATGAGAAAAAAAATTGTGTTGCGAGTATCATTAACGTTATCGGAACATTCATGAACATCAGCTTGAACGTGAAATAAACGAGAAAGTGTCAGCACTTGGTTTTCCAGGAAATGAGAGAGATTCAGAGCCATTGAAACTGGGTGAAGTACGTTAATTAAACAAATTTATGGACCAATTATTGTATTCAACAATTGTAGTGGACAACAGTATGTAACTGTTTTATTTATTAAATATTCGTGGGGGGTGAGCTTTTAAGAGCCATCTGAGCGTGTGTCTTTTGACGTGGGTCGTGTGGTCTGACCACGACGTGAGCCATTTCCACTTGTTTTACTCCCACCACCATTGCAAAATTAACCTCGGAAAATTACTCGTGCTCTAAATGCTTTTGCACATTGTTCTCACAGAGAATTCGTTTCCTTTCTATTTTCATGATAATCAAAATCAAATTGTTATTAACTGATAATTATCCCGACAGAATAACAATATGGGAAAAAAAATAATAATAATGAAATTGGCTTTTTTTTTATTGAATTGACTCTTTAAGATTTGGCTGGAATTAACGACCCAGTTTAGTCAAGTTTTGTTTTATTCAGTTTCTATGACACAGTGAGCTACCACGACAGCCATTTCCTGAAGACAAAACTTTTCGGAAAAGCATCCCAGAGTATTGCCCATATACGATATCAAGTACCACGTTCTCAAAATGATCGCTGACACTATCTTTCGCTCGAAAACTTCCCGTTTCCATTTACTTTGCCTCCAGCCGCCACTGCCGACTCCTTTCCTCTTTGCTGCCCCAACAGAACAAACTCTCCATGTTCTCTTTAACCCCTTGAAGTACCCATATACATTACGTGACAGTAATACTTGCCCAATTCTTTTTTTTCTTTCTCTCTCTCTCTCTCTCTCTCTCTGTATTCTCCCTTTTTATCTGTCACATGAATTTATCCTCACTTGATATCATCGCTGTAGAAAAGACTCGATCTTTTTAAACGTCCAGTTTGTTTTCCATTCTTATTTCTTCGAAGAAGTAAAACTGTTCCTTGACGCGGAGAGTAAAATATAAATATATGTATATATATATATGTGTGTGTATATATGTATATATAGGAAAAACTATGGGATACACATATTTCATTGTGACGGATTTCGGTCACTGAGAACGCCCAATTTCCTGAATGTTTTTGTCTTTCCTCGTTGTACAAAAGTGTTTTCATAGATAGTAAAACATTCCAGGCGTGAAATTAGAACTTTTTTTAGATTCTTGCTTCCGAATGGAAGCTATATAATGATTGAAAACGTTGAAAAATGATTGTTTTTTCAAAATTTCCATGCGACGATGTATATCGTCACTTTCTTCAAGAATGATTTTTATGTAGTGATCTGAAAAATTGACAGCATTTTCCCTTCTCATGCGAGATGCTATGAGTTAATTTTGAGGGAAATTGGTTGAGTGCTTCCTGTGAAAAATGGAATTTTCGAAAGATCCTTTTTTTAAGTTTTCTCAGCGAGAATCAATCTACAGTATCCATTCCCAACGATGTCGCTGAAGCTAGCCGTGGAAATATTCGCAGAATTTTCGTGCATTTCGAGCCTTCTACAAACTGATGATACATTCAATCCTTGGCATGCTACGTTCTCTGATTTTTGGTTTATTCATTATATCAACTTTAATGTAAATTTTCAAAGAGTGTTGTTGACACGATAACTCAAAAATATTTGAGTTGAATACTTGAAATTTTGAGAGTTAGGACATGTCATGAGTGCCAACTTGGATATTGAATCTGGGCAAAATAAGTTTTATAATGTCCATTATCTTTGTACTCCCGTGCCAATGCAAACTAAAGCATTACTATCTTGAGAAACTTTCCTCATATTCTGGCAAATGCGCAGAATCGTAATACTTCCAATGATTATTTATTGCTTTTTATTCATTAAAATTCAGCAGAATTGAAAAAAAAAAAAAAATCGAACGATATTGAGCTGAACAGAGAACTAGGCCTATGATTTAATAACTTTAATACATGCTACGGCCATGTCAGAATCCTGAACTATTCTGTCGGCTAATCAGCTTTTATTACACGAGCTAATCATCACAGCATCGGCATTCGGTCAAGACGATAATAAACGGCATGTTACGTCAAGGCTAATGAAAATTGAGAGCCCGAAAACGAGAAACTTGACATTCAATTAATCATGATAGTAAATTATCATTTAATTACTTATCAAATTCAAGTTAGATAGTTCAACATGATTGAGAAATGTAATTTCACAAATTTATATAAAATTAAGCCGATCGAGACTTGGTAATAATTTCACTGATTGAATTATTAAAGATGCAATAGAAATTAATTAAAATTAATCATCCACACCCACAGATACTAAGCGCACTTTTTTTCATGGTTCATCCTGTCATCAGGCTCTTCATGAAATTACGCATTTCTTTTTATTCACAGTCTCGTTTACATTGGCTTGCGGCTAGACTCCGGTATCTCAACGTCCCTTTCCTTCTACCACCCTGCTCACTAACACCCACTCTTGGTTACCCGATAAGCCAATAAAGTCGCCGTAGAGTTCCTCGTTAACGCGCTATTTTTTTTTATCGCTCCAAAGTACCCGCCTAGGCAATGCTTTATTATGCAACATCAATTTAATCAGTGTCGTGCCAACTTTTACCCCTCATTTCTTATTTTTATAACTTTTTTCTCCTCCTCATACTTCCGAATGAAAGCCCTGTCGCGATAAATTTAAAATAAAAAAAATGGAAATACATTATTAAACTTTTAGTCGAGTTAAATAAATGAAAAGTCATTTGAATGAATTTAATCTGAAAAAAGAAGGATAATATTTACATTATTGATATTTACTATTTCTATCTTCACATGGAAAATGAATCACGATGAAAACGCTTGGAAAATATTCTTCCACATGAATATTACATGAAATGATGATTTCAACTTGTTTTCAAATGGCTTTTTCCCTTTTCATTCATTTTATACGAATCGAGACGAGTTGTCAGTTAAAAACGATGGGCATAGATCATGTGCAGTGTTATAGTTTTCCCCAGTCAGTTCTTTCGAAAACTTTATATGCGATATGATATACAACGTTTTTTTCTTCGTCTACTGCTCTCTTTTCTGTATCTCCTTTGCCCTATGTACTGTCAAAGTTATGCGAACAAGTCTAGGAGACAGTTCTAACCCACTTCCAAGATACCATCTTCACAATGGTCACTTTTTTTTTTTTTTTCATTCCATTTCTCTCTTTCTCTGTCTCTGTCCCATTTCATTCTCTAATACAATAAACTGTCGACTCGGAATTTATACAGAAACTGTTCCCATGTGATGGGTGAGGAAATGTATTCTTTTCTTCTCTCAAAAAATAAGAATGGAGATAACATTTACGATAAATATTACACCTATATTCATTCTCATTATTACTATTATCATTATTTATCTTCTACTGATGCAAATAAATGAAATATGACTGCTCTTGGAAAATTTGTATAAGTACTCACCCTCTTTGTACTCCAAAATTAATACATTTTAATTAATTATTTTCACTTGATAAACAACATTTGTTAGTATTTCCAAATTAATAGTAAATTCACTTGGCTGTTATTGATGAAATAATGCAGTTAATGTGGGGATCGCAGAAAAATTGCTAACAGAGGCGATCACAAGTGGCTATAGTTTTTTTTTTTACTTTTTATTGAGAAGATAGAAAGGGTGGGAGTGAGAGGGAGTAAGAGAGAGAAAGAGGGAAGGAAAAGAACTTTCGGTGCTTGAGAGGAGTACTCTCGTGTCAAGTCACGGCGCCGACTGACGGCTTTCGCATCACCGCTACAACGACACCACGAGGGAGAAACGAGACGATGAAACCATGAGAGGAGGGAAAAAGGGATATACTCTCGCGTGGAGTATATACAGGGTTAAATGTACGCGTGCGTACCAAATAAGGAGGGAAAAAGCCTCACGAGGCATTTCATGAATTATAAACAGTGTAGGAAATTTTTTCACACAAATAATTACCGTACAAAATTTAACATTAATTGAAACTACTTTGGGGCTTTCATCACTTTATTATAGCCCTCTCAGGAATATTTCAATTAACTACATCTTGATGCTTGGGTCAAGATATCTTTAGTAAGAAAAAAAAAGGGGTGATGATTGAAATTTATGAGGCAACTCGGCGTATCGAATTGCGGTATCTCGCTCACGTGAATCCAAACATAATAAAATACTTATCCTGTATTGAGACACGATTGGGGATATAAATATCTCTGGCTAAAAGAAATGAGGATCATCTCTGTAAATTTAAATATTTAAAAAGTTGTGTAATCAGAAATTTGAATGAAACATAAAAACACATTAAGGTATTCGGGCATAACTAATATAATATAAATGGAATATTTAAATTTCTAAATTAGTACAACTTTTTTCAATCATTCCTGGCTTGAAAAAACGGTATATACAATCCAAGTTTATTGGAAAGAAAATATATTTGAAATCTTATCTAATTTCTTTTTGTTCGAACAATTTTTTCCCTATAATCTCTTGCTGAGATTAATTGAGCATTGGAAATGGAGTAAGTGATTGCATAATTTTTGCTATCCTCGCTTTAGTAGTCAATAGTCGCGAGTACCCACAAACTCAAAGAATGAAAATCAAAAATTCATCCAAACCACTGCCAAAATTTATTTTATGATGAGCTGGACATTTTTTCAACTATAAGTTTCACGATATGAAGAATATCCTACTCTTTTTCACTTTAATACCAGTGTTTTCAAAGATTTGGAAAATTCCAAATAATCTGGTAAATTTCAAAGTTTTCTACTCATTTATAATCACCAAATGTTTCTCCAAAGTGGAGTAATCCCTAGAGATTATGAAACTCTTGTGAAAATTCTGTGTGAGTAAAAATACAATACTTTTATCGTGAAATTAATTTATCTACTCTACCACATCATCATATTGTAAAAAAAAAAAAAAAACTGGACAGAACTTTTTTACACTCACGAAACGAAAAAAAAAACGAAAACTCTATCACAAAAGGAGAAAAAAAGGGTAAATAAGCATTTGAGGAAAAAACGAGCAGCTGAGAGAGAAAGCCGATTATTTTTCATGAAAGTCCAGACACGATGATTAAGTGGAGGAAACGTCGAGAAAAATAAAAGTTGAGACGGGCGTTTTCCTTGAACCGTGGAGAACGATGCAGGTGTGTACCTTGAGGAGTCTTGAAGGAAGATTTTAACGCGTCACCTTTTTACCCTCATGTTGACAGCTCCCTTCCCTCTCGAAACCCTTCTACATATTGTAATGCCTCTGGAAAGGGTCTTTATTATCGGGTGTGACGTTGGGATTTTCATTCGATCTGAACCAAAACAACCATATTCACACTATGAACATAACAGCTATATGATAATAGTAATTGGTTCAATATTAAGTATGGTCTAGACGTGTTTGATGTAACTTTTCATGATAATTCAATTTTTAACTTTTCCCATGGAACTGACGACACGCACATGACGATACGTTTACCAAGATAGCTGACGAGTTTATCAGAGTAACTAGCACGCAATTCACTCTTTCACGTGTACAACAAACACTTGGATAAGCTACCACAACTCCATTCAAAGCTACCATTAAACTGATCTCAAAACGAGATTTCACGGCTAATATAAATATAGAAATACCTAAGAATTAGCAAATGGATTTTTTTCCAGGTGCTGCACACTCGACGAGAAATACTATTTTCTCAAAAAATTCTTTTGGCTATTGCAAGGAAAAAGAATTATGTATAAATTAAATATATTTAGTGAATTAACGTCAATGATATTCATCATTTTCCTTCAGTCTGACAAAAAATAAAGGAACCCAAGCTAATTTCATTAGGTGACTTGCTGAAATAGGATAAAAAGGTAGGAGAAAGGCAGGAATAAAAGGTAAAAACAGCGAAAATGTCATTGTATTTGAAATACAAAGTTTACGTTTGCTCGTTTTGCCACGCAATGAGGGCATGGCTGAGGCATTTTGACGGTTATACTCACCATCAGTGCAAGTGAGGACAAAGTAGAGAGTAGCGAGTGAGAAAGAGTGAGAGAGGTGAGAGACGCCGGGTGGAACGTTTGCATATATTAAGTAAGCTGACGTTAACCCTAGCTGTGAGCTTTTCTTACGAGGAGAGATGGAGAAGTGCGGCGGTGGTGGCGGCGGCAGCAGCGGCGGCATCCACGGTATTTTCCACCCCTCTTCGTTTCCAAATGCTATAGTATACCCGGTCGGCACACACCCTTCGAATTACCACGGCAGGGGCAGGCTTGTATAGGTCGTTACCCCGAAAAGTTTCGTCAGGCCGTAAGTCTTTGCTCTCGGTAACTCGTTACCGCCCCCTCAAACACTCTTTATACTACTCGTTCTGTTTGTCGAAACAGAAACCAAGAAAAAATCGCCCAACTTGAGCTCAGGCTTAAACTGACAATGTATCTTATCAGCAAGATTGCGTCTGTCTGGATCTTTTTGCTTTCGAATGGAAGTTTTGTTTTCGCAATTTTTTTCGATATGACAATTTTCATTGGATACGACTCAAAATGATGCAAAACGTCGAGAAATCATAATGAGAAAAAAAGTAGACATGTATGTATGTGTGTCGGTATGTACGAATTTACGACTCTCTATTACTCGAGAACGGTGAAAGATTTTTTTTTTTTTTTTATTATAACGGTGAAAGATAAAAATCTAAAATTTCGGCAAGATATCAGTTTTGATGACGCGTATGTCTCATAAAAATTTCAGCAAGATCGGTTCAATGGTTTTTGAGATATAGCAATTTTTTAAAAATCGTATGTTTCAAAATTTCTCAATTTGCGTGAGACGAATACCGTTCAAAATTTTACTCAAGATTCGCAACCATAATATCTAGCTTTTAGCATATTTTCATGAATTTAATCCCATTATTCTATTAGTTATTAATTTTTTCGTGCTTTTTTTCAAAAAGTCGGTTTTACGACGATAGCTCAATGAATAATTGACTTAAAGACTTCAAATTTTTTCTGTATATGTAGTTTCTGATGAAGATGATTGGGATTGAATCTGAGACATATCGGCTGAACGGTTCTCGAGATATTTTGAATTGAAGTTTTTCCGAAAATCGACTGTATCTTTCAAACTTCTCATCCGATTTCATCGGGACGAAGCTCAAAAGATTCGTGCTTATGAGCTGAACAAACCCTCAATTTTTTTCGAATTTTTAGATGAAGTTGTCCGTTTATTACATTGAAAAATGTATTTTTCCTCAATTTTTCCAAAAAAAAACCAAAAAATGCCATTTTTCTCGTTTTTTTTGAATGGACACCCCAATTTTTTATTTTGTTTTCTGAAAGAACATATTTTTCTCTTTCAAATAAGCCCCTACTCATCTTCGTAGGTCAATCAGAAACTGTACCCAAAAGGGAGCATTCAAAGTGAAAAAGTGAACTTTTATGTAAAATTTTGTATAATTTGAAAATAATTGAATTTAATAAATCCCAATAATTTCATCTTATATTTCAATGCATTATAACACAAAAATAAAAAGAGATAATAGAGAAAATCCAGAGAAAACCATTCGGAAGCATTCTACTAATTCATTAGCAGAAATTGAAAGGAAGAAATAGCGATTCACAGAAGGAACTGCTTGTTCTTTTCTTGACAGAAGAGATGATTGAGTATTCAAAAGGGGGGGGGGATGAAAAACAATGAGTTGAGGTAATTGTTTTTACTCCTTACTCTCTGGACATGGCGACAATATTATTGATGACTTTTTATATCCTCATGAGTTCTCCAGGCAAGAGAGCAAATGAAAAATGCCATTATCCATCTAATAGTCTTCAAGAAGGTTGATGAAATCATGCAGGCATTGCTAACGGCATATGCATAATTTCGTGTGGTGGCCCAGTAAACGTGCATCCATTGTGTCTGACGTTTCTATCGTTAATTCCTCGATGCGTGATGCTGTCCTCCACCATATGGTGTGGCTGTACATTCATCCACACCACAAATACAAGACAGATTTCCACTCCATTTTCAATTTTCAAATAGTCAAAATACATAGATTCAATCTTTCTTTTTCTTCTGCTCAATATTTCGTTTCACCATGGATTTGTGTATATATAATACTATCCAGAAAAAAAAAGAAAATGAAAATGATATCAAGGGGGTGATAGTAATGTGTATGAACGTGAGCTAGAAAAAACTGGAATCGAGTCGATCTTGGATCAGAAGCACTCTCGTTGCTAGGGGATACTCAAAACTACCTCTCTCGCAACCTCTTCTTCTTCTCCCATCCTATTTCCTTATTCTACAATTTCTGTATTTTTTCTCTTCTATTTTCTACTCACTCTCTGCCATTCTATTTTACTTGCATTAATTGACTATTATATTTTCAAAATAGGGAATTGCATGATTATTTTTTTTGTTTTTTTTTTCTAAAATGGAATATGAATTCAATTATATTATGTAATAGAAGGAGATATAAGAGAAGAACTAATAATTATTTACAACAGATGAATTTGATTGAAAAAAGTACAATTGAAATAAAGTAATGAAAAGTAAATGAATTTAACAGGATATCTTTGGGTGGAGATTTAGCTCGGCCGGTATGAGCGTGCAATGCCCTCCTTTTGAATTTAGCTCACGTATTCCAAGCCCGGTAGACGCTTATATTGGGGCGGAAAAGACGCGAGAATAGGCAGCTGCCGGGATTTCCGAAGGCACCACAGCATTAGAAACTCTATTCAATAAAATTCTCATAGAGTTGATAGTTTGTTATAATTCATATGGTAAACATTAATTCATTGAAGAATACATGGAGAGAGTTTTTTTTCCCCCTTAAAATTGACTCTTTCATTTGTTACAATAAGTTTCATTAATTTTGTGATAGAGAGGAATGGCATTTGAAAATTATTCAGAGTAAGTGCTTTAAGGGCTGGGGAAGCTCAATCGAACATTAATTTTGAGTCATACAGGGCTTTGCATATTAATTTACGACCAACGCACTCGTTTCACTCACATTCTCGCGCGTGACACGCATTCACTCTCTGCATTCTCATTACACTATTTCCACACTCCTCTTTTTAACTGCCCTCTCCATAGCTTTTTCTCTCTTTTTCCACTCTCCTACTATCACAATTCGTAGTTTTACTCATGTAACACTCGCTGACCTCGATTAGGGGACCATGCTCCTCATAATTTACGACAATTTAAACTGCACTAATGGTATTCGTATTATCTCATTATAATTATTATGATGTATCACGTTTAAAGAAGCCTTTTGCTTTTCATTCATATAGATACATATCGCTTACAAATTAGTAGTTGGGAATTCTTGAAGCTATGGTGAATGTTCCTAGTTTTCGAACCTCCTCCCTGATTCCATATTAACGTCCATTTTGCTCTATCTCGCTTATTTATCGAGATAATCACGAAAAACGGTAAAAACTCTTCCCTGATTCCATATTAACGCCCATTTCGCTCTATCTCGCTTATTTACCGAGATAATCGAGACAAACTGAAAAAATTCCGCGGATACTGGATATCCCGAATCGTTGCGGCTTTTGGCCCTTCAGGATCCCCCATCATCTTGTTTCCTGTCATCTCTTTGCGAAATTTCAAGGAAAACCTCGTATTCCCTCGGGAAATGAGTGAAAAATGAGGATAAAGGAATATTCGAAGGAAATCAGCCACCATGAAAATCCCGATTTTCAAATCTGCATAACTTTTTTTCTGTGGCGTATTTTCTGATGAAATTTTACAGTGATACTGACTATGTCGTCATGGAAGAGCCTGCAAAATTTCATAACAGTATCGCAAACGGTTCTGAGAATTCGATAGAGCAGACATTGTCATTTTTACTGATCCCATATTGACGTCCATTTCACTCTATTTCGCTTATTCACCAAGATAATCATGAAAAACTGTAAAAACTCCTCCCTAATTCCATATTAACGTCCATTTCGCTCTATCCCACTTATTTACCGAGATAATCGCGAAAAACTGGAAAAAATTTTCCTGATTCCATATTCCAGCACGCCCGTTAGGTATTTTTAGTCATATAGTATATTACGCGTACTATACTACTCACAATTTAAGGAGTTTGGGGAGTTATCTCCAAAATATGGAATCATTCTGAAAATTATACAGGACGTTCCTAATGTCATCATTATTATATAGTATTTTTTTCAAAATTTTCATGTATTTTGTTTCAGACTCATTAAGAGTCAAAATTGCATTTTATACATGGGCTCTTATGCATCAAACCTGATTTAGCATCGATCTGCGTTATCAACTCAGGTGGTAACGAAGTTCTCAGGCTATGACAGATTTTATGCATAAGAGCCCATGTATAAAATGCAATTTTGACTGTTAATTAGTCGGAAACAAAATACATGAAAATTTTGAAAAAAATACTACATAATAATGATGACATTAGGAATGTCCTGTATAATTCTTAAAATGATTCCATATTTTGGAGATAACTCTCCAAACTCCTTAACTGACCAATGAGGCATGAGGACTTCACTTTGATCGTGACAACTTTCGATATATCGATTGTTTGCGTTCTTGTTTCTCTTTATAAAGGAATCATCCCGAATCATAATTTCCACTTCCTCCATTCAGCTTCTGACTTCATAGAAGGCATCTTGAGTGATTTGAAGGGATAAAAACAAAACCAGTGAGAAGGAATGCTCAATATCCAATATAATAAGGTCCTACAGCTGATAAACGTTACCTAAAGTGATCCGAGCGCAGATTACAGATTCCAGTTTTACCTGATCAGAAACTGCAACTGCATGTAAGACTGAAATCTGTAATCAGCTGTTCACTCCCATGATCCAATCGCTCCGATAGAAAAAAACTATTGTTCGAGGTCTGGAAAAGAAGTGTAAGAATTCATTTGATGGTTCCTAGATTCTAATTATGTATCTCAATAATTAAAGAAATGTGTACAAAAGTGCTGCCTGAATAGATACTACCCTCAGCCATTATTGAATTTGCTTCCAGAAGAGAAGAAAAAATTGAAAAACACACCGGCAATCCATTGTATCATTGTTTTAGGTTAAATGTCACTCGTATTGTGGCACATAACAATCGCCAATTTATCTCGAGTTATTCATATACAAGTATTATAATTCGAAAGCTCCAATTGTATTCTGAATAAGGAAATATGGAGAGAATAGAAATTCGAGGTGAAGATTTGAGTCAAGAGGTACCAAGTCAACCATTAAAAATTTATCCTGATAATCAACAAATAGACTTGAGTTTTTTCACTTCTATCGACGAAGCAACTGAAAAGTGGTTGAAGAATTTGAATCATATTTGGAATCTTTGTACGTTACTTGATATAAATCTATAAGATTTTCAAGTTTCCAAAATCATTGACTTTAATTTATTTTCAGGGAAAAAAAGTGAAGCTGTAACGAAAGCACTATATGATTACTTTGCAACAGCACCAAATCCTTTTCTAAGTGCTTTAAGAATATTGGTTAATGCACCAGATTTTAATAATATTAAACTCAAAGCTTCATTAGCTTTAACAGGTTTGTAAAATGAAACATTGTTCTTTCATTCAAAGAAACACGATTGATTATTAATGTTATTTGTTTTTTTTTTCAGTAATGGAGGATTTTCAGAAATGGTTATCCATTTATAAAGAAAACTACAGGGAGTGCCTGATCCCTGATATAAAATTAGCTGCGTTTAAATTAGTGATAAAACAAAAAAGTATACAACTCGTCAAATTGGTATCTGATGTTTATGAATTAGAATCAAGTAGGGATTTATTTCTTCCACTCTTGAAGGTAACCATTATACTTCAGCAATAATTACAATTTTATGATTTTCAATAAAATGAAAAATAAAATATTTTCAGGGCATGTTAGACGATAAAAAGTACAAAGAAGTAGCTCAATATGCCACAATTTTGCATTTAGAAAGTCACTTTTCTCATCCAGAGCTTCTTCTTGTCCCTTTGATACTCCAAACGAAAAATACAGTTGCAGAAGATTTCATGGCCTCCTCTCCAGATATTCAGAGGAATCTCGTGACATACTTGGACAATCTACTCTCTCCGTCAAGAATAATGCAGCAAGTATTGGATGAATTCATAAAAGCCAACAAAATTCCAGATATCAAGATGTCAACTTGTCAATCTCGTCCAATGACAAAACTCATAGCACGATTAGTAAAAGAATACAAATTTCCATCAGAAATTTGTCCGAATTTGAATAGAAAACGAGGACAGGGTGCAACTCAATTTTTAATTTACAAGAGATTCATTGATGGAACTTTGAGTTCTCAGTGCTGGAGAGAAATGGCAAAAGAAGCTGTGGGTGATGATCCAAAACTCCAGCTGGATTTAGTATCTGGAATATCTTCACATGATCCTGAAGAAGCGCTCTACTGGGCTAGGCTTTACAATATACCAAAGGACCATCTACCATACTCAGTTGCAAGCCTCGATCTACAAATTCCAATAAATCCAGAGCCTGTAGAGGCTCTTGAAGAAAATTGGGATGATGATTCTCCACAGGATGGTATAACTTGTCATGCTTTTAAACTACCGAGAGATCGAATAAAAGTCGTTGATACAACTGAAAAATTCAATGAATTTATAAATAAAAGTTTGCAAGGAGTTTCTACAGTTGGAATAGATGCAGAATGGAAGCCAAGTTTTGGTGTAAAAAAGAGTAAACTTGCTTTAATTCAAATTGCAACTGAGCAAAATGTATACATCTTGGATGTGACAACACTGGGACCAGAAAACACTACATTGTGGAAGAAATTCAGTTCAAGTTTTTTTGAGAACAAAGATATCACGAAATTGGGTTTTGGATTGACACATGATATTGCCATGTTCAAAGAATGTTTGCCGGCTTTGGGAGAAATTAAGGGTGGTCACAATGGTTTTTTGGATTTGCATCATGTGTGGCACAAATTATCGAGAGAGTACAAATTCAATTTTCCATTCAAAGGTGATGAGAACTTTAATGGTGAAAGCTTGAGTAAATTGGTAGAGCTCACATTGGGCCACAGGCTCAATAAAAATGATCAATTTTCCAATTGGGAGAGGAGACCATTGAGGAATAGTCAAATAATGTATGCTGCCCTCGATGCTTATTGTTTGCTCGAGGTGTATCATGCATTAGAGAAACTCTGTGCTCAAAGAGATGTTCCATTTTTTGAGATTTGTGGAGAATTGCAACACGTTTCTCATCTCAAGAAACCTATGAAGAAGGTCGTCATGGAGAAGGTCACAACAAGTGAGGAAAATGAATTCAAAGAACCAGATGAGGAGCATGAGGAGGAAAATCTCAAGCAAGTGGATGAATGGCAGGCAGCTGAAGAGATTGATGAAGACAAAAGGATGCTGGGCTGTACGCCTGCTCATCAGTGGCGAGTTGTTTGTGATTCTATGCTGTGCGGATTAGCTAAGCGACTTCGTATGTGTGGCTGTGATTGCGTTATTATTGAATTTGACAGAGGTGGACATAAATCTGCACGAATTGCATCCAACGAAAATAGAGTCCTGTTAACACGAAATGCTAATCATAGAAAGTTAGCAGAATTGGCCGATCTTCCACTCGAAAATTGTTACAAGGTTCTCAATGATGCATCTGATTATCAATTACAGGAAGTCTTGAGTCATTTCAATATAAAATTAACAGAGAAGGATATATTCAGTCGTTGTCAAATTTGTAATTGTGATGAATTCCTTTTATTATCAAATCAGACACTATGGGAGCTGACAAAAAGGTTTTTGAATCGAGACAATGGTTACCATTGTCCATCAGGCTCTAAGAATAATCATCGTTTCGACAACAATCATTGTCACAAATCAGAAAGTACATCAAAGTATTTAATGTCAGAGCCTAGGAATAATCGTCCTTGGTCTCTATCAAGAGATACACTCAATTTTTCAAATTGCACGACCAAGTACGGAATTAAAATACAAATAGAAAAAGTACCTGGTGGTGTTTTGAAATCAGAGCCCCAATTTTATGTCTGTGAATTCTGTGGAAAAGTTTATTGGGATGGTTCCCACTTGGAAAGAGCCTTGAATGGAATATTAAAGGACATGATTATTCAAAACTAAACAAATGGTATCTCAAATCTACACGTGTTGCCCTGTACCTTTTGTGGACAATTATCTGAAAAAAAAACGTTGGTTCGTTCATATAGTTCATTAGACTTGACAATTTATTAAAAATTCCAATCAAGCCACACCATTTGGAGAATTCATGTGAAAATTACGAATAATCATGGACTGGAGTCATTTAACAGGATTAACTGAGATGTATGCATAAGGATCATTTTTCAAGACAGTTCAATCTGAATCATGGTACAATATCCTGCTGATTCTCTTTCCCCAATCTCGCTTGTTGATTATTTTTCTTTTCTTTTCTTTCTTTATTACCATTATTATTATCATCATTAAGAGTATATATGAAAAATGATCTATTTCTGAGTTGTGAACACTTTTCCACGTATCCATCCTTGTACTACTAATCAACGTGACATCCACATGCTTCCTTCCTTACAGTTTCTTTGGAAATAAATTTTTCAATAACGCATTCAAAGACATTTCAATCATGTTTTCTTTTTTCAATAGACGCGCAGATCGAATACAGTATTTGGTTAGAAATAATGAGAATTATTGATTCAAATGGCCAAGTAATTATGAATTAATTTTAATATCTTTTTCTGTGTACAAATAAGAATTCGTTTCATGGTAGACTTGGCACTTGTTCCTCAAGATTCTCAACTTTTGTTGGTAAATCAATGTCGATAAAGTCAACTTTTTTCTTTTTACCAAACGGTGGAGGTCCTATCAAGGCTTCAACCTGTTCATAAGTCAGAGTTTCTTGTTTCAAAAGAGCTTGTGCCATCTGAAAGAGAGTTAATATAAATTATCTACATGTTCAATTTACTGAATAATGAAAAAAATTGGTAAAAAATAAAAATGAGAAATCGTGAGTGTGTATTTGCATATTTTACCTTCTCAAGTTTATCCAAATTTTTTTTCAACAGGATCTCTGTTTGCTGATATGCCTTACTCACAAGAAGCCTCGCCTCAGCATCCATCAAGTTTGCCAATTTCTTACTATAAGGTTTCTTGGTATCCTGTCCTGTTTCTTCTTCAGAGAACGAAACCAATCCTACCTGTTCTCCCATTCCATATTGTCTCACCTGAGCATAGGCCATTTTTGTAACTTTTTCAAGATCATTCTGTGCTCCAGTAGTAATCCTGTTGAAGATAATATTTTCAGCAGCACGACCACCTAGTGCAGTACACATCATCTCAAATATCTGTTCTTTTGTCCAATTTCTTCGCTCGCTAGGTGTATACTGGGCAAAACCAAGCATTCCCCTGGTTCTAGGTTTAATTGTAACTTTGAGTAGAGCATCAGTTTCCTTCAACATCCAAGCAACTAGTGCATGTCCAGATTCATGATAAGCTACAATTTTTTTCTCAGTTGGAGACACTCCATGATCTTTTTTTTCTGGTCCACAAAGCACTCTATCAATAGCATAAGACAAATCATCAGCATCAACAACTTTTTTCTTGAATCTAGCAGCATGAAGTGCAGCCTCATTACAGATATTAGCAATATCAGCACCACTGAATCCTGGAGTCAATTGCGCTAATCTTGGAGAATAAACTTCAGGTTTCTTTTCAAGGACAATGCTTCTCAAATGTCGCTCGAATATTTCCTTTCTTTCGGGAAGCGTTGGTAGGTCAATAAGAATATGTCTATCAAATCTTCCAGGACGAAGTAGAGCTTTATCAAGTACCTCAGATCGATTAGTCGAAGCTAAAACAATAACACCATCTCTAGATGCCATTCCATCCATTTCGACAAGTAGTTGATTCAGAGTCTGTTCAGATTCATTATTTGTTCCACCAGACATGCTACCAGTTCCTGAACGTTTTTTTCCAATTGCATCGATTTCATCGATATACAAGATACTTGGAGATCTCTTGCGAGCTTCTTTGAAAAGATCTCGAACCCTTGCTGCTCCCAAACCACCAATCATCTCGATGAACTCTGAGCCATTCATTGATAGAAAAGGAACATTGGCTTCTGTTGCTACTGCTTTGGCCAACAGGGTTTTACCACAGCCAGGGGGACCTAGCAATAGTGCTCCTTTGGGAACCTTTGCTCCCAATGTCTTGTAGTGCTCTGGGCGCTTTAGATAGTCTACAAATTCCATAACTTCTATTTTAGCTTCTTTCAAGCCTGCAACATCTGCAAATCTAACATTTCTTGTGCCACCCGCTAGAGGATCTACAAGTGTGAATTTTGCTCTTGTCATGGCACCAAACAAATCTTTTGGAAACATGCCTGTTTTTCCCGCTCCTTTTGTCATAAAAGCTACCATGTATGCTGTGACAGCCAGTATTAGAAGAAGACTGTACAAATTACCACTGCCACCTCTCTCGTATACTATTGGCACTCCATGGCCTTCTTTTATTCCCAATGCACGTTCCGCCTCTCGAAGTTTCTCCTCGAGACGCGTTGCATCAGCCACAATCATTTGATAGACTCGATTATCGGCCAAACGGCCTTTTATAATAGCCCCATCGTACAGGACTATTGTTACCCAATCCATGTCAGGTTTCACTATTAATTCTTGAACTTCCCCTTTTGATAGCATTTGATGAACGAATTCATTCCAGGATATGAAAGGAGAAGACTGGTGGCAAAATAATAAACAAAATTCTTCATAATCTATCGATAAGACTTGTAATTACCATATCTCTAAGACAAATGATATATAGGGGAAGGTGGGGCAAAATGACATCAGGGGTAAAATGGACACATCAAAATTTTTAGGCAAATATTATGGAAAACTCTTGAAATTGATAGAAATATTGGCGGTAGATTGTTTTTGATGATTTCATTACAAAGCTGAGGAAATTTTAGTCGAGAAACAAGCGCTGAAATCAATTTTTTTGAATTTTTTGCAATTTTGAATTTTTTGAGCATTCTAGAGAGGTAAAAACCCTCTTTTTTTTGAAAATTTTCAGTTTTTTGAGAATATCTTCGGTTCTATTTGTCGTAGCGTAAAAATTCCGAATGGAGGTGAAAGGTGAGATTATTTGCCATCGATTCATGGGGTTTTCAATTTAAAAATATCGATTTTGAAGGAATTTATAGGCATTTTTGTGAAACAGTTTGGTAAAACAGTGTTTGGTCAATAACCATCCCAAAAATTGATATTTTTTAATTCAAAACCCCATAAATCGATGGGAAATAAGCTCACCTTTCATTTGAGACCACCCTCAAACTGCTACGATGAATAGAACCAGAGATATTTGCAAAAAACTGAGAATTTTTGAAGAAGGAAAGGCTTTACCCGTCAAAGGTGCCGAAAAAAATCGAATTTTCGAAAAAAAATCGAAAAAAATACATCTGACACTCGTTTTCCAGCTGAAATTCCCTGAGCTTTTCAATAGAATCATCAAAAAAAATCAAACTTTAACCATTTCATTACAGTATCCATTTTGCCCCACTCTCCCCTAAGGTAAAAAGGAAAATAATTCATTGAACATACCTCCATTCTGTAGGCTATTTTCGTCATTGGGTAGATGAATACTCCATAAATCAAGAGGGTTAAAAGCAAAAGTTTGAATAAAGCTGCTTTTTGATCGTTCTCATTGCCAGTATTCTTATTACCATCAGAAGATTCTTTTGATGGGCCAGATGAAGTTTTTCTTGTGCTATGCGAAGAAGATGTTGAAAAAAAATTTGTTGATTTCGTTGTAAACTGAAGTAAATTACTTCGAACAAGTAAAGAATGTAATGCTCTATACTCCTGGTATAATTGATTCATTGTCTGAAAGCCATATTTTAATGTAAAATGCATGAAAATTTTCAATAGTTCAATGTATTTACCCGATTGGATACACAATGAAAAAACTTTGTAGGATGACTGTAAAGCTTGAAAATCTTTTCCTCCCTTATGTCACGTTTTATTACTGAACTTGAAAATCTTCTTGGCAGAAATAAATGCCGGCTCGAGGTGTATTTCAATAGGTTCTGCATGATGAACACTCTTTTTTCGTTTATAATTATTTTACAAGTAGAATAAATAAATAATGAAGAATGTACAGGTTATGAGCCGATTATGCTGATAGTAAGAATCATAACTTGGGAATTATTCAAGTAGAATTCCATTTCAATTACTGAGTCAAAATATAAATTTTCAATTATATTAGTAATTTTTGGATGGCATTGCAGGTATTACACATGATCATGTAAAGAATCTATTATTTTACATCCTCTTGAACATACTGATGCAATATTCACAACACATTATTGGAGTAAAATATGCCTTTAGAGACACCTGGTTTCATTCTGATGATATTCAAAGTTTTACGAACAGGGCTACTTCTGGTATAACAGAAATTTTCCACATTTATTACTGTCGGTACTTTATCCTCCGAAACAAACACGTTCGATTTTTTTGAAAATA
Organism: Aleiodes alternator; assembly: GCA_963921955.1. Classification (NCBI taxonomy): domain Eukaryota; kingdom Metazoa; phylum Arthropoda; class Insecta; order Hymenoptera; family Braconidae; genus Aleiodes; species Aleiodes alternator. The sequence goes on from OY998112.1 coordinate 5,979,551, forward strand.
TACTAGGAGAAGGTGGGGCAATACGGATATGAGGGGTAAAATGAATACATTTGAGTTTTTATGCATATATTATGGAAAAATCTTGAAATGGATGAAACCATTGGAGATGGAACCTTTTTGATGATTCCATTGGGAAGCTGAGAAAACTTGAAGCGAGAAACAAGTGCTAGGATTAATTATTTACAATTTTTTGAGAATTTTACTTTTTTGGGCATTTTTGAGGGGTAAGCCTTTTGATTTTTGAGAAAATTCGGTTGTTCCTGAAATATCACTGGTTCTATTGGTCGTAGCCATCTGGGACTGATCTCAAATGAAAGGTGAGATTATTTTCCATCGATTTATGGGGGTTTGAATTCGAAAATATCGATTTTTCACATAATCATAGGGCAGAAGCCGATGATCATAATTTTTCACGAAAATTCCCATAACTATCTGATGAATCGATATTTTCAAATTCAAAATAACTCAAATCGATGGAAAATGATCTCAGCTTTCATTTAAAATCGGTCCCATATCGCTACGACCAATAGAACCGGAGATATTGCCAAAAAACTAAGTTTTTTCAAAAATCAAAACGCTCAAATTCTCAAAAAAGTGAAAAATAATAATCCCAGCATTTGTTATTTGCCTCAAATTTCCTCAGCTTTTCAATGAAATCATCAAAAAAAATTCATCTCCCACTGTTTCATCACCACGTCCATTTTGCCCCACTTTCCTCTTCATATAATGTAATTTTTTTGGGAAAGGAGTGAAAGTATTCGAGATAGGATTTTTCTTTGAGATTTCTGTTTAAAAAAACTGGGGAAATTTGCAATGACAAGCAACTGTTTATTATCAATTTTTTTTAAATGGAATTATCGAAACAAGTCTGCAAAATCCCCTAATAAGTAGAGTTAGTTGAGCTTGAATATTTTTATCTCATCACTACTAATCTGTACCATGTTATTCCATCACACTCATAGGAATTTTGACCCAACCACATGTAAACAGTCGAATGGGGAATATAAGTTTTGAGTCTTGGTGTTTTGATAACGTTTCCTCACCTAATGGACCTCTCCCTATATTCGTAAAGTGCACGCCACTCATGATACATACGAAAAAGAGAGGAAAAGTCAGAGAAATAGAAAAAAACAAAAAAAATGAATGAAATTCATATAGAAAAATGGTTCTGGCTATTTGCACAATACATTTCAAAACAATGCCAGAAAAAATTGAATAGTCCTGCACCGGGAGTCGAACCCAGGATCTTTCGATGACATGTCGGGCGCTCTACTTTTTTTTTTCGATATCAACAGTTTTTATTGGCACTTGAAAAAAATATTTACATATGTACAGTATAAAACTATAATCATTAATTAAATGTGTTATGAATATTGAAGTTCATGGATGTTTACATCTCTCGAACTTCTACATTTTATCCACATGGAAACATAGTCCATGAAAAAACATAATTTATATAATTTTATTGTGCATTGTGCTTAATTTTTGTATTATAATGTATTGTTGGTTTTTAGCGACAGTAAAAAAATTGTGTTACAAAAAACTATCATCGCTATGTTCGGCGCTCTACCGATTGAGCTATCCAGTTCTATACCAAATTTCCATTTGAATTGCCTTGATAAGTCGCTCGCTCAGTATATACCCCCACCTCTGTCCTTCATGCAGTAATTTAAATTAAATTTTAATCGTATTTTTGGTATATTATACTTTGCGTGACTTTTGCGTGCATTTGTGCAAATAGCGTGAATCTAGAAAAATTTATTCTAGTTAACGGATAATACATATCAATTCATTAAACATTTTAAAAGGGGAAATAAAGTGATTTGCTCGACTGAATTTGATCCGAACAAATAAACTCTATAAAATTTGTTTTGATACAGTGGACTAAGTAGTGGATTGATGTATATGCATACAGAGACCTCGTTTAGATTATGAAAAGAGTAACATTAACATTAGGTTGACAGTGAGAGTGTGAGGCCATGCGACAAAATCATTTATTTTGTTAAACAACAGAGCAATGTTGTCTTAGGTTTGCCAAAATAACCAAAACAATACTACCCCAGACACTGACACGCGGCGATTCATTCAGTTCTTACAAACTTTATATTCTCAAAATTCATTCACATTTTTGCCTAATTTATGGGATTTTCTTTGGGCTGATTATTCCTACGCGAGTAGAGCTAATCAGTGGCTCTAGTATTCAACGTAAAAACATTCAATAGGGGAGAAAAGGAAGAGCAAGGCTTGTTATTACAGATGCCAACATCGTGCAGGATCCGAGGGTATATTTCAAGCACAAAGAAACTTGACGGTGCTCTAATACCCGGAAGAGTGGAAAAATCAAGCTAAAAATTTTCTGTAATTATTAATCTTTAAAATTTTTCGATAATTTCTATTCAATGGATCGTTTATTTAAATCGACCCTAATTATTCCAATCAAATTAGAAAATTCTATTATTTGGAGGAACTGTTGAATTAGAATATCATCAAGTTCTTCTCGTCGTCATTTATTTCGTGAAAACCTGTCAACTTGAATGAAAACTTTTCCAGCCACTGGAAAAATCTTTAATAATAATTCTTGACATGAAAAGACAGTCGCTGTTTTGATTTTACAAATGTTGAAGATTTCTGCAATTTCTCCACCATCGTAGTGCCAAAAGTGAGGGAGTGAGGAGAAGTAAATTCGTGCTGGAATAATATTAAGTGGTATTGTCAACGGTATGTATGCATATATATAATAGGGTGTTATATTGGTGAAGGTTGCTCTTTATCGTTTCTCGACATCTCTATCCTAGGAAACAGTTTCGGCGGATCCAGCTCGTCATTCAGCAAAATATGAGTGAGACAGAGTATTACCATGGAAAAAAAAATTTCCGATAGAATGAGAGAGAGAGAGAGAGAGAAAAAAAGAATGAGTAAAGGGGGATGAAATAACACACCCCATTTTCTGCGGTGGGCTATACGCTCCCTAAACGTGGGCCAATAAAAACAACACTCCTCCTGTCTCCTCTACTGTCTCGTTCTTTCTCGCATTTTTCACTGTATAGGGTGCGCGAATGATGGAGGGATTGTGTCAGGGAAAAAATAGAAAGGGAAGAGAAAGAGGGCGAAGCTCGTTGAATTATAAAAATAACAGTCAGACCCGCCGCTCGACTATCGAACAATTGGCCGATTCAATTCGTCCGTCGTTTCTCTACTGTGTCCATTCGCTTCTTCCTTTTTTTTCCCTCTTTTTTTTTTTTTTTTTTTAAGCGCCACGAAAAGAGCCGTTTGCACATGGAGTAAAAAGAGAAAAGAAAATAATGTTCATTTTGTGGCTCCAATTTTTCTTCTCATTTTTTTAAATTCTCAATGCTTTTGTTGTTGAGAAAATTCACCACGACGAGAAGAAGATAACTATTGATTGGGCTGAAAAGTCATGGCGAAAATTTTTTTTTAAAACTCCACAGCCTTCCATATGGATCTCCTTGATTGTAATATTTTTAACCGTTAAAAATGTTTTCATTCTTTCGTTTGTGAGGCAAACTGCCGTATGGTGTGAATAAAAAAAAATATTCGGAGAAAAGAAGAAAAAAAAAAAAAAAAAGGTGGTACACGAAGGACGAAAATGCGCCAGTGCCTACGTGGCAAGTCAAAGAGATAAAATCTATAAATATGTGGGAGGCACACGCGACCCATTCCAGTGTTTGTTCAACCAGGAATAACCTCAGTTTCTTCATACGGGGCGCGAAAGCCCCAAGAGGTTGGTTTTGTGGCTTAACACAGTCAATATCTTGAAATAAATTTTTTTTTTTTTTTCCTCCACATTTATTCTGCATTTCCCAATCGTCAAGTTAGCTTCAATAATTGGATCAATTACTGTCACATAAGTTTCCATAAAATTTGTCAATAGATGAGCTTATTTTGAATAGCTAATTATAAACATGAAGAATTTCTCTATTCTTCATTTATTCACCTCATTATTTTCTAATTGAATACAAATGAATTTAATAATTTCCAAAGGAATGTAGTTAATTTGTCAAAACATGAGTAATGAATTTGGTGAGACAGTTAACGCGTGAAAGGGTCACATGCTTCTCTCAAGATAGTAATGGTAAACACAATCTCATCAATCTTCTTGGTCGTCATCTAGCCATGCGTCTGGTGTCCCAGTGTCTAATCTATACATTTCGAGCAAAAATAATTTTTAACAACACGTGTAACCATTAAAAATCAACCAAGTTTCCTTCTTGTATCTATCATCTGTCCTGTTTTACATTCTTTTATGGATGTTTCATGCTACAATTATCCATCAGACAAGTTGCCTACTTAACGGATAATAATTCCAATTTGAACCATGAGACAGTGGGCTTGATGACTCTAATGACATTTTCATGATCGCTTTTGATGGATTTTGATGGCCAGTATGGTGAGAATACGTGGCTCGCACACCGCCATACTCAACACTTCAACCTGGTGACCAATAGAATCGAGGGAGGAGCACACGAGGTAAAGGCTTTCATACTCGAATGCCACACCCTCCATTGTGTCCACATATCGACCGTATTCCTGACAAACTCAGTTACCTCGGTACATTCTACAGAAACATTGTACGGAATTTATCATTATTTCAGTCCGACTGCCACCGATTCAAATGGATATATTTATTTTTTTTTACTTTATTCACAATAATAATAAAAATAATAATAATAATAATCTAGTAGAGATAATTTGATTGATCGAATTATATTTCAAGGGATTTTTATGGAAAACTTTGGAGAATATAAAAGAGTATGGTGTAGATGTAGAGGGTAGTTGGCTGAGCCTGGCAACCACCATTTGTGGCTGTGTAACCCCTCGAATAATATTTTGATAGCCCCGAGTCCACCCTCAAGACTCATCCGACCCACATATCGTCAGCAGGAAATTATTTTTCACACTCTATCATTCTTTCGCCTATTATCGCCTTTACTCTCTTCTTCTATACCACCCTTCTTAATTGTCTATTGCCTCGTGTCATAAGAAATAGACACGTGGATACACATGAAATATTTCACAATCGGTCATTATGTATTATAATAAACAGTCTGGTGAAATTGAAGAAGTCCATTTCAAATCATAGTCAAAGACACTAAACTATTAGAAAATCATTATTTTCATATAATGGAAGAAAACAAATGATCAGGCAGTGAATGTGAATTTATCTTGAAGGAAAATTTCTTCTTCACTGAGAGAAAAAAATGATTTTATTGAGAAAAATAGTCTTTGAATTGAAGAAAAAAAAAAAAAAACGAATTTTTTGATCAATTAATTGATTGACGTGAAAATTTTTCTTTGAAAAGAGTATATTTATCGTTGGAACAAGCAATAAAATGATCAATTTGAAAAATCTCGAATTCGTTCTAAATAACTAATAAAAATGAATTTATTTCAATCTACTAATTTCTAAAAATTAATGATTATTGACTCTTCTCAGTTTCAAAAAATTCAATTGTTGGGAGTAAGCATTTTTTTTCTCAATGTAATGATATTTATATTTAATTTGAAGTTCACGTGATATTGGAAATTTCCAATCTTTTTATTTCTCAATAAAATATATTTTTTCTTTCAGTGTTGTGCTAAAAAAATTGAGTTGGAACAAATGTTATTCATTGAATTTGTCTGACAAGCCATCATTCCAAAAAAAAAAAATTCTGAGGGTTTTATTCTTATCTTACCAATTGAGTCTGAAAAATCGAGACAAGTTAATATTATCTAACAATGAAAATGAGAAAATAAATAAAAATTCTCTACTCGGCAACTAATCCACGATTATCCAATAAGGGCCAAGAAATTCTTTATAACATTCCTATTTTTTTCTTCTCTTATTTTCTCCCCTGAAGAATCACACAAGTAAATAAAAGAATAGTGGAAGAAGTGGGGCACAACAGAAGGTAGTTTATAATACAGGTAGGGGATTTAACGAATTCAAAAAATCTTTTTTTGATCCTATCTTAGATGCTGACAAGTGCAACGTGTTGGAACTCTTTATATTGTCATCGCAAGCGTGATTTTCGAATGATACAGAGCATCATCTGTTGGATAAAACTGGGTTCTTTCACCTTTCATACAGACCATAAAATGACCAAAAGATTTTACGTTTCTTTCTATTATCGTGTCTTTATTTGTTGCTGCTTCTTTATAGTGACTGGATTAGGATCTTTTTTTTCTAAGTACTTATTTCTTCTTAAATTTAATATTATTTGTTGCAGTGATGGGGAAGAGTGGACCACCAAATTTGCTCTTTATACACTTGCTCGATGATTTTTCGCTTCTCAAGCAATGAAATACTTATTGCCTGAATATATATAAAATTACATTGGTTAATTCTGCTCAACACTGAGTGTATTGTTATTTTACTCTCAAAATAGTAAGGGAGAATAGATGGGAAAGTTAGCAAGAGTGAGTTAAACCGATTTGCACATTGAATGCACTCTCGATTTCTGGAACATGTTTCACAGGCTGCTTGATTCCCATTTTCTCTTATATATTATCCCCCAGTGAAACACGGCGGTAGGCAGAGTCAAGATTTTCACATGCCCATGTAATTCAATATTTTTGTGAGAACGTCAAACGTAAAATGACGTTTTCCGGTTTGAAATATCCATCAAACAACTTTTTCTTCTGCATTCATTTATGTATGATACTGTAAGAAGTAGTATAATGAAGAAAAAAAAAAAAAAAGTGAATTCTTACATTAAATTCAAGGCGCACATTAAAGATTTTAATAAATTTGGCATGGGCTAAGCTGGAACAACAGCACGAGGGATATGAATTAAGAGTAAAGAAGGAGAGATGAGCCACCAGCCCGAAGGTATATACGTCGGAGGCTTGGATAAACATCTCGAATTAGGCACACTGAATACTTTTTCATCCATCTCTTCCCCTGTAGCACTTTCTCTCTCTCTCTCTCTCTCTCTTCCTCGCTGCACTATCCAAGACGTTTTCACGGCTCTGGCATGTCGACGGCAACCAGCTACTGCTTATCCATTGACGAACTGTAGAGAATTATCTGCGCGTGGCAAATAACATATTAATTTATGTATCGTTCAAGGAAACTTAAATCATCAGTTTTTTTTTTCCCTCATTTTTTTCCTTCCACGACGTTTTAAATTGTATCTCATGTCATATGCAAACGATAATGGGAGACACTCTGAGGGAAATATTTGACGTGTTTGTTCAGCCGTAACATCTCTAAATCTTTTGTACCAAATTGAAAAACTTCTCCAGATCTCTTTTAGGGTAAAAATTCCTTCTTGACTCCGATGCATTGAGAATTAAATTTCTCAAGCTATATAATATATTTGAAATAGAATTATTCCCGAGATTCTAATGAAAAATTGGAAAAATTTTCTATAAAAAAACATGTGTAAAAATTAATTTCTAGGAAAAGTGACTGATTAAGAGAATAAAAAGGCATTGAAGAAATACTTTTGACATGAATTTTGAAAAAATCGAAAATTTTCACAATTAATCATCAGAATCATTGAAATCACTATGAAATGATTAACCGAGTTATGATGAAGTGGAGGAACAAGTCTCTGAGTCGTCACCTCGTCAAGCGGCTTTTTAGGGGATTCCTTCAGCATAAACATGATTTGAGATTTGTCTGACGGTTATACACCCGCAACCCCCGTTAAGTCGCGACGTGTCGTTTGGTTGGAACACAGATCGGTTGTCTAAAAGACACGAAGCTACAGCCAAGACAAACCTTAAATGCTTGCTAACCAAACAGTCGGAATTAGCTGGCATCCACAGGATTTTCTCTCGACTCCATTTTTTTTCCCCCTCCCAATACTACCTTTAGCCATTAGTCAATTGAATGAAGACCCTGATAAAGTACAAACTTCATTCCGAAAAAAAAAGTACGAAAAATTCAAAACAAGACATATGCGAAAAATTATTGAATTTTGCAAATTTTTTTAATTCATTTGTAATTTTCCTCGTTTACTTTTTCTGAAAAATGTGCATAGAGAGACATTAGAGAAGATCCACTCTGTACTTGAGTGGCAGGCGATTTATTTCTTTAGGCCACAATGAGGAAGGAAACGGGGCCGATTGGCTTTCAAGGCAAATAAACAATTCTCAGGGGGGAGAAGAAAAGGGTTGGCATATCTAAGAGGCCAAAAATTATGCTGTTTAAATCATTCTTGCTCATGAGACATTCCTCTTTGGACACATGAGACTGAATAATTACATGAAAATAAATTTCAAGTCTGATGTTTATCTTTCTTGTTATCTCAAAATTCATTGCAGCGTAAAAATCGAAACTGATATGGGAAATAACCAAATGGAACAAAATATCATAATAATAATAATAATAAAAATAATAATAATAATAATAATAATAATGAGAAAAGAGAATATGATAAGAATGGGTAAGACGGCTGGCACATGTGCACAGGTGCAAATCGAGTTTCTTCTGCGTCATTCTCGTTTCTCTTACTGTACAAAATTCTCGCACAATTCTGTTTATTTATTTTTCTCATACCCCTCTCTTTGCATTTATACCTAATCTTTTTTTTTTTTTTTTTCATTTGAAATATGCCAACAATAGTATAAATATTTTATTATTTGAGTCATTATTTTATTCATAAAGTAGAAAAATATCTCAAAATTATACCTCAAAAACAATGGATCATTATTATTATTTGATTAGTCAGAAATCAATAGAGTTGGAAAGAATTGAAGTGAAAATGGAATTTTACCAGTGGAATTATAAGGGTGGATAGATGAATAGAATTGTGAGATATACAATATGTAGTTGAGTGAAATACGCAACCCTATCTGGCCGTACCAACCGCTGAGTATCACTGCTCTGCATCCAGATAATCCCTTGGTTCCATTGATATGCTGATCGTGGGTACTTGTCGCGTGAAATTGCCTGCCGGCATTGCCACATTGTGTGCCGTTTGATTCCTCACAGCGACGAGTTTATATCCGTGCGCTTTTGACGGTCTTCATCAACCATACAAATAACCATTGAATTACTCAATCCAGAGAATTACTTTCAATACTATCGTTGTGCAAACAGGAAGCTTTTTTTTTCTAATTTTGACCGAATCATTAAATGAATGAATGAATGATAACCAGAAACAAGAAGGCTTTCGTCGCTGCACTAGTCGATATTGCTTTGACGTTATTCTTTAAATCGCTATTTCTTCCTTTCAATTTCTGCTAATGAATTAGCAGAATGCTTTCGAATGGTTCTCTCGGAATTTTCTCTATTATCTCTTTTTATTATTGTGTTATAATGCATTAAAATATGAGATGAAATGATTGGGATTTATTAAATTCAATTATTTTCAAATTATACAAAATTTTACATAAAAGTTCACTTTTTCAATTTGAATGTTCCCTTTTGGGTACAGTTTCTGATTGTCCTACGAGGATGAGTAGGGGCTTATTTGAAAGAGAAAAATGTTTTCTTTCAGAGAACAAAATAAAAAATAGGGGTGTCCATTCAAAAAAATCGAGAAAAATTGCATTTTTTGGATTTTTTTGTTGGAAATATTGAGAAAAAAAATACATTTTTCAATGTAATAAACGGACAACTTCATCTAAAAATTCGAAAAATTGAGGGTTTGTTCAGCTCATAAACACGAATCTTTTGAGCTTCGTCCCGATGAAATCGGATGAGAAGTTTGGAAGATACAGTTGATTTTCGGAAAAACTTCAATTCAAAATATCTCGAGAACCGTTCAGCCGATATGTCTCAGATTCAATCCCAACCATCTTCATCAGAAACTACATATACAGAAAAAATTTGAAGTCTTTAAGTCAATTATTCATTGAGCTATCGTCGTAAAACCGACTTTTTGAAAAAAAGCACAAAAAAATTGATAACTAATAGAATAATGGGATTAAATTCATGAAAATTCACTAAAAGTTAGATATTATGGTTGCGAATCTTGAGTAAAATTTTGAATGGTATTCGTCTCACGCAAGTTGAGAAATTTTGAAACATATGATTTTTTTAAAATTGCTATATCTCAAAAACCGTTGAACCGATCTTGCTGAAATTTTTATGGGACATACACTTCATCGAAACTGATATCTGCCGAAATTTCAGATTTTTATCTCTCACCGTTCTCGAATAATAGAGAGTCGTAAAGTCGTACATACCGACACACATACATACATGTCTACTTTTTTTCTCATTATGATTTCTCGACATTTTGCATCATTTTGAGTCGTTTCCAATGAAAATTGGCATTTCGAAAAAAATTGCGAAAACAAAGCTTCCATTCGGAAGCAAAAATGGTTATCCACTGAATTATGAAATTCATTCTCTAACTTATGGTATAGATAGATAGTTTGGAACATTTCGAGAATGCGTTATTCCAAGGTGGATAGATGACGAGACAAAACAAAAATAATCATGATGAAACTACCAAGTTTATTGTTTCATCTACTGAGATAAGAATGAGAGAGAAAAAAAATGAGGAAGAAGATTCTTATACACGATAGATTGGATAGGTCAGGGGTGAAGTTTATTTTTCAAAGTTTTCAAAAAAATTTAAAACATTAGGAAGAAATCCTTGGCCGTGACAAGACAAAATAACAAGATATTTGGAAACACATGAGAAGTATAAACAAAAGGAACATGTTGAATAAAATTCTAGTGGTTTGAAATTAATTTTCATCCACGTTGGAGAAATAATGAAAAATACAGAGAGAGAGAGAGAAAAAACGAGATGAGAATATAAAGTGGACGCAAAAGACAATTAAACTTTGGGTGAAACTTCAAAAGGGTTTTCATCAGTCGTGGCCCAAGGCTCTTACCAGGCTTTGGAGATAGCTTGAGTGGTTAATTTAAATGAAAATTAGCAGGGCTCTCTATAATATCGATTTGGCATTTGTTTTTACAATGATATTTTCTACGCATATCATATTTTATAATCTTTTTGAAATAAATTATGTTTATACTGTTAATAATTTTTCGATCGAGTTGTAGAAATAATTATTCAGCATTTTTCATTGAGCCTGAAGTAACTGATGAATGAATCCAGCTAACATTTCTCTTTATTCATTGGTCCTTCGAGCCTCCAACATAAACGTTTCTCTTGGCATGGGATCTCAGTTAGTTATATCGTTGCTTGAAAGCCCAAATTCCAAACGATAAAGGTTATATGGCGGGATTTCTGCCGAGATACCATCAGTGAGAGGAGAAAAAGAGGAGGAAAAGAATATGAGAAGAGATGAAACATTCAACGTTGAAGTACATCAAGATGATGGTATGGAATATTGTGAGAGAGAAGAGGTGTCCCTCGAGTGTTTTCGCAAGCCGGGAGTCGAACCCTTGGAAAAACACAGGCCAAATTGAATCCCCCTCGTGTATAAGAACGTTCCTCTCTCCATTCACTCAGTGGCCTACAAAACTCTCTCTCCTTCTTCTGCCTATTTCCAGAGAATTAAGAAATTAATGCCACACTTGAAGCTCATAATAAATGAAACTGCATGAAAAATCAAAAAAGCAAAAAAAATCAAGATATTTCCAAAACATAACAATTCAATTTAATTTGAAAAAATTTGAATGATTTATTTGTTTGGACATTTAAATCCGCAAGCTGTCCGAAAGCTCCAAAACTCGCGAGAAATCTAGTACGACAAATTCGTATGCTCTCATATCCGTCCAGCAAACCTTTTGTATGGGCGTGAGCAAGTAATTCTCAGGCAGTTATCTCCGATTGGCTACTGGTACCAAGTAGGCGTTACTGAGTCATCAAGTATCTACCACTGAAATGCAGCTCCCTACTCCAAATTGGGTGGAGCATTGGTTGGAATTTTCAAAAAAAATTTCTTTGGCCATCATCATTCCACCCCTCTTGACAACATTCACTACACACTGTCCTAGCCCCTTTCTGGACTACTTGCTGGATGGAATGAAAACTGGCTAAAGTTTTTAGGTAGGAGGGTTGGAGCATACACAGCGCATCCCAGTGTGAGCATCATCCAAAAGGAAAGTAGGAGGCCCACGACACTCTGCCACGAGCGTGACGAGCCCCCAGTGTGTTTTTACTCGGGACTGAGTAAACGAGACGCTTGTTGTGTATCATAATATCGTAACTTCGCGCCTGAAAAACCTCGAATGATTTTTCAAAGCCATCGTTTCATCAACCCTTTTGTTCGGAAAAATCCCCAAAAACTATAAATTAAATGTCATAATTGATTAGTGATTAGGAAAAACATAAATAAAATATAGTGGTGAATAATTTTATTGAAATTGTGATAGTGTATAGCACAGAGATGGATGAAATGTTATTGGTGATATAGGAGAAAATAAGGAAAGAGTACAAGTTTAACAGTACAATAAAGTGTATATATATATTGATTGTTTACGTGATTATTATTGAGCCATAAAGTACATATAATTGATATTCATTATTTTGAAATAAAAAATGCATACTTTATTTGGTGAACAGAATGCATATTATCGCCATGCGACGGCTGTGCCAGTGGGTATGGGAACACCGTCTTATCCAGGGGTTGGTGCAGCACCAGGTTACTACGAGCAATATCGATACGGTGGTTATGCAACTGCAGCAGGATATCCTGTACCAGGAATTGGCCAACAGCACATGCATCATCCTGGTAAAGATATGGTAAAGCCCCCATACTCATACATAGCATTAATAGCAATGGCTATTCAAAATGCACCAGATAAAAAAATAACGTTAAACGGTATTTATCAATTCATCATGGAGAGATTTCCCTATTATCGTGAGAACAAACAGGGCTGGCAAAATTCAATTAGGCACAATTTAAGTTTGAATGAGTGCTTTGTAAAGGTCCCCAGAGACGACAAGAAGCCAGGTAAAGGCAGCTACTGGTCCCTAGATCCTGACAGTTACAATATGTTTGATAATGGCTCTTATTTGAGAAGACGAAGACGTTTCAAGAAGAAAGATGCACTCAAGGAAAAAGAAGAAGCCCTCAAACGTCAAGGACTCGTACCAGAAAAGAGAGAAGACACAAAAGCGCCGGCTGATGCTACAGCTAAAAAAATTAGTGTTCTCGAGTGCAAACAGCCAAAAAGAGAGCCACTAAATGATTCGAGTCACTGTATGGCTAATTCCATTGGAAAATATGCAATTCAGGATAGCAAACCAAATACAACAGCTGCCAGTGTAATTCAATCGAATTTGGGACATCAAGCGACGGCCCATCAAGTCCAGCATCAGCCTCATCAAGTCCATCAAGATGTCTCGATGACTGATGTCAATTTAGGCCTTGATCCAGCTGGTTTTAGTGTTGATGCCCTGATGACAACAAGCAGAGATCATCCACATTCACATCATTCCCATGGAATTCAGCATCACTCTACTCATTCCCATAGTACTGCAATGGCCGCAACAACTACCCCAACGACGACTAGTACAACGACGGCAGCAGTTGCTGCCATGATGGCAGCATCAACGGGCTATGGCCATGTTACTCCCTCAAGGAGTAACACAAGTCCTCCAGGAAGCATGTATTCACCATATTGTCCTACTTCTGCAGCAGGAGCTGCTGGTTACATCATGGATCATGGTGATTACAATGCAACCACGAGAAATCACAATGGTGGTGGACACTCACAGTGGTACCAGGAGGCAGCGAGTCCTGATAATCCTGGAATTTATCAGGATACTCAATCACCAAGCTGTCAATTGTACAGGTAAATTAGAAATGAATACTTCAAGCATGGTACAAAAACACATTGGATCCAGTCAGAAAAAGTATTTGGATGGAATTGCTCATGGAGAAATATTTTGCTCATGTTTCTCGGGTTTTTCCAGGTCAAGCCCACCAACTCCCCTGTCTTCTGGAGCTGCCCCATCGCCACCACTCTACCACAGATACTATCAGGACTGCAATGCAGTAAATACAAGTGGCAATCTACCAATAACGCTACACAAATACTGAGATTACCGTTCCTCAAGGTCTCATCGAGACCTTGAATCACCAGCTAGCAGTCATCATCATCATCATCATCCGCATTCTCATTCACAAGAACATTTTCATCGCCATCATCACGAGTATGATACCGGGAGAGTCTACATCAAACAAGAGTGGACATGCCCAGATGAACTAGCAAAAGAATGGAATTGAACGAAAAATAATTGTCTTCAATAACCCACCGAAAAAGAACCAATACAATAATATATTTATCGAATTTCAAATTACAAAGTCAAGGATTTTCGACATCTGTACAAATTAACGATGTACACCTGACCTGGGCCAAAAGTTTGGCTTCGCACTGCAATATCAGTATTGTTGTCGTGGAGAATTTTTACTTTCCCTCTCAATTTTTCAAGCTTTTTTGTTGTTTTTTCTTTTTTTTTTCTCCTTTCTTTTTCACATTTTGTTAAATAATTTTATCTTTCCATCTTTCTCTCTCCGACACGAGCCACCTGTGTAAACCGAGACCGATACGCAAATAATTGACGCGACGTATATAATTTTTCGTCAATTTTATTATTTTCTTTCTTTTTTCTCTTCTGTTTACCAATTGTCTGTAATAAAAACGTTGTCATATCTGAGTTGAATTAAAAGTACGAGGACGAATCAAAGTCATTTTCTCGCTCTTTAAAATTCAATTCTTTCATTTATTATAATTTCCTTCCATATTAAAAGAAAAAAAAAATTAAGAAGCATTTAAATATAAAAACCTGTAAAAAAAAAAAAATTTTAATAACGTCATTCCTGTTCTCTTTGACGTGAATTAATAGAAGAAAATCAATGGGTTTTCTTGGAAAAAGAGCTGAGATATATTTATTGATAGCGAATTAAAAAAATAATAATTAAGAGGAGATTAATAATGTGAATAAATGAATTATAAATATAGAAAAATTTAAGATAAGGGTAATATTGTAGTTAGGTGATAAAAGTAAATGGAAGGAAAGAAAAACAACACAATCCGTGCGAATACGCTCGTTTAGAGACACTTATTGCGTGTATTATATTATTAACATAATAAAAATTTAAAAAAATTATATAGATAATAGAATTGTATAGTTGGAAATAGATGATATAGAAAAAAAAATATATATATATATATATTGAAATGCATATGGAAAAAAATGAACGTCTCGAGTGTTGTGAGACTGATTGATTTATTATTATGATTATTATTATTATTATTATTATTATCGCTATTATAGACTTATGAGGGAAAAATCGCGCGTGGGCGAGTTCCGAAATAAATATTATTGAAAAAAAAAAAAACTTGAATTGTCTTATTTTCATTGATTTTTTCTATATATCTCATACTGGTTCTTTTGATAAAATCAATTTTCAGGATGAAATTTACGAGGAAAATATTGGAGGTACTTGAAATATCTTCACAATTTGCTATTGAGAGATTTTAATAATAAATTCAGTAAGATGAAACAGATGTGGGCCGGATTGAAGTTGGCTTGCATCTCACAAAGTACTTTTCACTTGATTCAACTGGGCACTGCCAGTGGGAATGGTATCTCAGTTGAAGCTTCAGGCTATGTTGAAAAGTATCATGTGGGTATGAAAAGTTTAGAGACAAAAATCGTATACTTTCGCATTAGCCTTGCGGTTAAACAGAGAGAGAGAGAGAGAGATATTGTTATTGGGCTTTTGGGTGGCCGTAGCTAGGCCCCAGGGCGGGATTTTCATAGCATCTGCTTTGAAACACGTGCTCCGGATAAAACCAGAGGGGGTCTTTTTTTCTTTTGCTCTTCAGGGCCCAATCCATTGTTTCTTAGAATGATAGAGAATATCAAAGTAAGAGTGAATGCGTACCTTGAGAGCGAAATTATTTGGGGAAATACCCAAACATGCTTTACTCCACTTTTTTTACTTTCTTTCTTTTCAATGTAAATTTCAAAGAAAACTTGATTTCAATTCATTAAATATTTCAATTTTTTTTCCAATATTTTCGAGAATGTTTTTCATAAATGAGCGTGAAAGTTTTTGAAATGTGTAAGCACAAGGCAGAGTCAATCCTTGAGCTAACATGAAGTGTACACACTCCACTGATCCGCTTTGGCAAACATCAAAGTCCTATGTCAATTATGGCACCCCATTCAGAACCATTCTCTATTGACCATTTTATATTTTCCTTAACAAAAACATGACTACATGTAGGAAAATTAATTTGCTGGTAATTTGAGGCAAGAATGAAGCTGGAAGCCACCGATAAGGAGGCTTTGTTAATACAAGCAACATTTTTTATCATGGCATGGGAAAAATTTGGCATAAAAAGGACATGAGGGCTTTAACAGGCAAATTTTGGTTTCAATGTTTCGAATCATGGAAATGTCTCGCAACCAGTGAAAATATTTGAAATATTCTACTCCTCATTATTTCATTTGAAATGTTGAGGAAATTTCCCTCGAAAAATATATATTAATATTGATTTTTAAGAATTTTCAAATGAATTCGACTTTTTTAGGGGAAAATTAGGGCTTTAACCCTTTGCAGAATTGGAAAATTTTACATTTTCGATGATAGTCTCGGTTCCATTGGTCTCGAATGAAAGGTGAGATCATTTATAATTTTTCACTGAATCAACCCTTAAGCTCCTAAAAAATGTATAATTCTTCTTCAATAACCAAATAAATCAATGCCAAATGATCTTAAATCCAAAAAATACAAAAAAATCATTTGTGACCCATGATTTTCATTGAAAATTTCCTCAGCTTTTCAATGGAATTACGAGGAACAATCCATCGCTAATATTTCTATTTATTTCCAGAGTTTTTCATGATATAGACATCTGTATACATTTCATCCCTCATGTCTATTTTGCCCCACCTTCCCCTAAACAAGTTGTCTCCGAGGCATGCGTTATTCACCATTTATTGTTTTCAGTAAATGCAAAAGACGCAAGGGCTGGAGATACAATACCCTGTTATTAATTTGTGGCAATTACGACCGTTTGTTATTTATAATTTTTTCCTTTGATTCATGCAATTAAAGCCCATGAGATATCAATTGGCGTGAAAGAAAATCACGCCTTTCCGTTATTTTTGATATGAAAAAATTGTAAAAATGACGCTTATGGCCATTTGTTACGAAGGCGACGATTTAAGATCGACTCCAAATTCAAAAGAGTAAGAATTACAAAGTATTTTTTGAAAAACAAAAATTTTGACACATATTGTCAGCAGGAAATTCCTTCAGCTTTTCAAAGGGTATCAGTTCCACATTTCAACATGAAATCAAGAATTAAGAGAAAAAACTTGAAAATTCAAAGGAGCACAACAAAATAAATCTTAGTAAAAATATGGATGAAAACATGGTGAAATTGTGTACAGTAGGTGGATAATGGTTATACAGGGGTTTCCCGTGAGGGATTTCAACGTCGTCTCTGACGTACATCCCACTGCAGAAAAGACGAACAGGTGGAGCAATTCCCAGGCTACCATCACGACGCAACGTGAAACTGTGCAAAATTTCTCTCCCCATCATTTCTAACTCTATCTCCAGTAGCTTGAATATTTGCTTGTCCACACCCAAAAATATTTTGAATATTCCAGGTCACTTCAGAGAAATTGATTTTAGAAAATGCCAATTGAATAACATAACTGAAGAAAAAAAAAGGACGGCATTACACTTTTTCATCAGTTAATTGTAGCAATTGATCGTGCGATATTGCGGAAGCATTTATCCACGAGAATTCAGAATAGAGCCTTCAACGTTAAAACGTGATAGATACGAGGTTTACATAGGTAACATATATACACACATGAGTATGGCAGTATGCACCAATGTTTGCATACACTCCTTTTTGGTCACATTGACTATTATAAAGCGTCTCCCTCTAGTTCCCCTATTCCACACTTGGGGATTCTGTGCTCCGGGCACGATTAAATGCACTGTGGTGGTGTGTGTATTATAACAAATGTGTTTCCGCAGAGTAATTTAGTATTTAATGTCATAATGACGATCGGCATTCTCGTCGCTCATCACTTGACGTGTAGTGCAAAGCATAATTTACCAGATTTTTTTTTTTACAATTTCTAAACCTTTCACTTGTATAAATCTATTTTCACTGTCGAAAACTTTTATTGGATTAATTTCTCATTGAAATAATTAAAGTAGTTACAATATCTCTTTTACATCCCTCTCACCTCGCCTTCATTTCGTATACAATATTTTTCTTAAAATTACTATAATTTGGTTACCCGTAATTTGATTCTATTGTTTTTTTTGCTAAAAAAAAGGAAACTATATATAAAAGAAACAAAGCTATTTTTATAATTTGTTCATTTTTGCACTTTTAAACTCTTGGTTTCTTTATCTTAAACTCTAAATGAATAAAAAAAAGTATCAGCCTTCACTTCCCCCTCTTCGGGGAGCTCTTCTACCTGCAATAACTAAGTTATTCAGCAATCTGAGAGCTTATAGTACAGCTTAATTTATTTAGTTCAACATTAACTAATATAATCACTGTCCTCCGACTATCACTATAGTATTTTTGTTTTTATCTATTTTTTCTGTTTTTCCGCCGCTTTCTCCGCTTCCTTATCCGCTCTGCACCTCGCCTCTTCTTTCTTTTCTTGCCTCCTCTGCTCTTCTCAGGATGTCTTCTATTCTGCCCAAACTACGACATATCATTTTTTCTGGCTCTTTTTTTAGCTCCTCGATCAGCTTTTGTCTCCATCTCAGCTTGTGCCTCCACCTCTCAATAATAATTAAAGTATTAGAATAAAGTTTTTACACAGCTGATAAGATGATGAGTCTGTATTTCTTGCTGATTAGGAGAATGATGCATGAAAAGCAATTTTTCAGGTTTAACTTCACTAGACCCCGAAAATGAAAAGAAAAGAAAAGTAGAAAAATATCTCAAGGATTTATATTATGTTTCAGTAGTCTCCCATGTGCTTGCCGAACCGCAATTTTTTTTTTTTTCATTTCTTCTACATTTATTCTCTCTATTATATATACCTCGATTAATACGTATATCCATGCCTACACGAGTAACAATTGTGACAACAATAGCACCAGGGTGACAAGGGAGAATTAATCACGGACGAATAGGTATTTAAGCCTGGAATATTTCTTCCCCCTCTCTTTTTTTGGTTGCTTGTCCGTGCATGGTAGATCTTTATTCTAGGAACCGGCAAAAAGGTACATCTAAACTTCTTCTCACTCAATAACTGTAGCACCCCACGCCACATTATACGCGTGGCATTGGCTCATTCACTCGAGAAAACGTTCAATTGCACAATGGGGATGTTTACTTATAGATAATCCCTTGAAATTGAGATACCACAGGATTTTTATCCTCTCCGTCTACCATAAAGATCTAATTATCCACCGTTATTGATACAAAATTCAAAAGAAAAAAAAATACATAATTCTTTTGGGATATTGAGAAAAGAGAGCTAAAATTCGTTCTTTACTACCAATACTATCTATGTTTTTTTGATTAAAAAAAATTTTGAGGTTTTTTTTTCTCTTTCATTATCTGAAAGAAAAGAAAAACGTGTATTCTGATTTTTTTTTACTTTGCTAAAAATTTGATTGGAAAACATAAAATATTTCCCAGAAGTAGCTTCATTCATAGAGAGGCGTTTTAAACAGTTATCGTTGGCATGTAAACACGTTGATGTGCACCACACGCACTCTCACTCGGTATTATGTATACATATATGCTAAAGGGGGGTTGATCACCCTAAAATTAGCCCCGGAGAAAAACGAGATACGCGTTCATTCGATTCATCCACACGCTGTGAGAGTGTGAAAAAATGCTTACATTATCATTCGTAATTTTATAAACAACTAACGGGGCTCACACTACAGCCCAATGTACCATCGGACTGTGTATGGCATCTTTTTTTTTTTCTTCTCTCTTCGTTGAAACCATAAGGGAATCGTTGCGGGTGGCCGAGATGATGCCTATTACAAGAACTTCCGTATAATTTTTCAAATAAAAAAACATAAAATTTATACGCATGTTCAAGTGCATTAGAATCATGAAATTTTTAACGATAAAAATATTATTATTATTTTTTTTCATGCGAGTATTCTTTAATTGGATAATTAATGAAAATATTTACAAAATAATTTCCGAGTTTTTAAAAAACAAATGTAGGTAGGTCATGGTCGGCCAGTAGTGATTTAATATTTTTCCTGTTATGAGTGTAAGCCATTGGTGGTTTGCTCTGAAAACAGAGCGGTTCAGGCACACGATAGCATGTGCCAGTAAAGAAAACGTTCAAGTACCACAAAATAGAACAATGAAACATCAAACATTCGAAAAATTACAAATTGCAATATTTAAAAATCTAAATTCAACTATCTATCTATGAGAAGGATAGATTTTTTTGCGGTAAAGCATCAAGATATTTTTCATTTTCGTAGAAAAAAAAGAATAAATTATTTCGAGAATAGACGAGGTGGCGCCAGAGTTTAACCATCTCTTCTTTCTCTGATGGATGCCGCTAACGAGGCCACTCGACGATTGACGAAATATTCTCAGTCTGTCGTGTAGCGAGACAACGGGGGATTACCCAGAAATTTTTGCACTGCAAAACTGAAATTTAGCCGGTGACTAGATATTTTTTTTCCCTCTTTTTGGGATTCGTCGAGCGCATTTTCAGCGAGTAGTCATTAAGTTTATAAGTGACGAGATAGAAGAAAAAAAAAATTACCGCAGCAAATTCAGCGTGGTTCGATAGAGCCATTGTACAAGTTACCTACTACTATCTGTAACAACACCACAGGAGGCATGCGCGGACAATGGGCTTGTGCAGAGAGACTCAAAAGTACCTGATTTACCGTGAAATTTGACGACCTTGGGCCATTTTTCCCCTCGAAAACAAGATAAAATTTTGGAAAAATGTGGAAAAAAAAACTGTCTCGACTGACAAGACAGAAAAAAAAAACAAGACGATAACCTGTAATTGTGTTGAATTAATGATTCCAAGAGCTCGTCAATTTTCTTGAAAAATATATTAACCGTATCACAATCGAAGCTGATTTTACACTCGAGATCTTTCTCCACTCCATCTTTTTTATTTCAACAAAGGACAACAAAGAAGATTTTTCTACTTGTTATAGCCTGGGGATGCTGCCATGTCTGCCCAATCGTATCTCTCATTCTCTGGCAATTATTTCATTCATGCCTGGTGCTTCTGGGTTAAAAATCATCCTGTCATCGTTGAATCATCAAATTCCTCACCTACGTCTTTTCAGAATTTCATTCTAAATTAAGCACTATATATATTCCATCATATTTCTTCATTCGTTGATATTAAAATGTAGTTTTTCATGTAAAATTCCTGTGTATTCAAGAATAATATCTCTCAATCAAGAGTAATGAGTTCACACAGGCACTCTAGATTATTATTATTTCATTGCAAAAATGAAAAAAGAGGAATTTACAACTCATTTAAATGGGTCTGTGAGTGCTCAAAGCTCGTTGGTAATGGGGCTTGAAAGCGCAAAGGGGGCCCGCTGGGTTAGAAATGCAAAAAAAAAGTGCGGTGTAAAGCGAAAAGATGAAAAAGAAGAAAAAAATATGAAAATAAAGCAGAAGGGACTGTGACAGCCGGTACGCGTGTGTCTTTACCAGGGCGTTCAACCGTTTTATCACTCGCACAGAGGCGAGAGACCGAAGAGACAAATTGAGTTGGACAATTTTTGTTTATTTTTTTCCCATATTATTGACAAACTTTTGGAAAATAAATAAAATTTAAAAATTTGAGGAGTGGGGCGTGGTACTTCCGGGCGTACGCTCCCACAATTTGCTTGAGATTTTCAACGAGTATAGGAAACATTAATATCAATGGTAAAGTCCTTCCTCCAGACTCTCTCTTTGAAAGCTCCGAAATCCACCCCGGGTTTTTTTTTTTTTTTTTCGACTACAAACTCGGTGGAACCTGTTGACGAGTGGGACTAACAGCATACGCCCACATAACGAGGGAGAATATGCTGAGAAATTTCTCTCAACGACATGTCAATGTATTGACCGATTGACGAAACTTTCAAGAAAAAAAAAAAAAAAAAGTAAGAAACTCAGTAAAAAGTCACGCGCCATATGTTGGACTTACTGATTGATCGGAACCGTTCGTGACTATTCGAACCAAGATTCTCTATTATTTCAAAATGTTAAGAGATGGATTGAAAATATTCGTGATTGAGAATTTTTCACAAAATTATATATAAATCGATTCATTTCTCATTATATCGTTATAATGCATTTGAATTGAAGAAGTGATCTTGGCTTCTATCATATGGATTTACTATGAGATAAACCATGTGGCATTTCAACCAAGTCTGTAAAAGTAAAGAGAATATTGAATTAAGTTCACACATAAGCGAAGAAATGATGAATAAGTATCTGTAAAGCCTGAGTTATAGTATTTTTTTTTCTCATTATCTTTCGAATCGAAACTCTGAAAACCGGAAAAGCACTAGTGCCACGTGACTGATTCATACGACCTCACACACTGTTGGTATGTTTTCTTTTCCAATTTTTTTTTTCCCTCCTCTCTTGATTTTCTAGTTTCTGAAGGAGAGTCGCCAAGCAGTCTGGGCCCATCGAGCAGAAGGACCCGTCTCGTCTTACTTTGAGAGTCGAAGGACTCTTCTCCGGTTCCCAAATATTTGATGACAGCAAATTCCTTGCCTCACCAACAAGGAATTCCACTTTTAACAATAGAACCAAGATATTTGTCGAAAAAGAAAAAAAATGAAAGAATAGAAATGACAAAATGAAAATTTTTCAACTTTATTTAAATGTAAAAGAGTTTAGTGCGCGAGTGACGGCCTGTCAGGAGCTTGAAATTCCACACATTCGACTTTGCTCTCAAATCCACTCGAGAGATGAAGAAAAAGAAGAGACAAGGAGAAAGAACGAAAAATGAATGAACGAAAAGAGTGACTGTGCTCCAAGCACTCAATGGTTGAACGAATGAAATCGGTGTGGTCATTTTTTTGTATTTTTTCTTGAAGAACGTCCTCGCACAATAAATGAGAATAGCCACTCCAAGGGGACCCACCATTGCTGCGTCACTTCTTGGGCCCACCAGCCAAGCCAATATGCATGATCTGACATTTTCTCATTCAATTCTAAATTTAATCTATCATTTTAGTAATAAAGACGATTTTACAAAATCTATTGGACAGATGGACCAGACTGATTGATGAATCAATCCAGATTATTGCTTTTTTTTTATTCCTCTTTTACTAATCACAAGTGAATTCCAAAATAGTCTAATTGATTTTTTAATTTTCCTTAAGCATGCCCTTTATAATGAAAGTATACACCTGTCAAGCCATCATCCTCTTCTCTTATTCACTGAGAATTCCCACAGTTAAAAAGACAGGTCACCACCAAGCGAGCTCATGCAGTTCGCCTACCAAAACAACACCACAGTCCACCATTTGACTCTATTCTTTCCATCATGAAACAGCTTAATATAATCCCATTTAACGCCTTCTGTGGACAATGGACACCCATTTTTAAACTGGCCCCACTGGTACGTGACAAAAATTATTTACTCGTTTATTAAAGGCTTGAAAATCTTCAGAAAGTCGTGAAAAAAATCACAGTTAACTTTTTTATTCTATTTGAAAAATGTGAAAAATCTCTTTATTTCTCTCTCTCTCTCTCTTTTTTTTCCTCCCTCTGATATTGTGAATTTTAGGATGGAGGAGCACATGTGGTTCAGTGTTCCACGTGTAACTCGAGAAAACAACCGGAACCGGATGCCCATGCAGACATTCAAAGACAAAAGCAAACCGACTGCACTGGTTTTCCATTGTTCACGTATTCCTCATTTTTTTTTTTTTTACCACAATATAAAGAATTCCCAAATAAAATTTCACACCTAATAAATTTATCGAATATTATCCTCGAAAATTTTATAATTGATGTTTTTTTATTTCTCAAAATTTTTCTCTCCTCTTCCCAAATTTTCCGTTTAGAGAGTAAGTAAAGTGATGATCAGTGGTACTTTGAGAGTCTATCGCCTACGTAAATATCTACCTATCCTCTTCAATATCTCAATATACATGTCAATGAGAATATATACTGGATAGAATCTCGAGATCACAAGATTAATGTCGAGAAATTATTGTCCATTACTTTATCAATAATTTCAAGGGACTTTGAAGATATTTTGGGGCAATAAATTATCAGTTCATGATGTATGTTAATTCTTCAAAGTATCAAAGTCTAGAGGTACAAAATCCGGGAGTATTAATACACACATCTTGATAGCCTCAACTTGCATAAAATGCTTGAATTAATTTTTAATGGAGCCTTTGAGATTAATTTTTTTCTCTTGATTTTTGGCACGTGGTCTGAAGACTCTCCAGCAGCTCAGGAACTGAGAGAAACAGGAAACGCGAGAGAGATGCTGGGATTACCCGCTTTTCCAATCGGATCCAACGAAAAGTTGGCACTTCTGGTGGCAAGGATTGTCAGTCGGATTATCAGGTCGACCTTCCGCTTTCAATCCTTTTCCAAGTTCTTATTTTGTCGAGAGTTTCCAAAAGGTGACTTGGACCACCCGTGTTAGTCGTTTAACGGATTATCTCGAGGGGTGGCATCGTGTCAAAATAGTCGGACGTTCCCTCAAGTAAAAAGTTGGATGCAAAAAAATTCGTACTACTGGAATTCCTTAATCTCAACATTTCAACGAATTAATCTATCTATAGATGATAAAAATAAAACAATATGGGGGAAGGGGGGATAAAAAAAATGAACCAATTGCGCAAATGAAATATCATTGAGGCAATAGTGATGTGGAGGCAAAAAAAAAATAATCGACAATCACAATGGCTGACGATATTTCACTTGATACAAAGAGCCACTCCGCCATATTTTTCTTTGCCCATTTTTTGTCCTCCTACCCCCTCGTATCAGCACGGACTCCTTGATACCCAGGGAGCTTGCCTCGTGGCTATCCGTGGGAGTTTAGCGCGTGCGTATTTGCCATATTGCCAATGACGTTGAAGGTAACCATTGCTGAGGGGATAACAAAATGTCTATACGTGAATGTGAAAGGGGGGGACGAGTGTACGAGTGTTGATTTGTGCTTACCAGTCTGGTTAGCTGACAGGAACATGGCTACCGCCGAGGGACCCCATTCTGTTGAGTGTTAAGAATAATGGGTTTATCGGGAGGGTGAGAGTTTGACGGCTCCATTTAGCCTCAATGAGTACGTTTTTTTTTCAATGAAAATACGGGAAATTAAATAAATTTTCAATTTAATTTTCCATTCAATATTGGGAGCAAATTTATTTTAAAAAATCTCGATTTTTCTCATTTACTATAAAAATTGAATGGAAATCATAGAATTTAAGGAATTGGCTCCGAGCAGTCTAGAGAATATGAAATAAACTAGCAATCCAAAAAGCCATTCCAATGTTTTTTCAGGCATCGTCCTTTTACCGATATTTAGCGAGTCCTCTCTATTTTTTTAAGCAACTTCCTTATTGCTGCCAGGGACACAATCTCCCTCCTACTTCTTCGTCTTCTTCATCAACGTCCCTTCTTTAACGTCCTTTTTTTTTCCCTCTCATTTCGTGTATCATTCTCTCTCTCTCTCTTTCTGTCAGTGGTGCCACGCCGTCTGCCGAAAGTATTTCGGAACGTCGGCACCACTTCCTTTCACGTTTTTTTCACTTACTCTAACAACCAAGATTTCAACATTTTGCTCCATTTCAAGAATGGATGATTTTATTCCTCCTACTCTTCTTTTTTCCACTTATATTTTCATTTTTATTTTCATCTGTGTTGGAGTAAAGTTCAGTGATAGTTCCAGAATTCCATGGTATCTCTGGAGAAGAAGAATAAGAGCAAAATGGGTAAAAGTAGACGAGAAAAATCAATGGGATGAATTTCTTTATTTTGTATGAAAACAGCCGGAAGGCGTCGGACCGTGTGGCGTCAAATCAAACGGAATATTGCACGAGTGCTTTTCAGAGACATCCGATTCTTATCGGGATATATTATTGCCCTCTTTTTCCCTTCTCTCGTACTCATTTTTTCCCTCTAGAAATTTTTTATTCATCTCTCTCTCTCTCTCGTTCGCTGCTTCAAATAAGGAAGTGAAGAATTCAGTTCAACAGGGGAGGATCTAAATCAGGTAAGAAAGAGTGAGGTAAAATGCCCTAGAAACAATTCCAATCAAAATGACTAGAAATGGAATTTCTTTCAAGGATCCCATTGAAAACATGAGGGAATGCCCAGTGAAAAACGTGCATCACAATTGATCTTTTTTTTGGAAATTTGCCTTGTTTGACCAGAAATTAGGAGTCAAGCTAAAAAATAAATAATTCTTTTTTTACTACATGAATTGACGACAGATGATCTTATCCTTAATTCAAGAGCAAACTCAAGTCAATACGATCATCAAAAACCCGAGATATCCCCGAGAATGTGAAATTTTTTAATTTCATAAAGAAGTTAGAGACTTCTGGACTGGGAAAGTTGAATTTTCGGCAAAATTATCGCGAATAAAAATGTTTTTTAATAAAAATTACCTCAGCATTTCACTGATTTCGGGGGATTTTCATAGAATAAAACATCAAAACCAATGAGGATGTATCCGTTCTACTCCTTATGGCCTCTTTAGTCCTTCCTCTGTAATAATTAAAACTAGCGACAACTTTGCAAAAAACGCCCGCACTCACATTTGTCTGTCCGCGACGCTTTGATGGGAGCATTACCCGAGAATGAAAAGGACCAGGGCACTTGAACTATAACGTTTATTTCGCACGGGAGTTTACACATATCCGTTGTCGCTTTACTTTGATGTCACTATCAGTTTTGCAATTCTGTGTATAGGAGAGTTTTTTTTCCGCCAATCGTGATACTTTTGATGTATTCAGTGATTTTTATGCTGATCCAAAAAAGCTCGAGCTATAATGGACCAATAGTTTTGTGGATGATACAACAATCTCAATTACTTGAAAATATCTTTTTTGTTCAATTGAAATTACGAAATAAATGAGTTCTATAATGAAGTATTTAAATGCAGAAAGTCTACAGAACATACGCGTGTCTCTTCTACCCGTCGGATTAACTGGTGGCGCCATTCATTTGAGCCATTGGGATTTGAATTTACGTTTGGTTAATCTACTATGAAATGAGTGGCCATCGTTCACAACGGGATCCCCATAGAGTTTCAGTGGTATACCAGTGGAGCTACAGCTCGAATAACTACACACTTCCTGGTACTAGATAGTTGAAAAATAAAAAGGTATTTTGACCTCTACCAGTGAAATATCCGGGTTTTGAGGCTTGGTGCACGTACACGTTTTTGCACCGATTTCTTTTTGCCTTATGATGGAATAGTTTGTGGTTGTATCGTATGGAAAGCCTTCTCGTCCTTCTATGGATGCTCTCTGTGAGTTTTAAGTCTTTCCAGATGCTAGAGATTCGCGTAGGCTATTCAGGTACAGCGAGGAAATATTTTAAGCCGAAACAAATGTTTCTAAAACGATTGGGATTTATCTGTTATCTATGCGCTATTAAACGAGAGCAAATGTAATTTGATTAAAAGCAAATGAAATTTTACATTGCTATTGAACATAAAAAGTGAATTGATATTTTTTTTTCAATTTATTTGTTTCATATAATAGACGGAATTGTGAATGTATATTTTTTTTTCATGATTTATTACTCTTTTGGGTAATTAAATTTTTTTAAGGAGGAAACAGCTATCAACATTGTTGTCAACGCTTTATTCATATGGTTAATATGAAACCTTGTCTGGATACCTTTACGACTATTCAAGTGGACAGAGAGAATCCTCGCGATTCAGACTCGAGTGTCTTGCTTGGAATTCGGAGAAAATGCCTCACTGTTTGACGTTTATAATGCTACGTTTCCCCTCTTTCAATGTCTCTGAATTGTCTCAATTCACTCGTTTTATTTAATCGTTCTTTCTTTTTTTTTATTGCTCTACAGCAATTATTTTCATTTCGAGATTTATATTCATTTTCACGTGACTGCTCCAAACAAAGAAAATTGAAAATGAAAGAACTCAGCTTGATTATTGTTTAAAATTTTTGTGGCGTTGATTGTCAAGTACTATTTGGTAATAAAACCCAAGTAAAAAAATAAAGATGAACAGATGTTTTCTACCTGTTGTTTCATAATGCCAAGGTTGCCATTCCAATTTCACTCTTGATTCAGAAAATATACAAAATCTAACACCCCGCAGTTTGCAAACAGGGGATGCTTTTATTTAGTCTAGCATCGATGAAGCTGAATTTTTTTCATATATATATATGTGAGTTATATGCCACTTGGATTATAACGCGACGATATAGATATCATCATTACCAGGGAGGAGAGAAATTATTCTCTGATCTGATTAATATTTGATAATAATCAGTGGAGTTTTTATTATGCCTTTAATTGGAAAATTCGGGGCTACTGAGATATTTATTTTGCCAAGCTGTATGAATACAGTAGGAATTGCTTGAATAGTTTGCTGACAATTACGAGCAGTTGGTAATGTAGTTATTCAGAGATAAAAACAGTTATCTGCTCTATCGATATGTTCAAAATGCATACTTGCCTCTTGCTGGCAAGTGATGATTAGCAAGAGACCAAGGCTAAAAATTTTTAAAATAGATGGCAGTGAATGACTATTGAAATCGTTAATTTTTTGAATTCAAGAAAAGAACACAGCATCTGTTCCTTATCTTTTTACGACTCTTGTCTCCTGTTTCTCACGTGTTTCCCTTTTTCTTCTAATCTAACACCATGAGTACACACATAAAAATTTTCACAATGAAACAGAACAAAAAAGTAGATAGATACTTTACTTCAGAGTTTCTGCTTTTGAAAATCTGGCAGAATCCCAAAAAAATTACAACAATCTTTTCGTAATCATAAGAAATTCCATTCGCATGAGTTAATTCGTACAATTTTATTGAATTAAATGAATTAAAAGAACAGAATCAATGATAAATTGGTATGAGAATTATTCACATTGTTCCAACGGATAAAACTTGAGGGCAAATCTATTCCGGTTGGAGCTGATGCCTTTAACAAATGATCGTTAAAATGAAAAATTTCTTAACGATGCCGTTAAATCTTGACTAGCAAGATGGCTGCAGCTGGTGCCTCTCTCCGCTCTGATTTGGACCACCGAGAATCGAATAGAATGAAGCGAACATTATCATCATATGAGTATGTGAAAATCATTCAATTATTGAAGAATAAATCTCGTTACTTTGTGATGAAAATTTTTTCTAAATAGTTACTACTTTATCATTAATTAATATATACTTGAAGTAAACTGTAAGTTCGGACTTGAATTGAGTACAAAGTTGTGGTCCTGCTGGGTAAATTGTTTACATGTTTTTCTGCGCCAGAAACACACACACAGCACTGAATCTTCTACACGTTTTCAAAAATATTCCAAAAGACCTCGTGTATCTTCCACTTGCTAACATATTTGAAGTATTTATTTTAAAAAACCATTGGGAGATCTTTAAAAAATTGAAGAAAAATGGGTAATTTTTCTCTTGATTTTCTTCCTTCAACAGTGTTTACAATTTTAGGGAAAAAAAAAAATGTAATTTTTCACCCTCCAATCTTGAAAGCAGTTGTTTTGATAACTTTGTAAACAATTTAAAACTACTGTAACTCGTTCATGCTGTCATCGAGCTACTAGGGGAGTGGCGTCCTCGAGCGAAGAGGAACTTAGTGCTAAAAGCCAGTGGATCATGACCAGGATACCACACTTCATGTAAACATATCTTGAGAGGCCTCAGGGACTCTCTATAAACATTATCAAGAACCTTAATCCTGATTTAATAATCCAAAATTATTTTACGTGTCTATTTGAAATTCGAATAAGTAAAATAATTTTATTCGAAATAAAGAAAATGTGAATCAATTCGAGAGCCTCAAAACTTCAACGTTTTCTGAAATAGCTGAGATCATGTAAACATCGTCTTATTTCGGATTCGTTCTTCCCCCTCGTGTGGAACTGCGGTTCTAAATCGCTATAGTGACCAAAAGAAACACTCTCCAGACACGCACCTAAATCTGCCGAAAAGTGAAGCAATTTATAATTTAATTTTACTATTTTTTATTATTTCATGTTTTTTGCATTTTCTGAATCAACTTGGCGAAATTGATAGATAGCTTCTCGACTACTCATCTATAGGACATTGTCCAATGAACAAGTTACGAGTTAATCATTATTTTCACGCCATTGACAAGTTGAAAATAAATCATATGAAAAATTTTGATAAAATAACTTGGGAATAACTATTTTCATGTAATACTGGAAGAATAAATATCTCTGGATAAAAAAGGTGCTTGCATATATTTTTAATTATTTGATGAAAATGAAGAAAATATATTTAGGGATAAATTCAGTTTTCAAAGGTAAAATTTTAGTGTAAAATATGAAAAATCAAAGGGAGAGTAAATCACACTGAGGGACACACCATAGGGTTTGTAACAGACATGTACGATCAGTGGTATAAAATTACGATATCGTGTAAACAGTGTTGGCGGCTCGTCTGATGGCAGCCTGGGTGGCCCTGTCTTTTTCCCTTGGCACTAGCAAACTCCAAGCATCACGTGCTATCCAGAGCCACGAGGCACTAACCTTCCTCGGCTTCTTCCCAATGGAAGACAAAAAGAAATTCAATGAAATTAACGAACAAATCGAATTATAGAGGAGAATTTTCTTTTTTCATCTATAATCTCCTTCACGTATAAAACAAAACCAACAAGCACTCGAGTCTTCTCCTGGGGTGCTACAGATTTCGAAGGCGTAACGGTAAACAGAAGCATACCACCCTTGTCTTAATGGTTGGTAGTAGTTGCAGGAGGGCGGACAAGTGGCTGGACCAGAGACTACTTGAAATTTTACGAAAATTCCTCAACCCCTTATACCACATGCAGACGCATAGCACATTAATTAATACAAGTGGTCTAGAGTCTCCGAGAGACTATTTTTTAGAGATGCAAAATATAAATAAATTTTCTTTTTTTCTTGTTACAACTGTAACTCGTCAAATTATGGAAATAGAATATTATTTTACAACAATTTTTTTTTTTAATATTCATTTCAGATCTAAGTAAATAAATAATTATTCTGCCTAGTTATTATTTCCTTTGTTCGCACAAAAAAATGCATTCAAATATGTATGTGCTTCTATGAATTCAACGAAATAATGCACAAGGCTTGCCGAACTGTTGAGGACTGTCACTTTTCTATCATCGAATTATTCTTCCTAACGCAAACAAAATCCAATTTGACGATCTGAAGAGAGGAAAGTGTATCCCCTGTCCTGAGAACATGAATCTCAGCACGAAGAAGAAATAAAAAAAAAATTTAAAAAAAGAGAGAGAAAGCCATTCCGCTTATCTCCGGGATCTGTATGACGTCTTTGTGTCATTCGAACTATTATCACGCACTGAAAATAATAAACAAACTATCTGAATCGAAAAAGAATTGAATTAACGTGACTCACTTGCCGAGAAAAAAAGAATATATTCTTGCAGTGAAATATTCTACCGACAATTGTATCAATTACAAGATAATTTTTATAACTCAATCATGAAAAAGAAACCACTCAGCTTTTCAACAAAAATAAAGCAATGAATTATTATTATTTTAATTTTTTTTTTTTTGGTTTTTCTATAATTCGAATCGTGTAATTATGATGGAAACAATTATTCATTAACGAATTGTGAATATTGAAAAGTTGATAATGTTAAAGGAGATGATATGATTAATTTAATCATGGGATTGGTCCTGAGAATCCGAAAGTACAACAGATTCAACCAGTCAGAAGCCTGAAATCTTCAAATCTCCACCCATAGGCGTCACTAAACCCAAATGCCACACCCAACTTCATTCAATTCTCTCCACATCCGATGATCCTGGACCACCAGTCATCCGTAACACTCATACGCGACACTTCCTCTCGCCATATATATTCCATCTAAACAAATTTATAATTGATCCAAGCTATTTCTCAACCCACAAACAGTTTACATTAACTACTAGCACTTCATGTAAACGATTTTTCTTGAACATTTGCAACCCTGAACTTGTGTTGAAACTTTTTTTCTAAACATGTGTTTGATTTGACAGGCAAAGTCAAGTGGAATAGTGAAAAAATTATCATGACACCTATGAATGATAATAATTTTATTAATAAATTAAAGATGAAAAACGAAGTGGATACATCGACACTACATCTGCATGATCACCTGACTTCAACGTCATCAAGTCCTCATTCTTTAGTAACGAGAACATCATCGAGTGTTATTTCATCGCTTTCACAGAATGATTCTTTGACAAACAGTGTTAGTGAGACCCCACGAAAACCGGGTGCACGACGTCAAGAGAAGCCTCCCTATTCTTACATAGCCCTAATTGTTATGGCTATACAATCAAGTCCAGATAAACGATTAACCCTTTCTGAAATCTACACCTTTCTTCAGCAACGTTTTCCTTTTTTTCGAGGTGCTTATCAAGGCTGGAAAAATTCAGTTAGACACAATTTGAGCCTCAACGAATGCTTTATTAAATTACCAAAAGGCTTAGGAAGACCAGGAAAGGGTCACTATTGGACAATTGATCCAGCGAGTGAATACATGTTTGAGGAAGGTAGTTTTCGTCGAAGACCGAGAGGCTTCAGGAGAAAATGTCAAGCATTGAAGCCACAGTATTCACAGTATTTCTCTGGAAGTACACCAGTTAGTGTAGGAAGTGTTCAGCCACCTGGCTATGATAATATTACTGGATCAAGTGTGGAATATCCAAATGGATATCAAAATCAGTATCAGAATTATCAGGAATATGCTATGTATGGTCCTGGTGCTGGCAACGTTTCGGACTGGAGTTATCCAGAGCCTGCATATAAACCTCCACCTCCGCCAATTGCTGAAGTAACATACAAGACAACTGAGGTTACATACAAAACGGGAGAACCGTCTCTGTACAGAAATGGAGAGATTGCATTTAAAAATGAAGCTTATGTACGGAATCAGGGTGAACAAATTGGCTATAGGCCTAATGAAACATTTATCAACAAAGATCAGCATATTCAAGGACAGGAGGGAATTTCTTATAAGATTGAAAATGATCAGGAGGGACTTATGAGCTGTAGTTATAAGAGTAGTAGCAATGGTGGAGCTGTTGTGGGACAGCAACAAATTACACAGCATCCACAAGATTATTATGTTGGATATGGATTGAGTGGGAATTGTGGAAATATCAATGTTACGGCCATGAGAAGTCTTCAGGCACACACTGGTGCATCGAGTCCCATTGGAAATATTAGTTCACCGTACAGCGAATGTCCTATACCTTCTGCTGACCATGGTAAGTTTTCAATTTTTCTCTTCATTCTTACGAAATATCTCTCTCTCTCTTTCTTTTCTTTGTATTTATGTGTATTTTCAAATGCGTAATAGGAGATTATACTGGGTCTCGGTAAAAAGGGTAGAGTAAAAAAAAACTACGACCTGTTTAGTGCAGGTCCCATACCACCCATTGTGCTA
Organism: Aleiodes alternator; assembly: GCA_963921955.1. Classification (NCBI taxonomy): domain Eukaryota; kingdom Metazoa; phylum Arthropoda; class Insecta; order Hymenoptera; family Braconidae; genus Aleiodes; species Aleiodes alternator. Next base: position 6,013,041 of record OY998112.1, read on the forward strand.
CACTAAATGTGTTGACTTTTACGAGCCTCAATTTTCCATGGTTGTCGAGAAGGATTGGTAAGGACACACTGACGCCAGGCCATGTGGAGAATTGGAAAAACTTTATGCGTTTAATGGGCGCCAAACCACCCGTAATATGAAACTGTCAATTTTTTTCTTTCTTTCAAGCTACAAAAGGAAAAAATTTTGAATTTTTTTTTCTCAATGAGCTGGATATTTTCTTTTTGTCATGATAGAAAATGAAAGAAGAATGATGAAATTTAAGAGTAAATAGTAAAATGGCACATAAACTTGATTTAGCAAAATCGAAATCTTCCTCAAGTGCTCTAGAATTGTTTATCAATTTTTCAAATTTGACAATTACATAAATGAAACGGAAGGATGTCCCTTTTTCATGGCGACGGCTTGTGACAGCGACTATTAGTTTCGTTGACAGTTAGTCTTTTAACGCACTCAACACGTGTCTCTTGAGCTTCAAAAACTCAACATCAATGTCAAAAATCTCTCCAAAGAAATGAAAAATATGAAAATTTTAATTTCAAAGAATAACAAACTCAACAAATAATCATCACATTCATTAATTGACAAATGGCTATGGAAATAAAAATCCTATTGAACATTTTTTTTCTCTTTGAAGAACTCATATCGTCTGAGTAGTTATACTCGGCTGAGTACGAATCATCCTGGCCCATTTATCGTCAAACTGTTTACGGGTTCGATAAACAGTACGTGTTACTTAGCCCACTCCACTAATTTCAAGTGGTGTTGAATCAACAAGACTAGTATCATTAGAAAAATGCGTTAATTTGTGAATACAAAAAAGGAATTTGTATTTCCAAATTACTCGCAGATAAATCGAACAAAACATGTTGAGGAATTCAGAAAAAATTGAACTCTAGAAGAAATTGGGGAAAAAGCTGTGACGCATATGCTCTTTGTGGATGGAATGGAATCAATCCGCAAGCGTTATTTACCACCCTATTATTATCATATTTTCTCAACTCCTCCGGGTATTTTGGGAATGCTGATTGGTGCTCCTGTTGTGTCTTGAAGAGAAAATTATATTACTACTCATCGCAACACGGCAATCACACATCTACAATAATTTTCCACATCTTTTCATCCTAACTATGGACTATACATGAAATAAATTATTTATAAATCCTTTGCTTGTCCTTTTAAAATTATTTTATACATCAATAAACAATTATTTTGTCCTTTCATAAATAAAATTTTTCAAGCAATAAATTGATAATATCCAACTGAGGATATACTTGAGGTTACTAGGGAAATTTTTATGAAAAGAGAAAAAAGATAGGATAGACGTCAAGTGTCTTCGTACTTGAGCCATCAACTTGAGAACATGGACTCTCTTTGAATGTAATTTCTTCTATAAGTATCTCTGTAAATCTGTGTGGTCCTCTCAAAAATTAACAAAAGTTGGATTAGAAAGAAAGAAAATACACCTAAGTTAAAAAAAAAAATGCAGACCTAAATGATTGTTTTGAAAATGAATGATATCATTTTGTGAATATCAAAAAAATTATTTATTACTTTTCATTTGTTTCAGGACTGAGAATTCAAAGTTGCAGTTCGAGTTCTAATAGTTCAGGTGGTGCCTTAGTTGAAAGAAAATCCTCTTATGTTGGACACGGATCGAATCCTGTATTGTTTTTTTAAATCAGTTGAAATTTTTAAGAGCTAAATCAAAAATTGAGCAAAAAGAAAATACCAAAAAATGTGCCTATTTATATTCATGTTTACTGAGCTCTATTGAAAGAAAATTATTATTATTTTAAGATTAGAATTTAAGGACAGATCATCTGTACGATAAAATATATTGTTTGCTAAAAAATGTGTTATAACTTTGTTCACATAACGTTAGCTTTAAAAGAGAGATAAGACAACACGTTGCATCCAGACGTTCAACGAAATATTTTAACTGGGCCCGGTATTGCCCAAGAGGTCGTAAAAAATATGGTAGCACGTGGGATCGACCATAGGGGGTAGTTTCACGTGGTGGTCATTCTAATTCTTTAAACATTACTATTTTTTTATCCGATCTCCGTTTATACATTGGTCACTCGAAATATTCCGAATAATCTTCTCTCATCGAGCTAAATTAATCAAACTCGATCTTGTTATCCCTTTTCTCATGTTCTGATATACCTAAGATAGATAATGTTTTCTATTATTCTGTTATTATACGGAAAATAATTTCACTAAATGTACAAAATTCCTTGCACTCCATGAATGAAGGTATTTTTTTTTTCAGAATACGTGAAATAAGATGATTAACTGTATCATATTTTTCAACACTTTTTTTTCCACGTCATTGATATTTACACGATAAATTAAACGTCACAGAATGATCTGCAACGGCTGAGCGCATGTGGCATGCGTCGGCATATACGAAGAAGATTCACCCATGCCACAGCTAAATCTTGGAAAAGTTGAATTTCAATTTTCTTTTTTCGTCTTTCAAATTAACATTCACCAAAATCCAAAGGCCACGTATTTTCATTTCTCGTCTCTCAAATTTCAAAAATCATAAATAACATCAACATTTCTACAAAAATTGCGTAGATCAGTGATATTGAATAATCCGAGACATTCAAGAAGACTGATTTTTTTTTTAATCATAAAAATAAGTAAATAGATGAGAGTTAGTGCAGGAAAATTATGAACCAAGTCACGACGTGCAAGTGAAGCCACTCAACGAACCTGTTGACAGCATCATAGGAGAAAGTGGGGTAAAATAGAAATTCCGAAGGAACGATTCAAGATTCAATTTTTTCAATGATTTTATTGAAAAACTGAGGGAATTTGCAATTAAAAACATATGGTTAAATTTATTTTTTGATTATTTTTTTTTTTGGGAATCTCATATTTTTTCTGTTAAAAATCTGCAGGATTACTTCTTTGGAGAATGGAAGAATAAATGATTCTCTGAGAATATCTCCAATTCTATTTGTCATAGTGGCAAAAAATTGAATAATACCCAATTTTAGTGAAGAGAATTCGTTTTGCAACTTGACTAAAAAGGTAGATTCTCCAAGAAATTCAAAATAATAAATACTGATACATATTTCCTGACAAAACTTCGAGAAAGCTTTTCAATTCAATCATTGAGAGAATTCTATTCCAAATGAGTTATGACTAGAGATGTAAAATTACCAGTAATTCTTGTTGCAGTAAAATTACGGTAAAAATACCATAATGTTACCGTGTTGTGACGTAATTGGAAAAAACTATTTGTTTTGATGTAAAATTACCGTCAAAATTTTTTGATGTAACGATACCGTAATTTACTGTAATTTCCATCTATATAGATGACTCAAAAAAACATTTCCATAATTAAAGAATTACTTTTCAAGTAGTCAATTATATGAGAGTTAGTATTGAAATTGTTTTTTTTTATTAAATTTTTTAAAAGGACACTTATTTAATTTTGTTAATCATTCAATGAGAACAGTTACCCGATTCATTCATTTTTGCCTCCTCAGGATAATCATATTTTCATACATCAATATTTAGAATAATCCCTCGTGGAAATCGAGTCGTCAGATTCTGTAGAAAAATGACAGACGCTGCAGAATTCTGTAGAAATACATCAAAACTGGCTGACAATTTATGTCAGATTTCGTCAAAAGTCGGTCAGAATCGGACATATATCGATCATATTTGACACCTTCCATCAAAAATTGACGATTTCTATCCGTAAATTGGAACAAGCAGGTCAGATTTCGTCATATTTATTCAGAAAGAAAATGTCATAATTCGACAAATTATGGAAGAATCTGTCATGATCTGTCATAATTCGGGTGTAAATAGCGATGGCAAATTCATCAAAAAATGTCATAATCTGAAATATTTTTACGGAATCTATCATAAAATATCATATTTTGATGTTTTTTTTTGTATATTAATTGGTAAAATAATTTTACTGTGGTGGTGTATTGACTTTTGTTGTCAAAATATGAAAATGTTTCACCATCAATCGGGACATCATCATATTTTATTAACCTTTCCCTTTAGAAAATTGTATCATAATTTAACACTCCACTAAGGAGGCTATCAGCGGGTATTATTCTTCTAAGCCGTATGGGAAGCACCCACACGGATAGTATCAAAAATGCGGTGATATAGTTGTCTAACACGATCCTTGCACGATCGAATTGTCACAGTCAACTTGCTCGCTCGTTTGAACTTATGACTTCTAAAATGATAGTGGACTTGCGGACTAGTTTCCTATGATGCGCGCTCTAGCAGCGCTTTCAGAACTACCAATTTCACTCATACACATAGCATTGTATCACATATTATGATGCTTTGAAGATGACATGATCTGTCATGAGTTGACATTATATATTCCATTCTCTCACTTTTCATCATGATTCTACATTTTCCAACATGCCTTCAACAATTACTGTTTGTCCGCATATGAAATTATATGACATATTATGATAGAAAATATTTAACGAAATTTGAAATATGCTGACATTATTCCTAATTTTTTCTCATTAATCGTCCAATTCTGATAGTTTATGAAACACCATGAAGTGGTGAAAAATCACAGAGGAAAAAAGGTCATATTATGGCAAAGATTGTCATTTTTCGACATATTTGGACGTTACATGATATGGCAAAAAATGTCATAAAGCGACAATAAAAGTTTGTAATTTTATGTGAATAAATGACATTTTTGGCCATGATGATGACATAAAGAGTCAAATAATAACAATATATGTCATCCAATCGATTTCTCATAATACTACATTCTCCGTCAAAATTCGTCATAAAAATTTTGACGAAACTTGAAGAATTATGTCGAATTGTATACTATTCTCTCATTATCTGTAATATTTCTCATTTTATGACATTTTTTGACATTGTTTGACATCATTTGTCAAAATCTGCCGAAGCGATTTCCACGAGGGATATGTTAGGAACATTAATGATAATAACAACAATTTTATAATTTTTCATTGGCTGTCACTGACTATAAAAAAAGTAACACAAATAATGATCAGAAAGGCTGCGAATTGATTTAAAAAATTAATTCCGTAATTCATCTACATAGATGTAAATTTACCGTTTTGTCTCTAAAAATGATAATTACGGTAATTTACTTTGAAAATCAGTGTTTTTACAATTTTTGTCATTTACTGACGTTCGGTAAATTACGGTATTGAAACCGTAAAATTACCGTAAAAATTACTGGTATCGTTACCCTTTCACATCTCTAGTTATAACTTGTTGCGAACAATGTCCATGGAATAAGGATTATGCAAATTACACCTAATATAGGAAGAAAATTATCATTCTCATGTGTTTAACTCTAAATACGAGAATAACGAAAACAATGATACTGATACAGCTGAAATCTGTATATTTTCGTCCTTCCTCTATTTATTTACCTTTCTAACTTCGAGACAATTCTACTGAGAATCTCTAAACAGTAGAAAAAAAGAACTTTTTCTGTAAACAAACACCATGAGCCTAACCATTTTTTATTCTACCCATTTTGATGTCAAATCTTTCTAGAGGTTGAAAATATGTAATCTAGATGTCTATAAATAATCACTCAATGAGTTTGGGTCATTACGCCTCCAACTACTATTGTAGAGAAAGGTGGGGTAAAACGGACACGGATTGGTTTTAGTATTTTATGCTATGAAATTTACTCGAAACGGATGGAAATATTGAAGAGAGCTTTTTTCTGATGATTCCATCGGGAAGATGAGGAATTTTTCATGAAAATCATATATCAGAAATTATTCTTTGGAATCTTTCAAAAACTCTATTTTTTTGCGCAACATTTGAAGGTGAAAGCCTTCTGTTTTTGGAAAAATTTCAGATTTTCGAGAATATCTCTGGTTCTATTAATCGTAGGGACTTAGGGTTGATTTCAAATGAAAGGTGAGTTCATTTCCCATTGATTTATGGGGGTTAAAAAGGAAAAATATCGATTTTTCCAAGAAGTTATAGGGAAAAAATGGATTTTCAGAAAATGACCTACAAATATTTGAAAAATTTTTTGAAAAAAAATTTTAACCACATGAATCGATGAGAAATGAGCTCACTTTTCATTTGGAATTAGTTCCAGGTCACTGCGACCAACAGAATCGGGAATACCGTCGAAAAAGTGAACTTTTTCGATTTTCAAAAGTAAAATCCATTCAGAACTTGGCAAAAAAAAAAATTGGAAAAAACTAATTTTACACATGTTCTGCGTCTGAAATTTCCTCAGCTTTCCAATGGAATCATCAGAAAATTTCCATCTCGAACCGTTCAATTAGAGTATCTATTTTACTTCACCTTCCCCTATACTATTTTCACTTGTATAGTAGACATACTCACGGTAAACGTTTGAGAAATACCCATATCATCATGAAGTTCCATGTGCTCCAGTATGTTGTTTAATTTGCAACAAATATACTGTTTAAATCTGCATTGAATATAGTTCCTAGAATGGAATTCCAGACAGCCCTCCTCTACTTGGATAGAAGAATGATGACTCTTGGAATATGTATACGTTCATGCAAAACAGACCAACAATTCAATGAAGATAAATCTTGCATTGTTATCTTCAGAATACTAATTCAGCATAATTTCTGGATTTCATTTTTGTCCAGAGATCCTTATTCTCAACGTAGTTGACTCCCTACCGTCCAGTTAAAAAGTTTTGGCTCCAAGACGTCACCCTATGTGTTGATAATGTACTACTATGAACCTATATATTTTCGACTTGACTGTACACACACACAGTAGTATCTTCTGTACATGAATACACACAACTGTGAAATGTTCTCCCACAACACGCTCGCGCGGCCATCTTGATACCCCTTCCACTGAGAATTTCGTCAAAATTTCGATTTTATTTTCAATTATTCACCGAAACCATGTGGTCAATGATCTCCATATTTTCAGAAATAATTCTAGATGTACAGTTCTGATAGGTGTTAGTTTTTCATAATGACGGCGTGTTTTTTTCAATGTGAAAAAAAATAAAATTAGTAGTTTTTCCACGTTTCTCTCATACTGCCTGTACAAAAACAGTGATTTTAATTGCAATTATCTCATATATACTGTGGACCATCGTTCTCAAATTTCATTACTAGATGCATTATGCATCTAATTATTTATAGCCCGATTTTTAAGCAAGTCTTGAACTTTGTCATTAGGGAGTCAACTACCTTAACTACATTTAACCGCCATCTGTTCGTTCTTCTTTAACTGCGGTCGACTATCATGTACGATTTTTCTTTCATAAGATGGCGTTTCAAGTGGAGAAGTGTGTCGATAATATAACACTACTAATTTATCAGCAAAAACTGAAGACCAAGATCAAACACCACGGTGACGGTCTCTATCTCAAGTCTCTCGCAACGAGGGAATGGCGACCAGCTGTGAATTGTATTGGGGAATTTTCTGACAAAAAAAAAAGAAACCAGTTATTTAATACATTATTAATTTGCATTTCCTCATACATATTATAAACAATCAATCATGGAAGAAATACTTGCAAAACTATTGGTGGCCGATAACAATGTTATTCAACAGGTGAGAGAATTATTTTTTTTTCAATTCAATGAATTGAATGATAATCGCCCGGCACTGTACTGCAATGAACACGTGCTCTTTCATTTTTTTTGGATTAAGAAGATTAATTAATCAGGATTTTATGATTCCTTAAAGGCAACTGCAGAGTTGAGGGAGGCTTTCAAGAAGCCCGAGAGTACACCGGTACTTTGTGAAATTGTTGTGTCTTCCAGAAATTACCAGGTACTTTCATAGATTCATATGACAGAGACTGAACTAATTGAGGCAAGGAGTATAATGGACATTCTGATGAATTTTTTATGATTTCATTGAACGGTTGAGGAAATGCTCGGAGGAAAGCATATGTCGGCGTTGACTTTTTTTTGGAAATTCTACTTGATTCACCACGAATGAAGGGTTGAAACTTTTTTCATTTTTGATTATTTTGACTTTTCCGTGGACATGTTCGGTTCTATTTATCGTAGCTACTCGGGGTCGGTCCTAAATGAAAGTTGAGATTATTTGCCATTGATTCATGTAGTTGAAGAAGAAAAAATGTTTTTCAAAATACTTGTGGGCGATTTTGTGAAAATTAGTTTTCGCCCCACGAGTACTTGATAAATCAATAGTATTTTTTTTTTTAATTCTACAAATTGATGGCAAATAATCTTACTTTACATTTGAGGAGGTTCCTCAGGCTCTAAGCTAGAACAAGAAAATATATTACACCTCATAAACTTTTTGAACAAGTTCGTCATGTAATAAAGAGGCTTCTACTTTTTTTCGAATTGATTTTCTATTAGAATGAGGAAGAAAATAATTATTCAAGTTGGATTTTATACATGGCAAGTCGGTAAACTTTGTGAAATACCTACGTAGCCAGCACATCGGTCATGAAGTAATCGTGCTACAATTCTCCAGCACGCATATAATTTCACATATAATACCGAACTTTAATAATTATTTTCTCATGCATTCAAATGGAAATTAACTTCCGAGAAATTACTGTATAATGATAATTACACAATAAGTCTGGCCATAAAGTTTCATCAGTCTAATATATTTCCCTGTTTTGGCCGCAAAACTGAGGAATTCCTTCGGGACTAGCTTCAAGACGCTCTGACCAATAGAACTCAAGATAGCCCTGAAAGTGTGAAATTTTTCAATTTTGTAAAGGGATTATCAAGGCTTAGATTTCGGCTGAACAAGTAGAATTTTTTAAAAAATTCTCAAAAATGAATTTCTTAGTCTTCTCAATGAAATAACCAGAGAGGATCTATATCTCAAATGGTTCCACTGATTATGAGGAATTTTTCTAAAATCCATGAAAACTATCATGTGTCCTTATTATACTTTGTCTACTCAATTTTTCCCTATAATAATTGTAATAATGATATAATTTTCTAGATAAGACAATATGCAGCAGTACTACTCCGCAAGAGATACACGAAAGGCAAGTACTGGTCAAAACTTCCACAAACTATTCGCGATCAAGTTAAAACAATCCTACTGGCGGGACTGGTCAACGAACCCGAGAGAATTGTTAAAAATTCAATAGCTCAATTGATTGGTGTGATTGTAAAACATGAATTGCCCAACAATACTTGGCCGGAGATATTTCAATTTATTCACCAATTGGTAACAAGCGAGAATATGTCTGATAAAGAATTGGGAACTTATACATTAGCAACAATGACAGAAATGGCACCAGAAGTTTATTTGGCCCATGCATCATCCTTGATGAGTTTATTAGGTCAAACATTCAATAGTTTGCAGGATTTAGGAAATCCAGTTGCATTCTATATTATTCAGACTATGGCACATTTAACGCCTCTAGTAGAGGGTAATCAGATAATGGTGAATGCTTACAATCAAATGATTCCTCTGGCCATGAATTCAATACAAGCTCTAACAATAACAAGCCAAGAAAAAGCTGCTGAAGCTATGGTACTATTCGATGATCTCTGCGAGAGTGCCGTTACTGTAATCTCACCTCACGTTAAGAATCTAATTTCAATTTGTTTAACAATAGCAAGAAATAAATCTCTAGATGATGATTTGAGAGTTAAAGCAATTGGATTGATTGGCTGTCTTGCTAGAACAAAAACAAGAGCCATGGTCAAACACAAAATGGTTGAGCCAATTGTTGATGTCTTATTTGAACTTATGTCAAGTCCACCAGATGACGAGAATGATGAGAGTTATTTCAGTGGAGAGAATGAAGATAATACTCCAGTCACTTGTGCCACGCAGATTTTGGATCTTTTGGCAATTCATTTGAAACCGGAGAAATTAGTTCCACATTTGCTGAGACACATGGAACCCGGTCTACAAAGTGGTGATGTCTGTACTAAAAAAGCATCATACTTGGCAATGGCTGTTCTTGCTGAGGGCTGTGCTGAGTTCATCAGGTCCAAGTATCTCGAGTCATTTCTTCAATGCATTTGTCAGGGAATCACTGATCAATCACCGGTGGTTAGAAATGCAGCTCTCTTTGCACTTGGACAATTTTCGGAATATCTACAGCCTGAGATAAGTCAATATTCTCAGGAACTTTTGCCTGTTCTCTTTGATTATCTTGGACAGATGTGTGCACACCTCAAGCAAGAGGGTAAAGAGCCACCGTCTGTTGACAGAATGTTCTATGCTTTGGAAACATTTTGCGAGAATCTTAATGATGCTTTGTTACCTTATCTTCCAACTCTTATGGAGAGATTATTCGAAACATTGAGTAATGATTCTCCAGTACATGTGAGAGAATTGGCGATTAGTGCCATTGGTGCTGCAGCCAATGCTAGCAAAGAGAATATGCTGCCTTACTTTCAGAAAATAATATCTGTTCTTGATGTTTATTTAACTAATACACATACAGACGAGACAATATGTCTTCAAGTTCAAGCTGTCGATACATTGGGAGTTCTAGCGAGAACTATTGGTGAGGAAAACTTTTCACCTCTTGTTGAAAGATCCCTTGATCTTGGCATCAAACTTATTACAAGTAAAGATGAACCTGATTTGAGAAAAGCAGTTTACGGCCTATTTGCATCGATAGCATCAATAACAAAGGAAGAGATGGCTCCAGTTCTACCAAAAATTTTAGAACACATTTTCAATAGCATTCAAAGTTCTGAGGGAATAGTCCCTCATTACAAAGATAATGAGAATACAGCATTTCCCGTTTATGAAGATATTAGTGATAATGATAATCAAGACGAAGAAGACATAGAAAATACAGATAATGAAGATGATGATGATGATAATGATGGAGAGGATGATGAAGTCGCTGGGTATAGTGTTGCCAATGCATATATAGAAGAAAAAGAAGAAGCAGTTTTGGCACTTCGAGAAATTGCCCATCATACCGGTGATGCCTTTCTCCCATATCTCGAGAAATCTTTCGAGGAAACATTCAAACTCATCAACTATCCCCAAGAGGACATCAAGAAGGCTTCCATAGATGCATTAACTCAATTTTGCATAAATTTTTCAAAAATAAATTCAACTAAAGGCAAAGAAGCATTGTCAAAGGCTCTTGGAGTTTATATTCCGAAATTGTCGGAAATAATTCGTCTCGACTGCGAACCACAAGTGGTAATAAGTGGATTAGAAGCTTTAGCAGATCTTCTCAATGAAATTAAGGGAGATGTTGTTGCTGGAGAGGGACACAGGGACGCTATTATGAATTGTGTAATTGATGTTTTTACTGGAAAAATTGAATGTCAAGACCAGGATGAAGCAGAAGGTGAAGATGATGAAGCAGAACAAGATGAATTCTTGATTGAATGTGCAGGAGATGTACTTTCATATTTTGGAAAGGCCATTCCTGCTGAGGATTTTGCTCTTTATTTCCAAAAAGCATTGCCTTATCTTCGAGAACGGCTAAAAGAGAATAAATCTGATGCACAAAGGTCATTTGCAGTTGGTACAATATCAGAATGTCTTTCTGGACTGCGACACACAGCTGCTGCTTTTGCTCCTCAACTTTTGCCACTCTTCAAAAAGAAAACCGAAGATCCGAGCCCTGAAGTTAGAAATAATGCTTATTATGGTATTGGAGAATTGGTTTATCATGGAAAAGAATCTGTTTATTCTCATTACAATGAGATTCTACAGCTTCTTGCACAAGCACTCAGGAGAGAGGAGCATGCAGGCCCAAGGGATAATATGACAGGGGTCATTGCTAGGCTTATTATCACCAATCATTCGTTAGTCGATTTGGAGAGGGTTTTTCCCGCATTTGTACAACAGCTACCACTCAAACAAGACTTTGAGGAGTATCAAGCAGTTTTCAAAAGCATCCTAACTCTGTATCGGGCTGGACATGAAATCATTAGACCTCATATGTCTAGCTTATTGAAGGTTGCTATCAATGTACTGCACGAGAAAAAAGCTCCAAATGAAGAAACAAAAGGACTAATAACAGAGTTCATAAATTCAGCACAACGAGATTTTCCCAATGATTGGAGCAGTGTTTTCAGAGAACTTCCCCCAGAACTCCAACAAATTCTCTCGACATAAATTTTTGAAATTCTAGATGTTTTACAAAACTTTTTGTTTTTACGTAAAACGAAGAAGTGAGATAAATGGAAAAATCATTGCTACTTGATCGGATAATGTTAATCAGAGTGAACCAAGTTGTTGATCAATAACGGTTCGGAAAAAATAATAAAAAAAAAAAAAAATTATTATCATTTTGCACTAGCTATGAGAGTCTAGTCAAAGATGAACTGATAATACGAAGCAAGTGAACGCTTCTTTCATTTTATTCTTATTGATATGAAAAGCGAGTAAATTCTGTGCCTTATTTTCAAAGCAATTTTTTTTTATTTTTATTTTTTTCCTGTAAGTTTTTCAGTTTATTTTAATTTCAATGATGAAAAAAAATAATCAGGGACAGACGCGTGTGTATATTGAATATATTTGAGCATTCATATGAGGGAAAATGGTGTAAAATGGACATTCTAATGAAGGAGCTTGAGGTGAAAATTTTTAAACACGATTCTATTGAAAAAATTGGAGAAATTCCCGGTGGGAAACATGTTTCAGAATTTCTATTATTTTTATTTATTTTAACAAACAATTCTCTCATTATTCTAATTAATCATAAAGGTATTGGAATAGTCATCACCAACATCAAATTATTTTCGAATCGCGCGTTGTAACAAATATTTTAATTTAAAGATTTGTAAAATTCTTTGGTTTCATTTTTAGAAAGAGAAAAAAAATGTAGTCACAATTAAAAAAGATTTCACATTTGATTTTGGAGCCTGAAGAAGCTGGCATTGTCCAGCGAAACGTCGCGATTTAAGAATTTGATGGTGTTAATGATTTTTCCAATATCCCTATGATCAATTAGAATAAAATCTCAGAATAATGGAAATAAATGAGATAATTCTCTTATTTTTGGGCCTTGGAATGGGATGTTAAATCATTCCTTCACTTTTTTAAAAATATATCTTGGACTCAGTTGTAGTAATGCAAATCAATAAACATGAATTTTGATACGTGTTTTCAACCGAAAATTCCCTTAACTTGCCAATTGAATAATCAGGAAAAGTCCAGGTGAAATATTTCCATTGATATCTTGTAATTTTCATATCATAAAACATGAAACTTGAAATGTTTTCATTTCAGCTCGCTCATGTCCTTTTCATCCCACATATTTCTTTATAATATTTTAAATTCATGTTTGCGTGTCCTTTTATTGCTTGCATTCAAAACAATTGGTGAAAGGTTGATAACGAGTAAATATGTAAGCTGTACTCTATCTCAACAGCTGTAGTGTAACTGCAAGTGAATAAAAATTTTGCATTTTTACAATTTATTTCTTCTTTAATTCATTTTATTCGTTCAAGTAAATATTTAATGTGGAAACAAGGTAGTTGACTAATCGAATCATCTATCGTGTTCATAGGGATTATAAACTAATCATATCAAGCGTAATCTCTTCAAACAAAACATAATCACTCGTCACTCGTAAGAATGTGAGTCTCTCAGGAACTAGATTAAATACTATCAATATCATTGGAAATAATAATTTCAAATAGAGAATGAAATAGAAAAAATAGTAGCAAGGAAAATATTTTTAATTCACATTGATGTGATTCTGCTGGCCAGGAAAACAATTCTATCCAGCTTGATCTCTCTGTTCGACGTTTTTATATATATATTTTTTTTAAATAAAATTCTTTGTAGGGGGAGTGATAAGAGATTCCGTAGGATAGCACACACGATTTCCGTAATGTTATATTCTCGATACTGGCAAGCGATATCGGATGCCGGTTGATAGCGTTGCCATTTATCGAGTGTATGAGATAGTCTCCTCAGGGTTGGTCAGTTGATTCCTCTTTCTAGCTTCTGCCAGTTAAGGTACTGTCTACTTGTAGACAATAGCATAACTTCTTTATTGTAAAAACATTCTCCAATAGAATACGAAAATATCGAAAAATTCAGAATTGAATGGAATTTTTATGTGATTTCTTTTTTTTTTTTTTCTTATAATTCAAATGAATAGTGAAAATTTTGGTGGTTTTAGAATATTTCGAGCTTATGGCTTTCGTTATTGGATAAAATTACCGGCGATTATTCTTACACATTGTTGGTGCACGTGCGTGTGAATAAATGAATTTAAGAAAGTGTGTCCTTGAACAATACGATTATGATTGGAATGAAGAAGTAACCAGCTACGGCAATACGTAAGTGTCTCATTATAAAAAGTAAAAAAAAAATACCTATATATTATCATTTTAATCTGTTAATTTGATACAAATTTTGATAATAACTTGAATTGTTTTCAATTGTTGAATTGAATTAAACTTCATTATAATTTATAATGTGGAGTAATTGAGGATGCAATTAAGACAGTTTTATAGGATATAGGAGGAGGTCTTGTATACGTGACAATTCTATTAAAATCGTACATTCCATGTATGGAAACGTTTATGATTGTTTGTTTCTTTGAATGAAAACGTAATTGACAGCGACTGGGCGAAACACTGCTCCATTGGTTTAAATGTTTTTAATATTTTAGTGCGCGCGCAAGCTCTTTATTATTTGATTTTTCTGCTAATTCAAATTAATATCTTATTATATTTTTCTTTCTTTTTTTTTGTTTAGATTTTCGAAAGATTTTATTTTGAGTGCAGTGGGCCAAGTGTGGGGGGACACGCGGGTGAAAGTCGAATGTATGCCGAAATCCCATTATTATTGCGTTCACTATTCAATCGTCCTTCGTTAAAGAAACCTTTTTCACTTGACTCCAAGCCGTTGTTCATTTACACATTGGCGAAAAACGTGCTCCATAATTATAATTTATTTTTAAACGAAATTTTTCATTAAATAACTGTGAAAAAAAATACCATTTTATTATTATTGTGAAATTAATTTCTCGATAATTACCATAAAAAATTTATATGTGCTATTCGAGCTGATCGAGTGTTATTTCCAAGAGTTATCGAATCATGAATAGAGATAGATGACTAGAAAACAGAGGTGAAAATAGTTGAACCACAAAACCACCAATTCCTGTTCACCTTCGAGTGGCCTAAATTTATTATCGCGAGCAAGTTTGCACGGGGGTGAATTTCTAATAAATGAGAAAATAAGAATAACTAGAGTGTGTCAGTAACAGACAAAACAGTGTATCGACAATGTCCGAACCATGATGAACTGAATATGTGTGCGAGAATTAGTGTGTATTATTTTTTATTTTTTTTTTTCAAAAGAAACAATTCATAGAGAAACATGACGGATGCTGTAATGAAGAATGCTGGAAATCGACAATGGACTTGATCCCAGTGACATATAATACTTGATACTAGAATTCAAGAAAATTCAATAATTATGGATGTGGAACTCGTTACCAGGACTTCTTTGAGTTCTCTTCATCAAGTTGATGATGGAAGAATCGTATCGCCAAATTGTCTTGATGAATGGACATGGTCCAGTCTCAGAGTAAGTGAAAATCTGAAATTCAATTCAATGAATTATAAAATAACAACAAAAATAGATCTATTAATTTTTATAAGATGAAGATGAAGAGTCATTCTTTTCTTAGAGATCATAAATGAATTGTATCCTCGTATCTTCTGACTTTCGCGACTCTTTCATTTGGTTGTTAGCTGTGGGGCGTCTGCGCTATCGTTTGGCCCTGGGCTGGCTCCATGTAGACCCCTTCTGGCGTCAATGTACAGAGCACGTACCCATCTGTATCACCATACAGTACTTACATACAAAAAAAAACTCGCACTGTCATATCCACTACTATTCCACTTTGTTTTTGTCTCCTGTCCCTACCCTACGAGGAAATACAATGCATTCGCATGACAACAATGTGAAGTTTGACATGTATATGTGAGCTTCCAAATCTGACGAAGTGATTTGGTGGAAGTACACTAGTGAGGCCATCGTCATTGAAATTTACGCAAGTGCCGGGGACAGCAGTTCTCACATTCAAATCGACTGCAATATTCAATTCATTTCATCGTTTATTTTCCCTCATTTCTCTTTATTTATTTATTTTTTTTTTCAACAATCGAGCACACTCTTTAATGAGATATTTTTCCGCACTCGCTTACTCTCTCTTTCTTTTTTTTTTTTTTCATACTTTTTGTGGTATTATGATAGTGACGTGAAACACTCGGGATGATCTACGACCGGCGAGAAGACTTATCATCGTTTAAAAATAAATAAATGCTGTAGCCACCACCCTCAATAACTTGTGAGTTACATTGATGTCTGCGCAGTGCATTAAATCAACGATAAATTCGCGCTACTTTTTTTCATTCCATTATTTTACATTTGAAAAATATTACCATGTGCTACCTCAATATTTATCCAATCATCTTATGATAAATTAACGAAAATTTGGGGGAAAAAAAAAAAACTATATCTATAGTAGATAATGAACATTTGAAAATTTCAAGTCCAATAGAATGATATTTAACAAATATATTAGAACATATAAAATCGTGCGATCATCAATATTTATATTACACACAGGCACTTCCATTAGCATCTCTGTAATAACGAGATTAACTTCATGTACCAAAATACACACGTTGAAACGGTAGAGTGTAGAGAATTTATCTATGGGCGGGTGTACAAAATCAATGCACAGAATCACTTTCCATTGAGTCGATAGAGTAAGAGAAATTTCAAATAATCATCAGTGCAATTTATATATATATTTATAGAATATGTATATTTTCAGAAACAATTTGAGTATAAAAATTTGGAAAAATTGTATACAATTTATCAAAGGAGACTGCAGAATGGCTATTTATCGCTGTTCGTTCTGGTTCAATTGGTACTTGGAATTGCACATTGTACTCTACTAATAATGACAGTGAGTATTTTTCGTTTTAATTATGAAAATTTTCAATATATAGTCTTAGTTGTCTATATAATTTGATCATTTTTTCCCAAATACTTGGCTGGTTTTCTTGCACATGAGGAGATAAGAATACGTACAAATTGGTGTTAATTTTAGCACCTTTTGATTGGCACATTCTTCATTTTTATCTTTATTTTTTCCCGTAGAAAGAAATAATGAAAATATCACTGAGAACTTTGTTGATTCAAATTGTTTTTAAAGGTCGAGATAAAGGCGTCCGTACCGGACGTTGTAACCTGGTGCATCATGGGTGCACTACTTTGTCCAGTAATTGCACTCTCCTTCAGATCGAAACTAATAGCAAAAGAAACATACATACCAGTTGTATTGTCCTGTGTCATTGTCGTTCTACTCGTCCTTGGAGACTTGGCAGTGCCCTTCTGGTATACCCTCGGCATGTCCGAGGACACACCAGCGATAAGGTGAGGAAGCAGGATAAAAAAAAACAGAAACAATAAAAAATCTAATGAGGTTTGATAAGAAACTGGAAATTCAGTTAAACAGCTTGGCGACTCTAATCTCAAGATATAATGCGGTGAAAGAAACTCGCTCACCTTGCTTCCTTTATCTATGATTTTTAACTTGAAAATCCCTAAATAATTCCTATTTTGGTCAGTTTTTCTGTTTTCTCCTGAAGCCATTTCCTGTTGAAAAAAAAAGGAAAAAATAAAAAAAAAAAAAAGCCGCATTGATTTTCTCATTGTTTAAGGCCCGCATACGCTACTCATGTTCTATTGGCGTGCTATGTATTTCTACCATTAACGGAGAATCTTCATGCCTTTATTCTCGGAATTACTGCAACCATGTGTTATTTGGCAAGTCTTGCACTTATCACTTATAGAAATTTACCAGACTATACTGGAAGGGTAAGCTATAGTCATTCACATAAATTAATTACTTGCTTGAAAAATATTTCATTCAAATTGGAAATTATTGAAAATTAATTAATGAAAATTTTTAATTAGATAATTGCAGATGCAATTTATTTTGCCTGCGTTAATGGCCTTGGGCTTTATTTCCGGTTTATGAATGAGGTGGTTATCAGAAGATCATTCTTGGATAGGAGAAAATGCGTTGAATCCACACTCAGGCTTAACTATGAAAAAGATCAAGAAGTGAGTCATCAAAAGTACTTGACAGTTTTTAGAAATGATGCAATATGTTTTTCTTCATTATTAGGAACAGCTGACGAGGAGTATTTTGCCACAACATTTTGCAGCAAAGATAAAAAAAGATTTCCGGGATATTTTTAAATTTATAGAAGAGCATAAAAAACCACCACCAAAGGGCCGACGTAGAAAGTAAATTTATAATATGAATGAAATTATTCTTTACTCATTGTTTTTTATTTAAATTATAATTTTAATAATTGTTTCAGTGATTTATATGTAGAAACACACAATAATGTGAGCATTTTATATGCGGATGTGGTCAATTTTTCCGGCCTAACTGTTACACTGCCAGTAAAAAAACTCGTAGAAACTTTGAATGATTTATTTGGCTCATTTGATGAAGCTTCAGAAAGACACAATGTCTTGAGGATTAAATTTTTGGGGGATTGTTACTATTGCGTCAGTGGAGTTCCTACACCAAATGCACAACATGCAAAGAGCTGTGTAGATTTAGGTAAACTCTTTTCTTTTATCATCATTACCTAATACACTAATGAAAAAAGTTGAAGAGTCAAAAAAGTTTTCAAAAATTTTTTCCACCCTCTAATTTTTTTCTATTAGTATAGTATGGATCATTATTAATTCAAGTAAAAATCTTGATACAAGGAAAATAAAAATATTATAAACTCATGATTTTCCAATTGTAAGAATTCTATTCATAAAATACTTTATTTTTTTAGGGCTCGATATGATTAAAATAATAAAAGAAGTCAGAGCCCGTGTTCGCCGAGAAAGTGGAGTAGACATAAATATGAGAATTGGAGTTCACTCGGGCAAGATTATCTCAGGAATTTTGGGTGCGAATAAATGGCAGTATGACGTTTGGTCTAGAGACGTTGTGATAGCTAATAAAATGGAGCAAACTGGTCAACCAGGAAAAGTACACGTTACCGAACAGACTTTAAATCTTTTAGAAGCAAGCCAGTATGACTGTGCACCAGTAGAATCATTGAATGATGAGACTCTGAACAAGTATAATATAAAGAGTTACTTGATAACACCATCATTACCAGGATCACCAGTACTGCAGGTGGGAAACGAAAGATTTAAGTGTTTAATTGAGTCAGTTGATAGGCAAACCTTGTTGCAGAACAGCGAGAACAACTTGAGCATCACGGGTTCTTCAACTCCGCCAGTCTCCTCTAAACACTATGTGAAATGGTACAGTGTAAGACCAAGTACGAGTGTTGGGCCAGCCTCGAGAAGCACGAGACGACTCACACAAACAATTAATAACCATGCCGATGTCTTTGCTGGAACATTCAGAAGAAGGACGCATTTTATGGACTCTTGTCTTCGTGATTATCATCTCATGCTAAAAGCTGCTGATGCAGAAATGGAGGATGCAATAAAGCAAATGCCACTGAGCAAGTGGGAGTAAGAGTCAAAATTGGCTATAATATTTATTTATTAAACTATTTTTAATTCAGGAATTTTGAATTTTTCCATTTTCAGACAGTGGTCCAAGTGGAAACCAATTAATCCACTATTTTTGACTTTTTCGAGACTCAATTGGGAGATTCCCTTTTTAAGAGAGCCTGATCCTCTTTTTAAATTTTTCGTCGGCTGTGCAGTTCTTGTTCTACTATCCATGGGATTAATTTTTTTTATTCCAGCTATTATAGTATCTGAGTAGGTGTCTCAATGAAAAGTAAAAATACTATCATTGCATTTCATTGGAATTGTAAATAATTTAATTTTTCAATAAATTATTTTTCAGATGGCATATGAGCACAACTATTGGTTTCATGCTGGCTGTGCTTTTCCTTGTTACACTATTGCCATTAACGTGGATGCATTTTGTATGGAATCGATGTAAAGATCCTCACGATGAACATGAAGGACACATTCCACAGCCTAGGAATAAATTACTGCATTTCATGTATCAGACTAGTATCAAGGTCGTTTGGAGTGCACTTCTGAGGACAATTCTTTATCTAGTTATTACTATAATGCTAGCTGCTTGTGCCATGTTCGATATGCTGGTAATAAACAATCTTCTTGATTTTTTTAAAAAAGAAGAAAGAACAAAATGAATTCTATTAAATTTGAATAAATTGTATTATCAATTGATTCTTTTATCAGTTTGAATGTAATAACATTGATCGTCTGGCAAATAACAATGCAACATCAAGCATAGCAGATAATGGAGCTTCTGATCTCGAGTGCATAGTTTCACCCTGGGTAAGATTATTTAGGAGGTACACGTAGAAAATTATTCCTAACTAATATAATTACATTAAATCATTGAATTAATAATATTATTGACTTGTAGCAAATGTCAGAGACTTGTTCACTTGCTATTCTCACGAGTTTCCTATTTCTTCGAGTTCATTTTCTACTAAAAATGATTATTGGCCTGGGTATTGTTGGCTTCTATACTTGGAGCATCACAGGTTATCGATCAGCCCTCTTCCAGGTAATTCAGGTTATTAAACAACATTAATTCCATGAGATTATTTGAGAACTTGTGTGATGAAAAGAAATGCTTGTTTTTTTCCAGTCTGGTGCTACCTGGCACCCCTTACTTGAACCAAGAGTAGCACACATTCTAAATGTAATATTTCTTACATTTTCTCTTCACTTGATCGATCGTCAGGCCGAGTATTTGAGTCGATTAGATTACCAGTGGAAACGTCAGTTAACGCAGGAACAGGACGAAGCATTTCATACGAGAAATGCCAATAAACTTTTACTTCGAAATATACTTCCAGAACATGTTGGTTAGTCACAATAATTATCAAAGACTAAATTTTCTGATGAAACTAATGTAAGCAGTTCAATGTAACATATAATTTTTTTTTGCTTTTTCCATTCAAATAGCTGACTTTTATCTGAACATGAATCGCACAGAGGAAAATGAACTCTACCATGAAGCTCACGACAATGTAGCAGTGATATTTGCATCCCTGACTGACCTCTCGATAGATGAAAGTAATATTTTAATTGATCTCAATGAGATTATCTGTGAATTCGATAAACTCCTGTTCGAACCATGCTTTGTTTGCCGAATTGAAAAAATCAAGATTGCCGGAACTACATACATGGCTGCATGTGGATTGGAAGCGAGACGAAGAGACTCCATGGAATGTGATGGAAATGATTGTGATCATGTGGTCAAGATTATGGCACAATTTGCTGCAAGAATGATGGAAGTTCTTGATAGACTCAATACTGAGACTTTTCCCAATACCAAACCCTACAAGTGATATTATTTTTACCTATTTATTTTTTTTTTTTATTCAATAAGATGATTAATTATTTTCAATTGTTTATTTAGATTGAGAATTGGAATTTCACATGGAGAAGTAACAGCAGGAGTGGTTGGTGCACAAAAGCCCTTGTACGATATTTGGGGTGATGCAGTTAATATGGCATCACGTATGGATACAACGGGAGTTCCCGGAAAAATTCAGGTATTAATAAAAAAATTGAGAGAAATTAAGTCGGTTATCGAGTCATTCTCGTATTCTCGATAGCAAACAGTGATAATTTTAAGTACTCGTTGTTCATAGGGAATTTGGAAAATTAATTAACAACATCAATTATTGTCAAATCACGACGTTTCACTGAACAATGTCAGCTTCTTCAGGCTCTTGACATTATTGGTGTTTTGTCAACTTAGCATTATTTTCCATAATATGGGGTAACAAGCAGTCCTCAAACATTCTTTTTTTTTTTTTCTTGTTTAATTCATTTATAATCGTGTAACGTTTCGTTCACGTTTTTGTTTAATTGTCATATGAATTGTTGCAAAAAAAGGAAAAAAAATAATGTTTGAGGACTGCTTGTTACCCCATATTATGGAAAATAATGCTAAGTTGACAAAACACCAATAATGTCAAGAGCCTGAAGAAGCTGACATTGTTCAGCAAAACGTCGCGATTTGACAATAATTGATGTTGTTAATTAATTTTCCAAATTCCCTATGAACAACGAGTATTTATATTGAATATCTATGGAAATGAATCCGATAATTAATTGCAATGAAAAGGGATTCTTCAATAACATCAGTGATAATTTTTTCATTATTAACCATTCAATTGAATGAATAGGTAACGGAGGAAACAGCAGCTGTTCTTGAGCAGGACGGAATAAAATGTTATCTCCGTGGAAAAACTTGGGTAAAGCCAAAAGGTCTTGTAACAACATATTTCATTGGGGTTGATGAAAAAAGGAGACTACAAAGAACAGATTCAGGGGAAGAAACAAAACTTTAAGATATTTGTCAACCCATGAGCAATTCAAATGACCAAAGAATTCACCATCATCATGTTAAATTATATATTTATATAAGAAAATGAAATTAAGTTGAAATAATGACGATTGTTTCAATTTGTGAATGAAAAAAAAAAATTATTATTTTTTTACAATGTGATCAATTATCTCTCATGATCACTCGATATTGTAAATAATTTTGTATATATCGTTTCATTTGAAACTCCTATGACCAAATCTATAAGATAATCCAAATAAAATATTTATTACAGGACATTGATGTTATTGATTATTTTTTTTCTTTTACCATTCAATTAATTTTATTGACGAATTATCGCTGATGTCGAGAGGATAAGAGCGGAAAATTCGAAAACAAATATCCATAAATAGACTACCTCTTTGTAGATAATGCTAAAAGCTTTGAAAACTCTGTTGTATACCCTGTGATAACAACAATTACCCCACTTCTTATCGACATTCAAATTGATAAAGCTTCTACCACACCTTTTGATATATCACCTTTTATAATTTCTTTTTTTTAGCCGGCTAATAAGACAAACCATGAGTTCTAAACATGGGAAAAATCATGGATGGGTAAATTTTTCAAATAATTCCCTTTGTTTCCGTGTTTTCTAAGACTTTCCAATAGACAAACAGGCAATAACGGAATAGTGAAAAAAAATGGGATATCTGTGCTTATTCTCGTCTCAACTGGCTGAAGAAATAATAAAATTCCTAATTTTTCTTCGTTTTACAGATTTCTGTCTCTGCATCATTTCAAATGTGTTACCAACTGATATTTTCCCCAGATTCTTGCTCGACCAAGCCAAAAGTCTCTAGATCATGACAGTTGGCACCACTGCATGTGTTTTTCTTTCATATAAAGTGGAACAATTTTATAAACACGTGAACCTCAAAACCTTAAAATTATAAAAAAATTGAAAATATGCAATTAAAAATGACAAATAAATTTAACGTCATGTTAGTCAAGCAGTTGCTTCAAGAAGAAGATAAATTTTTGGGTGATATATTTTTAAAGATGCCGTTGCCAATAACTGAATCAGGTAATTAAAAAAAATAACAAATGTGTAGGGGAAGGTAGGGTGAAATGGGCACCAAAATTGAATGGTTTGAGACAGAAATTTTCTAATAATTCAATTGAAAAGCTGAGAAAGTTATGAGCGGAAAACATGTGTCAATTTTTTTTTCAATTTTTGTAAAAATTTACCTTTTTCCCATTAATTTATGGGTTCAAAAACGTTTTAAAATCGATTTTATCAAATATTTATAGGCCATTTTTTGGAAATCAGTTTTTGCCCTACAAGTACCTGAAAATTTCAAAATAACAATTTCTGACACATGATTTCCATGTAAAATTTCCTCAGCTTTCCAATGGATTCATCAGAAAGAATTTATCCTCAATATTTCCAGCCATTTCGAGTAAATTTCATAGTATAAAATACCAAAATCAACACGTGTTTGTTTCACCCCTTGTGTCCATTTCATCCCACCTTCCTCTATAACCTCAATCATTATTTTATTATATGATATTGATAAGAAATTGTTATTTATCGCCATAATTCTTCTGACAGGGGAATATCAAGAGGCCGACAATGAGGAGCAGCAGCCACCAGAGAAAAGAGGTACCGCTCAATTCACTCTTAGAATTAAAATTAAATCTAATTCATGGCATTTCGATTTTTAGTCAAATTATTTCATGCTAATGGCAATTTAAAACGTGCTCAAACATCTGAAGAACTTCATCAAAAATTGAGTGAACTGAAGGGTCAGAGAAAACTTAGTTACAAACAAAAACAATTACGAAAAGGTTTGAAAAATCGTATAAAGAAAAAATCAAAACGTGATGAACGTTTAATGCAAAAGAAACTAATAAAATCTGAGGAGAATGCTGCTGGAGTTATTCCAGATATTAAAGAAGAGAATGAAACTCTTCCAAAAGTGGCACGAGCAAAACCAGTGTTTAATAGTGAGGGTCATATGGTATTTAGCAAATTTGATTTTTCCAATATTGGAAATAAAAAAAAAACACAGAAGGGTGAAAAAGATCCAAAGAAAATTCTACAGCAATTGAATGAGAAAAAGCAGAAATTGAAAGAATTGATAGATTCTGGAGAAGTGGATAAAGCAGGAGAGATTATTGAAAAAGCATCATGGAAGACAGCACTAGCCAAAGCCAGTGGTGAAAAGGTAATTCTTTTTAAATCACGAATGATTCCATGACAAATGTTTTTTTCTTCAATTCAAGACAAACCCCAAATCTCTGTGACTAATAGAATCGAATATATCCTCGAATAAATGAAAAAGAGTTTGACCCCCGTCCAATTCGTACCCAATAGAGAAGAATTTTGCTCTTCAATGAAATTTCTATCCAGCTACTTTTTTTCATTCAAATGTCCATTTTACCCAACTCTCTTCTGCCATTTCTTATTGCTAACTTTTCCCCTGGAATTATTATAATTTTTTTAAATTTCATACTCTGATGAACATAGGTTAAAGATGATCCAGAATTATTAACGCGTACAATAAAACGTGAGGAGCAAATGAAAAAACGTAGTAGCAAGAAATGGGAATCAAGGATAGCAGGAGTTGAAAAAGCAAAACAAGAGAGGCAGCACAAACGACAGGAGAACATAATGAAGAGGAAAAAAGAAAAAAAAATGAATAAATTGAAGAAGGCTTCGAAAAAAGGTCGTATCATACCAGGATTTTAGATTATTATTACAGCCATTTATTTTTATTTCTGATGTGACTATTTTCCACATTGATCGGTTAACTACAAATCATGTTCTTTTTTTTTTTTTTTTTTTTATAAAAATGAACAAGTTCAAAAATATTCTACATTCAATAAAATACTTTCGTTATATATTATAGTTAATTTTACATATTTGTGGTTTATGTTATTAATTTTATACGCTTCCAATGGACTTGGGCGGTCATCAATCGATCAATTTGCATTATTATATCTGAGTGACTAAATACTCGTTGCGATATGATCCTGGTTGAGAATTTTTCGTCACTTGATTGATATGATGATTGCAAGCTCACAAATTTAGTTGTTGCTATCTTGCGAATCGCCCAGTACGTATTCCGTACATTGATTGTGCAATCCAGTGACCCACATTGAAAATACCTGCTGGGTAGTACAATCCCCCGTCCAAAACAACAATATTAAATATCTACTGGATTACCACCAGTATTGTGAGATTAATAATTTTGAAATTAATGTCACAATAATTATGACTTGAACAATAATTGATATCCCACATACAATCCTTTTTCAATGTCCATGCAAAAATAATTTATAAAATATGAAAAGAAAAGAGACAAGTTGGATTCGTTCGTAATGATTAATTGGAAAACTGTCGAAAACTAGGTCGGCTGCCATATTTCATGGGTGGGATTCATATTCGTTAATAAAATAAAAAATAGCATAATTACCAAATTATGACAGAGTCCATCAATACGTATTCTCTTGCATTATAGATACGAATTATAAACAATCAAGCCATTTTAGTATAATAAGACAATAATTGTATCAAGGATGATACTTGCTGATGATCCAGTGAGATAATGCATTACAATTATCGCTTGAAAAGTCATGGAATTTGCGTAACAAATCGAAAATTATGAATTTCAAGCTATCGTCTGGAGTTACATACTAATATTTACAACGATCATTATGATTAGGCAGCAATTCGTTCCTATATTATTCGCCAAATTTTTATTATTATAATTCTGATAGTTCCATATTTAATCATTTATTACAATTTGTACATCTGCAGTGTTCTCCAAGTTTCGTACAAAAATTATCAATTAATCTAGAACTAATTATATTTTTTCTTTACAATGATCGTAATCGCTCAGTCAAATTATTCATCATTCCGTGTAGTTCAATAAATAATTTTCCAATTTGATTAAACGTAATATTCACATGATATCTAGATTTAGCATTGATTAATCCAGCATTGAGATAGGATTAATTCGTTATATAAAGTGGGTATAAAACATTTGGGTCCCATTGAAATGCCCTAATTGATTCTACAATGATTCTGATTAATAGTTGGCTCATGGGAATTGTTGAATCCTGTGAAAATAGCATTAAATATATTAAATAATGTTCAATTCAAGAGCAATTTCATGGGGATGATAATTGACTCTCATTCATAGTTGTAACATTATATAGAATCTAATTTCTCGGGTTCAATTGATAATTCCTATGATATATTCTTGTTCATTTCTTGAAAGTTATGTAATGTTATGAGATACCGTGGCTTGCACAAGAAAATCCATCACCAATTCTTCTAATCACTGATTTATCTCCAGTAGACAGATATTGTGTTTATCGGATTGGTCTTCAGAATTCAAACTTGCGCTAATCTCCATTATTTTTAAATCATTACATACAATATTTTTAATTGAATATTCATTATTTTGAGCTATTAAATTACTATATCATAGATCAAAGTTCTGGATTATCTTTGATCATTGCTCTCTTGTCAGTAAATTAATGGTAATTCAAGAACGAGAGCAGTGATATACGTACTGCCCTCGTTGGCCTCCTGCTAAATATCCCCCAGAACATTCGTCACTGTATTAGCATGGGTCAGAGTGGTCCATAGGGGACTATGATCCACTGCTGGTGGTACTGCCAAGGCCTTGGATCCTCGCGGTGACCTACACAAGGAATATATTAATGACCAAAATAGAAAAAATACAAAAATAAACAACGTAAAACAATAAACAGTAGAAAAACACAGAAGGAGATGAAGAAGAGAGGACTGAATGATGAATGAAATTACCTAGACGGTACCGGGGCTAAATGCTAATCTGGACTACTCAATTCTAGAGCTGTACTCTGTTCAGGATCTGACCGCTCTTCTACGACAGTGTCCAATTCCAGTGATGGTAAGCCTCTCAAATTGCGATCACTCTTCAACGAAATTGTTCTTGTTTTCTCAATTCCAGCTGGAAATTGAATTAATTTATGAAATTTGAATCTATGAGTAAAAACTTTTTTTTTTCATGACATTTCACTAGATTAATTTTTTGCAGCTTGAATTATAGCTAATTTCTACTTGTATTTGGTATTTTCAAATGGTTAGATGGTCTTTTTTTCTATCATGAATAAATCAGGTATTATATGATTTTAAAGGCTAAAATAATAGAGTTTAGAATAATTAGGCTTGGAAAACATGTTAGTTGGATGCGTGTAGATGCGAAAGTTAATTGAGAAGGTTAATAACATTATGGAGCGAATGACGTTAGGCCAAGGGTTTGGTTGCCCAGGATGATGGGACACGTAGAATATAAAAGGAAAAGAATACCAGAAACATATGATGGAATAAAAATTGAATCATGATTCAAGTAGAGAAAGTTCCATTTATGTTCAGACTTTATGCCGACTTTATTTCAAATTTTTTTTTTTTCATGTGCATGACTCAAGGATATGCAAACAAGACAGGGTGCACTCGAGTACTATTACATTTTCCTTTTTTCTTTTTTTATTCACATCCCAAGCACGGCCGAGAGCTCTTCGGTGAATAATTCCAGGCCGCGCTTATTTCCAATCTCCTTTTGTTCGAGTTACACATGGAAAATCGAGTAAAGCTCACTTGGTCGTTCTATATCATTGTATAAATCTCAACGAAAAACAATCGAAAGAAAAGAAAAGAAAATAAAACTTGCCAAGTAAAAATGTTGGGATTCTTGAGTTACATTTACATAATGAGTTCCATACCTAATCGATGAATGGGACTGAAGCGTACAAGACTAAGTGCACCATGATCCAGATCGCAATTTCTTCGCCTGGCACGTTCCCTAGCCAGTTTCGCTCTTCGTCTGAGGCAACAAATGACTAATAGTGCCAGAAGTGGAAAGCCCAAAATACAAGATATGATTGGAATTATGACACTCTCTGGTGATACTAGAAAAAGGGGAGCATAATTAATTCCATATTTTTTACATGAAATAGTTGAAACTATCGATCAACTGAAAATGTAACTCTTGAGAGGGTTTTCTTTTTCCCCCCAAAGGATTTATGGAATTCTAAAGTTTATATTGATCGCAGGGTGAAATTGAATGCTGATTTGAATATATATATATATATATAATACATATGTAATAGTGCCAGCAAATTTTCTCAACTGTGCTGCTCAATTCTTTTCCTCAAGTATTCTACAGCACGATACAATTTTTGATGACACTAATATATAGGGGAATGCCGGATAAATTCGATTTAAGGTTCTACATAATGAAAGATTTCATTTTAGCTCAGTAGATTGCAAAGCTAGAGAAATTTTGGATGGAGAGCACGTACTTATTTCTAATACAATCTGACGATTGTGAATTGTATTATATGGCAGAGCAGTTGAGTTGATTGGCGTTTCAGTGTTTCGATACTCTTCTAAAGTTTCGACTTTAAATCTGAATATAAAACTTCTAAGACTAGAGATCTTTCCGAAAAATCCAAGAGTTAGAGCCTCAATTGCCATCTGAAAATGTACAATTCTCAAAAAAAAAAGAAAAAAAATTCACGACAAATGTTTTCTAAACGGAAATTTTCTCTTAATTTTTTTTGCCGAGTGTACTTATGTGAAGACTACTTTATACTTTTGGTGCGTTCAACCACTGACTATAAAATAAAATATTCATAAAATTCATTTCTTCCTGCTTGTAGAGCCTAAAATTCAGTTTTAAATTAATTAATTACAATGAAAAAATGATTTTAGAACAGTATCGTCCAAAGAAAAAAACTGCTACTAACTGTCCACAAGAATCCTGGAAAATTGAAAAACCCATGAGATTTATCTTAATTAAAAGAAAAGGATTTTACGAGTGTATACATATGTGTTAATATGATCGACAAGAAAAAAAAATGTGTCATTGCCATTTGATGAGTGTGAAAATATACCTGTGGGATATATAATTACTGGTCTCTTTGAATGAGGTGTAGTTGGGACTGTAGGTCGAGCTGCTCTGACCTCCACCGACATATTGACTTTTTTCACTTCTTTTTGAATCTGGAAGCAAAAGTATTTTATTTACATCGCAAGAAAAAATTACTCTTTAATTTACGCTAGAACCTATATATATACTAGAATTCTTTTAAGCTCGCAAAAAGGATAAAATCATTTAAACTCCAGAGAATTTTCTCATGAAATTAATTCGAATTATAATTAGTTATGTTTAATTTGTACTAACAATTACGATGAAAAAATATCGAGTTATTCTGGTAAATTCGAATAAATGAAAATTTCTAGAATTTAATTATCCTCATTGAGAATATTGTAATAGGTATGAGACTGGTGGTTCTAGAAAGCTTTGGTAACTTAATGTGACGCCGTTTCTCACACGACAGGTGGGGCCTTCATTTTGCTAAGTGCAAACTCACTATTCTCTTCTCTCTCAGTTTCTCTACTACAGAAAATAGAATCGGCTTCATAGTGCGCTTCAGCAATTAATTTTCTGCCTACCTTCATTCCCCCACCCCCGTTCTCTTCATTCTTTAACCCTTAACCTTTATTGTAGCTAGCAAACCCCCTATCTGGCTAGAATCACAGATTATTTCGTGGCTCCACCTGAACTATTATCTAGTGTGTTTAGATCATGCTCGTTTCCATTTAATGCCAACTCTTCCTTCATATTTGTCCGGACGTTATTATATTATATAGGTACCAGCTAACAGGAGATCTGTTTTAGACATGAGCCCTTTTTCCCGACTTACTACATATATTCGAGACAAGAAATGTGCCAAAAATGAGTCATGATGTATAGACACTTTGAAAATATTGCAAATATAAATAATAATAATAATCCTTCTCGAGAATTTCTATTATCCAAAGGTACATTCCGAAACATAGTTTAACCTGGTTTCTATTTGCTGCCGTATTTCCGTTTGGTCTTCCGATCAATTGAATCTTGACATCCCGACATCTGACAGAGAAGCACGTGCAATAAAGGCTCTTTCAAGTGCCTCGTCAGATGCATCCTCATACACACATATGCGGACTAAGCTAATGGCAGTCTCTATTGGACTTGCGATTGAATTTACCCGTCTTTGAGCTATGTCCAAACTAATTAATCTTCACTGAAAGTCATTCGAAGAGTGCGTTTAATATAAGCTTCAATGAAAATGAGAGAATTTTTCAATTAATTTAAAGATGAATGATATATTTTCATTGAATTCACACTTTGAGAGGAACAATGGAAAAAATACTTTCATACAGTGGGAAGTGAACAACACCAATTCAAGTTCTAAGCATCAGCGAAAATAGAGTGAATATCCAACTGATTTTTGAGGGACCTTCTGAGCAAGGTCGAGTTCACTGATTTAAATTCGCGTGACTAATGGACATTCTGTATTGATCACGAGAAACCTCAGGCTGTTGAAATTATTCATCTTGCGTGACCATGAAAGCGTCAGAGGCCAGCATAAACAAGAGAAATTTCATTTCATTTTCAGTAATTCCAAGTATTTATTCATTACAAACCCGAAATAATCTATTAATATTCAATTTTTTTGGATTGATTCAATGAAATTGTCATCTTAATTACGGAATGAAATTCGCGAATCAGCAGAATTTACAGAAAGCTACGAAAAATCGTTCAAAGACTGTATATGAGCATTAGAATTGATATCCAGGGATATATATTGTATTTTTTGCGGAGGAGACGACTTTCTTTCATAAATATTCAAGAATGTACTTTTTTTAAGCCTAGCATTACCGTCAATAAATTCAAATGCCGGTAAGGATAATCAAGTATAAAATAATCCGTCTTCTATATATTGCTAGTGATGAAAAGTGAGACGTTGAAAGGGTCGTGAAATTCCTGACTTGTACAAAAAAAAAACAATTTGTGGTCGTTCCATATGGCTGGCTTTCATTCTCTCACCTGTTTTACTCCTGAACTTTTGACCTCTTGAACAAATACTCCAATACATCATTGATTACTCAGGACACAGACAATGTCAATTCTTACTTGAACCAATTACTTTTATTTTTTCAAATTCAATAATGAGAAAATACTGATATTAATAATTGAATTGATATGGTTAAATTCTCTTCTATTATTGAACTAGCTTCCAAAATGATTCCGAAGAAGCATCGTAAAATAGAAATGATTTTTTTTTTTCTATAAATAACAATAACAAAATCACGCGATTACACAATGTAAAAGTGAACCTCCCCCTCCCCTCCACATTTACGTTTCTTCTGCAGTGGAAATCATGTGTCAGAAATGATTTTTTTGTATTTTTTAGAAATCGAATTTTTCGTACAAGGTTTGAAGGCGCATTGGAGTGTATCAATTAAATGACTCTTTGATTGCACTTCAATAGTAACTTTATTTAACAATAGAAAATAGGTATCTGTTAACAGTATAATATTCAATTGAATACGAAACAGAGGGAGCAACATAAAAGACGACTGTCTCACGGCTCTGCTATTCTCTCAATGTTCCCACTCTCCCTCTCGGGATGCTGGGACTCTCGAAGACCAGTTCGCTGAACTGGAGCGTTTTGAGGCGCGAACGGAATAATTCGTGCGGTTACACAATATAGGCAAACACTACAGTATTTCGCTTCATTTTCGAGAAAATTCCCTTTTTTCAACATATTTTCGGTTCTATTAGTCGTAGAATAGAAATTCCGAATGGAAATGAAAGGTGAAATTATTTGCCATCGATTTATAGAATTTTCAATTCAAAATTATCGATTTTCAAGTTATTTACGGACACTATTGTGAAAGTCAGTTTTCATTCCATAACTATCTTAAAAATCCATATTTTTCAATTAAAAACCCTATAAATCGATGACAAACGATTTCGCCTTCTATCTCCATTTGGAATTTTCACGCTACGACAGATAGAACCGAAGATATGTTGAAAAATGTGAATTTTCTCATAAATGGAAAGGGGTTCTGTTACGTTCAGTCCCTTCAAACCTTGACTAAAAAAGTTGAATTTCTAAAAAATACAAAAAAATCATTTCTGCCACATGATTTCCGCTCCAAATTTCTTCAGCTCTTCAATGAAATGGCGAGACAATCCCTATCTATAATATTTCTATCAGCTTCAAGAGTTTCCCATAATATAGACATCAAAAACTCAATTGTACTCATTTTATGTCTCATGTCTCTTTTGACTGACCTCCCTCTAAACAAATAGTCCCCATTGGGTGCGTTATGCACCATTTCTTCTTTTCAGTAAAAACCAGGAAAAACAAAAAAACGTAAGTGCTGGAGATACGACACTGTGGTAGTAATTTGTGGCACTTACGATCGTTTGTTATTCATAATTTCTTCTTTTGATTCATGCAAAGACAGCCCATGAGATATCGATTGAAATACACAGAAAAAAATGTTTTCTTAATTTAAGAATGTGCAATCACTTAATTTAAGTGACCTGCCATTCTTAAATTAAGAAAACATTTTTCTCTGTGTAAGAAAAGAAAGATACGACTCTTTGTTATTTGCAATATACGACCATTTGTGACTAGGGCGATGATATATATACATGCATACCACTTTAAGAATATTTCAATAGCGAACTTTTTAGAATTTTCCTGCTTTCTTGATTTTTATGAAAATATCGTTTATGTGAAGTGATGGAAAGATAGCTGAAAGATAATATATATTTCAAATGGAAAGACTAAAATCTTACGAGTTCATTGAAATGAAGTTCTTTTTTCAAGGATGACAAATGAGATAGGAAAAAGCTAAGATGATATTCTTACGATAGAAATAGTACAGTTCCTTCACACATATATAGGTGAGGGCAAATGTCAGAAGAGAAATAAAAAAAATTGCTCCAATGGAACATAACGAATGGCTGTTAAAAATAGAAATGCTGGAAGATAATGTATAGGGTATTTTTACTAGGATATCGTATATTGTGCACGTTGTTCTCCATCTCTTTTTCTTGTTTGCAGTATTTTTCGTGAGGTCAACGTTCTTGTCGTTGATTGACATGTTCCCTCGAGAGCCGGGGTAATGGAATTCCTGGGTTATGCTCTTGAATGAAACTGTGAAGGGTAGTAAAATATTCCTCGAAGCATTTTATCAATATTCACTGTTTTTATATAAAATGAAAAAATAATATGATAAAAAAGATGCGCAGCTACAATTTGTGATTTCAACTAGTTATATATAACATGGCATATCCATTTACTATTGGCAATATCGGTCAGAGGACGATATTGGAACGATCCGCTCGATCAAATATACCAAAGCTATTTCTTCTCTTTTCTCTCCCTTTTTTTTCCCATTATCTCACTCTTTTATACCAAACACTCAAGCTTTGTTTGCCCAAACAATATAGTATATGGTTTCAGCTATGTTGAAGCCCTCGAAATTTTCATATAAACTTCAGAGAGAGTTTGGAATTTCTTTGTATACTCCAAGATAACAAATAAATGAAAAAAACTGAATAATAAGATTCTCCAACGTAGAATGATGAAAACAAAGCCTGAGAGTTTTTTTCCTTCT
The DNA here is from genome assembly GCA_963921955.1 of Aleiodes alternator. Taxonomy (NCBI): domain Eukaryota; kingdom Metazoa; phylum Arthropoda; class Insecta; order Hymenoptera; family Braconidae; genus Aleiodes; species Aleiodes alternator. Next base: position 6,046,874 of record OY998112.1, read on the forward strand.
AATATAAACGAGGAAGTAGCTATAAGGCTTAAGACAACTGTAAAAACGGAATTAAAAATATTTCAATAGCAAACTCACAATAAATACGCAAATAAGTAGACAACACTGAAAACTTGACAATAGAATCATCAGAAAAGAAATCTCACACCACTTACAGAGAATTCTTCTCAATATCGTTTACCAAAAAAGCATTGTGCTATACCACTTCCGAAGAGTACATGCGTAAATCTTGTTACTCTGTATCTACGTATCAGGAAAGGATAAAGAAAAACAGCCATTTACGAACGAATGCTGAAAGGGAGAAAAAAATACCACTTTTTAGTTTCAAATCCTACATTATACCATGTCGATACATAGAGATTCATTCTTTTTCTCCAGATAATTGTTAATGCCGAATACAGAATTTTAGTCGAATAAGTATTCATCGAGAGGATGAAATGTGGGAAACATTCATAGAGGAATTCTAATAATTTTGGTCTCTAATTGAAAATTTAACTGTATTTAGTATGCACGAGTCTTCTAATTGGAATTTTCCTTATAAGTTGCCTTTTCATTTTCCTCAGGGCTTTCACTGACTTTTTTCGCTTTCTATTTTTTCACATGTTTGGCATATGTTTCTTTTCAAAGATTTTTTTTTGATACTCTAAATAAAAGGGAGCCGGTTTATTCAGCATTTGTAAATGTTAAATTCGGTCATTTCAACATGTAACTCAACTTTTTTTCAACATGATTTAAATGTGTGGGTGTTGAATTCGTCTGTGTTAAATTTGTACATGTTTAATTTGTTTTGTGTTGAATAGACATATACCCAAATAAAATAGTCGTGAGCTTTACGTGTCGGTATATCTAAGGGAGACTTTCACGACATACGACTCGAATAACTTGAATTAAAACTCATTATTCATGGGTTATATTACTGAATGAATTTTGCTCTCAAAACGCAGTTTTGGAGAGATTCAATATTTCGTGCTCAGACAAAGCTGATGGAGATGAGTAACTTTGTCAATTATATACAGTCTCGTTATCAAAGTCGAGATAAGAGCATGTTATAGTACAAGAGTTATATACTAACTGTAAACTGTAAATACCTTGGAGTGTGAGAGTGAATGATATAGGGGCAAAGCAAGGCCTGTGAGAATGCTTTTGTATGTTCTGTAGCACGTGATAACTGTCTGACTCGTTGCAAAACTTTTCTACTTCCACTGAGGCAGCACAGCATGATTATATCCGAAGGTAAAATTCTTAAATTTTAGTAACAATGAAGATCGAAGCCATTGTGTACATCTGTTATCGTCAATAAAATATGAAAGATAAAATTTTCACTTAATCTAAGCCATTGAGTGTAGGAATGTGTAGATAAATATTATATTTCATCAAATTACCATCACACGTTTTTGTCCATTGACGAATCAATTATGCACTATCATTTATTCATTATTTAATCGTATCAATTTTTCCATTGAATGAGTTGATGGCGAATATATTCTGGCAATTCAAATAAATTATAATGCTGCACTCTCTTTAATGAAAACAGTAATTTTCTTCCATTTTTGGAAATTTATTCCAAACACTCATTTCACAGGATCAGTCCTGTGGCTTTGGAAAGAATTCAACTACCATATTTACCTGTCTATCTCACATGAAATCCAACCGGAAAAGCTGCTCCAGTTTATCAGTACTAATTGATGCATGAGGAATGTACTTGCAGTGTCATGTAACATTGGTTTCAGCAATTGCAAGCTCATAAATATCCTCAGCCTCTTATATTTTGATCGTAATTGTTTGCTTTTCCATAGTCGATGAGGAGCTCAGATAGGTAAACTATGAATATTCTGAATGATCACATTAGTGGGAGTGTGCGAATAGTGATCAATTCAATTTTTCAATCAAATTATTCGAATATTCGAAACTTTGAATATTCGTTTTCGTTCGAATATTCCCATTCATTTACATTGTAATATTTGTACTTGTTTACATATTTTCTTTGCAAGGATATGTTTCGAAATAAATTGAATGCCGATAGTTAATGAAATTATCGTCTCCCTTTCTATTTGCTTAATAAAACCAAACATAATGAAAAAACAAAATCAGTGTACAGAGGAGTAAATAATTTCTCCGATTGTTGGAAGAACAAGGCCGATTTCTTCCTCTCAATAATTCAATCATGGGCGAACATTCTTTTCTCAATCGGCTGTTCATTTTTTTCTTTTTCAAATATTCATAATCAAAGTATTGAGTAATAATAGTCGATTCGCATTGGATAATTCGTTATTCCGAATCATTCCCCCCCCCCCTCTTCTTCCTACTATATACTTATAAGATGTATATATATGAGAGATTTAAGGGTTGTCAAAATTACATGGGTAGTGCACTGAGGATTTAATGTGACACTGAAGTAATGAAGCACTGGTAGAACTTGAAACATGCTTTCAACTATGTGAGACTAATCTATTTACAAAAAAATTATCCGGCTCTTCACTAACGAGGCATTTTACACAGAGTTGGAGTTTCCTGATAACAACAACCAACTTCTTCAGAAAATATTCCTTTTTATCTCTTCATAAGGTAATACTTGACAGACTTTTACCTCTGTGATCACACTAAAATTGTTCAGACTGTATTCTCTGATGACCTACTGCGCCAACTCAGATTTTAACATAACACCAGAATGGGAGCCAACACGATAAATTAATCAAAAGAGAATGTGAAAAGAATGTACAGACAGCCTTTGACGATGGAAAATTAAAATTTGATCTTGTACATTTCTGATTGACTGGAATGAAATGTTCGAATATGAAAAATCAAATGAACAGCTCTCAGGTAGAAAATTGGTAGATTTAGTACTGAAATTCCATTTTGAATGAAGTAAAGGTCCATGATGCAGCTCGCATTTACCAATCAAAGTGTTTCAAAGTGTTCAAGTACTTGTTACCTAATTAATAGTTGAATACTCATTAAATTTTCATGACTTACCGAAGAATTTCAGCAATACAGTATATCCGTTTCATGAATTAAGCTGGAATCCATAGATGATTATTGTCATATACTTTTGATAATAATTAAATATATGAATTTTCTATCCTTTTCTGTAATTTTTTCTTTTAAACCTCTCTCTAAACATCTTGAACCCGAGAATAAAGCAGCATAATATCAAGTGCTTTAACATTAATTTAGAATCACTTTCAATTTGTCACAATTTTCTACTCGTTGTAATAATAATAATAATATTAATAATAATACTAAAAATAGGAAAATTTTCAATTGATTGAACACCAAAGAATATTGACGATTGTGTTTAGGTAAATCCTTTTTTTTGTCAAGGATGAGCTGGATGGAGAAAATAGGATAGCGTATATCAGGATAAAAGTAGTGGAAACTCGTACCGATTGGTGGGCAATACTATTCTTTTTCTGGCATGTATCCAGCAAAATATCACTGTAAAACTTGCAGAAGCGCACACTCAACGGTTTCCATTGAATTTTTCAACAGCCTGAATGAACCCTACACTTTGATGAATTGCCATAAACATTTTGTAATTAATTCTAGGATTTTCATAGTTACAGACACTTTTAGCCAACAGCCAATTTGAAATAATCCAATAATCATCACGATAACCTCACAATCACGTTGTTAAAATTCGTATTCTTTCTCGATAAATTAATGTTTTTTAAGCTCATTTAAATGGATGATAAATGCATTTGAGCAAAGAGTAAGCTCTCCTCGTGGAGCTGAAATGAATTCAAAGTGTTCTATAAATGAGTTATCAGTAGTATGACGGCGTACTGCCGACTGACGTGACCATTTCTACTGTGCCAAGTTACTTGCTTCTACGATTCGAATAATGCGCAGTCTCACTCAAATCTTCGGCTCGTCCCACACTTATTCCCTTTTACATGCATATATTCGAGAAATCTGTGATAATCTTTACGATGAAATGAATCATTAGAAAATACCAAACTACATGAAATATGTAGCATTGACGATTCATTATTGTTATAAATTTTCGTAATTTGTTTGGTTTCCCATAAACGCCCCAATATTTCATGAGTGGTTGTCGTGAAGGATTTAAAATATTGTACGCTGAAATTACATAACATGAGAATTTCGATGGCTTTATGAAGTAGGACTGGAGCACCCTGTTATCTTGTTTCGTTATAGTTGAAATTCTTTTTTTTTTCTCATTATTCTCAGAATTTTCGCAGATTCTCATTTGTAACTGGCTGTATCTGGTCGAATCGATCAATTTTCCATACTTTTGATTGATTATCTGATCAAATGACAATTCATTTAGAAAAATCTTCTGGAGAGGGAAATTTTCTATTACACGTTAACTATTTTCAATTTCTGTGGCTCATTTTAGTTAGCGAGATATTTTTAATTGCTAAATATTTGAACTTATACACCTTGACATGAATCCTGAAGGAGACACTTGAAGTTTAATTAAGGTGCACGTATTCTTTGACATTTAGAATTTGAAAAATATATATATATTTTCATATGTATATATATATTGCTTCCTTTAATTCAACCTAAATTCATACAGGTACATACATTTTCATATATTACATTTCGAAATCTAACCAAAAAGCAAATATTAGAAAATTACATTATTCTAGATGAGAAATCTCAAGAAAAATAAACCATTGTCCCCCTTATTTTTCTCTCACGTTCATAGAATGTATATAGATTTCATTGATTTCTCGTTTATGCTTTTCTGTTGATTTCATGTATACTCCAGTTCTCTTTTTCTTGTTTCTTTTAATATTTTTTTGTTCCTTTCATCTCGTTTCTCTATTTGGAGCAAAGGCAATTTTGAGTAGATTTACGATTGGTGCCTCCAAAGCCATTGACACGCAGAAAGACATGAGGTAAGAGGCAACGAGATTACCAAAGTACACGATCAACTGTAATGAAAAATATATAAAAAAAAAATGATAAAATTAGTAAAAACTTTCTTCTTTTGGAAATAAACGTAGGGGAGAGTGGGGCAAAATGCACCTGAAAGATGAGATGATTCGAGATTTTTTTAAAAAGCAGCGGTTGCTCCAAAAAATCTGAAAAAATTTACAAACAATATAGATATGTTGGAGGATTCTCTCAAATTTTTTCAGATTTTTTCATCGAGTCCTTCATTCCGAAAAAATTCTTTAATCATATTGCTATGAGGGTCCATTTTGCCCCACTCTCCCCTATACAACAATACTTACAACGATGCCGTTGTGTAAATGCAGCGGTCCATCCATTTGTGTACTTGTAATCATCATTATAACAGGATGTACTAAATACGCACAGTAGGTAAGTCTAGAGAGTGGATAAACGATTCTAAGTGATAATAGACTATTGACAATGGCAGCTGAGCCAGTGCAACATTGCACGACGATGAAAGCAACAGCCATTGCCCATGCAGTGTGACCAAGTGCAGCATAAACTGAGCTCGTAGTTACTGTTAGATCACCAGGATACAGACCGTATACAACTGCTAGCATAATTCCACCGGAGATTATCCATCCAAGTAATTTCATCCACTGTAAATTTCAAATGACGAGATGAAAATTGAGAAATATATAAATATATGTCATTCAGCGCTATCTTATTAAAAGTTATTTATTTAATTAATTCTCACCAGTGGTGTTTGAAGCTTGCAATTGGTTTTGAACAACATCCAACCAGTAATTGTGCCAACAAAATAAGGACCAGCTCTCAACCATGGCTTGTCATAGAGCTCATCAAACAATGCAAATGGTTCTTGGAGTCTTCTCGAAAATTATTTCAATAAAAATTTATTAGCGTCATTTAAACTAAATCATCATGACAGATTAAATTAACAATTAAATCCATAATTTACCTTGCCACATAGTCATTATTGTATGCAACAGTGAATGTAGTAAACCAGGATGACACAATTATTAATAATACTGTCACAGCAATGAACCGGATATATTTGACAGATAGTAGTAGTAAAAATATACCCAGTACGTAAAATTGAGTATCATTTGCCATGTACCAGCTCCATAGCATACACTGTGGGCAAAAACGCTGCATTACTAGCCTCATTTATAATTTCATTGAATTGTAATTATACTCTCGTTTCTCTCTATTTTTTTTTGTCCCTCCATTTTCCATAATATTTTTTACAATATGATATAATGTCCTTGATACTAATTCCTATATAGTAGAGATAAATTATTTCAGCTCTTGATTGCAGGAGAGCAATGATTCTAATCAATTCGAAATGTACAAATAAAAGAACACAAAGACTGTAGCAATATCTAGATCTCTTGGATTAGTTGGGTTCTCTCAACAGCCTTCGTTATTCGGCTAGCACATACAGTGAGAATCAATTATTGGGAGCCAATTGAAGATTGCGGCCAACTAAAATAGGGGAAAGTCGGGTAAAATAGACATTTCAATGAAATGGTTCCAGAAAAGTAAGGGAGATTCGATTTTCATTCATTTTCAAGTGAAAAAGTGCCTTTTTTTTAAAGTATTGTTAGAAAATAGTTGAATAACGTAATAATTTTTCACTGATTCGATTACTGAATTTTGGAGATATTGTAAATATTCCATATCGCATCAATTTGAATGTAGATTAAATTTAATTTGCAATGAAAACATTCCACAAGTTATCGTTTAATTCTGCTTGGTAATAACACTATTCATTTCTCTCTCATGTAAATTCTATCATGAGATATTTCCAGTATGAATTCTATTCATCAGTGTACAAGTTTCTCGTCCATGTCCATAGGTCCTATACAACCAGTTGTACATTTGTTTCTATGTCTAACACTATTTCAGATGAAAGAGAGGAGAAGAAAAAAATATGGATCCCACCGCCCGCTAAGAGATTGCGTACAATTCAGTGCTATATATATCGATGATTGGAGGAATCGATAATTTAGAGAAGAAATCTATTGAAAATCATGGCTCATCCCTACTGATTACTGATTAATAATGTATGGTTTCAGAGAATGAATTTCAGGTCCGTCAGCGATGAATATTATTGTGAGTTTCCTAAATACCATTTCCAATAATGGCTTGTTCGTTCCAAGAGAGGAAAAGGGCTAAACTTACAGTAAAGATTCTACCAGAGAGAGTTACAAATACATATCGTCATCTTAGTAATAAATCGTCGTAAAAGCTATTCTTTCAATTTTCTCACATTGCAAATAAAAAGACGTATTTTTAAAAACCCCAAAAATATGATAATCAAACACAACACTTACCATCTCAGTTCTTGGATATAGGGAATTCACATAAAGTGCATTTCTCCACCAAAACTTTTCGCAGGTCAGATGATCAATGATGACTGGTGAAAAAACAGTTCGTGCTTGAGCATGTTTAATTGCAATTTCATTCATTCCCAACACAAAAAGATAGGCCGGTGTTAATCTATCATTTTCATGAAAAATAAATTCAAGTCGATAAAATTGGTTTACTCATATGAAAAAAAAAAAAAAATTTCTTTAAAAAGTATTTCTCACCTTATGAATCTGTAGAGAATCATAATCATAAATTTGTTTGCACTACTTTTTATGAAATTATCTCCATCGCTCTGTCTTGATCCTGTTGAGCGGTAGAATAAGATTGTTACTAAAAGTCCACTAGAGAAAATATAAAAATTTTTCATGAAATTTTCAATTTCCTTAGCTGTGGAAATAATGATAACAATTGAAGCATACCTGATAAAAAAGAATGTGTCGACAGAGAATGTAGCATTGCTAATTGTCTGGAACATGAAGTTCCTCTCGGTGACCGTGCGCAAAGTCTTATTTTCTGCAATAAGAGAAGAAAGAGGTGAAATTCCGAATTAATGAAATTTAAATCAAAAATATGTGAAAAAAAAATTTGATATGATATGATATGGTAATTATCAATAGAACTAAATGAATCTGATGAATTACCTGCTATGGAAAAGACCTGAAGATAAGTGTGGACCATGACAACCCAACCAAGGGAAAGAACACGAAGACCATGAAGACAAGTAAGACTCTCCCTTGCTGCGGGTTCCGTACTTATTATTCGTGCACCATTATTGATTGGACTGAACGCTAATAGGCACTTCATCCAAAAACCTAAATTTATTGAAAACAGAAAAAAAATAAATTGCATTCATTTGATAAGGAAATTTATCATTATGAATAATTGAATAATTAATAATACGTGACCTTTTCTGCATTTTCCTTCTTTTATTGTCTCTTCACCTGCAGGCTGTGACGTGCCTTTTTCAATTTTCTCAATGAGCCCTTTCCCATTATCTTTGATCATTGAAATTCTGCTATTTACCACCAAATTCTTATCAGTATAAGTACTGCCTCTCTCATTGTTATTAGTACCATGTGATGTAGATTCAATATCAAAGTCGGAAGTAAGCTGTTTATAGTCGTAGACTGTTGCTATCACCATCAGAAACATGATCATTCCACCAATAGAACTGGAAAAATTACAAATAAAAAAATCCTCATATTTCATTTTTTTTATGCTATTGATATTATTATGAGCTTTTCTAGTGGAAAAACTCATGCCAAGCTGAATAATATCTTGCAATGCAATAAATTTCATGGGCAATTTCTCAAAAAAGTCACCTATCAATTCGATAGGAAGAAAAAGAAAATCATGAATCTATTCAAATATTGACCAGAGGGGATTATGCACTCAGCTCTTGCTTGCATCAATTGTCTAGCCAATTTGCGTTTATATTTCAGTTTCAAACCAGTAATATGAATATTCTCGTCTCTCTTCGGTGCTAATTTCTCCAATGAATGGCTGAAAACGTAGTCGCGCATTCTCATACGATAAAAATTGTGAATAATTATTTCCTCTTTGAATTTTTGAGATAACAATTGCATTTGAGCCTCGTTAGGATCGACGAATAATATCAAAAAATCACCGTTCGGGTTGAATGATTGTGGGAGTCGGAAATAGAGAGAAAAGGGAGAAGAAACAGCAGTTTCATTCTACTTCAGTTTGTTTTGGTTGCGAATGAGCTAATATCTCATACCATATCAATTAATTATTTAGACTCTATATTGTTGGGATTTTGAAAAATTCATCTTATTATTGATATAAAATTAGATATTGCACCGATTTAGTGATGACTGAATCTGGCTAAACTCGTGGAATGCACCCAAGCGATAATGCTATACAACTACTTTCACGTGAACGCACCCGGTTTGTGCTTTCTACGATATCTCTTGCGTAATGCTACTGGGTGTATATGTCCATACTAAAGTTCTATTACACCTGCAATAATCCTTTGCTACTTGAGAATTTCTCGCTATTGATATATCGCACGACATGGAGTAATCAAATAGATTATAAAAATTAAATGAAGTTAGCTATTCAAATTATGAATTTTCTAGGGGTCCTCGATATTCGGGGAAAATATAAAAACTGTATGAACATGAAACTTCACAAAAGGTCATGAAGTTCATTCAATGAAAAGATGATTTCTTCAACTATAATAATGGAGATTAAATGAAATGATTTATCATGGATTCATTTCTTTCATAATTCTAGGACAACATCAACTCACGTAGTTCAAAATTGTTAATCTTACCCTGAAAATGCACTGTTGTGAAAGGCACATTATTCAACAGTTTCATACTCGGGCTTTTGAACTCTGGGCCAACTTATTTTTTGCACTGCATTGCACATTGCAGTTACAAAGTTTTTTTTTTCTCTCATAGACTAAACTATGTACAGTGTAATTCAGGGCGTAGATTGTAACTCACCTTGAGAGATGAAATAGAAGCGGAGACACTGTTAAATTTAAAAAAGCAATTTGTCATTGCAATATATAGGAATTATAATGACTTTAGTCTATAATAAAGGCAAGGACAGATCTGATTTCAAGTGTTCAAAGGTTTCAATGAAAGAATTCAAAGAATTTTGTTAGGTACTTTGCAGTAAGAACTGACCAAGGCTTCAGATCCTAGTGGCATTTCCCAAATTTTCCTCCAATATATATTTTTCCTTGGATGAATCAATAGACATACAATGTTAAAGTGATGTTACGAAATGATAAATAAGATATACAATCGTATCTCATGAATTATCTAATAGGTAATAAGCTCCAGATATCAAACTAACATAATATATTTTTGGTCTTTGATGCTTTATTTTTCTACCTCACGGAAGGCTGCCCACAACATTGGCGAGGTTGCACAAACGCATCGAAAAGAAAGTGCAGAAAGTGTTACGCGAGCGTGCGTGTACTTTATTTTTTATTTTATTTTCCTCCTCGTCTCAATGCATAACATCAAATGTATCGTCTGATATTAATCGATTAAATTCCAACTTGAATGAGGAACCATTTTATGGAGGGTAAATGAAAATTACTATATTTATTTGGAATTTGTGTGATTGCATAAAATAATAGCTACAGTTATAGCTGATTCGTCACGTTGATATTTCAATGAGAATGAGAGCAAACATGAATGTAAGGGAGGGCCGGGAAAAACGAAACACCAAAAGGTTGTGAAGAAAAATCTCGACAAGGATTCAACTTTTTTCATATTGTTTTAATTTATGTTTTGCACTATTTTCAGAGAGAAGGAGGTGGTGGAGGGAAGAACATAAAGGGTTAAACAGATACATCGCAGCTTTGATGTTTTATATTATGAAAATTGCTCGAAATCAGTGAAATAATTTTACGTCAAGTTATTAGAGCCAAAAAAAAAGGTAATTCTCAAGTAACATCGATCGCTATAAGGCTTGGATCATTTGAGTATTATTTCGCCTTGCCTGGCCCAGTCCTATATTGAATTGCAGAGAAATAAGCTATGCCATCTGCATCTACTAAAATTAGGGGATGACATCTGTTTTTAATGGACAAGTCATTCCATCTATTTATGGGAGAATTTTCAAACGAGTTGTAGTGAGATATAATATTCAATCTCTTCTGCTTACTCCAAACTATATCGCATTGATAATTGTGACTCTTGTGAAATCGTAATTGACTCACGCTACCGAATACTTTCGGTTATGAAAATCTTTACATTGCTTTGTACTTACCCAAGTATGTAAAACTTTGGATCATTCCATGCTGAATAATCACTGGATGGGACTGGTTTAACAGTTACAATGGTAAATTCTGGACCTGATAATTGATGCGTATTTTTACCCTCTTCTTCAACTCTATCAGCACTTGCACGGAGCATTGATGACAACGAAACAGGATCGCACGTTCCAGGGAGACAGAGACCGAGAAATAATTGTCTCGTCTGAAAAATGATTAAAGGAATTTTTTTCAGTTACATACTTATTAAAAAATATATATTTCTATTTTCAAGCAAGTTTCCAAAGAATTGTCAAATTAAAGAATATATATATCGTTGCCTTAGTAATAGATGGTTGCGAATGCCCAAAAATTCAAGAATGAAAATCAAAGAGTCCTCAAACCACTGCTAAAATTTATTTCATGACATTCTGCACATCTTTTTGACATAAGTTTCAATAACAAAATGACGCCATTACACAATATAAATGTGGAAAAACCTTAACTCACATTTACGCCTCTTTGCTTCTTCTACTTCTTAATACATGGAAAAATTAATAACGCTCTTACTTCTATTTGTGTTCAAGATTTTTCAATATTGGGGAAAGTGAAGGAAAATGGACAATAGAATGAAACTACCCGAAATAAATTTTTCCTGATGATTCCATTGAAAAGTTGAGGAAATTTTCGGTGGAAATCATGTTTAAGAAATTTTTGTATTTTTTTTAGAAATCCTTTTGGTCAAGGTTTGAGAGGATATTTCCTTTCCATTTTTGGAAAAGTTCACTTTTTTAGAAATATCTCCGTTTCTATTTGTCGTAGCTTAAAATTTTCAAATGGATATGAAAGGTGAGTTCATTTTCCATCGATTTATAGGATTTTCAATTTGGAAATATACATTTTTGCATTATTTATGGACACTATTGTGAAAATAAGTTTTTGCCCTATAACTATTCTAAAAATCGAAATTTTCCAATTTAAAACCCAATAAATCGATGGCAAACGATCTTACCTTTCATCCCCATTTGGAATTTTCACATTACAGAAAATAGAACCGGAGATATATTGAAAAAAATGATTTTTTTCAAATAATGGAAGGGAAATACCGTCTCAAACCATGTTCAAAAAATAGATTATAGATATATTTATAGATTGATTAATATTAATATATTTAGGATTTCTAAAAAAATACAAAAAAACCTTTTCTGACACATGATTTCCACCGCAAATTTTTTCAGCTTTTCAATAACGAGAAGCAGTCCATCTCCAATATTTCTATTAATTTCAACAGTTTTTCATTGACATCAGGAACTGTATTTATTTTACCCCTCATATCTGTTTTTTCCAAAACGATGCAAGTGCTTGGAGACGCGATTCCCTGTTAGTAATTTATGCGCATTTGCGCCCGTTTGTTATGTACAATTTTTTTCTTTGATTCATAAAAAGAAAGTCCATGAGATATCGATTGAAGTTAAAATTGGGGCACAAAGGAAATTTTTCTGTAGTTAAATTACAAGTTTATCAAGAGTGAAGTATCAAGTGCCTAATAATGCCAGTCAGATGGATTATTTTTAGAAAATTGTAACGTGAATCAATAGTTGGATCCTCATTGTTTCGTCTTTTTCCAAGCATTATGTAGGAGAAGTGGACACATTTGAGTTCTGATGTTTTATACTATAAAAATCCCTCGGAATATTTTATTGATAGTGTTGAGGAAATTTCTGTTCAGGAAAAACATGTGTTGAAATTCATATTCAATCATGTTTTGACAATTTGAATTTCATACCCGAAAATTAGGGCTCTGCGAGACAGAAAATATTCATATTTTAAAGGATATTTTGAGTGCTATTGGTCATGGTAGCTTGACATGAGAGTCAAATAAAACGTGACATCATTTTCCATCAATTTCTGTGGTTTTCAAGGGGGAATTATTGTTTTTTGAGAAATTTATCGAGCAAAAACTTGTTTTCTCAGAGTAGCCCTCGAATATTGATAATTTTTTCCTCAAACCCACAATAATCGATGGCAAATGATCTCACCTTTTATTTAAAATCAGCCTCAGTACGTCATGATATTTATAACGCGAGATATCCTCTAAAAAAATGGAGAAAAACCATGAAAATGGAAAGAGTTCGTGACCAAAAGAGCAAACTGGAAAAAAAAAACAATTTTGAGGCATGTTTTCCACCGGCATTTTTTGTTCAGCTTTTCTATTGATTTGTTCGAGTTAGTAAATACGATAACAAATGGAAATACAATTGTAAATGATATAGGAATATTTTTGAATGAGAACACTGCTCTAAATCTTAACAACTTTTCGTTTTTCAATGGAGAATACAATCTCGCTATGACCGGACAAATAAAAAGTGGTTTTCATATTCATTATCTTCAGTTTAAATTGTTGCTCCAATTTTCAGCTGTTGAAAACCATCTATCCCAAAATTTTGAAATACATTTGAGTCTAATTAAATGAATCAATGAAATACTTACTAATGGTTCAATGTCACTAGGAAAATTTAATCCGATTCTGGCTACATGAAATTTGACATGATAAGGCGGTCCATCTACACCAGGAATTCCCGTGATGCCATCATCACCAGTACCATTCACTTCTCGACACAGTGAACTTGAGCCAAGCCAGAAACCATTTCCAAAGTGGAACTGTGAACTGTAACGTCCACTTGCATCTGACACTGAGAATGGTAAATGGAATTAAATAAATGTAGTGTAAAATTCGACTGATTATGAAAGGCCATTTTTCATGAGGCGTCTTATACTACTAATTGTAATGGTTCATTAAGTCTTTATTCACAAGTATAAATTCAATTAAAAAATCCCCCAGCACTATCACTTGACTCTTTTTCAATGATATACAATGATTGCTCCGCGAATATTCGCAGAAAAAATATCGTATCTTTCATCGATAATTACAGAATTACGTAAAAAAAAATTCTCCGTAGTTAATAATTATTGATTGCATAGTGAACGACTTGAATAATCTATATATTCAGAAGAGTTTTACACCATGCACTACATGTGAATTTCACTCAACTTCTGATTTATGCAATATACATAGAAGAATTCAACTTGGATATCAATGAAAATTACAAAAAAAAGAGAAAAATTAATTCTAAATACAATTATTGTTGCAATTAGTGTATTTGGTTGAGTCGCCTCTTTCTTTTTCCCAATAGCATTTTCATGTACAAAGTTCATTGTCGAGTTACATAAACCGTTTGACATCTACAACTCGACAAGTAGAAAGTGTCGGTAGTCGGTTTTTCCCCTCATTCCTTCGACTTTGAGCGCTCTCTCTCTCTCTCTCTCTCTCTTTCATCAGCTTGGAAATACACTTGAGGTAGACCTCATGGACAGATTACATCGGCTTCTGCAGCATACATTTCCAGCGAAACTGTATTTTCACTTATTACGAAAAGTCATCAATCAAGAATCATTGCCTAAGGCCCACATACCCCATGCCCATATCCACATATACATACACGCAGATGCATACAGAGTTGTTGATGAAAAATATGTCAATGAAGATTCATCAATTCCCTCATTTAGAGAAAAAAATGAGTGACAAAGCTAGTTGAAATGAAATCTCCATTTATTTGGAAATAAAAAATAATCATAATAATTTGAGAATTTCACAAATACTCATTGCACTAGAGAGGGTCTCATTTTATAATAAAACAAAAAAATAATCTGTACTCGTAAATTTCAACCTTCTCATTATCTCAAACAAAGAAACTAAAGGTAGAGAGGCACTCATTAACTCGGCAAGTTCATTTTGAAGAACAAGCATTGCTATGAAATTGTATCTCATCCAGTTGAATGATTATTTTGTCATCAGGGTAACGTGACAAATACATACGTAATCGAACATTATGAATCCTTTTTATGCTCAGTAGTATTTTACGATTTTATGTTTTTTTTTTTTTTTTTTGATTTTATGGTTTCGTATGAATATTATTATTTACGAGAATTGAAAATAGTTTAATATTCTTTTCTGCGATATTCGTCATCCAATTATGATGCTTTTAAGCATCCCAGTAGATGACAAAATTTAATTTGAAGAAGCAAGACGGTATACTGATAAAATTGTCACTTCGATGGATGATCACTCATAGTAATTGCGTAAACTAGTGAAATTTAAAGAAGAGAATTGCAATATGAAGATTCAAGTTTCCAAAAAAAAAAATCCCGAAATTGAACATATTGAAAGAAGATAATAATGAAAAAGAAAAAATGAAGTTGTGTAAAAAATTTTTTATATAGTCCCCACAGCATGCAGATATAACCGCAAAATTGTGCAAGTTTAAAATGCAAGTGCAAAGTTATTTCATGCTGGTGTGCAAGTGAAAGGTGTGCTATGGACGTTGTGGTGTCACTTTCGTGGTTATTATGAAAGCTACCTTGAATGTCATCAAATAATGTGCAAAAAAAATCATTAGTTGCAAATATTCGATCTCATCTATGGATAGTCTCAATTGTTGTAACATGATTACCATAAACTAATTCGGGAAATAATTATTTCTCTTTCCATAAATTTTTTATGCATTATAAATTCACTCACTTCTAGCAGCCCATGATTTTCCATTTTTGAGAGCATCAAGAAATAATTCCATATCTTTACGGCAATCATTTCGAAGTTTTCCTGGTACCTTGATCCATTTCAGTGGATCATAAAGGTCACTCAGCCACTGCACGCTATTAGCAGTCTTTTCCAATTTCTCTTTCATAAAATCAAGGTCAAAATCCCTTGAGCCCTCCTCACTTTTGGCAACACTCTTCAAATAATTTCTCCAATCCAATTCTGGATTATTCTTACTAAAAGCTATGAACTGATCACGACCACTGTTGTTTGGTGTTTTTGAATCAAAAAATTTAGCGGTCTCATTAAAGTTCAATTCTTTAGTATTATTCAGCACCGGTGCTAACTTTT
The DNA here is from genome assembly GCA_963921955.1 of Aleiodes alternator. Taxonomy (NCBI): domain Eukaryota; kingdom Metazoa; phylum Arthropoda; class Insecta; order Hymenoptera; family Braconidae; genus Aleiodes; species Aleiodes alternator. Next base: position 6,062,818 of record OY998112.1, read on the forward strand.
GCGGTCTACTCAATCGTAGAATATTCGATTCAGTTGTATTACCAAATACTATATTCATAGAAGAAGTGATGAAATATAGAAATAGTACTCTCATAGGCATTTCGCTCATTTTCACTTGGTTTCACTCGATGACTGAAAAGCTTAATAATATTATATTCAATTAAATTGTAATTTTTCCAATGAACTGAAACGCACAAGAGGAAGAGCCCATATTTTTTCACATTAATAATTCTTTTATTGTGTGATAATTATCAAGTTGAGAGTCTTTCTGCTCTTTCATCTCAACAGATATGAGCAATTAATAATGGCCCAAATCTTGACTTGTTTCTTAAATCTCTTTATACCCCTCCCTTATCAATAGGCCCAAATAACCAAAATTTCCTTGAACTTAAAAATTCTCGCACTAAATATATTAGAAGGGATAATGATGAGCCAAAAATTAATTGTTTCATTCGAAACGCTCAAATAACTCAAACTTGATTCTCGTATCACCAACTTGAGGCGCCAAATATAATCCACTTGATTCACTGAAGACAGGAACGCAGAGAAATTGAAACAAGTATATTTATATGAATCGAGAAATTATGTAGACAACAATAAACCGGGTAATGTAACACGCGTGGCCAAGCTCACCACGCACTGAATGAAGCGAATCAACGTGCTCCCCGAGTTTGCCATTTGGATTTCCCCTTTCTCTTCCATAAAACAACGAATGCATTTCCTTATTCAGGGGAAAAAAAACCTGCTATAATATTGTCACCTAATGTAGGCATCAGCCTGTTTTGAAAATTTGTTTATTACACTTTTTCCATTGATCTTCTTCAGATTATAGATTGCTCATTTTTTTGTATTCATCAACTGTATAGAGGAGACCAGGGCAAAATGGAGTACTTTAAAGCACGTGCTCACGTATCCCATTTTGCCCCGGTCTCCCCTATACAAAGTCAAAGGACGAGAACATGTATCCCTTTTCCTCTTACAGGAATTTGAAATATTTAGGTCTTGATCTGGAGATTTACCCAGTGACAAAAAATAATACAAGATTAGGGTAATGATTGATACGTTACAGTGTAATCTATCAGAACAACATGAGAAAAAGATAAACGTAGATTTTTCTTTTCTTCTTCAAAACCTATATATGACGGATTATAGAAAACGTCTGATCATACCACTTGGCTTCTCGAAGGTTATGCAACATATTGAGCTCTCTACACCATGGAGTTATTCAAAAGTGTACGGTAAAGTAACCGGTCTGGTCACAGGAAGCAGAACGCATGTATATCATGTGCAATGGGATGTTGAATTAATCTGGGAAAGTGACCCCGTAGAAAGCACATATATTTTACAAATATTAATGGAGAAGTTATATACCTCTTTCGAGGTATATATATATTTTTTTCCTTCTTGGCTAGACTCCCGATTGGGAGTATGTGTTCCGATATATATATTTTGAGCATAAATCCGTTATATTCCTGAAATCTAGTTCATCCCATCTTCACTCACATATTCATTTGTTCATTAATTATTATTGCGAAAAATCAGAATGGTATCAGATGAATAAATTTTCATACTATTATTTTTTCACTCGTATGAAATTTTTCATATCAAGACTAATTTATTACATACAATACGACTATAGTCTCTCTACTTTTACAAATTAACTAGTCAATCCATGAATTCAATGATAAGGAAGCATTATAATTTCTATATTTTAAGGGTGAATTATTATCATTTCACAATAATTCAAGTTGTTTATGCTCGCAGAAAAAGAAAGTTAATTCATGTATTTTCAAATATTATCTATTAGAGAAGAGATTCCCGGGAAAAAAAACTATTGTTAGCTATGGAATATTCATGCATTGATAAAAAAAATTTCTACTTTAATTCTGTCGATAAGCATTAGAGTAAGGTCGATCGTTGAAATCGGGATACTTGCCCTCGTTCCCAAAAAAACTGGCCATGCCTCAACTGGCCAGGCCGCGTATGTTCAGGGTGAGATTGTCCCGATGAGAACATTTGTTAGACAAATGTTCCCATTTGTGTACATTAATGTCCTCGCATGCAACATTTGGACAATAGATGGCCCACTATGTCTTGTGAACATTCACAAACAACGAATAAAGTTTGCTCCATGATGGCAATATAATGTCCCCATTGTGTACATATTTGTCAGCAATGTAGTCAAATGTTGATGACGGTTTGTGAACATTCACGTGGTCATTTATTGCGACGCCGAGGCATTTCTCCCAGCGGAACAATATTATCAAGCTTAACGTCGTTCAAGAATGACATCTGCATTGCAATTGTCCCGCCAGGACATTCGCAGCATCCAAATGTACCGCGGGGACATTCAAACATGGAGAAGTTAGTTATGCAACGAGAAATTGTGTACGATCATTGGAACATTCAATATCTAACGTCTTCTTATGTTCCGATGGGACATTTCAATCGTCAGCGTTCCCTTGTCATCTGACTTTGTGGACAATTGCGGACAGTAATTGTCCCCAAACTGAAGGGTACCGTCGGTACATCATGGTACTTTAAATCTGCTTTATCGATTATCTACATACCATCGGAAACTTACCTGTCTTATCGACGATAAGCGTCAGAATTACTAGGGCAGAATTCCGCCAGATGGGGGATGCAGGCGAAAAATCGTTGCTAATGATATTTTTTTTAATAATTGAATTATTGAAAACGCGAGAAAATTTAAAAGTTTACGCTGAACAGATTTCAATAGAATTTTAAAAAGCGTTGGAAATTTGGTGGGAAAAATTTGACAAAATTGGAAATGCTGAATTACGTGCAAATTCCGAAGAATTACTGAAATTGAAAAATAAGTGTGATAATTATCAAAAATTTATTATTGACAATTTCGGAAAATAGAAAAAATTAGACGATGTTAACGATTTATTAAAAATTGAAATTTAATCGGTGAAAAAAAATTGACAAATTCAGAACTATCACATTGATTAATCAAAGTCCATTACAAAGAGGCATAATATCAGTAGGAAATTTTTTAAAATTTATTTTTGATTAATTACATGAATTACACACACGTCATTTTGAATAATTACAATTACAGAATTCTTATTAGGAGCATGTCAAGAAAATTACTAATTATATATATATACATATATATATACATATATATATATATGTTTGTATAAAGTACATTTTGAGGACCTATTTGCGGATATAAGGTATACTTTGAGGACATCTGGCTGTTTTGAGGACCGTCCTCGAAGTTTTTTCTGTGTAATGCTGACTTTGAGGACCGTCCTCAAATTACATATTTTGTCTAAAGTGCATTTCGAGAACCTATAGCTCCCATAAAATAAATGGGGACGGGGTCCCCGAAATATCATTCTGTCTTTTGTATGATTTGAGGACGGTATATGTTTCCACGATTTGTAATATTTGAGGACTTGGGCCTTAATTATACTAATCTGTACAAGACAGTATTCCGTATCCTGGCGTCGAATTTTTCGATCAACAACAATCGATTGTTAATAAAACGAACTCAGAGGAAAGAAAGAAGAAAAAGAAGGAACTCGAATACAGATTTTTCATTTTTTCCACGATTAAAGTTTCTTCATTTTTCTCTAGCGCATTATTAATTCTCCATACAAGAGAATTGAAATAGAGAAAAATGGAAAATGGCATTCTCCGCCTCTCGGAAAATGGAAAAATTTAAGATTTCTTTCATTCAGATTTGTTGAGTCATTCTTGAGAAATCTTCCATAGAACCTCGAAAATCAACAAATTCCTATGTTTCATCAAATTGAAAGATTTAACCGGAAGCGACGTTGCAGCTCGTTACATCCGCGAGATCTTTACAATCAGCGGCGAAATGTTTTTCCTTCTCCCGTTTTTTTTCGAAACCTAAAAAATTGTCAAAACTCCTGTAATTGACGCTTCCATGCATTATTTCCAATTTAAAAAGAAGGAATTTAATTCCTTGAAATTCTTTCCTCATCTCTAAATTTATCTTCTAGATTGACTCTATTTCCTTGCGAAGAAGAAGAAGAAGAAGGTGCAGGAGGTTTTCCACCCACTGCCTTCATGCGTCCTCAAAAGTTACTTTACACAAACATATATATAGGTATATATACCTACTGTGTTTGTGTAAAGTATAGTTTGAGGACCCATTTGTTGATGTAAGGTAATGTTTGGGGACATCTGAATTTTTTGAGGACGGTCCTCATAACAGCCGTCAATGCAAATCCCATATCTCTGTTGTCCTCTATTTCTTTTTGCACGATAAGTATCCCTGCAGAATCGACCTATTTCGCTTAGTTGCCATGGATATCTTCGAGAGAGGAATGAAATTAATTAAAAAACATGAAACAGAAAAAGTCAATTTTTTCGTGTTTTTTGAGAATATCTCAGTAAATAATGCGAAATGTTTCTCTCTCTCCTCCTTCCTTTTCAAATGGTGAAAATTTGAGAAAACTACTGTGATTGACACTTTCCTCCATTGATTTAAAAAAAAAAAGGGGCATTTAATTTCTTGCAATTTGTTTTTGTCTCCAGATTCAATTTCTAGAATGACTCCATTTTCTCGCGGAAAAGAAAAAAAAAAGGTGCAGCAATTCGCCCCTTCTCCCCCACCCGAAATTTTAATTAGATTTACAAAACGGAATGTTATCAAATGAGAAAAAAGGGAGGAAGATCCAAAAGTACCATGTCCTCATAATTACCATTAATCGAATTAGCTTGTCCTCAAAACGATCATTGCACGAAAATCTCTATATTCCATATGTCCTCGTAACAGCCGTAAATACAATAAAATCTACAAGTCCTCGAAACTATCGTTATATACTTGTAGATACAAGTCCTCAAAAAGAACGTTATATGGAAGTCCCCATAGTTTTTTCCATATCTGCATATACATATATATATGTCCTCATATGTGACAATAACGGGAAATTTATAGCAGTCCTCAAACTAATCGCTATATGAAAAGTCTCATATCATACATTATATAGAAATTCATTTAAAAAAAATAGAAAAAAAATAGTTAAAAAAAAAATATCTATTTTCTATAACATATAATGGATATTCCAAGGTTTTCCACTCATCCCCATCACATGTCCCCAAAATGTACTTTACACAAACATATATATATATATATATATATATATATATATATATATATATATATATATATATATATATATATATATATATATATATATATATATATATATATATATATATATATATATATATATATATATATATATATATATATATAGATTACAATTAGGCTTGGGTCATTTTCAGTATTTATCGTGTAGGCACTATTTATCGGACGGTTAAGGTAATGGTACCGGTTCACAGACTAGTAATGACATGCTCCTAATAAGAATTCTGTAATTGTAATTATTCAAAATGACGTGTGTGTAATTCATGTAATTAATCAAAAATAAATTTTAAAAAATTTCCTACTGATATTATGCCTCTTTGTAATGGACTTTGATTAATCAATGTGATAGTTCTGAATTTGTCAATTTTTTTTCACCGATTAAATTTCAATTTTTAATAAATCGTTAACATCGTCTAATTTTTTCTATTTTCCGAAATTGTCAATAATAAATTTTTGATATCTATCACACTTATTTTTCAATTTCAGTAATTCTTCGGAATTTGCACGTAATTCAGCATTTCCAATTTTGTCAAATTTTTCCCACCAAATTTCCAACGCTTTTTAAAATTCTATTGAAATCTGTTCAGCGTAAACTTTTAAATTTTCTCGCGTTTTCAATAATTCAATTATTAAAAAAAATATCATTAGCAACGATTTTTCGCCTGCATCCCCCATCTGGCGGAATTCTGCCCTAGTAATTCTGACGCTTATCGTCGATAAGACAGGTAAGTTTCCGATGGTAAGTAGATAATCGATAAAGCAGTTTTAAAGTACCATGATGTACCGACGGTACCCTTCAGTTTGGGGACAATTACTATCCGCAATTGTCCACAAAGTCAGATGACAAGGGAACGCTGACGATTGAAATGTCCCATCGGAACATAAGAAGACGTTAGATATTGAATGTTCCAATGATCGTACACAATTTCTCGTTGCATAACTAACTTCTCCATGTTTGAATGTCCCCGCGGTACATTTGGATGCCGCGAATGTCCTGGCGGGACAATTGCAATGCAGATGTCATTCCTGAACGACGTTAAGCTTGATGATATTGTTGCGCTGGGAGAAATGCCTCGGCGTCGCAATAAATGACCACGTGAATGTTCACAAACCGTCATCAACATTTGACTACATTGCTGACAAATATGTACACAATGGGGACATTATATTGCCATCATGGAGCAAACTTTATTCGTTGTTTGTGAATGTTCACAAGACATAGTGGGCCATCTATTGTCCAAATGTTGCATGCGAGGACATTAATGTACACAAATGGGAACATTTGTCTAACAAATGTTCTCATCGGGACAATCTCACCCTGAACATACGCGGCCTGGCCAGTTGAGGCATGGCCAGTTTTTTTGGGAACGAGGGCAAGTATCCCGTTGAAATCTATCCCGTTTTTCTTCATTTCTGCATTGCATTCAGTCAGTCTAAGGCATTACCATTTGAGTTTTTGCCTCTCTAATACACTGACAGATGTCGTTTATGTATTAGAGAAGTGCTTATTGTCGAATGGATGCCTTTCCAAGAAAAAAAAAATCCAAATTCTATTCGAATGGCAAGAAAGTATTACATAAAGCGACTGATATTACTGTATCCACCTTCAATCACGGTCTACCAAGTATTCTCTGCATTTTCCAAGTATCAGACATGAACATCGCCCTCGAATCTGGAAAATCATGGAATTTTTTTAACAGTAGATTTTTGCATATTTCCAGAACATGTCGAAATTTTTCTCAAAACACGATTTTTCAAATTGGCACGAAGCATCACTCTAACAATTTTTATTAGAAATTTTTTTTCTTTCTTCTAGATTAAAATGTGTGCCACCGAGTGCCAAAAAATTCAAAGAGTCTCGGGAGAATGACTAATTTTTCAAGATTTTTTTTTCTGCCCTCCGGCCGGAAAGAGGCAACTTTTGGGCCGCTGCGCTAAACGAAGTTGCCGCTTTCCGGCTTCGTCGGGCAGAAAAATGGTATACACACCTTGAAAAGCAAAGTAAGAATGTCTCAGAGCACATGTCTGTTGACCTCGGCTTCGCCCCGGCCGATACGTATATGTTATTTAAATTACATGTGCTCTGAGACATTTCTTACTTCACTTTTCAAGGTGTGTAATCTACTATTTCTGGCGACTTAAATATATGCTCAATGACTCCCCGAAATATGATTTTATTGCCTTTCACTTTACGTAAAGAAAAAAAAAACCATTGGCGGAACCCTTTAATGAATTCTGCTACATAATGCTGTGTTTGGCAGTCTCAATAAGTTTCTGCAGTTTTTTTTTTATTGTATTTTATCTATTCTTATCCTATTCTAGATTAAAGTCCTATCAATGGCAAAAACTACTGTTTTTTTTGGTTTCAAAAAGCAAGTTTATTATCAACATTCTATAGATTTACAGTTACACTTGTAGGAAAACTGACTTACAAACTACAAAACCTTATAGCTTATACTATATATGCTGCGCCTGGCAGTCTCAATAGTTTACGATATTTTTATTATTTTTATTTTTCATCAATCCTTAGCATTTCTGTTTATAAGTCTTAGAAGAAACTGGATAATCAGTATCATGTCTTTTTGTCTCTCTTTGGTAAAAACATAGAATGAAAAATCCAAAGCACTTTAAATGAGTTTAAATCTTACCACTAAATTATTACTAAATCTTAAACCACTAAATGTATATTTACACTGTACATCAGGTATTTTGCCTCCAAAATACCTATAACTAACTTTTTTTTTTTTTTTTTTTTTTTTTTCATTATTGAGAAATTTTTTATAAATCATGCTAGAGTCTCCTTTAATTGCGTCTTCTTCTCCAATGAGGGCGTTCTCTCTCTTTCCTTCTAGCCCTTCTCCTTATCTCATCTAAATGCTTAGCACCGTCCTGAAGCCACCAATAGTTTTTATTTGCACGCTCTGTACTTTCCATGTCACTCAGTGGAATTGTTGTAGAATAAATTTCATTTTCTTTATAATTATCTAGATTGATGTCTATTTTTTTATTGGTAGCAAAAACTACTGTCAGGATGGCCGAGCGGTCTAAGGCGCTGCGTTCAGGTCGCAGTCCACTTCTGTGGGCGTGGGTTCGAATCCCACTTCTGACAGTTAAATTTTGCCACAATATATCATTTCTTATTTAGCCAAAATTGTCATAGTTTATTAGTGAAAGGAGATTATCCTTATATCTTAACAGAAAACTATTTTGATAAATTAAGAAATACATCTCTTAAAATTGATTGAGACGTGTGTATTGGTGGTAAAGATCATCTGAGAATTCACCTGAATCGAAATAAATTCTCATTGTCCATTGACTAGTATGGAATTTAAATAATATAAAATTGGAAAAAATATATTCCTGGAATATAAATTCCTTCCTCGAACAAAGCTGAATCCTTGATTGTATAATACAATTATAACACATTAATGATCATCCCTCAATGTTTTTGAAATATTATTGGTGAATTATTGCTCTACGTGACTCTTGTAATATCCAGCATCTGCCGTACGACGTGTAGCGGTTTATCCTTTACATTAATGTCCATCGAATGAGCTAGAACGAGTAGTGAACTCTCCTCGATTCTCGAGCAGTATTCTATATCTGAGCAGCCTACATAAGAACTAATGGCATTTTCCATGTTTGACATCACTCCAATAACTGTGGTACACGCAAGTCTAAAATCATTCACTAGATCAACGATTTATATTGTATATAACGTGTGCACAGCCTCTCCTGTGCCAACATATGGAGCCCAATCGCAGTGGTAATTCTACGATTAGCATTAATAGCACGTTGACTGCAGTAAACGGAAATAGTCGGATGTGCAACAGAAAATGAACTGGTTTTTTACTTATTATACTTACCGCTAATCTAAGCCTATCCAGATCCATTACGTATGTATTAGCACAAGCAGCATATTTCCTTACTGTTGTGGTAAATCACTGTAGATTGAAGAAATCACACTTTACTATCATGAAATTTATTCATCATGATGCTGCCTGCCATTTGACATTTACACTCAATATTCTGCCAAAGTATACTTTAAAAAAAATATATTTGAGGAATGACTATAGCTGACAGACAATACGTAATTCAATGTTCAAGAGAAAAAGCAACGAAAAATCCTGGAATCGTTGAGCATGAAAAAACATATGATATAAAAATAATAACAGTTAATAGTAACCGTTGGAATCGCAATGACTTGTTCTTTAACTCAATAACTCATGAAGGCTATCTCGAAAATTCGAATTTTGCACTCAAGTAGTCCATGAGAATCATGATTGTGTCATCAATAGTAACTTCACTATTGATTCACAATGCAATGGAAAAAAACAATGTCACATATATAGGACACACGACGTGATACCGTTGGACAATTGTTGAGGACAAACATGCCGATTGGACACCCATCACCATAGAAATGAGGTTGAGCATGGGTATTGGATCACGTGGCAGCGAGTTTTCATCCGTGATTTAACAGAGTTGATTGTAATGGTTGCCTCGCTGGGAAATTTTATCGTACTACCAACATCTATTTTGCTAGTATTCAGCCAGCTTCATGCCATCACGAATTGAATGCAGTATCTTGTAGGTATTTACATGCATACATCAAATTGTTTAACTTTTTAACGATAGTTCATTCATTCTCACTGTATTATATCAGATATATTATTATGAAACCAAACGAAATGAAAAAAAAAACGAAATAGAAATAGTATTTTTTGACGGAAATAGGGAATCAGAAATCCCGTCTACAGAACTGTTATCCGTTCAGTTTTGATTATTCTTCAGGCTCACTATTGGTTTATATATTTGTATTTTGGAGTTATATAGAATGAGGCAAAGTGGTACCGTTAACTCTCGACGCTGACGCAATGATGGCCCGCGTGGAGATAACTTGGAATTTGTGACGTAAGTCTTCATCCTCCACTTCTCAATTTTTCTTCTTTCATCTCTTGGTATTATTATTGTCCTTTACTTGTCATACTTTTGGAAAAATAGACAAGTTGAATGGAATGTTTTTATGCTGCTGAGAATTCATGAATCATCTACTTCTTGTACAAAAGACATGGAAATTTAATGCTGAAGGTCAACAATGGAGATGTAGGTTTCTCTGCACTCGAAGTAGTTTCTGTCTATTGAGTCGGTATCCACGTATCGCTAATCAATGATACTTAAGGGGGGACAACCATGTAGAGCCTCGAAATTGAGCCTTTTTTGGGAATTTTTTTCAAGGCGAAGAAATGACTGGATCTTTCTGAAATTTTCACAGTTTATTATATCTATTTTGAAGAGTATTTTCCATTTTTAGCAATGGAAAAATATTGAAAATTGATGGAGATATGGTCCGATGAACCCACATGGTCACGCCGTTTTTTTTTACGGTGCCAAGGGTGGCGTCGTGAAAAATGATCTGAAACAGAAATCCAAAAAGATGCGGTCAATATATACCTGTAGTCAGTCCCTAAACCTCTTTTTTTGATAATAAGTTAATAATTGTAGAAATGGCAGACGTAAAATCAAAACAGTCAAAAATTTCTTCTTTGCTGATAAAAAAAATAGTTAATTTTTAGAAATTTTCAATTTTCGGAGGTTTACGGACTAGTCTCATATGTTCTATAAACGTGTGCAAAATTTTGGCCCGATCGGTTGAATAGTCTCTGCGTAATCGTTGGCACCGAAAAAAAAAGTGAAAAAAAAAGTTTCGAGAAAAACAAGTTTTTCGGATTCTAGACATATTAAAGTATTTTTTAAAGCAAAAAAAAAAACGATTTTTTGAAGGTTCTACATGGTCGTCGTCCCTTAACCAACACTGAAGATGAAAAATTATATCATCGTCATTACGTCAAGAATTACTGATCCTCTATCATCAATATACATTTCTATATTGATGTCATCAATATCATCAATATACATTTCTATATATGCTGGCTATGTGAATAGAAGTATAAATATCGTCGTTCTAGAGTTAAAAGGGCGTACGAAAATCGGAAATGTAGTTATGATTGTAGGTCATTAATTGGAATTTACGTTTTGAACGACAACCGTTACTGCTACGACACAATCGTTATTACTGAGTTGATGAATTACTTGTAATGAATAAAACTTGTACTTCAAATACATCAAAGACTTTTCTGGATGAAATTTGTCCCATCCTACGTCCACATCCATTACTAGCTAATTATCATTTTGAATTCTTGCTTATTTGATTTTTTTGAGAAAAATATCAAGTTTTCAGTGGTAGACTATCTTTCATTTAGTTAGCCGCTCGCTCATTCTTGGCTCCATGACCGGTAACGGTTAATTCTCGAAAATCGGAGGAAACAAACTGATTCTGGCCCATGAATTTGCGGTACAGTTTCCGGGAGCTCTAGCAACTTACATTCCTCAGAAAGATTAACGTTTTCGAATCGCTCCTATAAAGCAAATCTCCGATTAACACCCGGAACGAAAATCCCGTAATAATTAGGGTGAATAAAGTTGCGTCAGACTCTGAATGAATAGAAAAAATAAAATGTAACTGAAAAAACGATGAGACTTCTTATTAATCAACTGAACAGATAGTACAACAGGACCGTTGTGAATTCATTGTTCTCAGTTCTATAGTTTCCTTCCCCTCCAATTTTCTCCATACTTCTGTTATTCCTATGACTCCAATAATTTGGGGATTTTAAAAATAAAACGATCATTTCCTTATGAATTTAGCTGAATGAATTTTAATAGGATATACTGAAAATTTTTGATTGTTGAAGAGTGAAATAATTCAGAAAACTTGTTCAGCAGCCCATGCATGTATCATCTTATCAATTTGGGATTTGTACATAGACAAGGCAGTGCCCAAACATACTAATAATAAGACCATATCATGGATCTACTGTTTAGCATTATTATTATTAGTTTTATTAACATCATCATCATCATCATCATCATCATCATCATCATCATCCTCCTGTTCATTATTATCATTATCATAATCATTGAAGCTTCGTGAGCGTGAAGAAAAAAAATTGAAATATTTCAGTGTAAACCTTCATCCATATTCTCACTCACACGCTCTAACTGCTCATACACTGTGCACTGAATTCTTCAAGCAAAAAAGAAAGGAGGAAAGAAGAGTGCCTTATTATACCTCTTACGTTGTCTGACATAACAGTACATATGTTGATTCGTATACGAAAAATATTTACTCCTGCGTTTCTCCATCGAAAATTTGACTTACGCTCACAACAAGTATTATTTAGAATTTTCTCATGACAAAAAATAATCTATATACAGTTTTAAACGTCATTTAAAATTGAAATATTTTCTTATAAATTATTACCCAAGCACCCAACACAATTAATGAATTGTTCTCTGGAAATTGAAGCTACGATTCTATCGTTGGATAATTTGAAAAATTAATTGTTGTGAAAAAACATTGTGTTGAGAGGGCGGAAGTGTGGAATATAGATTGAGAAATTAGGAATAAACGGACCCATTGGATTTTGTTTAGTGCTTGAAGGTATTATATAATGAGACTAATTTGAAATGAGTGCGAGAATTCGAGATGCAACAGTGAATTTACTCAATAAAGTTCATTCTCTTCCGATGCATGGAAATTATTATATTAAATAATAATATAAACAATATAAAATACTATATATTGGCAATGGTATGATAGAATTCAGTCTTGAGGTTCACGGAAGAATACAGTTACTCTTTGGCCCGCTTAAGCTATCTGGCTGAAATTTTTTCAGTTTTTTCTTATACCCATATTACCATCAGATAATTAATGAATGAATATATAAGCATTTTATAATTAGCAATCTTTAAGACAAGGATAAGTCTTCTCTAGCAGTGGATCACAGTGGGTAATAGATGAGAGGCGCTCCACTCTGCACATTTCAAACAAATGAACTACGGTCATTTGTCAAAGCCCCAGTGAACCATGCGGAGTCATAATGGGGAAATTCTTTCAAAAAGCTGCTGACACCATTACACTGTCAGTATAATGCTTGGCTATTAAGCAATGGGCTGATTCTCGATACATTCTCACCATCTCCACCATTCATGATCACCAGTAGTTTAAGGAGGAACAGCAGGAAAATAGAATCGCAATATTAGTGTTTTTTATTTTTTTTCTCGACACTCAAGTATATGAGCAACAAATTGTTAAAATTTCAGTCAGTTTCACCTTACGAATTTTTAATAACAATTTTCCGAAAAACAGTCATTTTACACGTGATGTTATGGGCCAATACTTTTGAAAGTAAGAAAAAAATTGAAAGAAAGCAAAAAAAAATGTAAATCTTTTTCTATTTAACGTAATTCCACTATGGCAACCGGTGATTTTTTTTAACCCATCATCAACGCAATTTTACACAATTTACATTAATGTCTCAAAAAACGTCAATTTTTCAATGAAGACAGGTGCCATTTGCAAAAACGTGGCAACAGCGTTGTGTGACGTCACTGCAAGCAGAAGCGCGCGGATTTTTCAAAACCGACACTTTCACGCTAACAGGTTATAAACACACATTTGATTGGCCGAGAGTATCAGCTCAATCGATGAAGATGCGGTTTTACCGACCGAACTGTTACCAACTCATAAACGTAGAAAGACGACGTTGCCAAGTAGAATACATTTTCAATAATTACTTAAATAATTCCTTTCAGTAAAGAACATGATTAACTAATTGTTACGGATGCTCTATAAGAGTTATAATTTTTATTTATTAACTATTTCTCAGCTTTTACGCGATATGAGCATTTTTTTAAATTATGATATTTCATTTATTTGGGATTGGCACTATGCGTCGGAACCTTTGATGTTTCCCCCCGTGCGCCTCACCCCGTAGAGACCTGCTGTTCCTCCTCAATACATCATTAAATCATTCAGTAATTTAATAGTGATCGTGATATTTTTTGTTGTTGTCAGAAGCTAAATTTCCATTATTACGCTAATAAAAAAAAAGCCTTCACCATAAAAATTTCCATACGGCGCTAGATATGGAATTTTCCCTCGAACAATCCGTCTCTCAACATCCGTTGTTTTCTAGAACTCTTTGGACACTAAAAAAAAAGCATTTCATACATTCACTGTCGTGACACAAACGCTTTCAACTATAATGCTACCTTATTAATTCTTCACGGAGTCTAATACGACATTCAACCTATTCATAGTGTTTACCGTTTGACATTCAACTTGGTGTATAACGAGGTAGAAATCTGCGGAAAACTAGTGAAGGTGAAAGAGGTACACGCAGCCTAGTGCCTATTATTCATTAGACTTTGGTCGGCCAGTTAGTAGCGGTTTCCTGACATTTTCCTCTGGTTGAACCTTATATTACTGAAGATGGCACAGGGCCATTTGCAATGTGAAAAAATTTGAAGGATGACACGTATGACCCTTTATTACTAAGCGACGTTATATATGTGTGCTTGCAGATGTATTTGTGGCTCGCACACGGCATGAAGGCATTACATTGGTTGAATTCAGATACAGCCAACTGGTTACCCTCGTGCACCTATAAATTCCACAAAGCAAAGCTCTCGGAGTGTTTACGTTTTGCCATTATCTTCCGGTAGTTGAGGTGTTTCTTGCTCTCTCTCTCTCTCTTAGAATATTGCTCTGTCTTAGGAACTAAGAAGATCTATGATTGTTTGTGTGATGTAATTTTCTTATTTTACTCATTATGTAATTGGATTATTTTTTTTCGAGGTAGCAATGGATAGAAATGTAGAAATTATCTGGACAATAGTGAATCCTCATTAAATTGTGAAAAAAATACAGCATCATGAAATATTTCGAAGGAAATTTGCCATTATTTTTTCTCATACTGACGCTAATTCAAAATCTCCTTCTTCAAACACGCAACTCTGTCGGTCACGTACACGTCTGAAGGTTCATGGTTTTATAGAATTCAAGGTAGGAAGATAGGAAGGTAGAGAGGGCAATCAGCTCCAGTTAAGGTTTTCTAAGACTCACAAGGGGCTTGTACCATGCTACTGGTACGAGTTTATCTCCGTATGCAAATGTAAACTCTTCAATGTACAGCGCTCACGTATTCTTGCTTACTATTTTTTATTTTTTACATTATTATTTTGTTCTTTTCTTCTTACTCCAGCTCAACTCTTCGGTTTTATTTTTTCCTTCAGACTGACTTGGAGAGCAGAATGGATGGATGAATTTTAGCTCGATTCCATTCACCTCACTTCTCTTGCAGCTGTGGCTATTGCCGCATAATGCAAAAGAATATGCTACAATACCGTCATTATTGAGCGGATGAGAAGGAGAGATGAAAAACACTTGCATGAAGTACAGCACGAAATGTTAATTTCGTAAATTAATATAGAAACTGAACTTCACAGCGTTGTAATGAGATCATTACTTTCCGAAGAGTGGCCTCACGATACCTACTGCCCTACCACATTAAATAATGAAAAAAAAAAAAAAAATACAACAATGAAATATTCTATTTTGTATTCTCATACGTTGAACAGACTACTCAGCGTACTTTCTATTTATCCCTAGTGTGGATTGCGAGTCTACGTATGAAATAAAAATACAACATCATCAGTAAAAATGAACTATCTCACGGATATTATACTTAATTGTAATTAAAACAGCCGTGCACAACGTACTTCTTATGTATATCTGTATTCACATATCTTCACTTGGCATCAATCAGGATGAAAGAAATGAGACCCTTTATTCACTAGAAAATCATTAATATGTACAAGCCCATCTCATGAATCACAAATGAATTATTTAAAAATTCATAAATACTAATTCTGCAATTGATACCTCCATATTTTCCACATCTAATCAATTTTTTTCATAATATACAAATAAGAGTCACTGTGAATAAGAAAAAAGTCATGACTTTCCATTGGCCATTTAAGATGAAGATATTCGTACTCTAGCCGCTACAGCTGATTGAAAATGCAGTTGTCAACCGCTGATAATGAATTCAAGAAAAGATCGGATGAATGATAATTATAAAAAATAATATAACATTGATTTATTTTTTTTTACTCTGATAACAATCAAATAAGTAGTAGGATCTCACCGGATCATGGAGATATCAGATACATATATATCATCGTCTTAGAAATAAAGGGAAGCAAGTGCTATGCTTATACATAGCACTTACGCCCCTTTGTTTCAAAGGCAACGATATAGTATATATATATATATAATAAATATTATAATATAATATAATAAATATAATATATATAATATGTGATAAACTAATGCAAGTTACCAACTATAACATCAAATTTACAGTCATTTTGTAAATGGCTGTACGGAAACAATTTCCGATAGCCACAGAAGCTGCACTGCCAACGAAATACCTGCCACTAAGTCATGAAAACGTTAGTAAGGTAAACCACAGGTATTTTTTGAAAACTGTAATTGAAAAATATTCTCAACGGTATATTCTTGAGTCATGAACCTTCATTCCATAAGGAGAATATAGCAGATATCCATCATGACAATATCTGCAGGGTTGAGTAAATAGATAAGTTGCCGAATATCTCACTGTTTTTGATTGATTGATCTGTAAGGTTTGATATAAGAGATGGTGGAGAATGCAAATACTTGAAAGAAAAGGAATGAATACTGTCTATAGAATTCAAGGAATAAGATATTGGCAGTGAGCTGTAATAAATAATTTGATAAATAATCACATGAGAAAATCCTCCCGATGGTAGGTTTAAATGTAAAAGTGCCATAGACTATGTATTTTAATGATAAAAAATTTCTTTGAAGCAATTACTAATAACCAATAATGCATGGTTCATTTGGACTTGATAAATTAATGTATCCACCAAAACTACCGTTTGTAAATTTCAATTCATACAACGGAATTGTCATTAAGTCGACCCCCTTATCCATATTCGATTTAGGTGTTGGCCATTTACTACTATTCCAAGGATCCGTTATCGATGGTTACAGCAGCAACCACGTGGCTCTTTAATGAGGACGCCGGATGATCAAAGCAGTGATAAGCCTATATATTATTTCCAATTTTTTTAAAATCATTAGAAGAGATAATTCATGTTTTTATATGTATTCATGTGTATTTTATTGACACACTGCGTATTCTCATGATACTTATTGGAACTTTTGAAAATTAAAAAGATCCCATGCCAGATTGAGCGGTAATTTTTTTCTCTCAGATTGTATACCACTAAGCAATTAGTTAATAAGTGGCTAATACAACTTTAGTTACTGTATTATGCACTGCGACTAATTATGCACACTATCGAGAGTTTGAATTAACGCGCCTAGAGGGTATATATATATATATATATATGTACACATAGATTACAGATATGTGGGAAACTTGATGCCATTTCCAGATCATTATTAAATTTTCAACAAATATGTCACTTACATAGAAATTGTGTTTTCATCATTTATGAAGCGGCTAATATAATTTTTTTTTCACCAGAAAATACACATTTGGCAGTTATTTGACTGTTAGTTTTTCTTTCAATAATAATTAACAAAATTTTTATGTTTTCGAGGAGTACCTTACTTTGCCCGCACAAATGAAAATCTCCACATGGCAGCTGAAGCTTTTGCTCATTTACTTCGAATAAAAATAGAAAAAAAAAGGAGTTTTATTGTATTTAAGGAGTTTGGGGAGTTATCTCCAAAATATGGAATCATTTTAAGAATCATACAGGACGTGCCTAATGTCATCATTATTATGTAGTATTTTTTTCAAAATTTTCATATATTTTGTTTCAGACTAATTAACAGTCAAAATTGCATTTTATACATGGGCTCTTATGCATAAAATCTGTCATAGCCTGAGACTTTTGTTACCACCTGATTTGATAGCACAGATCGATGCTAAATCAGGTTTGATGCATAAGAGCCCATGTATAAAATGCAATTTTGACTGTTAATTAGTCTGAAACAAAATACATGAAAATTTTGAAAAAAACACTATATAATAAAGATGACATTAGGAACGTCCTGTATGATTTTGAGAATGATTCCATATTTTGGAGATAACTCCCCAAACTCCTTAAGTTTCGAAAAGCTTAGGCTTTTCTTAAGTACCGCGTTTCACTTTTCACCCTCCACTATATTAGCATTTGAATTGCACGAGTTTATTTTTTTCAACAAGATGCACAAGATTCACCCGGAATTGTTAAAGTTGTCATTCTATGTTTTTGCGATTCAAATAATGGTGAGCAAAGGTAGAAGCAAAAATGGAAAAATAGAAATAGAGAAGAAGGCGTTTAACAGAGTCACGACTCGAGACAAATTGTTGAGAATACCAGAATAATGAGAAGTATTTCTTTCTTTTTCTGCGAAATGAAAGAACATAAAAGTCAATTTTTGTCTATTTTAATCCATTAATTTTTTTTTATCATTGTTCCAATTTTTTTCGTTAACTTTGAATAATACATCCCAAGGAGTGAACGTATGTTAATTTGAAAAATTTGACCACAAAGGGTAATCTTGATGATGAGAGGAGGAAAAGGTATCGGGCAAAGATAAAACCAGAGACTAACCGAAGCGGATCTGGGAATCTAGAGACAAGGAGGGTAAGGAGGTGAAGTGCATCACCGAGTGCCTCCTGCCTGTACTCAGATGAATTCACCGTGAAACAGCCACGATCTCCGTGGCAATTCGTCGTGGCATGCGTAGCATATCTTTTTTCCTTTATCGTTCCAACTATTTTTTTTCCTTCACCTTCTTTTTCTTCCTCAGTATTGCATTGTTTGTTTCTTTTTTATTTTCATTCTTTGCAATTCAACTCATCTATCTCATTTTTTTGTCAATCCATCGTCTTTATTGCTTCTTCTTCTTCTTCATAATTTCGTTTCTCTTCTGAGCTTGTACTTCGACTTGTCTTTTTTTTTATTTTCCTTATAATAGACCACAACAATGCAATACTGCAATCACAATGCTCGTCTCATTTCTCACAACACCAAAATAATTGCTTTTTCATTGAAAAGAAAATTTTGATCAATGAAATAAAAAATGAAAACTTGTGAACTGACCACGATAGTTTGAGTGTCAAATTCCAAATATTTTCTACATAATGCTACAATTTCCATATGGTCATGAGGCCTACAGTCGTTTTTTTCGTTAAACGAACATTCCGTATATATACAGGTTCTTCGGTGTCGAGCAACACAAACGGGACTAGCTGCCCACGAGTGTCATCATTACGCTCCTCAAGTACAGACAGATCCGAGTCCGCACAAGTTCTGTACCCAAACAAATATACATTTCCACATCATATTCGTATTTCTACTGAATCAAATTAAGTAGTGAGAATAACGTTATAAGAAGTGTTAAATAGAAAGACACGAGTGATAAGAATATGGAAAAGATTAATAGGAGGAACAAATGTGGCGGTTAAAGGGTGAAACGGACACATTTGAGTTTTTATGTTTTATATTTTATCGAAATGGCAAGAAATTAATGAAAATATCTGACAAATGTTTTTTCCTGATGATTCCATTGGAAATTCGAGGAAATTTCCTTCAGGAAACAGATGTTAAAATACATTTTTTTTTTTAATTTGTCGGAAATTTGATTTTTTTCAGCTGGCAATCAGGGCTCTAACACTTCAAGAAATTGAAATTTTTTTCAATTGTTGGGGATATCTTGTTCTACTGATCGTAGTGACTTGGGATTGGTCTTGAATCAAAGTTAAGATCATTTGTCATCAATTTATGTGATCTATTAAGAGTAAATTATCGATGTTTCAGATACTTGTGAGACAAACACTGATTTCTACGAAAGAGCTCACAAGTGCCTTGAAAATCGATAATTTTTTTGCTTACCACTTTTCATTTGAGATCAGCCGCAATGCACTGCAGCCAATAGAAACAAGGATATCGAGGTTCTAGAAGCAGAAGGTTCTATGTGCCAACAATCGGTTCCCGTCGTGAAAACATCATAAGATCGTATGCAGTACATACGACCTTCTGCTTTTAGACCCTCGATATTTTTGAAAAAGTGAGAAAAAAATGCTGAAATGTCAATGTTAGCACTCTTTCTTCTATATAAAATTATTTTCATTCAATCGATAGTTTCTGAGGTTCCTCACCCTCATAAATATGCTCACTGGTGAGGAAACTCCATGCCATGTCAGATAATGATGAATTATAACGAGACATTTTCGTTCTATTACAATTGTATTGAATTACAATCATCATTAGTTTTCATATAATAGGCAGGGTTTCAAAACGTCTAATGTTTCAAAGGTTAATTCATAGCTCGGAATGCTCTTCAATGAGTCTATCAACAGATTCCGTTCTTCCTTTGTATAAGAAGAAAAAAATTAAGGAGTTATCAATATTTCACAGTACTCACATAAAATAGAGATTAATGAAGAATAATAATTTTCAACTTTTATATTAAATGTAGTAATGATAAATACATCAGACTTATCTATTGATTTGTTGATCATTCTACAGAACAAGTAATACTGCTATCACTGAAAGGTACCGTTTGATCATGCGAATCTCAATTAATGTATCTCTATTATATGACCTTCCTCCGTTCATCGTAGCAACAGCAGCAGCAGCATCAAGTTTCCATCTTCAAATCTTAGTTTTCTTTCAACAGATCAGCATATAATATTGCTCTACGTTCATAGGTGTGTGCGCATACACACCTGTCTCTTGACAGATGCAATTAATAAAATTTACAGCCACAAAAAACGGGATCGTGATTGCAATTAAATTACGAATGCGGAAGTACAGGGAGAGAGACACTGGTCACGCTTCATGCTAATTTAATTCTCATGTATGTCCAACGAACTTTAAAAGTCACACTGCTACACATTAATGTTTTTTTTTTTTTCGTTTCATCTTTGTAACCTTTTTCTTTTCCATATTCACTGATATCTATCACTTGCAAACATTATGTGATAATTCAATTTTAGTATATGGAATTAGAGTTCCATTCTTCGAAAAATACAAATTGACAATAGGTAACAAATAAATAAGAATGTACGAAAAAAAATGGTAGCAATCCCATTTTTACCTCTTTACTTGTCTTTCAGCCAACTTGGAATCTAATTCCTCATGATATTAATTTCGAAGTTTTTGCATCTTACAAAATACACATCTTAAATACAGATGATTGACTGGAATTTCTCTTCAGTATTACATAGTGAAGAGGTTAATTTTATCTCTACTATTACCAACAGCATGTAGAGGATTTCGATAGTTTGTAATATTGGTTATATGGTGATAGAACTCGATGTACCGAGACCGGATTCCTCATATCTTTTTACCCCACCCCTTTTATGTTTACGAGAGAAGAAAAAAGTAAAAAAAAATAGTCTTCTTTCGTCTCCTTCTCTATCTTCCAGGTAAGCTCGGCCGTGCATGAACTCGTTGCGCTGTAAGACGATGGCTGTTTTAATATTAGTAATGTTGAATAGCCAGTCACCCCAGAAGGCAGAGCGAACTAGTGGCTATATAAAAGTGAGATAGAGTAATTTTCCAAGATATCTAATATATATATATAATATATATATATATACGTAGTTCATACAGTGAGAAAGACCAGTTTATTGCGCTCTTGTCCGCATTTTCTCTTCTTCATTTATGTATATCATTGCTCAAGGTCATTGCACTTTCAGTACAACCTTGAACGACCTTTATGTATAATAGAAGCAAGAATATAGAAACATTCTTTAACTAATGAATCAAAGCATACTAAAAATGATAGGACTCTCATATTTGGTCACACATAAGACATGAACCATGAGAGAAAATTATCCAATATAAATATAAAAAACTTATGTAATATCTTATGTAATGATGCTCAATGAAAAGGCTATATGTCAATGGCAGATGAGAGACAGGAAATTGATTCATACATGAATGCCTAGGAAGTAGAGTAACTTCAATTTGTCGGATATACATCACTATCAGGACTAGGGAGAGGAGGAGCTTAATTACAGCAATTACAATATTAATAAAGGGGAAAAAAGTGCCTCTTTTCCAATTCTATTATTCTTATACTGTTTATAATATTAATGGCCCTTTCTTTCAGCTCCAAGTTATTTCTGTTAGTTTTTCCAAGATTTTTAGATTTCATGTGAGCACATGATAATTGGCCTCTGTGTACACTTGTTAGGCGAAAAGATTTTAACTCTATGCGAGTCTCGTCCTAATGAGACTGATCATTAACTGCAATTTTTTTTCGACCTTGTCCTTATGTCGCCTTTTATCTCTTTCTCTTTTCATTATTATCCCTTCTCCTAAATTTACTCTGAACCACTCCTCATCAAGCCTGATCATTGCATGAGTGAAATCCGTTAGAACAGTACATAGTTCTCAGGGTTAGGAAATTTTTCATGTTATTGTTATTATTATTATCTTAAAATACGGGGAAATTCTTTATAGTTGTTGCCTTCGATTTTCTTCATATCTGGGGCTTAGAGGGCTTCGAGAAATAGAGAATAATGCAAAATTAGGATTAAAGCTTCTGAAGTTTCCGGATATGTGGCTTAAGGATCAAGAATCCGTTATTGAGCATTTAGCTACTCAACTTGCACGCGCAACATGGCTTGTAATAATCGTGAGTACGTGGGTGGAAGATAATACGAAACGAGAAAATAAGAGGCCACTGAGTAGACCCCTAAAGGTCTACTCGTGGAACTATACTGCAGTTATAGCTCGGTTACGCTTTCGATCTTTTCACAACGAAACACTTGTTCCACTATTTTTCTTTTCTCCCGCGAATAAGACAGTATTTCACATTGTTTCATTTATCCTCTTCCTACTCGATTTCAAAAGAAGCCCTCAATGAATTCTTATTGACTTGATGCTTTGATAAAAGAAGAGAGGAAGAGTCAGTTGGCTCCGTTAGATGACAATTAGATGCTACTAAACGAGAAAAAGTCGGTATCATTATCAATTATCCTAAGTAGTCACAACCAATGTTTCTGACCCATAATAATGTAGTCCATGGGACCCCATGTATCTTCTAACTTTTCCCACAATTCGCGTTATTATCCATCATTAATTTCTATGCAGAACACAACCATTCTTTATTGTCAATAAATAATATAGTGGGATCATTACATACGGCTCCACTAAATTTTGGATTTAATTGTAATTTTATTTATTAGCATATTCAATATATATTGAATTATGAATGAATTTGTACTACTGAATGTAAATGCACTTAGCACAAACATGATTAATTTCACTCATTAAATTCAATTATTCTCATATAATAATGATTTTATTGATGATCAAAAATATATATAATCATCATAAAATCACCGGATATCTATGTGTATAAAAGTTGAAAAATAAAAAAGTATATCTTTTCATCAGTCATCCGTATGTAGCTACTATCACTCCTCCATGTCTTCATTCTATTGCAATGTTGTGTTCAGTTCACTCTATATATTATTGTAATTCCAAGAGTTTCTTGGAGTCGAGGTCAGCGTCTATTACCGTGGACATTTTCATACTCAACCCACATGTAATTCTACAATTACATATAGACATATATTTATATGGCAACCACACGTGATCACGTAATGGAGGAAGGAGAGATATCGTCCTAACCTAACCCAATGTCGCGTTCTTGGAGCGTATCGTTGTCCCGTTGGTCCAAGCCGTCCATCTTGGACCGGTCGAGGACATTGGAGCTGGTGCTTCCGCCTCCTCTACTACCACTCTAGCTTTATCCATTTCCTTTACATCGATTCTTTTATTATTCTAATAAATATTTTTTAATTCTCATAAATTAATCAAGACAATTGAATGGATCCTTGAATCATCATCTTCCATTTTTATGATTTCACTCAATCTTTTCTATCTCATTTATCAATTTTTTCCCCTCCTCTTTTTCAAGTACAGAGTTAGTGATTGCAATAACGCCCTACAGTCATGCTTTTCCTCGTGAAGATCTATCCATACTTGAGTACTCACTATGCAATAACTATCATGGATTATGCTCATTCTATCTCGCCTCAAGCTCAAGACGTCCTCTCATTTCATGCTGAAATCCTTACGGTCAATCTTTTTGTTTTTCTACACTCTCTTACTGATGATCTCGTGATATTGTTTTAAATTATGCATTTCACTGATTCAGCTCACGTGAAATCAATGCACCTAGCAATTTACTACTTTATATTCAGCCAGGTAAAAAATTAAGGGAAAACTTTTTCATTTTTTCAAAGGAATTTCCGTCTTGGCGAAAAATGATCGGCATAAAAAAAAAAGCTTTCGAAAACTTAGTTTTTTTTTTCTTATTGAAAAAAAAAAACTTGAAGTGTTACGTTTTTAATTTTTTTTTTACTGGTTCATTGTGCAAAATCGAGAGAAAAAATTCTTCTTCACCTATTTTTTTTTCGTCGCGCCATGAATAAAAGGAAGAAAGAAAATTTGTCTCAAAATTTCAGAACTAGATATTTTAGGCTTTCAAAATCTTCTTTTTCAGCTTAATTATTTTTTGGCAAGTTACAGCAGTTTGAAAATCACTAAAAAAAATGGAAAATTTCTCTACTTCCTCTTTTGCTGAGTATATGATAGATGTGTAGTATCGAAAAACAGGGAGAGTGCATATATCTTTTATCATAGAGAATACAGTGTGTTTGGTTAATTCTGTCAATTTGTGATTTGAGAGAATTGGAAGGAGATCAAACATGAAAAAGTTCCTGTGGGTCACTTCTCATACGAAAATAGTAAAGGCTTTTTCATGAAATAACTTTTAGTATTTTAGTTTTCTTTTTTCCCCATTAAAAAAAGCTACAGATTAATTCACAGAATTCACATTATTTTTCTGTATTCGCGCTAAAACCGTTTCAACGAGAGGTTTCTTCTATACATTTTACCAGCAGTTATAAGGGAAGAAAGAATTTATTTTCAGCATTAATTTGAAATCCTCTGGTAAGTCTCGAAGACTTAAGTTGAATCCTTAAAGCCAATTATTCCGTGAATTTGCAACCTTTAACAATTCCACGGTGCTTCTCTATACTATCAAAATGCCCCCTTTCATGGATTCCCATCACGTGCGTTTACTACTCAGTCGTCGTGAACGCATAGTCTGCACTCTGCAATCTCCTACCGCTTCCTATTTTCAATATGAAAAGGAAAGATGCAAACATAAAAAATAGGGAGAAAATAAAAAAAAAACCATTGGTTAGAAGATTGCTAGCTGCTGTCCACAATTTCACATTTCTCATTTTCAAACGAATCGAATTGTTTGTTCAATCTCACCAAGATTATTACTCAATATTACAATTTTATTCATATAAACTTGTTTTATGAGTAGAAAAAAAAAATTACCCACCCATGTCATTTGTAACGGATCTCAACCCATCAATTTAGGGGTAAAAAAAAAAATAGCTCTCTTACTATTGGTACTTAAAGCGAGCGATGGAATTCACAAGATTGGCGGAAGTTCCAGAGAGCGAAAACGACAAGAAAAATAGAGAAGAGAATAAAAAGGAAAACCAAGGACGGGAAAGCAATGAACTCTTAGTAAGAGCATTCAATTTTGCACAGCGAGAACCGTAAAAAGTTGCATTAAAAAATAATAGAAAGGAAGAGAAAATATGGAGAAAAAATTACATTTAATATACACATACCTGTTCTGATTATGTATTATCGAGATCGAGATAGATCGATACATAGATGCAGAGGGGAGAGAGATAGAGAGAGAGGGAAAAACTCCAGTACTGCAATCCACATTCTACATAAAAATAAACCATTGCTCCCTGCTTTTAGCCATTTCACCAGCTCCTGTATATTCTTGATTTGTCATTTCAAAGAGTTTTCAATAATTATCTATAATATTTGGAGTTGAATTCTGTTACTCACTGCTGATTTTTTCACTTCTTTCAGGCCCAAATGCTCATTTTTTTATTGACATTTGTCATATAATCATACAGGATACTCTAGAAATGAAAAGGGAGTCGAGATTCCTGACAAGTTTGATTCCTTGAATTATCCTGGTTTCTCAATCTTAGCGCTGGTCATGGGATGAAGGGGCATTATCCTCATCCAGCGCCAGCCTCATATACTATAAATAGACTCGTTCGCCTTAGCGGCTCGACTCCTCATGACCTTGATGCGAAATCACCTAGGTCCAATGTATCAGCTCAATGGATATGTATAGAGACAAAAAACCAAAAGAGATAAACGAGCTACTGCACCGTAACTCAGAGCAAGCTTGAGAAATAAAAAAATCATAATAGAAGGGGATTTGATGAAAAAGAAATTGAAAACGTGAAGATACGCCATAGGACATGCAATTAATATCGTCGCTGCAGTAACAGCGTGAGCGCACATTTCTCCAATTTTCTCATATATTGCAAATGGCAAAACGATGTTTTTTTCTTACCCCAATCGATATCTCATGGGCTTTCCTTGCATGAATCGAAAGAAAAAAAGATAAAAAACAAATGGTCGTAGGTGCATGTCTATGCCAGAACTTTGGTCAAACTTCAGTGGAATTCTTATAAATGTGAATCAAGTTCGGTCAAACTTTATTAATATTCATCCAAACTTCACTAGAGTATGACAAGAGTTTGAGTGAAGAGAATGAAGTTCAGATAAAATGAAGAGTTGTGAAGTTGGAAAGCGCATCTATATAGGTGTTTCGTATATCAATTACATATTCCGATGGTATTGAGAGAAGAGCCCTCTGTATTATTCGATCTTAAATAATGCGATTCATAGTTTTCAGGATCGCCTTGACCCGATAAAATGTATCAGATCATGTTTCGGATGATTAATAATCTAGATAAACATCAATGGAGGCTAGGATTAGACTTGGCCGGTTTTACCAGGAATTGACGGTAATAATGATAATTATGAAAAGCAACGATCCTTGCAGTTTCTGAGGAGAGCCTGTTGTATTATGCCCTTAGTTTGAAACTCAGTTACGAAGGTATATCATACTTATCTCCTGAGCGAAAATATAAAGCTTGTTGTTGTACGTTCTATGTCGTTCGGCAATGACTGTGGATGTTGCCTCACAGCAGAGTGAGGCTAGGTAAGTCTCCTGGCGGCAGTTCTTGTGCATGGATCTTAGTCCTTGACCGACCGTGAACCACCGAAGAGCATGACGCCAAGAGTTCGTGTGACGTTGATTGGTTGTTGCACGCAAAGAAGGGATGAGGCATTAGTGATTAAATACTGTGATTAAGGAGGAACAGCAGGAAAATAGAATCGCAATATTAGTGTTTTTTATTTTTTTTCTCGACACTTAAGTATATTAGCAACAAATTGTTAAAATTTCAGTCAGTTTCACCTAACTAATTTTTAATAACAATTTTCCGAAAAACAGTCATTTTCCACGTGATATTATGGGCCAATACTTTTGGAAGTGAGAAAAAAAATTGAAAGAACGCAAAAAAAAATGTAAATCTTTTTCTATTTAACGTAATTCCACTATGGCAACCGGTGATTTTTTTTTAACCCATCATCAACGCAATTTTACACAATTTACATTAATGTCTCAAAAAACGTCAATTTTTCAATCAAGACAGGTGCCATTTGCAAAAACGTGGCAACAGCGTTGTGTGACGTCACTGCAAGCAGAAGCGCGCGGATTTTTCAAAACCGACACTTTCACGCTAACAGGTTATAAACACACATTTGACTGGCCGAGAGTATCAGCTCAATCGATGAAGATGCGGTTTTACCGACAGAACTGTTACCAACTCATAAACGTAGAAAGACGACGTTGCCAAGTGGAATACATTTTCAATAATTACTTAAATAATTCCTTTCAGTAGAGAAATTGATTAACTAATTGTTACGGATGCTCTATAAGAGTTATAATTTTTCTTTATTAACTATTTCTCAGCTTTTACGCGATATGAGCATTTTTTTAAATGATGCTATTTCATTTATTTGGGATTGGCACTATCCGTCGGAACCTTTGATGTTTCTCCCCGTGTGCCTCACCCCGTAGAGACCTGCTGTTCCTCCTTAAGGATAGCACTGCTGTCTAAAAAACTTGGTATTCCCCAAGGAAATAATGTAATAATACATGTCTTTATATTCTCACTATCACCAGCTCCTCTCTCCAATTTAGAATTATCATTATTATTATTATTTGCTTTTTTAAATTCTTCTATTGGGATAGAAAGATAATTCTAGAAATGAATTTTATCTCGAGACATTTTATTCAATGGAGAAACTTGGGTAAACTATAGTAGCAATACAAGATTTACGAATCAAATCGTCGAAACGATATATCACATTCGGAAAAATGATTATGAGAAAAGAAAAAAAACTTTTAAGATATAATATAATAGACAGAGGAGAAGCATCAAATGTGTTCTACTGTTTTGTACATATAACATGCACTATTAGGGACGAAAATATGCTTTAATTGAGCATACTCCATATTGAATTTTGCCTGCACAAAGTATGGTGATGAGGCGAATGATTCACATTTTCTGTAACTGCATACAGTACAAAATTATAAACAACATAAAGTTCATATAAAATAAACATGAAGTGCTTCGTATGTGTATCTCAAAGAGAAAAAAAAAATCTGTCCCAAGCTCGTCATGAAAATCGGCCCAAATGTAATTGTTTCTGTACCAAAGTCAATTCAGTGGTGAAGTGGCAAAAGAAGATAAACTCAAATTTCTTAAGTAATTTTTTCGATACACAAAATAAATGAATACATAGAGTATAAAATATGCTCTTCTAAGCGCGAGAATCAGACACTCGTTTTAAGCATGGAGTAGCTCCTCCTATCGAATCATATGTTATGCGAAAAACCGTATTGTATGAAATGCTCAATTCATATTTTGTACTCAGTTATTTCTCTGTGTAAGATATCTTTTATTTATATGAAGGGACTAATCTACTATTCTAGTATGAGGCCAACCAATTTCATTGGGATAGCAAACATTGCTGTACGCGCGAGATTTTCATTACAGTATCTCACATTCTATTCTACAGTTTCGCTGAAACAGAAACTCCAAGATTACCATAACCTAGAATTTGAAAATTGCGAGTGTACACTGTACAGAATTCACTTGGTCATAACAGTAAATCAAAGCCTTTTTTTTTTCTTCTTCCTTTGTACATGCTTCTATTATTGAAGACTGAAGTGGTAACTACGAACTAGAATGAATCTGCTGTGGGAAAATGAAATAGAATTCATCACAGTAAAGATGATTTGTTGTTGTAAAAAGTCCGGTATACGAGCGAAATTTCAAAGACTTGAGAAGACTTTGGAAGGAATAGTTACAATTGATATCACTCCGAAATGTAACATTGTAAAAGGCGATATTTAAAGTATAGCCTCACCAAAGAAAGCCATGGATCTACATAGACTTACAGCACCAAGTAGAAATGGCCATGTAACATGAGCCTACGTAATGTGAATGTACACTTCTGTATTTAAACTCTGTTGAATACTATTAAAAGTGATTTTATACACACAGAGGCACAGAATGAAGTCTCGATAATATCTTCTAAGTATCGTAAATACAGTGAAGCGAGGCCGTCGATCGTATGAATACCAACATGACCATTGATGATTGGAGATAGAGAAAAAAAATGAGAGAGAGACTAATAAGATGCTTGTGGTAGAACGACACGTTCGTGGATCGGTGAACCTCTTAATGTGAGTGCAAGAGGGTCTCTGTCTCCCTCTCTCTCTCTCTCTCTCTCTCAGCAGAACAGTTGAAAGAACACGATGGAACATACTGCTCTATGCCGCAACAAAAGACAAAACGGAAGACCAACCAGCGTGAATCCGATGTTAGTCATTTATGGCTAAACAATTTTGGTGGACCGTTCTTCTAGCGTTCTTTTCATGCACCTGTGATCCTCAGGGTCACTCGCCTACTCCTCAACTTCCGCCTTCCGTCAACATAATCAGTATGATGTTGAGGAATGCACCGACATTCTCCTAATATATATTATTTCGTTATCACTGTTAGAATCACGAGTACACGGGAATACATAAAAATCAGTCGAATTATTTGTCATAATAAACACAAATACGAAATGTTAATTTCATGGTTGGAAAATCTCAATGATATTCTAAATCAGGATATTATCAGAATTTACTGATAAAAGAAAATAACCTATGTTTCTTCAATAGTTATAATTCTTGTTATTCGGGCCGATCAAATTCCTTTCTAACGATCCTATCGTGAACCAACTGTGTAACAGTTTCATGGTTTAGCAATTTTCCAAACACCAATACAGGGCCCAAAGTATAATGTTTAACCATGGCGGTGTGAGACGTTACAGCACACACAGGACAACAGTTGTTAAAGCTCATACTCATCTACAGATATATCTGTAGATCCATTTTTCTCCTGTTTCCTTTTCTCAAACCATCAACTTATCCCACCTGCCATTTTTATCCAGACTCCATGTCAAGATTTTACCAATGAAAATAAATGAAATACCGTTTTTTTTCTTTCTATTTTACAATGAAGAATGATGGATAAGTGCCACCTGACAGCATCCTACGGATTTGTTGTTTCACTGTTCTCGACTCCATGGTTTCTCTTATGATACATATATCTCGTTGAGTTGAGACTAAAAACATAGAAAGAAAGAAAAATCATCTTTCTTATGCATTGTTGCCTTTTTCCACGTAAGCGAGGAAATTCAAGTTCATGATAAAACACAATAATGAGGTAAACGTTGAATGCCGATTCTAATCTCATTGTGAATTATTATTATAGGAAGCCGCAAGAACCGATGTAAATATGTCTTAACTGAAGTAACATGAAAGACGGCAAGTTGAATTAGGGGAGACCGAAGCAAAATGGGGTACTTTAAAGCACATGCCCCCAGACCCCATTTTGCCCCAGTCTCTCCTATGTCTCTCACTACAAAAGATTATTATTGAAATTACCATGATTTTCTGGCAGAAATTCAAATAATAACCTTATGAACCATTAGTTTTCATATGAGTTAAAAAGGAGTAAATTATTTGTTTTTTTTTTCTCTCTTAATCATTATTAATATCAATTGTCTAATCCCCAAAAAAATAGGATGATGATGATAAAGAAAAATTAACTGGTAATAGTGTTTCTGTTTTGTAATTATGAGGAGTAACTAGTTGGATTCTCGTTGATGTCTGATGCAGTATTTAGGTGGAGTGGAAATGAGAAAAAAAATAAATAGTATACTGATAAAAACCATGCAAGTACCGAAGAAAAAGAAAAAGAGATACATAGTGTGATATAAATGGTAAAAGAGGAGAGAAGAGGATACCTATACAAGCTGGTGTGGTTGAAGACTAAACGTGTAGTACCGCTACTCGGCCGTCCAATCCCAGTCTATAATTCCAGCAGAGCTAACGAATCCGTGAGTTCCTATGGAACCTTCATGTCCTGCCAGACGGCGACTACCTCTGGTTTATAAAGTCAGACCTCGTAGCGACCACCAAGACAGAACCGTACCGACAGTCAAGCCATCAGGAACTTGGGCTATATTTTTTTTCTCTTCGTTCTGTGGAGCAGCAATCAATTGTGTTCTCTGAAGAGACAATCTATCCGGAGTGATTGTAAAAAGTTTGTTCCAAAATAAATTGGATTTTTCTAAAAAATCCTCTCAAGTTCCTTCAAATTATTGAAATAGACGCAGTGAAAGACATTACTAATTTCTCAGTGAAATTGTGATTAAAGAAAGCGAACTATTGATACCAGTGATAATATCAAGGTATGTGTGTTTTGTGATCCACAATCTAAGTCTTTTACGAGAAAAAATAAAAATATATGAGTTTCTAAGTAATATAATGTAGAAATGCGAAGAAAATTGTTATTTAATGGCAATTGAAGGAAAAGAAAATGATATTCAGACAAGTGTGGTATGTTCATATTAATTTTTTATTCGGTGAAATTTTAATCACTGTCAAAGTGATGCCTTCACCATTATATCCCTGGCATTCATTCCCACGGTATAGTTGAATGCACTGCACGGGCAGAGAGGAAGCCTCGATTTACGACATGGCCAGGGCCATATCATTCGTTGAAGACATTGAATCAACTTGGTGTTGGTTTCGATAGTAAAAACGAAGAATGATAATGTGTTTATGAAGCCATGAAGTAGTAAAGGAAATATGAATTTAAATCATTCCGTTGATTCATTTCACTGAATTTACTTTCCATAACTGAACCGAAGAAATTAACGATCTTAAAAGTCAGTTAGTGTTTCATCATGTCACGGCAATTAAAATTTCTCTCTGTCTCTCTGTTTCATCCAATTTGAGTAAAATTCTCATCCAGACATTGAAAAGAAGAGTAAATTGGTTCAGTTCGTAAGAGTTCTTCAGACTAGAACCATTGTGTGTGTGCGTGAGACAGAGATTATTATTCAAACATTTTATTAAGCTCAAGTTTATTAACCCCAAGTTATACTGATTATTATATATAAACAAAAAAAAATTACTTTTAGAAACCAAGTAATCTCAGATGAGTACCAAATTCAAATGATGAACATTAAACATGATATTATTTCCAATTAATTTTTTTTTCATAATTGACAATTAAAATATATTCAGCCAATTGGTGCAAGATAGATGTAGCTGAAGCCAATGTAATCTGATACAAGTAGCTCAGTGAGTTCAACGACTGGTCAAGACATGTTCTTGCACTCTATAAACTTTTGTGAAAACCGAAATTTTAATAACCGAAGAATCGACAATAGCTACAAATTTCACCATACCGCAATTAATTGAGTACTCGATTTGATTATTTTATTGCCAAAGGCTTATCGGAAAATTAAAACTTTATCATCACTAATTCTGATGAAAGCTCAGTTATATCTACTACTACGAACTTGGATGAGCTCCTCTTCTTATTTAATTCTCTATTTCTTCATATGCTTTTATTTTCTACTCAATTCATCCATCTCCTTCTTCTATTTTATTTTTTTCCCCTCTACTTTGCGTATTCTCTTTCACATCCAGCTATATATCTTTCGACACGAGAGTTAACACACGAAACAGGATGGAAGATACTGAGGCACGCAACTTTATTATAGCTTGAGATAAAACAAATTTAGTGAAAATACTCAAATTTACCCGATGAATTTCAATTTTATAATTCATGTTAATGATATTTATTTTGAGAATAAGAGGTTTGGAAATCTCTTGAAGCACGACCTGCCCCAACTGTTTTACAAGGGGAAGAATCTTAGGCGCCGCATGGACATTGACCCCGAACTCTCCCTTCTCTTCTCTTTCTCTAGCAGCCTACCAGCCCTGACCGAGAACTTGCGCTCGGTCGTTCAACAAATACTAGCAGAGCAACATTTCATATATATACCCCCATACCAATGAAACTCACACGGGTTTCCGTTCTCTCGCCTCTACTCTAATCATCTCCATTTCTGAGGGAGTTATACCTCCTCCTCCTCCTCCATGTAAGTGCTAATGAAACGAAATAATAATGTGAATTTAAAAAGTAATAACATCTCTGGAAACATCAAGAGATTTCGTTGTTATAGCATTGTTAGCATTTTGTGTAGTCCTTAATTTTTAAATATAAAAATGAAAAATTTCTCACCTCAGGCTCACAGTAATGATACATACCATTCAGCCATATGCTAAATAAATGCCATATCATCGGGTACTTGGGACAATGATAATGGCCAACCAAATTATCCCCATGAAAATGATTATCTCGCAAATCAACGAATCGACGATCATCTACTCGATCCTTGTTATTAAACATTCTGAGATTTAATAAAAGTATTTGAAGAAAAAATTTATTCAATACGCCAAAATAATGAAAATTATTATTATTGGATAATGTTACTCTTCCTTTCATCAGAAATATTTTTAGAATAAGCCATTGACAAACACATTGCCTAGAATTTTGAACAACGAGGTCAATATACCCATATTTGCTGGTTTGAGGTAAACCAGTAAAAGACATTCCCACGTTAGTTCGAGTTCCTAAAACTCTACTTTTTCACCGTTACTTGAATTAGAGTTTTTTTAATTATTATTCTAGCTATCTGAAGACAAAAGAGACAATGGCCATGAAATAACATTTACATAAGTAGCATCAATTCGATGGTCTACGTAATCTATTACAAACTCTATAGTCTATAATGAGGTGATATAGGAAGCCGATTTGAAGCGTTATGGTGGCTGCTAGCACGAATGGAAAAAAAAATAAAAAGACAAGAAAACCAAGAATGAGAGAACAGAAATTATGAAAAAATAAGCAAAAAAGATGGAGATGAGGATATATATATTGACGATAACTCGGTGTACATATTCTCTTGAGAGATCTTTCTCGTGAGGTACACCGGAGTTTGTGGAGTTTGTGGACCGTGCAACGGTAACCAAGCTCGGCATTGCGTTAGAGCACCGTTACACTTATGGCTCGAGTAAATTCATGAAGTAGACAGAAAATTCCTCATCATATAATTTCAGAGCAACACCAAACTCTGCAATTTAGCATTCAATCTATCTATCTACCTATTCCTGCAATATAGTACAGTTTCTCTTAATATGCTTCTAATTTCTAGTTGAAAAAAAGGGAGGTATTTGTATATTCCACTATAGACGAACTCATAAAACGTCTATAAACTCGGCGAGGTATTTGAGATTTTCCATTGAAGGCAGATTAAAAACAAAGCGGATATACATAATTTTGATCTGGTTACTCTGATGAATAATCTAGATGTATACAATGTATTATATATTTTATATACATATATTGCTATGCAATGTGGGATCTAATTTTAATGGCCAGTACTTCAGTACTTGTCAAACAGCGAGGAGTCAATCTATTTAAAAACCGTTATGTACTCATTCCATGTCATAATAAGCATAAAACCTGTCTGCTGATATTCAACGCTTTTCGTTTTTCAATGCTCAATTTTTTTGCACCAAGTACTACCATGAATATCCATAGGCAAGTATAGTCAAAATTGAACATGTTCAAATGCAATTTTACGTGAAAATACCGGTTAGAATATTGTTTGAATACACGCGAAAGAATTCAAAAGTACAAAATCGACCAGATGCTTGATTCATTTGATTTGACGAGATTGCATGCAAATTTTCAAATTTAGCGAGTGAAAAATACTAGTTACTTTATGACCCTCATCCAAGAGAGCACAGTATAAGACTACGAACCGTTACGATCGATATCATGAATTTCTCCCCAGAGGCCATCAACATCATGAAAGGAAAAGAAAGGAATGATTATTCTTCGCATTTATATATCCAAACTACGAAGTGATCTTCACAAAGTGATTGGACGAAGAAAACTTTTTTAATCGTAGAAAAATGAAAAAACGGTGCTGCATTACAACAATTGTCTGAAACAATGCATAAAATTTTTTTTTGTCAAACAAAAATATATCCTGGCCATTTGAATGCAGTCACATAGTCCATACTTTAATTCTTGATTTTTAATTTTGTTCATCTTGATATACAAGTAGTTAGTTTAGTTCTTCTAAAGTTCCCGTTGTTCCACCTTGTTTTCACTGTTATCTATCTTTCTTCAATATATTTGATTTGTTTAAACACTTCCTCAGACTTGCGCATATATCTGTTGATGCTCATGTTTCCGGTTATTCTGAGAAGCAGTCACATATACCGTTCATGACAACTAAAAATTTTTTACAATCTTCCCTACAGTTGAATCTGTCCATTCTAAATCTTGAGAATATTTACTGATTGCAAATCAATTTATCAATACACTTTTACACGATATTCTAAATAAAATATCATGGTTTTTCTACCCTTTTATCAAAGATTAGAAAAATTCAAGAATATGTAATATTATTTGTATCTCTCTCCGTATTTTTTATATTTCTTTGATTTCAAGTTCTCATTTTATTATTAAAATAGAAAATGAATAAAAATTCAATACCATTATATGGTGAGCATGCTTGGCTCTTTGAGTATCTTAGTCATCACATTTCAGGATTATTTTTTGTTCTCCTTCCAACAGTTCCAAGTGTTAAATGCAACGGTTTAACGTGGTTGAATGCCTCAACAGTTGACCGTGTGGTAGGCCTCATTTCAATGAAGCAAAATAGCGTTATGTATTACCACCAAGACATGGTTACGCAGTGTGTGCGATTTCAGAATCAATTCACCACAGCTTGCTTCTTGAAAGCCCAGCGATTAATGCTCATCTGAGGACGCAACTTGTGGAAAACTTTTGTTCATTAGAATACTCTATTCACATGGGGATCATTACATTCGAACATTTTAATAATTCTCATTATCAAAATCATCGAGTGATTTACATCAAACAGCATCATAACATGAGAATAATAATATCCACAATATTATTCCAGAGAAATCAAGTAAAACCCTTACGATTAATACTATTAACTTTATTGAAAAAACTGAACTCCGAATTCCAATAAAAAAAATCACACCACTATACAATGTAAAAGTGAAAAAACCTCATCTCACATCTACGTCTCTTTGCGTTTACTGTTTTTTAATACATCGTGGCCTTAGTAAAAATATCGTCGCGAGCGCGGATTTTTCCAATTTTTTCATATTGCAAATAATAAAAAGACGTATCTTATCTTTTTCTTGCTTTAATCGATATCTGATGGGCTTTCTTTGTATGAATCAAAGAAAAAAATCATAAATAACAAACGATCGCAAGTGGCACGAATTACTAACAGAAAGTCTCCAAGCATTTGCCTTTTTTTGTTTTTTTTACTGATTTTTAATGAAAGGAGAAAAATCTGAATAACTCATCCGATGGGGGATTACTTGTTTAGGGGAATGTGGGGCAAAACAGGCATGACAAATGAAATGGATGCAGTTGAGTTTTTCAATATTATTCCACGTAAAAAGCTGAAGAAATTCACGGTGGAAGTCATGTGTCAGAAATAATTTTTTTGTATACTTTAGAAATTTAACTTTTTTGGTCAAGGTTTGAAAGATCACCCTTTACCGTTTTTTTTTTTTTTCAACCACTTTTTCTAACATATGGAGTTGGAAGGTGAGCTCGTTTATCATCGATTTATGGGGTTTTGAGTTGAAAAATATCGATTTTTGATAGTTATGGGTCAAAAACTGATTTTCACAATAGTGTCCATAAATACCTTAGAAATCGATATTTTTAAATTGATAACACCGTAAATCAAGGGAAATCACCTCTCATCTCCATTCAGAATTTTCACACTACGACTAATAGAACCGAAGATGTGCTGAAAAAAGTTTTTCAAAAATGGATAGGAAATACCCTCTCAAAGCTTGACTGAAATCTAAAAATTACAAAAATTTCGGACACATGATTTCCACTACAAATTTTTTCAACTTTTCAATGGAATCATCAAAAAAAGTCTATCTCCATCCAGTTCATTTTACTGTCAATTTTTCTTCACTTTCCTCAATATGAAAAAATCTTGGAAACAAATACACGTAAGAGCTCTATTAATTTTTATCTTTTTAAAAAAAACAGTAGCAGCAGAGAGACATCAATGTGGAGATGAGGTTTTTTCACTTTTACATTGTGCAGTGGCGTCATTTTTTTATTGGACTGTATAGTGAATTAAAAAAATGTCCAGAATGTCATAAAATAAATTTTGGCAGTGTTATGAAAGACTTTTTGATTTTAATTCTTGAGTTCTTGGGCACTCGCGACTCTTTATTACTAAAGAGACGGAATGGAAAAATTAATAACGCTCTCGCGTTTTTTAATGAGTTTTTCACTCTTCTATAATCATTCTCGTAATTATACAAAGGAAGAATTGAATTTGACTGATTAATAACTAATAATCAATAATTACACATAATCTAGGCTCTTCTATCATGTATAACTCTATTCATAACCATACATAGACGGGCTACTAGACTTATTCACAAACTACTTGTTGTACTAATATAATTGTAGACTATATTTTTAAAAGGTCAGTGGACTTGAAGACTGATCATGAATTACTGAGTAGAGCAAAGGGAAAAAAACGAATGAAAACTACTAGGAGCTTTGGCCGAGACTCGACCGCAACAATTTTTACCACAAAGCCAGTGAGTATTTGCAATACTCACTGTATTGTCTATATCTTTATGGTGAAAAGAAAAATTTTCTCCTGTAGACAAGAAGTGAGAACACTAGTATAAGTTTCGATACATAATAGAACAATAAATATGGAAAATTGGAAGAATGTGGATGATAATTTTTTTTTTTGTAATAATTTTAAAAAATCAACTCGATATTTTATCGTTTAGAAGAGATGAAATCAATGTTATCGACAAGCATCTAATGATTTTTACGATATCACATAGGCATTGAACAGAAATGTTGACTAATCGTGATATGTGTTATCGAGAGATATATTGACATATCATGAAATCATGATACTGAGAAAAGGTCTTGTCAACGCTTCCGTTACATTTTTATAACGTCTTTTGTCATGATTTTGAGTCAATGGAATGGACAGAGAAATAAAAATAAATTGATTGTCATCATCCTTTGAGAATCAAAGACGAATGAAAAATACCTCGCTGGTAGAATAGAACAAAAGGGAAAATTAATTTCAATGAAACTATAGTAATCAGCAAAATGATTTTTCTACAGCTCTATCATTGCAATATCCGCTGCTCAATTATCCTTCATTTTACATCCTTGTCTGATCCACCAAGAAACCTGTACCACCATCATTGTTGATAGTTATGCTCGTGCTTTCAAAAACGACAGAAGCTTGGGAATAGTACATGAAATCATAAAAAGAATGAAGAAAGTAAGGGAGGTATACCGGACGTGCAACGAGTCTGATTACAGGCTCTATGCTCATCCGGAACGAGTCACGCTGGAATTAAAGTCTTCCTAGAGAGCAGCACTGTTTGTAACGTAGAGAAAATGAAGATAACATGTAGATGAAGAAGACAAATTCATTGGACAAAGAATCAATAAAACAACATTCATCTCGTATGACACAAATGATGGAGAAATATAAATTATTTTTCATTGAATATATCATATAATAGTCAATTTTTTCGTAATTTATTTGTGATATTTCAGAGAATAGTAGTGATGATGGCGATGATGAGAATGAAAGTTACCTCAATAATTGCTCTGATTGTTGCACGTAATTTATCAGGCGATGCAGTAGCACCTCTCGAATGGAAATATTTTGAAAACTATTGAAAATATATCGAGACATGCTGTAAATAAAATTTAGGGGATGAATTAACGAATACAATAAGCAAAGCCCCGTCCTTCTACGACTCGTAGTTTCCCAGATATTAATTTTTTACTGAAAAGTGTGACAATCCGGTGAAACGTCGCGATTTGACAATAATTTCACGTTGTTAATGATTTTTCCAATATCCCTATGATCAATTAGAATAATATTATGATGAAAATTAAAAGCTCCTCTAGTTGCAATTACTCTGCCGTGAGTTATTCAATTTATGAGTATTTTTTAATGGATAAGTATTTAAAGGCAAGTTATCGTTCGAAGGTATTTTGTCGTTTATTATCTAATTGTTAGTAAATTATTACGTGATACTAAAAGAAGCTTCAAAAGAAATTTCGGATTTGAGTAAGATAGAGAGGGCACAACTCTTTTAGATTCTAACCTTCCCCTCATCTTGTGGAGAGGAGCATGAGTGTACGTCAGGGCTCACATGTCCTTGTCATGAATCTCGTCGTCGTTGAGGTAGATCATGTCCTTGGAATTCACTTGGTCTTCTCCACGTGCGCCCTCTTGTTCACTCGCTACAGCTTTCTTCTTTTTTTCTATTTCTATCTCTTCTTCTTCATTGGACTATTCACGGTGGCTGCTTCGATATTCATCGCTCTACTACACTTGGTTGCTCCATTTGCATTAAACAAGAAAAAGCATTTGAGCGAATAAGAAAAGTAGGAATTAAAGATACAAGAGGGATGGTGAGGAAGGTGAATGCAGTATTTCAGTATTTGCATTGAAGGAGAAAAAGGAGATGGAGGAGTTACAAGGGAACTTGGAAAAGCCACGACAAGTAAAACAATTGATTCATGAAAGAGCATTCATTCGTTCTTTAAGGACTCAGTTATAAAATTGAACCGCTCAAACATGTTAATTGGATTTTTTTACATGCATCCTTCATGATTTCATCAATAACTATCAAGGCTGATTATATAATTTTCTGAATAATTTTATTCCACAATAATCAGTTCTCAATAATAATTCATTATAAATAAGGATCATTAACGTTATGATAATACTCTATTATCTCTTCTCATAAAATGAGGTTTAATGAATTTTAATTTTTTTAAAATTTCAATAGAGAAAAAACGAGTATAGCGTAGCCGTTCTGGAGTATTCCCTTAGTAAAAGGGGAGTCAAGGGCTCCTTGAGAGTGCGGTCATTGCACTATAACTTGCAAACCTACGACCATTATCGTATTTCTTGTTCTTCCATATACCCCCCTACAACTAACCAAACACTATAGACATTTATCTCTCTTCGTCTTGTTTCAATTGAGCCTATGGCTGCTCCCCTTTTTCTCCATTATCATCCAATGTAAATCCCACTAGCTCTTCTTTCTCATCTATAATATAGAATCATGGCGCGACCATACAATCCAGCTAATTACTTTTAAGATTTATGAATATTGCTGTGAAGCGTCTACATGTAATTCGACCATCTCCAACATTCACATCTTCGCTGTGTTCGCATCATTAGATATGATGAATTACTATCACCCAAAATCAGTCCAATTGTTTGCATTGTTCATATCTGTACTTTTTAATGAAAATTTCATTATTAATTAGTTATAGCTGTAATATAGGAGAAAGAGAAATTTTTTTTAACGATTCCATCAGAAAACTGAGGAAATTTCTCGTAGAAAACACATGTCAGAATTTGTATTTTTGAATTTTCAGAAAACTACTTTTTATTCGAAAATATTTCTATGTGTTCTAGACATTTAGGGTCGATCTGGAATGAAAGCTCTGATCTTTCGTCATCGATTGATGTCTTGAAAAAAAATATCTACTGATTTTTGAGGTACTTGTAGGCCATTTTGTGAAAATCACTTTTTATAATTGTTACGTACTACATCAATAATCGATTGTTATTATTTTTTTTAAACCACATTAATTGATAATCAACGATGTCGCCTTTCATTTGAGATCAACGTCAAGTCGCTATGAAGAATAGAATTGCAGATATCTCAAAAAGTATGAAATTTGTAAATTTTGTAAAGAGTTTTCAGTTTTGATTTAGGGCTGAAAAAAAAAAGAATTTTGCAAAAATTATCAAACCTAAGTATTGAAATATGTTTTCTAAAGGAAATATCTTTAGTTTCTCAATGGAATCATCAGGAAAAATTTATCCCAAATGTTTTTACTGATTTCAAGTGATTTTCATCATAATATAAGAAACAGAAAAACTAAAAGGTGTGTGCTCTTAATCACGCCTTGCCCTTTCAAGAATTCAATAATGAATCATCATCTCTTCTCATAGAACTCTTGCAGATAATTCATAGGGAATACTATTTACTATTGGCCAAGTGAAATCATTAATTTTTGATCTTTGACAATTTCCAACGATATTCAAACTCTTTTTCTTTGACTGACGCAACCATGGTCGATTGGATTTTTCTAAGTTATTTCAAGTTATTTGAATAAGTTTTAACGAGTTGGCTCGAAGATTCGAATTTGAGCGTTCGAGATGAAGAATCCAGGGACCTCAAGTACACTGAGAGAAAAATTGACTTGTGCCTAAACCAAATAATTTGACCAGAAGAAAATTTAATAATCATTAAAAAATCTGTTTACAGGAAATAAACTGAATTGGCAGAAACCTTCTCTATTTTTCGTCAGTACTAAAAGCATTATAGGAATCCGTTGCATATTGCGGAATTATTTTAACATTATTCCATAAAACATAAATTATTTTAATAAGTAAAATTCTGATTGACGTTAAATTTCGTCTTTTCTTTTGGCAAGAATTTTTTTTTTTAGGCACAAGAGAATTTTTTTCTCAGTGTATGCTCAATGAGTAGAGCGGGGGGGGGGGGGGAGTAGTCGAATAGAATTCATCTATCAAACGAAACAATGGTGGAAGGTCACATGGGTTAGACCAGGGATAAATCTGCATGCCGGTAGCTGGCAAGTTTATATCCTCAAGTAACTCTAAGATAGCAATCACGATCACGATCTTAAAGCCAAAAACCTCCGAGAATTTACTTGGGGAATGTTTTCAATCCTTCCCATGTGTGAAATTCTACAAGATCTCCACAGAAGAATAGATTCGAATGAATCACTGAATTTTCAATGTAACAGGAGATGATTGTAGTTTACTTGTTCCTGTAATTCTCAAGATATTTTGATGAATCTGAGTGAAATATACCTATATATTTATTAATCAACTCAATGAAAGTAACTCCATTTCTTCTTTGACCCTTAATCTCACACTAATGTTTTTTCTCATGAACTTATAGCAATGCTCACAAGTTTTCCATGATCTTGCAACAACACACTAATACTAATCAAGACATAAGAATCTCACTGAATTCCATACACATTACCGGATATATAATAGTGTAGTATCTCTTTTCATTGGGGAGATGAATCTAAAAATGATTTCCTCCCTCATTTCTCCATGTCTTGTTACTCGGTATCATAGAAACCGATAATGACATTATGGGAACTCATAATAAATACGGATTTGTATAAGCCAAATAAAAGGCTAGCCCATGTTGATGCATATGGTCCCTGTCATATCCAGGCTATAAAAAATAGAAATAAGATGATTGAATTATTATTATGAAGATTCATTGCAAGCTGAGTGAAAATTGAGCCACTCAGTATTGTTTATCAAGTCTTCATCATCAAAATTGACATAAATCAAGGCTCGATGGAACAGTTTTGATCAAATTTACCCATTACCTATTGAGTTTCAAGTTAATATGCGATCATCATATAGCGATGAATAATTTCCATTTCTATAATATTTCTCAACGGTAAATACTAATTCCACCTGCTGCAGCAGAGAGTAACGGTGATGAGTCGAAATATGAAAATTGAATAATGAACAAAATGATAAAAATTTATAGTGATTCGCGGTATTAATGACGTGTCATGCATTCTACAAGCTTCCATATAGAAAATGGAAGATTGTTAAGAAGAGATGACCCTTCAACTAATAGCAGAAGTCGATGAAGAAAATAAGTATAAAGCAAGAGAATGACGCGATGACTCATTCAAGTTCTTAAAGAAAAAATACAATAAGCCACTGCTCTTATGATGTGAGCTCGTTTGACTTTTTGAGGTCATATTTTATAACGAATCGTCACGAGTCCACAAAAACTCAAGAATGAAACTCAAAAAGCCTCCGCAAACCACTGCTAAAATTTATTCCATGAGATTCTGAATATTTTTTTTTTTTAATTCCTATAACAAAATGACGCCAGTACACAAGATAAGAGTAAAAAAAACCTCATCTCCACAGTCCCTTTGTTGTAAACTGTTTTTTAATATAGAGAAAAATTAGTAATGCTCTCGCGTCTATTTGTTTTCAAGATTTTTTAATATTGGGGAAAGTGAAGGAAAATAGACATTAGAGTGAATCGGTTGGAGATTGATTTTTTCTGATGATTTCATTGAAAAGCTGAGGAAATTAGTCGTGAAAATCAGGTGTAAGAAATGATTTTTTCGTAATTTTCAGAAAATTTATGTTTTTGATCAAGGTTT
This sequence comes from Aleiodes alternator, assembly GCA_963921955.1. NCBI lineage: Eukaryota > Metazoa > Arthropoda > Insecta > Hymenoptera > Braconidae > Aleiodes > Aleiodes alternator. The sequence goes on from OY998112.1 coordinate 6,106,582, forward strand.
GAAAGAAATCACTCTTTTTCAACACATCTCCGGTTCTATTAGTCGTATCTTCGGAATTCCGATTGGAGATGAAAAGTTAGATTATGTGCCATCAATTTATGGAGTTTTGAATCGAAAAATATCGATCTTCGACGTATTCATGGGACAAAGACTGATTTCCACCATAGTGTCCATAAATACCTTAAAAATCTATATTTTTGAATTGAAAGTCCCATAAATCAACGGCAAATCGTCTTTCATATCCATTCTGTATTTTTACGTTACGACTGATAGAATCGGAGATATGTTGAAAAAAAGTGAATTTTTTCAGAAATGGGAAGAGGTGATCTTTTAAATCTTGACCAGAAGGATTTCTAAAAAATGCAAAAATTTCTGACGCATGATTTCCACCGCAAATTTGCTCAGCTTTTCAATGGCGAGAAAACCCCTATCTCTAATCTTTCTAACTGTATCCATTTCACCCCTCATGTCTCTTTGCACTATGAAAAAATCGTAAAAATGTGCGCTCGTGACCATTTGTTACTAAGGCGATGACATGAAATAAAAATAATAATCAAACGGCATAATAATTGAATTAATTGCAGTGCACTTGATTAAATTCACTTTGTCTTGAAAGAGTTTTACCGGTTATAATAGATATTTTTTTCCTCGTAGAAGAGGTTTTACATGAGATCTAAACGCTTGGTCTCGACTGGCGGCAAAGGGGAAGGATTATACTTGATTCTCAGACATCTCACAATGGCTGGCTGGCTCATTTCCAACTCGTGTGAGATTATATCGGTGTAATAAGAATCTCACCGGGCGAGATTCTTACTTACGTGAGAAACGTTGAATACTTCCCTTTCCTGCGATGATGAACTTTGAATCATGCGGGAAATTATAAAAAAATACAGGTCGATATACTATGGTAGCAGAATACTCCAGTCGATAACATGGGAATTTGTATTTACAACAGCCTGTAACACTGAAGAATAGTAGAACTGATGAATGAATATTTTGAAAATGAAAAAAAAAATGGTGTAACAACTCAAACAATAGACATTTCATATGAAAAAAATTCATTCTATGTAACAATTAATATTTCTTTTACTCCTTTACAGATGGGTTATCACGCGATTGGACGGCTTGCTGCGGGATTGCTCTTTCTTGCAGTAATCAGTGGGAGTTATGCTGCACTTGGTAATAAAAATAAAAAAAATAATAAACAAATATTTTCAATTTTTTCCTAATTGATTGTATTATTATGAGAAAAAAAATTCGTATTTACAGCGCGAGTCGCATTTGAAAAATTGACTGATTATGATTATCGCGGGACAACGTACTACAGTGTAAGGAATTTGTCATTATATGAGTGTCAAGGATGGTGCAGAGAAGAGCCAGAATGTCAGGCAGCAGCTTTTTCATTTGTCGTCAATCCATTGGCGCCAATGCAAGATACGCTCTGTCAGCTTCAAAATGAAACAGCTTCAACCAATCCGTCTGCTACACCACAAAGAGCAGTAAACATGTACTACATGACCAAACTTTCAATAAGATCTGGTAATTATTTCATTTTCTGTTTAATAAAAAATCATGATTCAGATAATCATCCATGAGGACATATAACGCATTGTAAACGAATTAAAGTGAACTAGTAGAAATGCGCTTTGGACGCACCTGTTTGTTAATATTCGATTGAAAACGTAGTTCATCTGTGAACCGTACCTCTGTCTACAGAGCAAAGAAACACCTGCCTCTATTCAAACGAATTTCCTGGCTGAAAGCTGTCATATCTTGGAGTATTAGAAAGACAAAGAGATATTAGAGGTCTGTGGGCGTTCAAAAAATATATACCTGAGTTTTCTCCCTCTATCTCTCTCTCTCTCTCGGGCCCTAATGGTAACATGATATCGATGTCCTCATGAACTACCGCCCAGAAAGTATTTGGCATCTATGTAAAAGGTGTCAAAATTCAAGACATCGTAAAGAAGTGGGGAGAAAAGGGCTGAACAATTATAAACTTGAGCTTGATACACGGCAGGTACAAACATTGAAAAAGGTCGAACTTGATGAAATAGCAATAGATAGATACCTTGACTGGTAGTTTCTTGGTAAAAGCCTAAATCTAGTCCTCCGGGATTGGCAAACAATTGCAAAGGAAAATATAAGAAAAATGGAAGGTATATTAGGGGTACAGAACGAATGGGCAAACCATGCTGGTACATGAAAGCAAGATATGGCCGAGGGACTGAATAGAGGCGTCAAGTGTATAGGATAGGTTCGGTAAACAAGACCCATCCATAACAATGGCTTTGAAAAAGGTGTCGGAAAGGTCGAGCAATATTTCTCAAAGAAAATTCTAATATTGGTTTTGATAGACCTAGTGCTGGTTGCAATTCCATCTTCTTCTCGTTTTTTTTTCTTTTAATAATTTTTCTTTTTTCATTATCGCTGTCATCAAGTACTTTGTTCAATTTTTCAAATTTTTCAAATGTATGATTTTTTCTAATTTACGGTATGCTGTAGGATTCTCGAACATACCTGGAGTCGATAGTCACCATAAAGTGAGAAGTAGTAGGAAGAACCACCTCAGTTTATTATAGGCCCTCGCTCACTCTACCTTCTCTGGGTTCGTTAGAGACAAAGTGTAATTGAAGGCATCCCGTAACGGGATTGCACGATCGATCTTGCCATGATTTCGAGGAAGGCCGACTACTTGACTGTCTTGTCTAACTCGACAGGCTGGTGATATCAGTTTTCGCTTCTTAGTCGGAGAGACACGGTTCATGGGTTTATCTCAATTCCCATTCAGATAGGAGTCTGAGGAACCATCAAATTTTATTCTTTGGAAAATTCCAACGAAAAAAAAAAAAAAAAAAAAAACGATACGTCGAGTATTCCACCTATATATGCACTTCAAATATTAAGTGTCTTAGTATATTCAGCTTTAACTAATTCAATAAGAGTAGAAAAAAAAGAGCTTGAATCCTTGAATTTACATGTCAGTTCATCGTTTATATGTTCCAAAAATTGAGAATAAATCACAACCGAGAATTTTTAAGTTAATCGGCCAAGCCGTTTTTTTTAGCCGAACGATCCAAGTTGTACCGAAAATTGGAGGAACATTATCATTGTTCCTCAAACACTCATTAATGGAGTTTTTTTTGCTTCTCAATTTCTCATTAAAAGCTGATCCAATAACAGCAAAAGAAAAAAAGAAAAAAACTCATATCAAAACATTTTTTTTTTCATCAAAAATAAAATTAATAAGAAATGGAATGGCAAGAATATGTCTTTAATGCAGAATTGTAAAAAAAAGAAGCTATTGAAAATAAAGAAGGAAAAATAAAGCATGATGGAAAATCGTGAATGCCAATAATCCATTGGCTTACTCCGTAGAAGCGCCACTACCATATTCTACGTCAAGTCGCCTTTATGTCTAACGTTTGTAATTGCACTTGGTGAAAAACTCGGAACGCAGGTGCTTGCATTAACGTGCCAAATAACTTAACAGTGGAGACAATTTGGAATATTCCGAACTAAAGCATTGAGTGCTTAGTCATGCTAAGAGAAGACACTGGTGATGTAAAAAAAAAATTCTCCCTCTATTTTCAAAGAATTATTTGCATTATATTTCACTGATTTCGAATGCTCTATGACCCTTACGGTTTTTTGTTGTTAGCAGAGAGATTAGTTAAAACTCGAATGTGAAAAAAGACTGTTATGATACAGATTTGTTCCCATAATTAGAGATGAAAAATTTACACTTTGTTTGAAGCAAACAAAGTGTAAATTTGTAATTGTTCGAACGTGAGAACTTTTACATTGTTGGAAGAATCACGGACAAACCACGATATCAACAGCTTATCCTCCCAACAAGCTACCTGTTAAAAATAATACTGCATTTTATCACTTGCTAAGTTGTCGAACATAATACTTTTCAAAAACTTTTGTACGAAGCAAAAAATATTATGAATAATATTTTTTTTCTCTCGTTTGATTGTTTCACTTCTATTGCAGGCTGTTATATCTTTGTTTCGCTGAGTTAACTGTTACCTGTTTCCCAGGCATCGACGAGCACGTCGTTTACGATTTCGTGATTACCTCCCAAGTATAGCCTATAATTCTTGGAAAACTTTGTAGAGATACAGAAAAACACAATCATCATGAGAGAGTTGAAAGAGACTGTATTTTTAACTGGCTTCTGAAGAATTCACTATCTCAGAATCGTCCTATCTCATCACTCACTATGACGGCTTATTTTTTATTGCTATAATTATTAATATTTTCATTTTCCTCAAGATATTTATTACTTTTCTAGACAATGTTTGTTTGCGTCCATGGTCCTTCGAACGCATTCCCAACAAGATGATTCGCGGCCTAGACAACGCTCTCATCTACACATCAACGAAAGAAGCCTGCCTTGCTGCATGTCTTAATGAGCATCGATTCACTTGTCGTTCACTTGAGTACAATTATGTTACTCTTCAGTGTCATTTGAGTGACTCTGACAGAAGAACTACTGGACAGTATGTGCAATTTGTCGATGCTCAAGGTGTTGATTATTTTGAAAATTTGTGTCTCAAAGGTAATTGTCATAAAAACAAAAGAGCTATGAGAAAGAAGATTCATTTTTCTTATAGAGCATTGAATAGTGAAATTTAACAAGTAATCCAATTCAATCTTGTTTTTAAGGTAAGGATGCCTGCAAGTCGCAGAGAAATTTCATAACACCACGCATTGGTGTAGCAGAAGACAAAATTGCCCAATATGCCGGTCTTCATTATTACATGGACAAAGAGATACAAGTACAGAATGAGGCAGCATGCAGGTCAGCTTGTGAACTCGAAAACGAATTTCTGTGCAGGTCTTTTCTTTATCGTGGTCCACCACTGGGCTCAGCATATAATTGCCAACTTTTCCACTTGGATCACTGGACCTTACCAGACGGTCCCTCAACTTATCTAAACGCTGAGAGACCACTCATTGATAATGGCGACAGAATTGGAAATTACTTTGAAAATTTCTGCGAAAGTATGATAATTTGCATTGATTCAAGTCTGAAATTCCCAAGAGACTAGGTGATTAGAATTTCAATAACAATTTACATTTTTACAGAAGCTGTAGATGTGCCTCCTATCTTTGATATTATTGAAGACGATACTCTCAATAATTTAACGAAAAATGCTGATGTTAATTGCGATAAAACTGGAACATGTTACGATGGTATGTACCAACGAAATTTTGTTTTATATTTTCATCTTACATGATAGTAAAATAATACTTTAGATCGTCGCCTTGGATGCCGAGTGGCTCAAGTACTGTATATAAGCATAACAGTTACATCCTTTCGACTCCAATATGACGATATGAAATAGTTCTCTACTCGTAAATGTGACAATCTGATGCGTCATGTTTCTTTTCACTATTTATCATGTTCACTATGTTATTTACAGTTAGTGTCGACTGCAAAGATACACGTATTGCAGTTCAAGTACGAACAAATAAGCCCTTCAATGGTCGTATTTATGCTCTTGGACGTTCTGAAACTTGCAATATTGATGTTAGTAATAGCGATCTCTTCCGTCTGGATCTCACAATGAGTGGCCAAGACTGCAATACTCAGAGTGTGGTATGTATCTAATAACTTATTTTACTACTCAAAGAACATGAGAATTTTCCCCCGAAAATTACAACATCAAAAGGGATTTTTATGAGTTAAAAAATTATAATTTTTATTTGATTTAATGAGTGAAATTTTAAATAATGATTACACTAGGGCTAGAAGAGAAATATTAAATTCTAGAAATTGCTTGAAAGATCTATTGGTAGATGAGGATTTCAAAATATTTAGTTATTAAAGGGGAATGTTGTTCTCAAGAAAGAACACTCTTGTTTATCGGCAGCGTGACGGTTTTCAGACTGGTGTATACTCAAATACAGTCGTACTTCAACATCATTCAGTTGTGATGACCAAAGCTGATAAAATATATAAAGTCAAATGTACATACGACATGTCGTCCAAAAATATTACATTTGGAATGATGCCAATCAGAGATCCCGATATGATTAGCATCACCAGTGCACCAGAGGCACCACCACCAAGGATACGTATCCTCGATAACAGGGCCCGTGAAGTTGAAACCGTAAGAATTGGTGATAAGCTCACATTTAGAATCGAAATACCCGAAGATAGTAAGTTATTCAGCAATCATAATCATAATAAATGAATGCAATCATCACATAATATTTCTAATTATTATTATTGAAATATTGATAAATTATCCTCATTTATAGCTCCATATGGAATATTTGCCCGCAGCTGCGTTGCTATGGCCAAAGATTCGAAAAGCACATTCCAAATAATCGATGACGAGGGGTAAGGACAAGATATACCCTCAATAAGAGAGAATAATATACCTTCCTTCTATGAATTTAAGTATCGAATATAATGTAGGGGAGAATGGGGCAAAATGGACACTGTAATGGAACGGTTAGAGATGGATTAATTTTGATGATTCTATTGAAAAGCTGAGAAAATTTTAGGCGAAAAACGAGTATCAGATATATTTTTCTAGATTTTTTTGAAAATTCGATATTTCTGGGCATTTTTGACGGGCAAAATGCCTTTCCTTCTCCAAAAATTCTAGTTTTTTGCAAATATCTCTGGCTCTATTGGTCCTAGTAATTTGGGGTTGGTCTCAAATGAAAGGTGAGCTCATTTCCCATCGATTTATGGGGTTTTGAATTCGGAAATATTCATTTTTGGGAAATTTATAGGCCAAAAACTGTTTTACAAAAATGCCTATAAATACCTTGAAAATGGATATTTTCAAATTGAAAACCCTATAAATCGATGACAAATGATTTCACCTTTCACCTCCCGTCGAAATTTTTACGCTACGACAACTAGAACTAAAGATATTCCCAAAAAACTGAAAATTTTGACAAAAAGGAGGACATTTAGCCCTCTAAAATGCTCAAAACAATCAAAATCACCAAAAATTAGCAAAAATTAATTCCGGCACTTTTTTCCCGCCTAAAATTTCCCCAGCTTTCCAATGAAATCATCAAAAACCATCTACCGCCAATATTTCTATTAATTTCAAGCACTTTCCATAATATTTGCCTAAAAATTTAGACGTGTTCATTTTACCCCTGATGTCCATTTTGCCCCAACTTCCCCTATATATAAAGGGGAAAAAAATATTTGCATAGTTCCCCTATGCAAAAAAGTTAAGGGAACAGTAAATTTTGTCAGTTTTTTGGGTGATTTTCAAATGGCTGTAACTTCGTCAAAAATCATTGTATCAGGATAAAAAAAAGGGTTGGAAAGCTTGAAGTTTCTACTCTTAAAATCTTGAGATGAAAATTTTTTATGACCATCCGTTATAACGAGATAAGAGGGTTGAAAGCGGAAATTTTTTTTTTCATTTTTTCAAATTGTTCCATGGACTTCAAAAAAAATTTCGCCTCAACCCTTATCGGGATCGTGTAGTCTGACCTTTCAGCTTCAATTTTCTTTTTTTTTTCCCTACGACTATTTGTTACTGAGATATCGTCGATTGAATCAAAAAACACCCTTTTGTCTTTAATCGTCGATATCTCAGGAACTACTGATCGCACAGCGAGCGGATGATGAGATTCGTAAACTTGAATGGATTTTTATTGCTTTTCCTGCGCAATAAGTGATGCAAACAAAAAAAAATCCATATCAAGATTTCAAGAATAGACATTACAAGCTTCATTTCGTTTTTTTTCATCTCGATCTGATCATTTTTCGCCAAGTTACAGCACTTTGAAAATCACGAAACAATAAATAAATAAATAAATAAAATAAATAAACTTACGCCTCTTTTGGTTCTAAGGCGACGATATGATACTCGAGCAATAAATTGGAATTTTTTGTCTGCACTAGATGCCCAGTGGACCCCTTAATCTTCCCAAGTTTCACACCCGATGGTAATGCTCTTCAGTCAATTTACGAGGCCTTCCGATTCACTGAATCTTATGGCGTTATATTCCAGTGCAACGTAAAGTACTGCCTTGGTCCTTGTGAACCGGTATGTAAATAATCTATCATTTTTTGCCTCACACTTTCATTATTTAAAAAAAAAACACTTTTCTCTCAATCGCTACATATTTTTCTTTCAAGGCTGTCTGCGAATGGGGCCGTGAATCAACTGAATCATGGGGCAAGAGGAAACGAAGAAGTATCACAAATGGAACTGAAGAAAAATCTGAGGATATGACACTTTCTCAGGAGATTCTCGTTTTGGATTTTGGAGATGAAAAACAGTCTGATTTCCTCAGAAGTGATGCCAGCATTGATTTCAATGAATCTGGTAAATGTGAACCATTGGACTTACATTGTCATATTTAACATCAAATTTCATTCACATAACATCACTGATTATTCGTCTTTATTTTAGATAAAACTGTCACTATTGTGGAACCCTGTCCATCAAAGACCTCGATGCTAGCTCTTGGAGTTACTTGTGCTCTCCTCGTACTTCTTTACGTCTCAACTATCTTTTGCTATTACATGAAGAAGTGGCTGTCACCACGTAAAATGATGCCTTGAAAATTTGAAAATTTTATGAAGAATCCAAAATTTCCAATAATACCAATCAATCAAGGAGGCAGCAGTTTTGATGAGGACATTAAAAAGATTTAATGAAATTGTCGCGAATTTTAAACATAAACAGAAACGACAATCAATGCCAATATTATTCATAATTGGTAGTTTATTTAAGTACATCATGCAACATATTTAACTGATCTTCCATTTTTTTTTTTTTTTTTCAATAACTTGCTACTTTTGATCGGGTTGCAATGAGCTAGACGAGCCAATGGGTAATAAAAGATTGGTGCATACACTCTTTCCTATGTTTTGAGTAGAAAAAAAAAACATCGAAAAGTGATTGCACCCTTCAATTCACAGAACTGAGATGAATTATTACCCTCACGATGAGATTCGACGAACAGATGAGAGTTGAAAAATTATGTAACAGTGAATTATAACCCGTATCAAGACTAGCAATACTTGGAGGTTCACGCTTCACTAACGTTGTTAAAACTAATATGGTATCCCTTATCCCATTCTCCCTTTATCCCTAATTTTTAAGATAATACATAGAATTATTGCTGAGCATCCTGGTGGATCCGTTATTGAGCTATTGATTGTTGGTTGGTATACCCATATCGATATGCTAACTCTGTCGATTTTTCATCGGGCAATGGTTGCTACGAATTCTGCAATCTTTTGGAAAACAAAAATTATTGACTCGCAATCGCTGTCCTGTCCAAGTCGATTTATTTCCTTTTTCCAAAAAATTTGCAAATTCCTATCGATCACTGACTGATAAAGGATTGACTGATTGAATGTATCGATGTAGGTAATCGACGGGTCCACCAGGGCAATCATTAAGCGACAAAATGGCATTCGCAATTGAGTTACAATGAACATTGCTTCCAGTGGATTAGTATCCTGATAATTATTATAATTAATCGTGTTCAATATCTCATTTTTGAATTTCATTTCGAGTATTTCCTCAGTGAAAATAAAGAAAAAAATATTTCTTTTTTTATGTAATTGTGTATCTCAGAACTCGTAAAACTATTATTGTCATAAAGAATAAAAAGTTTGTACCTAGTGTGGTACATTTTTGATAAATCTGCAAAACAAACAAAAGAAATTTTCCAAATCCTTTCAATTTCATAAAATCTCTCTCCTTTTCTCTCCCTCTCTACACAGTTAGACCAGTGAAATTTAATGCTCTTTTGAAATATTGTTATTGATAGATTTGTCTCAATTTTCGATTGGAAATACTATTGGATATTTACTATGGGAAACAAAAGTTTTTGAAAGATCAAGCCACATCAAGTGAGGAGTGAATGGACATGAATAGTCAGTGAATAGCCGGTATACTTATCAATATTACATATATATTTGTGCTTCATTCATGTAGGGGAGAAGAGGGTGATAAAATGCAATTTTATGACAGAATAAAGTACAGAGCAGATTATAAGAATTTGGCAAAATGGAATGATGAGGTGGGACGGGATACGGTATAATATGAGATACATTCATTTTGCCTTGCCGTTCCATGTTACCCCAGCTCTCATCATAAGGAAAGGCATAGGGAGAGTGGGGTAAAATGGACATCCCGATAAGACAGTTTGAGATGAAAAACTTTAACAATTTGATAACGAAACTGAAGCAATTCCCGGTGGAGAATGTGTAATTATTCTTTTCTCCCATATTTTTCAAATTTAGACTCTTTCAGCTAAGAATTGAGATTCTTGGTTTCAAATTTTAGATAATGGAAATTCTTTCAGCTTTTCAATTTCGAACCCTTCCTTTGTAATATAACTAATCCAATTTAATCCTTTCTCAATTTTGCACCGTCCGTTTTACCCTCCTTTTTTCTCATAAATTTCAATTTGAGGGACGTGAATTCAGAATACATGATTATTGATACTTATGATATTATTAACATTTTTGAGATTTGTGACCCACTCTCAAGCGTATAATAGCTTACTTGGTCTATTCTACTCCCCTCTCCCCTACATGTAAGACTCTCCAATCATTGAATTTACGAAAACAACTGAATGACAAATTAATATCAAATCCTTTACATCATTTAAAGCCTATTACTCTCGTCTAAAATAAAATTACTCTTTCTATAATACATCCCCAATGCATATAGGCCTTACAAATTACATCTGCAATGGTCCAATTTCTATTCCTACCAGGTTTTTTCATAGAAATTGATTACGAATGATAATTTCCATTCAAGGCAAAGTATTTCATCCCTGAAATTCGGGGTCGTTGGGTCGAGGAATTACATCTATAATGGTTTAATTTCTATTCCTACCCAGTTTCTTCATAGAAAATGATTAAGAATGATCATTTTCATTCAAGGCAGGCGAGTACAGACCCTGAAGAAGAGAAATCCATCAATGTTTCATGGAAAAATCATAACCAAAGCCAGGCAATGCGTTCATCCCTAAAATCGATACGATTCATCCAAAAAACAATCGGAATATCGATTAATCAAGTTTCTTAAAATCGCTCGAAAAAGTCGATTTTTCAGAAAATAGAACAGATTTTGCGAAAATCGGCTCGAAATCGTCCTTAACCACTAGTGGGATAGAATATAGTAGCGATATAGCTAGAGAAAGTGACTGCAGTGACGGGATTCATAATTTATAATAATTATTTCAACCAACGGAGTACAATTGGATTAGATGAATAAATCGTTATGTTTTAGACACATTCTCCAAGGATACGACGAGCCAGCAGAATGTTCTTTGGCATGTTTGTTACTCTCTTTGCATGGATAGCGCTAAAATTGGTGTTTTCAAGGAGTTCAACGAGATAGGCCTCACACACGCTTTCTGAAGAGCCATAACAGCTGAACTCTGGAACCTCAAGTCATGTCAAGTCAGTCTTGATCGAATTAATCTGATCGATTAAATCGAAAGAAGATAGCGAGAAAAAATGTATTCATTTCTTTTGTCCCGGCTAAGTACTCATTTTTCAAGGTGACTAAGGTGCCAAACTCCATATCTATCTCCTCTATATGTCTTTGCTCCGTCCAATCAAGATAATCTCTAATTATGTCAATTTTGCTTTAATTTTGTTCGAAAATTAACTGATCGACAGTTAGCTCGGCTGAAACAGGCTCTAAATTAAATTTGATAAATTCTGAAAGTTATCTTGCTGACAGGGAGCGACGTTTCTTTCCCGATGCACTGCAGTCGTTCTTCTAGGCTGTAGAAATTTCTGTTATCGACACACCTATTATATTGATCATGACCATGGGACATTTCAATGAGCCCTCTCTGATTATTCCAATTATAAATGTAGTTGATACAATGTCATTAGTGTCCTTTGTTTGTTGTTCCTGAAAGTGAGCGCCATTTAGCAGGATATTTCAGAGTTTGATATTTTATCATGGCGATGGTAAATTCGAAACTCTCTAGCCATGTCTTCGTTATATAAAGGGATTAATGATTGAAAATTATATTCCGCTGAAAAATTGTAGCTCACAAGTGCAGAGAAAACTCACTCAATAGCTTCACAATCGATAAAATAGACAGCCTCATTTCCCTTGGCAAAATCGAAACAAGTTTTTCTTCATTACCATGAGAAAAAGTGAGCGATGCTCAGTAAAACACAGTTCTGATAAATTTAGGAATAAAATAGCAGAGAATTTATGGCAATGAAATTTTATGACAAAGAGATGTTTTTTTCTTTCAATGAATGTGCACGGATTAACAAGTTTATGGAAAATATTGTACATACAACAGGCTCGCTATTTCCATTACCGAAAGGCTTACTTTTTTCCAACTTTGGTTAAACACAGCTCAGATGCGGCTCGGGCCTCTCCGAGAAGTAATTTTCTTTCAAAAATCGTACTATACGCCTCCATCACTAAATTAAAAAAAGGAAGGTATGTATGACTATTCGTTCTTTCTCAGCAATCGCTGTCTACGTAGGTGTATTCAAATTCCTCCAATTTTTTATCCTCTTTCAACTTTCCAACTTTTTTCTTCTCTCTGTTTAAATAATGAAAATAATAAAGATATGAACAAAACTAGATTTTGAAAGATTGCTTGGAGGTTAGGGAGGATCGATACCTTGATGCGGGGAGGACAATGAGAGGGGAAGTGGAGAGCAAGGATGAGGAACCTACGACTCAAATGGTCGAGTGGATAACCTCAAATATTGCATGTGTGGAACTGCGAGAGTTATTATTTATCTTTATTTTAGTTTTGATGACTACCGAATGACAGAATCAAATTTAATCAAATTTGGTAGATGGATTCATTTCAAATTAAATAACACAAACAATACTTGTTTCTCTTTTCCAATTGTATAGTTTTTACGATTTGAGGGGTAAACGTAAAAAACATTAAGGTTACAAGAGTTGAAGGATAAGTTTTGTTGATGAATTACACGGAATTCACAGAATCAATCCTACAACAAGAAATTTCATACACGTCTAATGTAATACTAAAACTGTCACGTTGATTCATCATTCCTCATTGGTTGACGAACACTGCGTGCTCGATTTAGAGAGCAGAATATTCCTATTGAAGGATAAAACAATTTTTTGAAATAATTATCGATTATGGGTAGTAGTTTTCAATTTAACTGGAAGAATAATCATCCAAAAAGCAGGGATATATATATATATATATATATATATATATATATTATTGGCGCCGCCTTGCGAATGCCTACACGGATACAAACTTGGTATTTTCGTTGTATATTATGGTGTACATACTTACATAGGTTAAGATAGGTGTGAGCTTTCGACTATGGCACATACCCCCGAGTCGGGGTCTAGCCAAAAAGGGAGGAAAAGAAAAATCAGTGTGTGGGCTGAGGAGGTAAATTATAAAACCCACATGTACACAGAGAGTAGTCACAAATATTTGAATGAATTTGTGTTTGTACTCTACACGCATAGATGTATAACAAAGTGGCAATACATAAACCAAGCGGTGCACACACGAGAGGAGGAAAAAAATCGGTGGCGCTCTGTGAAATTACACCGCTTCTATAATACATAAATAAATTCGGATTAACGTAAGTCCAAAAACATTGCCATTCCCTGAAAATATCATACTGATATTTCTTGAGTCTCGAACAAAAAAAAAGTATGGTAGAAAGAGACTTTAACTATAGAAATAGTGTTGGTAAATATTGTGATTGAAAATGAGAATTTTCATTCTGAAAACGAATTTTATGAGCTTCAAGTATAACTATCACATAGTAGACATAACTATGGTTCTAATCATGTGAAATTCGATTGTCACAGTTGTAATAGAGAATTAGTTATGGTAACTGAATAAAAAAGGGTAATTCATAGTTTCTCTTTTTTTCTTAATTTTTCTAAGTTACTCATAGTTATTTTACTGCCAAGGTACTCTGCAGAAAAATTGAGAATTAATGACAAATTTACAAAAATATAATGTTTACTTACTGAAGTTTAAATATAAATTCATGGATTCTGTTCTATTTCAGTCAAACAATCCTTCATAAAATGTGGGTTATGACACGGAAATCACTAACAGAACTAAAATATTATAATGAGTATATTACACGTCTTGATTCAATGTAGTAGTCTAAAATGATAACCACCATATTATAATTCCGAGTGCGATAACTAATTTTGAAATAGTTCACTTTGACTTCGACTATTGAACAGATAGTCATGGTAGTATGAGAAAATCCCCTCAGTATATAAGCATTAGGGAACACCGGGGAGAAATTCTCATGTAAAGGTAAATAAAATGAGCCATATTTATATACTTACAAATAACTCGAATGTACCATTCGTACGAGTTGATAATACGCCATAGGAACTTGATGAGATTAGCCAATTTACAAAAAAAAAAAAAAAAAACAGAGAAAACATTAATGAAGCTAACGAGAAAAACTGCTGTAAATAATGGGGTACAAACAGCGAGGTGAGGCTTGCTGGCAAACATCCAAGATCAAAATAAAATTTGTTCTTGTTCAAGCAAATTAAAGCTCTAGCTAATATTATTCAATTCTTTTCTCATTGGAGTATCAAAGCCACAACGTTCATGTATTCTCTATACAAAAAAAAACACTAGCATACGAGTGTCGATATGACAGGTACTTGCAATTGAAAAATTCTTTCTAAAAATCACTCAGGTTCCAAGGCAGCCGTTAAATATTGTTTAGATTTTCAAAAAATTTCAATTCTTTACCGAGATTTTCAAATTGGTAATTTAGAATAAGAGGAAAAAAAAGCTATACCTTCACAGTATAATATAGTGTACACTCCTGACGACGACATATGGCGCCGTGAAGTCTGACATGATCAGGCCATAGAGACACGTCATGGCTTACGCCACCATTTTGGGTGCCAAGGCATTTGAATAAAAGTAGTGAAATAACGAAGCGAACACTGATGTGCAAATAAATGTGTAAATGAGCTTCAAAACTGATGAAAAGCTCAACAGGGCACGGGAAGCTGAAAAAACGGAGAAGTGCAGGAATAAGTAAGAGAGATAGAACTATATATATAGAGAAAAAAAAAGTTAGGTGAGAATGTAAAGAGAAGGGTGCCCTTAGGTGGCAATCGTCAAGGAGGCTCACACGGGCTACATTCCACCGGGACGGGAGTTTTCAAACATGGCTGCCATTGTGAATGTAGGTCCTCGACCGATCCCTCGTATCCAACGCACTATATGTGTATGTATGTATACTGCAGCTACTCCCTTCTTGTATTCCCCCTGAATTTCCAGTCGATTCTTATAAGTGTGTGCCTACCTATTCCGAGCCCCGCTGCGTCCCCTCTCATCAGTTTGTAACTGGTGCCCCATGGTCTGACTATTTCATTTGTTATCTCACTACAAGTTTTTCTCTGTCTCCCTTCGTTTCACTGCTTTAGAGCCTGTGGCCCTCCTCTATAGAGGCAAGTCTTTCGTTTCTTTCACGCGTAGCCTCCACCACTTCCATAGCCCTCCCCCCTCTCTTCTTTACCCGCTACCACAGTCCGGATGACCGAACTGGCGACACCCTGTCTGGTAAACCCGGGCATCGGACAAAGGAGGGGAATTCGTATAACTCCGTAAGTATTTATGCCGCGTTGCCATACTGCTGTTTTCCAATCCCTATCTTTATCTCTTTCTTACAATAGTCTTTCCAAGGACAGATCCGAACGTGCCAGCCATCGTGGCGACGTATACTGGTCGTGCAATCGACCTACGCGACTCTATAATGCACCAATAGCCACGCATTTTATGCTTTCACAGATACTATAGAACATGCAAAATCATATGCATTGATTTATTATAATATTATTTAAAATAATTTCATTAGTTTTTATCTTTTATTAATATTTCATGTTTAAAATGAAAACCGTATAGGCATGGTACTGCGTATAATGTAGAGTGTCTCTAAATTTTTTGAGCACAGGTCTCTTTATCTGGTCAGCGAAGGAATGCCATGCCCTCAACTCAATTCTTGGAAAAAGCAATGGGGGATATAGTTGATTACATGTGGAGAAAGACACGAAATGAGGGACTTCGGTGGCGTGATCGAAGGCGCCACCCTCTCCACATCAGTTAATGTATAATGCTAGATAATATTACGGGATTCCACAGCGATGAGTCTCGATAAATGTCCGTGGTTAAATAGGCAGGGGTTGAATCAGTGAGTCTATATACTATGATTCAAGAGAGACAGCAACTATTCCACTAGCAATACTTTCGTGAAAACTATTGGAATAGTACTTTTAAATCAAACAATTTTTCATGAAGGATTTTTTTTTCAAGTATATTTCAAATTTCCCACAAATATGTTCTACGTTTGCCTTAAATTTTCCTTTCACTAGTCACCAATCAATTATGAGTCATAACTGAATATTTTTGATCATGAGATAGAGGATAGCCTAACAGTCAAAAAATGTAGCGTAATAGTTGATTAGAATTTTTTCAATTACATAGTATTAGATTTCAGAGTTAAAAGTCAATTTAATAAAAAAAAAAAAAATCAATTTGATCTGTGTATAATATGTGCCACATTGGACCGATGGAATTTGACAGTTACCGAAAAGTTTTCCTCAAACGACCAAAATAATTAGACTTCTCGGAGACAAAATAATATATCAATGTCTTAGAATGAAAGTATCGAAAGTACTATGTATAAGCATGGAATTTATGCTATTTTGACTCTAAAGCGACCATATGTTTGATACTTGAGAATTTACTTCTTGTGGAGGAGAAATAATGTTAGCCGCGATTCACTCAAGGACTTTTATTTAAGTTTTATTCTAAAAAATTGTGTTTTAATAGGAATTCCTCGCTCTTGTTTTTGATAAACTATTCAAATTTTCACTAATCATATTTTTCAATTTCTTGTATGACATAGTGCAAATCAGAATATTTTCTCAAAAGAATGGCAATTTGCAATGATCCCTCTTCAAAAATCTAATTGTATGAACGAAAAAAATTAATTGTCATTTCTACGCGTTAGTAGTGAATGTCTGCTGGTAACTTGCGTCATGTATTTGCTCTCGCTTACCCGCGCCACACACATGAGAAGCACCACAGTCTCTTAACTCCAAAGTTTGCCTACGTGCGTAAACTTGGCAACGCTGCGTATAGCTAAACATATTAACTGTCGGCTCACGCCACAAAAACAACATGATCTCATTCCATGTCGCATATGCGAGAAACTAGATGGGGACATTCTACTTTATAAATGCGACCTTTGAAACCACACGCGAAAAGTTTTTGTATATTTTTCCTCTCAAGTGTTTTTCAAAAACTGATGAGAGTAGTGAGTTTTCAATTTTCGAAACAATTAATGATAAATCATCATATGTTGACCGTTTACTATATTTTAGAAATTTCAGCTATGGCAAATTTATGTATACCGCATTGAAACGCATAAAATTATTTTTTAACCTTTGACCTACTGGAAGACTTTGACCCTCCACAATTTAAAATTTACAAGAACAGGTACACCCCTATATTTATTTATGGAATTTAAATACGACTATTCATAAGCACACTAAATTGTAATATACGTTGCAGTACTGCAGTTGTCTATATATTTAATTTCAACTATTCATTTTTTCCCTTCGTTCTCAGTGCCTCGTTGTATATAATACACATTGCATTCAGGGAAACAAATCCAGACAGAATGGTGCCAACCAACAAAGCCTACAATAATGTAATAATAGAAAAAAAGAGTAAAAGTAAAAGTTTAATCCGCAATGTGCAATATAAAAATTGAAATAAAAATTCAACCAGCCAGAACTGTCCAGAAAGAGGGAAGCTTGAAATGAGAAAGCAACAGGAGAGCTCTAGAGGCCGAGTTGAAAATCTATGGCTCCATGCTGGCTGGGGGGAGTCTCAACACAACCAGAACAGACTGCTGTGGCAGACAACATGGCGCCGAGTGTCGTCATGCCGGCGTGACGTTTCCCGCGCGCGCGTCATTAACGGAAGTGAGGCTCCAAAATGGCAGCTCACTGTTGTAGAAGATAGTTTTATCTGTGATGTCAAGGAACAGAGAAGGAGAAAGAAAGAGAACGTATTTCTTGTCTCTGTATTTGTCTGTAACATATTGTACATACATGCCCCGTACGGCTTGTACTAAACAAGTCAAATTCGATGAATAAAATTTTTTTTTAATAAGTAGAAGCGATCAAATGCTTGAAAAAGAGCAGAGAGGAGTGAGACGTTGGTAGAAATACCGTAAGAGATGAAGTGAGATGAGTACAACTTGCAGTTGGTTTATTGCAAATGAGGAGAAGAACGATGAAGAAAGAGAGAGAGAGAGAGTGAAGGAGAGGGAGAGGGGAAGAGCAATAGGGCTAGAGGTTGGGTTGGCGGCGCAAAGAAAGAAGAATAAACTGGTGGTCGTTGTGTGATGGCTGAAGCCTGAGCGCTCTTGGTGCGTCTACGAACGGTGCAGAGGGGAAGGTCACAAGTATACGTTTTTATTGCTCAACTGTGTTAGTAACGGCGTTTCGGGGAGCGTTGAAACGAGGGGGGTTATGTACGGAGGGGAAATAGCCTGTGGTGTAGCGTGGTAGGGGGGCTAAGACGGGTGGAAAAAGAGGAGAGGTACCACCAGTGCTCGATTGTGGATAAGCAAGCAAGAGAGAGAGAAGTGGGGGGATGGGGGGGGGGCTGAACGGAGAGACCGTGCTTTAGTTGGAAGCAGCCATAGCACACTTGGGTATACTGGTAGAAGAGAAATGAGTGGGGATGAAAATTAGTTACGGCATCTACCAAGACCTAAAAGGATCTCTGTGTGCCGTGCTGCCAGACTACTCCGTGCAATGTTACGCGTTAAGGTATCCCCGTGTGTTGTCGTCGTTGGCAATATTCATTTTCATACAAGATCATTTTCATACATTGAGTGATTCGAGAAATGTACACGTTATTTTACAATTTTTTATTCATTTCACCCAACTAGCTAACGTTGGACCGATAAATTGCGAGAGGAAAAAAAATAAAGACGTTTAAAGATTGTGTAAAACTTTTTTTCAAGTTAAATAGATATCGTTACTTTATATTATTCAACAATCATGGCCCACGGTATTGGTGAAGTGTTAAGTGAGGGCAATAGTTTAGTGAAAATAGTGAGCAATAATGCACAGAGTCAGAATCTAAATAATCAAGCGAGAAAATCCATTGGCGTTATGGGCAGTAGACGCATATTTGCTGCAGCGTTTAAATTAAAAGTACTAGATTCATATCGTAATGACATTGATTGTCGTGGTAATCAACGTGCAACAGCTAGGAAATATGGTATACACCGAAGACAAATACAAAAATGGTTACAATGTGAAGATAATTTACGTAGTAGTTGTGCTGAAAATTCTAATACAAATGGTGTGATTGTTGGTAATAATACAGTTCCTTCTACAAGTGGACCTCTTAATAGTACAAATATTGTAAATACATCAGAAATATCAAAAACAGCAGAACCAACAATCGTAACGACCTCATCATCATCATCAACTATTATAACACCAACAGTACAAGTAGCAGCAGCAGCACCGGCCTTGAACCTCAGCCTCGCCAGACTGCATGGCGACGAGTTGACTACCCGACAAGGGCCCCCACCTTCTCATTTCACAACACATTGTGGTAGTTCAACGAAATCATCTCAGTACATCCAGCATAGAACATCTTCAAATACTTTGCCTATGCATACGTTACTCATTGGATATACTGAATATTCTGGTCAAGATTTAAATCAACAACAGCAAAGTCAACAGTCACTGCAACAGCATCATTCAGAGGATAGTACTGCTGCCGCTATTAACAACTATCATATCGATCGAACTGAATCACCAACTGAACGTAAATACTATGTATTGAGTCATTCTGCTTATGAGCAATCAGCATCTGTTAATCGAAGCAGCAATGACGCTAGGCCTTATCATCAACTTCAACGAACATCAGCAACAGTAACACCATCCTATCAGGCCACCACGGGACATGGATACAATGGAATTATCAACAGGGATAATCGAATCCTTGGAAGTAACGTTCATCTATCCTCCAGTCACGTACTAGTACCCCCCTTGTCTTCCTCCTCCTCGTCCTCGTCCTCATCTTTTTCTTCGTCATCTTCCCACCATTCTCATGTGAGGGATGTAGACTCACCGCCCGGAAACGAGTCTCTCGCATCATCGATAAAAGTGGAGCGTGCTAGTCCAGACTTCCCGGCGACGGCGATGACGACGACGACGACAGTGCCGTGCAACGAGGCAACAAACTCCCCGACTAACACTACTAAAACATTCATAAAAAGTGTGTATCCAACGAGTCAACACGTACATACACCAGTCAGTGGGATTGCTACGCAGGCGGTTCTGGCTACAGCCATTCGCTTCGAGGCCTCAACAAGACGGACGAGCCGGCAAGAGGCAGCGAATGTGCATGTGAATGTGGAAACACACATGTGCAATATAAATTCTAAAAAGAGAGATGGCCATACCGAACTAGTCTACGTTAAAGCAGGTAATGATGGTGATAAGCAAACAATAAAGAATGAAATAGAAGATATTTATGTGCCAAAGGAAGAAATTGTCAATGAACAGAATGAGGTGGATTCTGGAGTAACTGAGGTCAGTAGACGTATTTCTAATGATGATGCAGATGATGGAATGGAATGTAGCCCACAATACATATTTATGTCTCAGAATACGAACAGCGAAATTCACTCAACAACAGTGGTGAGCCCTTTGAGAGAATCAAATTTATCTGTTTTATTGAGTCCAAAAGGTGCACCTAGTAATAGTTCAAGCAGATCCACAATAAGTAGTTGCTCAGACAGCGAAATAGATCCACTTGATTATTCATCAGGACACCATAATACAATTAATGATTTATCTCGCAGAAGATCTTTTTCTCTTCGATTTAAACTGGATGTGCTTGATGCATTTCATGGTAGTAGTACAGGTGTTGCTGGAAATCAACGTGCTACTGCGAGAAAATTTGGAATTAATCGTAGACAAGTACAAAAATGGCTCAGTCAAGAGACAGATCTCAGAGGCGAGATTGCACTTCGTGGTGGAGATACACGCCAAAGATTGGCTCCGCTTCAGGAGCTTCCTGTTATTGATGATGAAAGTGCTGTTGATTTGAGAACGAGCTCTATAACGCGAAGCGATATTGAAATTGATGACTACTTTACACCAATTCATTGCTGTGACTCATCTTCACAACGGTTTGATTCCTATCTACCTGTTCCAGTTGATTCTGACATGCCACAAAGACTTTGTACATTTTCTTGCTGTATGGATAATTCAACAATATCTCCTCGTGTAACATCCTGCTACAGAGAAGTAAAAAGATCCAGTCATCAGCAGCAGCAGGAACTTCAGCAAAATTACTATTGCTATTCGCTAAGGGATCCAATGGACATGCACTCTGAAATAATTGAGATGACTCCATCACCCGCTAAGCGTTCTGGTTGTAATTTAGATTGTTGCTATGACGACGTACCTTCAGTGAAGCGCCTTTGTGTAGAGACAACCACCGAGCTGGAGTATAGTATGTTCAACAAAGAAAAATGCCAGGATCAACCACAAGAGGCGCCACTCTGTTTAGTGAAAAGTAAATGTTCCAATGAGCCTCCTCTACAAACTCAACGTGTCACAAGCACTGTACCTACTCCACCAGCACCTGCTGCTGCTGTTGCCCCAGTGATATCAACTAAAAAAGATGCTATTCTATTTAAACCATATCTCGATAATCCAGTCAGCAAACCGAATGAAGAATCACCCTGTCATGATAACTCACCTCTTGAAAATCATCATCAGGGTATAAGTCATAACAAGAACAACAACAACATCAACAACAATAACTGCAGCAGTATTTGCAATTTTAATGAGGAACGACGGGTCCATGACTACGCTGTTGAACTCAGTCTGCGTGTACCTGTTTCGTGGAGTGTACCATCGCAACTTGTCGAGTTTCCCGAACGTATTCGTAGTGCTTTCGCAAGGTATCCCGCAACTCCGTACTATATCTAAAATTCCTTATTGATGGAAATTACTTTTCTGTCAATTTCTTACTATCCCTGTGGTTTCAGCAATTAATCAGAAAAATTACAGGATTGAGTTGTTATAAATGGAATAGAATTGGCAATAGCTTTGCTAAGGAGTAAACTACTCAACAGAGAAATAAAATATATCTTAAAGTCTTCCGTGAACAGCTGGCTCTTTTTATTGTCTGATCATCATTGGACAAAGAGCAATGAAACTGTAATGAAAATCGTTATCTAGAGATTAAAAAGGGGGTATCTTACACTCTTGTTTATATTATATTTAAAATTTATATTTTTTCTTTGGTCTTTAAAAAAAAAAGATAGCAACACATTCATTACACATTGGCTGAATTGAAATTACTGTACATGTGTATTGTTATATTCGAGATTGCTCTGATCTCATCGTTATCTGATTTTCGTCAATTAGATAAACTTTAGAGTATTCTCCAAGTTTTTAAATTTCTTTTCTATGATGTTTTCTCGAAAAATAATGATATATAACATAATTAATTATGGTGCAAAAATTCAATTAATGACCTTATGCCATTTCTCATCGAGATTAGTATATATAGGACATTTAATGATTGATCGTTTAGTAATTAAGATTTATCGAAATTTATTGGCAAAAGAAGCGACAGAAAATGGAATGGCGGTCTGTTGCAAGAAATTTCACGAAATCAGCGACAGTTTAAAACAATATTTTCTTTCAACTATCACTCATTTCATTGCAATACGATGCACTGAGAGAAAAATGTCATAAAGACTACAAAAAAGACATAGTGCTAATATATTTATAATCGTTTGTTGAAGAAACTCTTTATATAAATCAAAAACATATCTTTGATCTGATACCTTTATCCCTTCCATCGAAGAAAGCCTTCTTCCAAGGAAGAAGTAAAATTTATAACATTACAGTGATCAGTCATCCGACGAATAATTAGTTGTCTCGGGGAAAAAATCATCACACACAAAATTAATTTTAGGAGACAATTAAGCATAATATTTCCATTATTTCATTCAGTTTTTCTCTCAGTACATGTATAGATATTTGACATGAGCCGAGTTCATCAAAGGAGCCAGTTTCTATTAAGATAGTCGAGCCCAATTGAGGTTCACGTTTAAAACTATGATTTTTTGTATTCTATCGCAAGAGCTGACTTTGCGCTACATGTCCACCAATTTTTGGATTGATTTACCATGTAGTTTGGCCGTAATTGATTCATAATGTACCGTCACACTTATAGCAATATCTCGAGAATGGTTCATTTTTTAAAAGAAAATACATAGATATTATTTCTTTCAATTTCAATTCCTCAACTTTCCCATTCGTCACTTTTTTTCACATTAATATTTTTCGAGTTATGCGCTTGAACAAAAATAATTCCAAATCTTCATCTTTTTCCGCGGATGGTGGGGAAATTATCCTCCCACTGTTGGCGGAAAAAGATGAAAATTGCAAATTTTTAGTGTTTGAACGCAATAATTCGAAAAATATTGATGAGAGAAAAAAAATTTCAAATGAAATAGTTCAAAAATTGAATTTGAAAGAGATATTTTTTCATGTAACATGAACCATTCTCGAGATATTGCTCAAACTATGATGCTACATCATTAATTGACTACGTCTAAACTACACGGGGAATGAATTGGAAATTTGGCAGACATGTAGAGAGCAAAGTTAACTCTTTCGATAAAATGTAAAGAATCATGGTGTTAAACGTGAACATCAATTCGACCCTGCTGCCTTAACTCTTAGATTTATATATATCTACACTGAGAGAAAATTTCATTCAAAATTAGTGTGCTACCCACTATCCGTGTGACCAAACAGGGGTCACCAAGAAACTCAGTTGTGGCACCCTAATTCTTGAGGCAATCCCACCAAGAATTGAGTTGCTCATCAGAATTTTTGAGGGCATCTCACGAAAAATTAGGGTGCCACATTCGATTTCCTTTAGTGGCCCGTTTGGTCCAACGATTAGTGGGTAAAACACTAATTTGTAGAGGGACTCGCACGGGATTGCGCTGTATTTTTCTCTCCGTGTATGTTCCTTTCTCCTCTTCCCGCAACCGATCGCGCCCGCCGGTCGGTGCGTGCTACGGAATATCTATCTCAATGTGGAGTTGTAGTATAGTAGTTTTAATAATTGCTCAAAAAATATTGCTTCCATCAAATGAATTCAAAAGAGAGATATATATTATTCGTTAATATTCGTGATAACCTGGAATCAGAAACACCATTTAAGATAATAATTAATCATCGATTGTAAAAAAAATATTATCCATATTCCGATTCTTTTATCAGTTATGATGATTGTTATTATTTTCACAAAATATCTCAATGAATTTTTATACAGTTGACTGTGAATATATATAAATTGGGAAGAAAAATTGACTTGACGTATAAAAAAATATATATATATACATATATAAAATATTATTCAGGAGACTATCGAGATAGGAAAGATCATGAGGTTAACATAGACACAAAAATCTAGTATAAAAATAATATTTTTGAATCATTTCTTTTCACTTTTTCTTTTTTTTAAGAATAATGTTCAATGCAAATTAAAAATTGCTCGTGCCTTTATAATTAAACAGATCGACGATGAAGGAACAACGATTTATATTTAGAAAAAAAAATGTATACTTGAAATTTTTATAATAATAATGAGAGCTGATAGAAATAAGAAGGAAAATAAACATATTTACCGTGAAAATCATTATTTAGATTCCTAAAATTTTGTGCCTTTTGCTCTAATACGACATTGCTTTCGGAAATCAGAGATTAATTATTACAGGGAAGATAATTAGTAGAGTCAATATTATAAATTGTCGACGTTTATTGTAGATGCAGAGTTTCATGATACTTTAATGAAACTAACAAAAAAACCATGAAAAGTATTAAACACTAGACCAACAGAAAAAGACGTTATCCTCAAGATATATTTAATAGATCACAGAATTTTTCTTTGCTTATTATCTGAATGTCCTGAATGATAATGCTAATTTGACGAATTAATTTTTTTTCCTAGTTGTTTCATTGAAGAATACAAGGACGCATAAAGTTGCCTCAAAATTACTTGTTCTCTTTTGTGATGGTGGCAATATATACAATAATATCCATCAATAATCATTTAAGCCATAAGTAATTACATAATGCCATAAAAAAATAATGAGGACTAAGAGAAAAAAAAAATATCAATGTTTTACGCAATGTAATATACAAGAGAGAAAGAGAGATGAATAAGAATAGTGTAATAAAGATAGAATAAAGATTCAATCTTTTATTCTATCCTGCAAAGTACAGGACTCTCTACAACGTCGCGACAAAAAAAGAAAGAATTGTAAATATAAGCAATATATAGGTATAGATACGTGTTGGGCGTGCATACCCACCTTTATGACAGCTAAATTATGGAATTGGAAATTATTATATGTATATTTACGGAGACATGATGTATTGGATTAAATGAGTTCTTAAGAGTAATATTGAAGAGAACAGAATGAATTCGATATAGAATATTGTAAAAAGAGACATATTTATAAAATTTATACATTTACATATCTTCATTTTGAATTACTATTGAATTCCGTTTCTGCTGATTCTCGATATTTTGTGCCTTCTAAATGATGTAAGCAGAAATATTTATTGTTTGAAAATAATTAATAAAGTCTGTTGATCCTTTGGAATCTATTTCCGTTCACAGGCTGCTCATAATGTGATAATGGAGCGCTGCAAAGACACACAACATCCACTTACACATCGTAGAAGAAACGGTCTCTGATATAATCAATATATCAGACTTATCATGTGCATTGAGAATGAAGATATAATCATTCTCTGAATTCTTCAGTGTGTGGATCAACTGTATCCAATATCGTAATTCAATTGGAGAATAAAACATTTTGTATACGATTCAATATTGTATGAGTTTAAGTGTAGAATTTAATAATGGTTACACCACATTTCTCTGTACGCCCAGATCGTATGACAAATTGTCCTATAAAGAATATTGTATTATAGAGATATAATTTTGAAAAAATATTGGGTAATATACATATATATATATATATATATATATATATATATATATATATGTATATATATATATCTGAGAGATTATTTAAACTACACTTGTTATTATTTTCATCCCTCCATGCTCTTCTCATCAACGGAATCAATGAAATCTGAAAGCCAAATTGAGGGTATTATCGCTTAATGGTGTGCATTCGCAATATAATTAGACACTGATCTGATCTACTTGTTGATAGGAAAATCCATTAAATTCCAAGTAGAAAAGAAAACGACGATTCATTTCTTTTCTTTTCTCTAATTTCTTCCTCATGGAGTGTTTCTACATTATTCGTGATTCAACGATTGTGAGGTGATGGATTTGGTGCATTGTAGAAATCCAAGATGAAAATTTCATAAGAACATATGAAACTTCACTAACAAAGCTTATACATGATATTATTCTGCATAGCACTCGGTGAGACAAGGAATAAACCATCTTTTCATAAGAATTTTTTTAACTTGCTCATTCTATTTTCTGCAGCGCCAATATATGGCATAATAGAGAAAATTCCCGATTGATTCATATTAAAAACTGGACACTAAAAATAAAAAATTGAAATGTTTTCGATGAATAACCATTGGTACCAAGATGTGTTTTGGTCAGTTTTTGTTCATTATCTATCTGGAAAATCGATAATTTTTTTAATTAGAACCCCATAAATCGATGGGAAATGAGCTCTTTATCCATTGAAGATCAATCCCAGGTCGCTACGACCAACAAACGGCGATATACTCGGAATCTTAACATTTATCAAAGCAGAAAGGGTTTTAATTCCGCATCTTGACCAAGAGAATCGAATTTTTGAAAAATCGAAAAGGAAAAAATCCCGGCACATGATTCTCATCGGAAATTCATTCAGCTTTCCAATGGAATCATTAGAAGAAGTCTATTACAAATGTTTTCACTGATTTCGAGAAATTTTCATGATATGAACATCATAGCTAGGATGTATCCATTTCATTTCTTATATTTTTTTCCCCAACTCTCCCTAACTGAAATGATGGGGAACACAGATTGAAGCAATATAAAAAAAATTGAATACTTGTTGGGATAATTTCTCTATCTTTGCTTCCAAAGAGAAACTTCATTTGTAGTTATCTGCAGCATATATGCATTTTTTAATAGAGACAGTAGAGATTGAATCTGAGGAAGCCTGCTTTTTTATTTTTATTTTTTCCCCAAACATTGGTTGTTCCATTTTCGCCGGCTCTCTCCTATATTGACCAATTACCGACTGAGCTATCCAGTTCTATGCCAAATTTTCATTCGAATTGCCTTGAAAAGTCACTCGTGCAGTTATAGTAATTTAGATTAAATTTTAACCATATTTTTTTGTATACTATACTTTGCGTGACTTTTGCGTGCATTGTGCAAATAGTGTGGCCCTTGATCAAAAATGATAATGGACAACACTATGACGGCATAAATCAACAGAAATAGAGAACAAAACGATCACATTAGAACTTAATCGAACATTATCAACTGATTCGAGCAGTCGAGACTTGCTTATCAATGTAAGCTCATTTATGATCAATTTGGTGGTGGTTTTAAATCTATCAATTCGACATGATATTCTACCTAAAATCCACCGTGTTTGTTTCACCACACTCTCTTCTATATATTTTTATTATTATTATTATTATTATTATTCATTGGTACACCTACACCTTCTCCTATATTTGATAATTACAGAGACTCAACAACCAGGTGACACAGCGGGACTAGGAGTAAAATTATTTCGTTTGTTATCGGTCAATGATTGGAACTTATGAATCACCTGATGTTACCGTTGATTTCAGCAAAGAAAATATCAAGGAGCGATATCAAGATACCGCTATGACAATCTTCAAAGTAATAATTGATTTTCAAGAGAATTATGATTTAATGGAAATCTTGAATTATCACTGTGTATTTAATTTATGTTCTAGGAACAACAGAGAGAAAAAAAATCAGTGAATTATTTAACCTTTGGCAATAGCCGAAGAACTATTGAATACAGTAATTGTGGTAATCAAACTGTAATTCTTCGAAGATCGGCAATGATTGCAAATTTTAATGACAATGAACTTCCATCACATTCATTGAAATTCCAGCGGACATCAATTGACACGTGTACATTAAATTGAGTTGAATTGATCTAATTATTATTAATACCTTTCCACAATACTACAGGAAAATGAAGAAGTATGCTTTTGTAGAATTTTTTACAATGCATATGAGCATTTATAGAGTTTACAAGCATAAATTATAAATTGTATGATGATCATGATAATTGTTTAATTGCAAAATGTCTTTTTTTCATTGCAAGAATTGGATTAGTGTACACAAAATTCTTCTGTTACTCAAATATCGTCGTCTTAGTAACGGATGGTCATGAGCACCATTTTTCCAAATTTTTTATACTATAAATAACAAGGAGTCGTATTTTTTTTTTTAACTTGCATCGATATCTGTTGCGCTTTCTTTGCATAAATCAAAGAAAAAAATTATAAATAACAAACAGTCATAAGTGCCACGAAATTGCGGTGAAAATCATGTGTCAGAAATTATGTTTTTGTATTTTTTAGAAATTCAATTTATCTGATCAAGGTTTGAAGGGATGCACCTTTTTATTTTTGAAAAAATTCATTTTTTTCAATATATTCCTGGTTCTATTAATTGTAGCGTAAAAATTCCAAATAGTGATGAAAGATGATTTGCCATCGATTTATAGGGTTTTGAATTAAAAAATATTGATTTTTACGATAATTATATTTTAATACCTTAAAAATCGACATTTTCAAATTTAAAATACCATAAATCGATGGCCATAAATGATCTCACACCTCATCTCCATTTAGGATTTTTACTCTACAACTGATAGAACCGGAGACATATTGATAATAGTAAATATTTTCAAAAATGGCAATGGCATACCCCATCAAACCTTGACCATAAAAATAGGATTTTCAAAAAATACAAAAAAAAATTTCTACTACATGATTTCTGGCGCGAATTTCTTCAGCTTTTCAATCGAATCATCAGAAAAATCTATCTCTGGCGGTTTCATTCTAATATCCATTTTCCTTCACTTGCCTCTACATTAAAAATTTTTGGGAACAAATGAACGCAAGAGAGTTATTAATTTTTCCCTGTATTGAAAAACAGTAAGTGCAAATAGTTTTTACACTTCTACATTGTATAGTAGCATCATTTCGTTATTGAAATTTATAGAGAAAAAAATGTCCAGAATTACATAAAATGAATTTTGGCAGTAATTTGCAAAGATGCGACTTTTTCTATTTTTATTCTCAAGTTTTTGGCACTTACAACCATCTATTACTAAGGCGACGATATACTTACAGCATTGTTTGCATAGAAAAAAGAAGATATTATCTATCATGACTCAAATTTGTTCGTATTTCTGTGAAATTATGAATATATTCATATTGACGGCGAAGTTATACATAAATGAAGAAAATTATCAGGATAGCTCATGTGTTCAGAGAGCCACTGAATTGGTGTGTCAACAGGTGGAATAATTCCATGTGTAACAATTTCTATATTATCTCTGTCAGTGAATACTTCATTCAGTAAATGCTTCAGTGTTTTTCTTTGGCCATCTTCATTCACTGGTTTTATCAACTTTTGTATGTATTTTTCTTCACTTGTGTAACATCGAAATGGAATATATTTGAAGCCATCCTCTGGATTACTCGCCTCCATTAATCGTCTATTTACAGCCCAAAACTGATCGAATTTGTCATTCAATAGACCAAGCCACAATTGATTGTGATCTTTCTTCTGCATGCTCGATACTACTGTACCTCGGTGTTTCAAGACATCAGCTTCTTTGATGCATGATAAAAAATATGCTTCAACAACTTCTCTAAGGAAATAAGATCATTTTAAAATATCAGTTTAATTCAAAACAGGTGATTTAAATAGTTTTGTTTTTCATGAATCATCAATTATTCCAACAAAATCCATTGAAAAAGAAATTGATTGTATAAATTATTTTTTCAATGCATTTCACAAATTCGACAGTTAGCAAAGTATAAGAATGATAAATTCTCTCTCTCTCATTATAAAGAGAAATAATAAAAATGAACGACTGATAGAATGATTAATTTAACCTACTTGTTAGGACAGTGCATGATATAGTTTTCAGGGAATTTATCGAAATGCACAACAATATTCCAAGGTAGTTGAACGTCATTAGCATAAATATCAAGCAGTACACCAATTGGAAAATGCCATTTCAATGGAATCCCATTAAATTCAAGCCACATTTCATTCTCTTGTTTATCTTGTTGTATGTGCCTCATAAAGTGTTTCCTAACCTGTATTAAAATTAATTAATAATAAAATGTGATTACTACCTCCAAAGAATGAAATACGATTGAGAACTTGTTATATCCACCTTGTCAGTACAAAGTGGAAGATAACTCAATCTCGGTACCATCAAGTAAAATGGATCTGGTGCTTGTAATTCACAAACTTCTTCGGGATCTAGTTGAAAACAAACTGGTATTTTACCCTCCCAAATTTCTCGTAAAACTTCACGGTCGTTTGCCATAGTAATTAATCAATAATTATACGGTTATTTATACGTTCTATTTTCTACTTTTTCTCTTCTTTTCCCTTATATCAAACCTTTCTAAAGTATGTATTTATTCCATATGCATGACCTCTCGGCCATCTGATACATTTGTTTTGTTTTTCTTCAAACCTTCTTTATTGTCGAATTAGCCAAAGAGGTAACCTCCGAACTCGACCCGAAGCTGAAATCCACATATTGCAGCATAGAATCCGAATACTTCCGAGGTTACTTCATTGGCCAGTACGACTTTATATACTCTGACTAGCACCGCCGTTGCCTTCGGCGATGTCGTTGATCCCACTCTCGTTTTTTAATTAACAATTTTATTTTTCAATTCTAATTATTTTCTTGCAAATTAACTTTAATTATTTAAAATAATTTCACCCTTCAATTATTGAATTGATGATAACATAAAATTCCAAGGTTATTTACTTTTTTTCATGGAAAACTAATTCGAAAAAATTAGTTTCCATAATGTCCACTAGAGTTCGCTCTTGTCGATCCGAATTCGACTATTTTCATTTCGAGTTCGATTATCCTTCAATTCGAGATGAAATCCGCCATGTTCGATTTTAATGCCCTGTCCTTTTTATGAAGGGAAATATCCTTGAATTCGAGATGAAATCCGCAATGTTCAATTTTAATGCCCTGTCCTTTTTATGAAGGGATCCTTCAATTCGAGATGAAATCCGCCATGTTCGATTTTAATGCCCTGTCCTTTCTTATATAGGAGATAGGACTAGGAGAATGATTTATACAAGTGACTAGAGATGGGCGATTTTAATCGATGTTTCAAAAACATCGATGCTTTTTTCTTAATAATACTAATGTTTTGCACTACAACAAAACATATATTATATGCGGAAGCCGATACACGGCATCCTCATGAGAGATGCTGTTGAGATCTAGGCCTAAGGTTTCCCCTCTTCGCCCCTCCGCGGAGTATCCGCCATGTTAACGCGTATGTTGGTCACCAGTCGCGCAGTGAGAACTGCGTCTACTTCATAGTATCTCTCACCAGCAAGATCCTTATTCGGATGCCGTGTATCGGCTTCCGCATATAATATATGTTTTGTTGTAGTGCAAAACATTAGTATTATATGCTATTGGCCGATACACGGCATCCTCATGAGAGATGTGTTTGTTATCTGCTGGTGACCAACTCAACGCTATGTGAATACTGAAAATAATTATTCGATTAAGAGCGGGAGGTTCAAATGACTTGGTACATCCCACGAGTGTTTTATATATATGCACTCTTTATTCACGAATTCTTTCTTTCAATGTTTCCTTGTAATGCATTCAAAAAAAAAACTTAACTACAGAGTCTGTCTCAATCTAAGAACTTCGATATGTTATATAGAGAAAATAAAAAGAAATGATAATTAACGAAACGAATTTTAGAGTAATAAAGTACTTAGAGAGTTACTTTTAGATCTTTTCTTACACTAGTAATTGCGGTCTCATATAGAATCTGAAGAACATAAGGCTTAATGAGATACGTCGATTTAGTAAACTTCTTCTTCTTTCTTTAGTATCTAATGACCAGATTACTAATCGACACTTTGGCTTCTTTCATACTGGTGAAAACTGATCTGATAACAGCGTCGGGCCCTGCCCGGTGGTGCCTGTAACTCTTCTGCAGTAGAATTTTCGAAACGTCTCCACGCAGCGCCAGTTACCTCTATCAAGAATTTGCTGTACTGGGACATTGTCCAACCAGTCTCTAGATGCTACAGCTGATCTTATGCTCCCCGGGGTGGCATCAATTCCAGCTTCCTTGAGGGCCGACCTCACCCATCCTGCTATGTTAGACTTGGATGCAGCTTTCACTGGCCCGCTGACAGTAATAAACAATTCTTCGAGATTATTCTGAGCACGTCGTTCCTCTGATCGTTTCAGAAGCGCTCTTACCCAAGTCACTGGGCAAAGCCAAATATTTGGATGCTTTGATAATCGCCACCCTGACTGTCTGAATTGGTTACGGTCTGTCTTTGACCCGAAGGCCGGCCATAGAATAATTTCATCACCCAAGTTTGTGACGTGGTCTTTGGAAATCTTCAGTAGTGTCAGATCATGAATGCGTCTTCCTGACAGCAGTAAGAGTAACGTTGCTGTTCGCCTGGAGATTTCGAAGAACGAAAGGTTCTGGGTTCGTGTGCTGAGCCAATTCAACAGAATTTTAGTGTCCCAAATCGTGGTGGCTCTTTCTCTCGGTCTAGCAATGGAGATTGCTTTCAGGGCTTGACGCACCAGGAAGTCTGTTGATAATGTTGACGTAGACTTTCCAGAGCAGAAGGTAGAGACTGCTGATTTATGCACTAGTATGGTACTGTAGGCAAGATTCTCATTCAGGTGTAGGTTTATCAAGAATCTGGCTAAGTCCTGACCTCGGGGTTCACTGGGGTTTAGTTGATTCTTATCACACCATTTCAGCCAGCGTCTAATTGGTACTTTGTAAGTTTCCAAGGTTGACGAGCGCCAACTTCCTGTTACCAGTCTCTTCTCCTCGTCTGACCAGTCTGCAACTAATTGTCCCCACACCCAATTCTCCACACCTGAAGACAAAGACGTTCCACCTCTGATGGAGTCTGTTGTGTCGTCAGGTCTATTAATACTTTTTGCAGGTTCTCGATCGTCAGTGGGGGTTCTCTGCTCCTTTGCCTCAGATCTGACATCCAGAAGGTCCTCTCCCACTTGGGAGCCACCAGCAACACCTGTCCTCGACATTTCTTCAGATGGGCTATAACTCTCGGAATTAAATTGGGTGGGGGGAATACCCAAGCCAACTCGAACTCCCACGCTCGGCTGAAGGCGTCTGTGAAGACTGCGGATGGATCTCGCGAGTCTATTGATACATAACGTCTGACGACGGCTGATCTTACCGAGGCAAATAAGTCGATGTCGGGTGTCCCCCATTTCTCGAAAATTGGTCCGGTTGCTTCTGGTAGCAGGTGCCATTCTGGCAAGTCTCTTCTTCTGGATAATCGGTCGGCAATTCCGTTGTACCGTCCCGGGAGAAAGGCTGCTGACAGCTCGATTTGGAGTTCGTCTACCAGCTTCAGCAGCTTGGATGTGAGTTCCAGGAGATCCAGTGATCTTGTGCCTCCCTCCTTTCTGATATAAGCCAGCAGCGTCTGGTTGTCTGACTGGACTAAGATGTGAGCCCCTCTGATCATACGAGCTTCGTGCTTGATTGCTGCGTATACTGCAAATAATTCTTTGCGGTTTGAGTGCCACTTTTTCTGATTCTCCGACCAGCTGCCTGAAAGGAGAGTACCGTTTAGCTGGGCTCCCCAGCCCGTATCTGCCGCATCGGTTGTCAAGAAGTGAGTCACTTCCCTTTTGTGGATTGGACAAGTGGTTAACGTTGCTGTACTCCACCAGAGAAGTTCTGCTGAGACTTCGTCTGGGATTTCTCGACGTTCCCTCGCTCTGTTCTGTGAGAATCGAGTCGAGAACCGTTGGGTGTGGCGGCAATGAAGCCGACCTCTGGGTATGGCGAAGTTGGCGAAGTTCAATAAACCCAAGAGTTGTTGGATCTGCTTCAGGGTAACACTCGTTCTGGAGTGGATGTTGTTGATGAGATTGAGTATCGCCGATTTCTTTTTCTCTGGCAACCTGATCTCGTTCCTGTGGGTGTTCCAGATCAATCCGAGGAATTCCATTTCCTGACTCGCCATTGTGATGCACTTGTTGTGATTGATTTTCCATCCTAAAAATTCCAGGAGACCTATCGCCTCCTGAGTCTGAGCATTCAGCCTGTCTCTGTTTTGTGAGGCCAGGAGAAAGTCGTCGAGATATACCACCACCCTCATCCCTCGTGACCGGAGCGTCTCGGCTAGCCAGTTTGTAATGGTTGCGAAGGTATGAGGGGCAGATGAGAGGCCAAAGGGCATGCTCGTCATCTGTAAGAGCTCCTCGTCGTATACGAGACGGAGGAGTTGACGATGATTCTCGGCTATTGGCACATGAAAGTATGCCTGGGAGATATCGATTCTTGTCATGAAGTCGTCGTGCTGGAGAAACTCTGGAATTCTGAAATGTGATATTAGTTGAAATTTTTTCACATGAACGTGAGCATTCAGTCCTCTTAAGTCTATTATGGGGCGTACACCCCCGCTGTTCTTCTGGATGAGAAACATTCTTGATATGAAACTCGGGTCTTTTCTTGTTGGGCGTTCCAGGACTCCCTGAGCCTTTAGAAGCTCTATTTGTTCCGACATCTCTGCTGATGTTACGGTAACGAAGTGAGAATGTCTCCAGTTGTGAATGAGACGTGGTGGTGACTTCAGGGGAATCCTGGTTCCCGCTATCATTCTTAATATTACTTCGGGGGCTTTGAGTCTGGCCCACCGATCTTGGAAAAATGCCAATTGGCCTCCCGAAAAGTCCCGAGTTAACAGATAGTCATTGCTTACCCTGTTTGTGCTGAAAAGTGTCTCCTGTTCTGTTTGTTTGCTCTTTCTTACCTCCCGTCTTGTGTTTGAACGTGTTGTGCTGAGAGTTGGCATTCTCCCTCGAATTCCGGGGGAATTCATTGCGACGAAAGGGCCGGTTATTTGCTTTGAAGTGAGGACTTGCTTTCCTAGTTGACGACGTTGGAGCTTTCGGTCTAGAAAGATTCTGATCAGATCTCGGACGGCCTAACCAAGCCGGTGTTCCACCGACGGTTTTTGCTAGGGCCTGCACGTTTTCTTTATCGAAGAGATATTCCGCCGACGGGGGTACGGCGCGAAGAGCCGTTCGCGACGTCTTGATCGGGATCTCGTCCAGTAAACGTTCTCTTCTGCTATTGATAGTCTCAGCACGCTTACCACAGATCATTTGCAGGATCTGGTCCGATGTCTTCGTCAGTTGTGATTCTGATCCTAGAGATGATTGTAATTTCTCCAACAACGTTGTCGGTGTGAGTTGCTGGGGATGTGTTAATGCCCAATCAACTATACTCTGTAAACCGCCTCGTAGTAATTCTCTCTGCTCGAGAATGGCATTACACAGGCCACCAAGGATACGATCAATGTGAGCTAAGGTATCTCTTTTTTTGTTGAATGGGTATAAATCTTCGTTGATCTTTAGCTCTGTGAAGCCTGGAGTGGCAGCATAGTTCTTGAGAGCATTAGAATACCTCACCTCCTTCCAGTCGGTTGTGTTGAATCGCTGCAAGCTGTTCAATGTAGCTAGGCGTGCTGGGTTTGCCGGGCGGAGGCGACGTCTCTCGTCTATGTCAGTTCTAGCTTCACCCCAGATCAGTCTTCCCATGGAAGCCTCGGGATTGTTCTCCCTGAAGCTCGATCCAGTTGACGAGAATGGATTAATTTCGGGTCTGTATTGTTTTAGCAGTGCTGTTAGATAGTCTACCCGGTGCTGAAGAGCTTCTCGTTGCTTACTCGAGTCACTTCTTGTTGAAACTGACGGTGTACGCTCACCTGCATAATAATCATCGAATGAGTAATTCCCTGCACAACTTTCACGCTCGTCTCTGTAACGAGCTTCACGTGAGTCTGTCCTTGATCGTCTTGTAGGAGTTTCATTATGACGTTCCCATGAATCTTGGTTTGAGCGGGATCGGCTACGGTTCCTCCTGTGTCGTGAACGTGAACGGAAATGAGTCTTGCTCTGTCCACGTGGATCCTGATCTGAGTATCTAGGAGAACGAGACCGAGTTCTGTATGAATCGTCAGAGCTGTAATCATAACCTGTCAAGTTGAAATAATCTCTGTCTCTCTTCCTCCCTCGCTCCCTCTCGCTGCTGCTAACGGACGCCCCATTTTGAGAGGGATTATAATTCTCAGGAGTACTGTCTTCGTCCCCTCTTTCCATGACCTCGATTCAGATGAACTCAGAGATCACTAGCAAACTTTGAACGACTTGATGGTAGTAAAAATTATAAGTAAATTGAAAAGATTTCTTCTCAAGAGAGATTTTGATGACCAATATGGCCGAAAAATCTCAACGCTATGAAGTAGACGCAGTTCTCACTGCGCGACTGGTGACCAACATACGCGTTAACATGGCGGATACTCCGCGGAGGGGCGAAGAGGGGAAACCTTAGGCCTAGATCTCAACAGCATCTCTCATGAGGATGCCGTGTATCGGCCAATAGCATATAATCGATTATTTTCATTTCATGTTTTTGTCCTTCGATGCCTCGATACGTTATATTTTTGGACCAGCATCGACAGTTTGCAACGCCATCTGTTGTGGCGGTTCGCTCTGTCAGTAACTTACCATCAGTTGGTCCTTCTGTTCAAGTTCTATGCATAGGCTGCGCTGATTACACTCAACTGTACATGTGTATAGCGTACCTCTCCCGCCCAAAATAATCTCTCTTCAGTAGAAAATCATAATTTTTTTCGGCGGGATCATAAATTTTTATAAGTTACAAATGATTCTATTTAGCGAATCATGGGATCCCTCATGACTTATACAATCAATAGCACCTATAGAATTAATTATGAGAATAGTATATAACTTATGACAGCAATATCAATTTTATCCCAATGAAATGAAAAAAAAAAATATTCCTTTATTTTTCAGAGAATATCTCGGCAACTAAGCGAGATGAAGCTATTGAAGAAATTTCAGATGGAAACAAAGTGTTAATTTTTTTTCCAATTCCTGTGAGAAGTGAATTTTTTGGCCAAGTTTTGAAGGGGACACCAGCAATAGATTGAGAAAATCACAAGAGGCATTTGAAAAAGTGTTCTGCTCAATTTGTGCGTAGACACCATACTAAATTGACTGGTAGAGCTTCGTAAGTCAGTAACTGACGTCACTACTATCTTCAAATAAAATACCAGCAAAGAAATAAAACAGGATGTGTTCATTTTTTTCTATTCACTTTTAAAGAATATATCAGAAGTTGAGGGAGATGGAGCGATTTTACTCGAATCCTTTTTTGTAGCTCTTGGAATTTGCCGCAAGAAATGAGGATGGCAAAATCGCTCCATCTCCCTTAGTTTCTGAGATACGTAGCAAGAAAAATTGACTCATCCTGTTTTATCTCTGCTTTGAAATTTATTCTCGCTCTCTATTAGTTGTCTGCTAATTCATCTCAATTCTTAATTTTACAGAAATGAATTGCAAAATTGGTTCTATGGTCTCTATGAAAGAAACATAATTTTGTTGAAAATTCACTTGGTTCAGACTTCGGAATGTCCACTCCTGCAACACAATCAAATTTTAGTTTCGGAACAGCAGCAACAACGAAAGCAGCAACTACTCCACCAAGACCGAGTGAGTACTTTTTTTTTATTTCACTTTAACAAGCAATCATAAATGTCAAATTGTTTCTGAATTATTCTTCTTCAATATGCAGTTAATAATACTTTTCTCACTTTTTTCATCTGATTCTGAATATGTGAGTTATACTATGATACTTCTGCTCGATTTACGTCTGCCTTCTGCAATTAACTTTGAGGTTATCCAAAAATTTACCATAAAGAATTGAAAATATTAATTTTATCATTTGGTTCTGTCGCCACCGGCGGCACTACTGGTGGTTTTACTTGTAGATCTTGAAAATTTGCCGGATTTAATTAAAGGCACCTTTGTACCATCGCATTCAGGATCACAATCACGATTGCTTAAAATCATGCAACGTCTTTTTTGAAATATTAAACATGCAATCGCACATGTTAATAGTAATAATACAATAATAAAAATTGTGAGAATTGTAAATATTGTTGTGTGTTGATTTATCATCACTGGTTCTGCAGGGATTTGTTCTGTCATTAGTATCGTTGCTACAGATGAAGCTGTAGTTGATAACTGTTCTGGTTTTATCAGAGCATTTATCGTGGATTGTTCAAGATCATACATAACATTTGGAATTGGACCTAAAGTTGTTATCATTATCTCTGCTGTTGCATCCTGTATTATATGAAAATTTCAAAATGATTCTTCACTGATTTAGATTATTCCGTAAATTGTAGGTAGTTTTTACTACAATTTGATTACCCCAATAGCCATATCAGTTGTTCCAAGCTCATGTAGTAGTTCAGTTACTTCATTCTCTTCTCGACGTGCTAAAAATACTTGCTTCTTCAATGGAGTTTGATGAGTATTCAGTAAACTGAGAAACTTCTCTCTCATGCTTCCACTCTGTTGAAGAATTGATGCAATAAAGAATAAAGTAGAGCTAATACTGATAGAGGAGAAGCTGCTCGTCAAATAGAGAAAATAAATTCAAAACTCACTGGAAATTTATACTTTTCAGTATCCATTCTTTATTATCCCAAATCAGCTCCTCATCAAACTCACGGAAAACACTTTCAAGAAAGTCCTTTGTATTTTTATATTATTGGAAAATTATCATCAAGAAATGTATATAGTATCAAAACGTGTATGAAATTCAAAATTATTTATTTTTAATATTCATAGAAATGGCATTTCAAATATTATTACTGCAAAAAAAAACAAGTGACATTCGAATTCTCAAATCTTTTGGATAGATCTTTACCCATTTCAACATATATATAGGTATATTGATTCATTTTTTGAATTTTTCAGGATTTTTCATTCAGTGTGCACTTCCTTCAGATGAAGGACCCAACAAGAACCATTCAAAGATGAAATTAATTTCCAGCTGAATGTAGTGTACCATCTTTTGTCATTTGCAAGACGAGGAAATTGGAATAATGGCACTTACCACCATTGGCTACCAAGGCGACGATATAGTGGAAAAATCGATTTTCATAGAATGAGCTGCAAGTCACTTGAAAATTGATTTTAAAAATTTGGTGAGAACTACCTGAATTGATGGGAAATTATCACACAAAAGGAAGCATTTCATCCTCCATTCTTGTGCAAAACAGTAGAGCTTTGGGGGAATAAAAAATCGAAGAATCAATTCTGACACATGTTTTTCATTACAAGTTTCCTTAGCTTCTCAGCCGTTTGATTGTAATGTCCATTATACTCCACTACTTTTTCCCTGAAAAGGATAAAAAATGTGATTCATTAATGAAAAATAATGAGGCTTATCATTATATGAGATGTTGTTCAATTATCTCTCAAGGAAATAAACATCTTGTTTTTGGCATAAATAATGAATTTTCATTTATTGGAATAATTTCATTTCTCTTAACAAATTCATTTCTTAAAATAATTATCGCATAGAAACAAGGCACTTTTATAGGTATTCGTGATGAATTTCATCAGCTTATGTGGACATACTCCAATTTTGCCCATTACGAATAGAAAATTATGGTTATGCCAATAATATATCAATAAGGAACCAATAGAAGAAGAGAAACACCGAAATTCAGGCAAAAGGAGAATGATATGCCCCAGAATATGAATTATCATCGTTTCCGCCATGAAATCGAGATTATTTTTTCCATAATTATTCAAACACATTCCAACGCGTCACCAGTTCTTGTACTCAATGAAAAAAATTATTTTTATAACTTCTGAATAAGAAAAACTACTATTGACTATCATTAATTACAAGTCAATAATTAATTATTATATACACGGATGAGTTATTGAATTATTTGATTTTTTTTTCTTCATAAGAAATCAAAAATTGAAAAATTTGAATTTGAGAAAATAATAAAACTCCACTTGGATTAGGAAAAAAAAATATATATTGAGCAAATTGTTATTCTTCTGTTATGTAAAACTAGAATTATCTATCTGATCTCTCCACAATTGTTAAATTACAATTATAACAATTATATTCATTTGGCATTGCATTCTGATACGAAAATTCCCTCAATCAATTAGAATAGAAGGAAACAAAACAACTGAACTCCAGGTAATCATTTTCCAGGACATTCGTAAAAATCGCCGAACCTGGAAAACGAAGACATAGACCAGCTAAGACCTGGATATCTATCATGTACACACAAAGAGGATGAAGAAGTAGAAATACATTAGAGGAGAAAACAAAGAGATAAAAATTATATTTGGCTCTGATAAATTCATTATTTATGGATAGTCAAATCCAATGGAAGATCCTGTTCCATTTCAGTTACTCCCTCGTTGTTTTTCATTCTGAGATCCTGCCCGATTCTCCCATTATCATTAACATTACTCCACATATCCTGAAATTCATATTTCAAATCAACCGTTCCTAAAAGTTGCCTAAACAATGGATTTTGTGTTTTCATTATGAGATTAGATAGAATTTTAGTTTTTTCCAACAGATGATCATTATTATGAATGCAACATGAATGTCGACAACAACAAGACTCCTTTACATCTTCTTTGAACTTTGAGCTCTCTGATATATTCATTTTAATATTTTCAGCTCGTTTGATGACCGAATGCCTTATAGGATTTTCTTTTTTACATGGTGTACTGTTAACAATTGATTCGATATTTCTATAATCAACTGTTGTTGCTTTCTGCTGGCATTCATTGATGTCCTCTATTTTGATTGGTGTAGATTGCATACCAATTCTTGGTCCATTTTCAGTCAAATGATAAGGACTTTGATTTGGTGAACTTGTTCCTATTGATTTATCATTGATTGTATGACCAGAGCATATGGTCTTTGGCATTTTTTCAGGTGTTAGGAAGCTATCATTAAAAATACGTGGAAATGTTTTAACGTCTTCATCGTATTTTTTTGGTGGTGTTATCTGTTCTTGTTCTTCATGTCCTTGAAGATTATAAATATTGTTCCATTCAACGAATTTTTGTTGCTCCTCAAAGCTATTACTAGCCTTTGGACTTAGATTTGACGATGAGGTTGTTGTTGTTGTTGTTGTACTCTCGATACTGGAGTCTTTTCTATCTGATGATGACTCAGTGCTACTTCTTTTTTCTGGTGATGTATCAAATTTTCTATCTTGACGGATATTGTTATCATCGAGATTTTTTCCCGGACCTTTATCGTTATTGTTAACATAATGACGGTAGGTTTTTACATGTTTACGAAGAGAAGATGGATCAGTATATCTCTTTGGACAGCCTGGAACTTTGCAGCAATAGGGTTTATCTACTGCGTGAGTCCTTGTGTGCTTGAAACGATCCGATGAATTTGAATATGCTTTATTGCAGCCTTCAATTGGACAAACGTATGGACGCTCACCAGTGTGGGATCTGGCATGAATTTTCAAATTTTCTGCACGACTGAAGCTTTTATCACACTGAAAACAGTGGTGTGGTTTCTCATTTGTGTGAGTCCGTACGTGTACAAGCATTTTATATCTGAAATAAGAAACGAAAAATCAAATGTTAATCAATAAATGAAATTAATTTTATAGTTGTTGTTCAAATTATTTTCCAAATAATCATTTTGTCATTGAAAATGAGTAATAAACAATAACAAAAGTCAACATAAATTATGAAGTTCTCAAAGTGACAATCTTTAGCATGTTTAAATAATTGGCCATTTCTTTAAAAAATTTGCTACCTATTAATTCAGGAAACAATTACCTAGCATTAAATCCACGGTCACCTCTTGAACATCCTTCCCATCCACAATAAAATAATCTGTGTGGTCCAGCAGCTGCATGAAGTCTCGCTACGTGATCTGATAATTGTTCCATTGACATAAACCATCTTCCACAGTTCAACCATCTGAAAATGAAATAAACAATTAAAAATTAATTTTACTTGTTTCCTTTTGTTACTCAATAGTATTTGAGTTAAATTTTTTTCTACATGTATCCTGAATTTATCACAGTTTCTGACGTGTGATACACATCACGTGCTATGTAGCTGTTCTTATGTGCTTATTAATGCCAATTTATTCCAACTAGGGATAAATGGTCTATTGACTTGGGTTTACAACGAATTCATAACATATTATTGAGTGATATTGATAGAACGCTCCAATACCATATCTCCATGCACTCCATACTAATTGTGACAATGGAACAAAGAAAAACAGATAAAGAATCATTATTGTTAAATTGATGAGTTTATTTTATGGCGCTCAATATAAGTAGCTTCATATCTTCTGGAATATTCAATATCAATTTTGTTACCGAGTTTCTAAGCTAACGAATAATCAGAATAGAAACATAAAAATACTCTGACCTCGGCGTTCAGGATGGTAAAAAAAAAGCAAATCAAACTGCGTCAAAGAATTACCATTTTCCTGATTATTATGTCAGAGAGAAAAGCATAATGTATCAATAAAAGTTCATATGCCTTATCAAAATTATAATCTCATCAATCCAATCAGTTTGGCTTATTTCTCGGTTGAAACGCGTCAATGAAATACGTTTAATGTTTATGCACCTACAATTTCATACATTCAATTTGATATGTTCTTTCTGCTTGAAAAAATCTGCTTCTCACCAGATATTGCATTTTTCATGTATACAGTAGGGAAAGATTTAGTTGACTCAATACTGAAAATAGATCTGCATTTTTTATTATTTTTATCAGCAATAAAAACATATACTATAGGTGTTCTTATATGATGAATTCTTAACATGCCAAGACACCGTGATGATAAGGAATTCTCGTTGTTAGTAATTGAAAAATCGT
Source organism: Aleiodes alternator (assembly GCA_963921955.1). Taxonomy (NCBI): domain Eukaryota; kingdom Metazoa; phylum Arthropoda; class Insecta; order Hymenoptera; family Braconidae; genus Aleiodes; species Aleiodes alternator. Next base: position 6,149,747 of record OY998112.1, read on the forward strand.
TCAATCCCCATTATCATCGAGTTAATTTTTGCTTGACAAGAAGAAAAGACATTTGTTTTTTTATGAATTTCTTTTTCTTGAGTACTTAATTACTAGGAAAATATATCATAGTCATTGATTATCTAGCTAAAATTAATATAAAATAGATTTACATTTACCTGCACTTGAGCTGACTATTTTCTCCTCTTCCGATGGTGGAACTCAGCTCAAGACTCGAATTCGAAGCATCAGAATCGCTCTGCGCTGGACTTGGTGGACCCCCTCCAATGGCAAGACCACTGGGTGGCGGCGATGTACCTAAACAAGTCAGCCTACCAATTTGTGATGTACCAAGTTCTTCCTCTGCCGGCATCCTCCGTGGCCAAATCGGAAGATCCAGCGGTCGTTGACAAAGATTCAGATTAACAGGAAGAATATTCCTTCCAGTAAGATGATAATTACTGGTAATATAACCCGTAGTTGGGCTGTAATAATCAGGTCCAATCACGCCCAACAGTGTACCTGGATAACGAGCCGCACCGTATGGGCCCACGTGATTTGGCATTCTGCCAGGAACGTAAACGATCATTTTTTTATATTTAGAATGTGTTATATGTTTTATAATTTAAACAATCCAAAATTGATCAAAAATGTGCAGTTTGATTTGTTTTATTTTGCTTTGAAGTTTTTTTCTTTTAATTTATTTCATTCGATTCAGATATATATATATATGAATTTACTGCGCGTTCGCAATGCCACATTAGCTTCTTTCAACTTGGATAATGAATTTTTTATATTGCCTATTAGCCTTTTCTTGTTGTTGTTACTCTATTGATAATTGTAATAATTATCAAAATAGCTTTCTTTTCGAATTTAGAAATTCATCAAACATAAGTGGTTTTAATTGTAGTTATTAACATGATTCAGTACAGAAAATTTTGGAGTAACAAATTACTCGATTAAACTTATAGGCACAAGACGTTCCAGGTCTCGATCAATTCCTTCAAAATATACTCGATTTCGAAATCTACAAGTCGTCCAACTCTTCTCTTATCTTCCTCCGATTATTATCCACGATAATCGTAATCTTTTTCTGATGCTTTTTCCTAAGCTAAACGTCACTTGTGATACTCAGCACAGCACCCACACACGTTAATTTTTTAAACAGAATTACAAGTACAAAACTTAGTCCGAGTCCGTATCGTCAGATGTATTTGAAACGATTCGACTTGAGTATACGATAGCTCAGGAATTGCTTGCTGTACTCGATGGAAAACATAACTAAGCCGGTACGAACTGACTCTAACATGAAACAGTTTTGCAAATACTTTTTATATTATCGTCACTGAATAGACACACAAGTTAAAGCAAGAGGATATGAAGTTCCTAATTTTTTTTTTTCAATATCTAGTTTATCTTAATCCAAACTGTAAATGAGCTGAATCCAGGAATTTTTATTATCTCCCTCTGCTAGGAATATGTTGCAGCCATTTTAAACTGGCAGAATCAAATGCCTTCAACTGCTGCGACACTCTCTAATTGATCACTCTGTGTGTTAATTTTTTTTTCACTCCTAGTGAACAATATGATTCAGATGCTGATTTACTATCAGTGGTGATGATAATGATAATGATGATTAATTGATGTAAATTTAAGATGGTGCAATAATTGAATTGCACATATAGAGCGGCAGTAGTGTACTACGCCCGCTGGAAAATGGTAGAGATAAATGATAAACTAAACCACACTGGAAGCTACGACCGAATGTCAAACTAACATATCGTGTCGTTCTTACCCTTTTTATATACAAGTCCTCGTTATCATTTCCTGACGAGTCTTCCCCTACCATGCCGAGCCCAGACCACCAGTCTTATCCCCGTCTGACTCGTTTTATTACTTTTTCTTTTATTGAGAAATGGTCAGAGCTACTTTACTGATAACTTGATGTCGCACACATAACTATGACAATGATTGTGTGTGTGTGTGTGTGTGTGCAATAATGATTTTTCTCCAGTTTTTTCTTAATTATTTTTTGTTGTCCAACGACTATTTAATTTGCTACTTTTTTATGATTAGTGAAGAATATCCATAGAAGAGTACGTAAATGCAGGCTACCACTGAATTGGCCATTATCTCTACCAGAAATCATAGTGCGCATCTATGTTTAATTGACGAATTATTACTGCTCAAATGATAACGTAACGTTTGATCGAAACTAAGTTTATTCTTTTTCGTTCAATAGAATTGGATGAAATAAAGGCCGTAGGAAGAACGATTCCTATCTGATTATATCCGGAAATCAAAATTTTCCATAAACAAGAATAAAATAAAATTGAAGCTGAAACTGGAACAAGTGGAATAAACATGAAAGTCATAAGAATGGCCTTCCAAATTTATAAAACTTGATTTAAATTCATTCTCATCGAGCGAATGGAATGAGCAAAATAATAATTGATCATGGCCATTAATTACGATTTAAATGGGCTAACCAATCATTACTTGGGTACAAAGTCTCTCTGAGTTCATTCCAGATGCACATTATCTTGGTATTGCCCCCTCAATTGTTGCTTGTTTGTGCGCACGCGTGTCGTTGCTACCACTCTCTGCTGTCAATAAAAAAAATAATGAAAAGTAATTTGTATTTGTATTGTATTTTCATTCATACTGTTAATGCTCAAGCTACATAGAATGCTAAAGATAATGTTTTAATGAGAATATCATCATTCTGAAGAAGTGATGTGAGAGGACGAAAAATCATATTTACTAAAATGCAAATGAATACAGTTTATAATTTCATAATAAACTGCTCCGTCACAGCAATCATATTCATCATAAAATTTTGAAGAGACAAAAAAAGTAATAACACGTTAGGACAAATAGTAAGGAATTTCATGAAATTTTAGTATCTAATATGTCAATATTTAAGAATTTTCCTGGCTTGAATGAACAAGTGAGATTTATTCTATTCTTTCTACTTTATTCATCCAATCAATTAGATGGAAAGGAGAATAATGAATTGCCAAAGTTTCCATCACGCAAATCTTTTCATCGTGTGGTGCACTACAACATTTGTCGAGTCTAAGGGGTCCCCCCTTTTTGTATCCATACACAATTTCTGTTTAAAAATTTTGGTAGCACGAGTTAATCTCGTGTTATAATTGACTCTCTCATATCATGTGTGCTCACTGCTTCGCCTACTCGTCGCGGATCATCGGGTACGAGTGAGAGAAATAGAAGAAAAAAAAAGAAGGATGAATATATGATATATATGTGAGCACAAGTCACACATTGTTGCCAAGTGAAGCTTCTATTAAATTCCAGATCTACAAAAAAATTCAATTTTATCGACGTGCTAAAATTATTTAATTCTCACGATATTCGAGGCTTGTAGTTAAAAAAAATTGAATAAATTTAATAATAAAAAACAGTTAGGGTTTTTATATTGCAAAAAAATAATAAGCATCATTTATATCGAATAGAAGAGAAGCGACAAGTTGAATTTAGTTGGCATCAGGTTTTTTTTTTTAGAAAAAAACCAAAAGTAATAATTAATTATTTCAAAACTCGTCGTGTCAAGGCAAGTCTATTATGTCAGCCTCAAGTGCCGTTTATGATTTTAAATTTTCATCTTTTCCATTCAATTGCACAAACTGTATCACCCATATGTAGATACTTTCTTTCGTTGGTTTCATACATTTTGATAATCTCGTCGATCAGCTCTTTTCTTTTGTTCAATCAATTCTATCATTTCCCAAAGAAACAAATACATATTAATTAAATTGATACAATGAGATATGACTTCCACGTAAACCAGACAGTATATAATTATTGAATTGAAAGGATATAATTGCAAGCGAGTGTGCAAGGTTAGACAAATTTCATGCCAAGTCGTATCAATGCCTCCTCAATAGTTATTCTTATTATCTTAACTTTATGATAACGAAGCAACGTCGTTGGGGGGCTCTTGATGTTTAATACTGTACTTGAAATTTCTTGTCCACTGGTACCTCTGCCGATAAACTGAGTTTACTGATAATCAGTTTTTTCAAACATTTACATACGCATTTTTTTCGTTCTTGAACGATTAATTGGAAAATATTCAGCTTTATAGAGATGAGCTATTGATTATACTTATTCATTGTGGTATAGAAATGAACGCGATCAATGAAAGAAAAAAACTGAAGAAAAAGGAGAGAACGGAAAAATAAGTGAAAAGAGAATGAGAAAAAAAAATTAAATGTCCATTAACGACGAATATCGGCCCCCCAGCGTCCTTCGATGAACGTATTAATGAATGTGAGTACGACGACTCCCTTCGATTTGCCTCTACTAATCGCTTTCTCTTTTTACTCACTTTGGCCTTCCCCATTTTCTACATGACACCCCATGGACTACGAGGTGCCGGCTTGTCGGCTTTCTTTGATCATCTTGCTTCTCTCTTTAGTTGGAACGTCGGTGGAACAGGTAGAAAGGAAGAAGTCTACAAAGATGAAAGAGATGAAAACCAGAAAGAAAGAATATATATATATACAAATATAAAAGAAAGCTGGGGAAGAATCTTTTTGATTACAAGTGGAACAGAGTGTGGAGAATACAAAAAATACACACCAACGGCCAGTGGCCTCTAAACTTGAGAAAATATGTTTCCGAAAAATGTTTCTCATTCCTTTTTAGTCTCATGTTTTTCCTTCAGTTCCAGCCTTTTTTTTTATTCCTTCTTTTTATATCAAGATCTTTGGCAGACAGTTGAAATTAGAGCCCAGTGATCACACAAGAACGCCGAAACTTTTTCCCACTTATTTCAACTATTCCTTTTATACAATGGAAAATATTCCTTTTGTAGAATGGAAAATTGTAAATGAAGAATCATTTACAATTTTCCATTCTACAAACTTGTTCTCTGATATTTTTCATTTCCATTCACACACGTTTAGAAGAAAAGAAGAAAAAATGTTCCTAAACTTCATCTATTTCATACAGAAGTCACGGAGTGGAGCGTAATGCATCGATCACCGTGTAATTTCAGCCGAATTCTCTCGTTTTTTCGTACTAATATTGCCACCCAATATAACTCCAATATTGAGACGGATATCGATTCTATTGCCCGAAAATCACGTTCCAATATTGACCGCAGCCATTATCCCGAGTGTTGACACCGATAATGGACCAATGATCGCCTTTTTTCCTTTCCCTCTTCGAGTTAGGCCTAATACGCTATGTGAATCAGATTTTAGAAGCCGGTTGGTTCCAAATCTGAATGCCAATTTTCAAGATACAGGATAGCGGTCTCTGCTGATCCTCTCTTGATGTTTTTTTAACATTCTTAATCTATTAGTGCTATATCAAATTTCATGAATGGTCCGAATGTTTTAAAGAAAATCTAATTACCAGCCATGGTAAAAGCGCTTTTTTTCATGTCAATGATCTTGAAGAAGAAAAAATAAGTGAGGTACCCCATATTCCCTCGGTTTCTTTTATGCAAAGAATGGATACGAGCCAATATAAATCGTGGGAAACAAAGTGATGACAATAAAATGAATACGATAGTTCAAGTACATCAATCTTGAATAAACGCGTGAGCAGCATCATTTGACAATCTTGAGCCAATCATTTCATTTATTATATGGCCAAGACTGGAGAATTAATATATTGTAATTGTACGCGTGTTGTGCAGTGAGTAGTACATGAAAAGAGAATGAACAACGAATGAATTCAGAAGGAGTAATTGTTAAACAAAGAAGGTGCATATGTTAGTTGAGGGTAGAAGATGAAAGAGGGAGACTGGATAGCAAGTTTGCTCGTAGTTCCTGTTGGCCTGTAACGCGTATAATATGTATTACCAACGGGACAGAGGATGGCTACCGGTCGCAGCAGGAGAGCACGCCGGGGGTCCGCATGGCAAGTCGCGTAGCTGGTTCCTTACACGCTACCAAGAACTCTTCTTCTATATCGCATGGAACCAGAGCGGAGAATGTTGCGGACTCCCTCATTTTGCTTTCTGAATATCGTCGCCTTAGTAACAAATGGTCGTAAGTGCCAAAAACTCAAGAATAAAAATAAAAAAGTCGCGTTTCCGCAAACCACTGTCAAAATTTATGCAAGGAAAGCCCATGAGATATCGATTGAAGTAAAAGAAAAGATACGACTTTTTGTTATTTACAATATGAAAAAATTGGAAAAATGTCACTTACAATCATTCGTTACTAAGGTGACAATATCTATACTCGTGCTTATTTAGTGATCGCTCTTTTTTATGTAGTTTGCTCCAGTACGAAGAAAAATTGTCCGACATGTGTTCAAAAAAAAGAATTGTTCTCCAACTCCGGCGAAAAATAGAAATTTTCTTCTCCTTAGAGAAAGCGATAGAAGAGCAGAGAGGATATCATCACAGTTGTGGTGTTTCAAACAGTGTAACGAATCACCAGAATGGATCCACATTGACAAATGATTTCATAACACTCCCATCAATAGTTTGGAGGAAAGAAAACACAATGAGACAGATTTCGGGAGGAATGATAGAAGGAAGAGCCAGAGAATGAGGACCTCCCAAATAGCTAAAGAACCCCAGCTATTGAAGAAATCATAGCTACTTCTCATTAGATTCGATAGAAGAAGAAAACGTGTCTTTTTAATGAATGAAATGAACAAATTAAGGAATCACAGACAAATATGATTGTTTAATTGTACAATTGTATATATGTGCGATTACCTATAAATGAGCATTAAGGCTGATCCACTTCATGGTGATGTCTTTCTAAAAGAAACGGCGCAGATCCTTTGGGTTATATGTATAAATGGTATAAGAAAGAGAGGTCAGTGGAATGGGTGATGCGGCAGCGTGCCATGCCACACACAACGCGACACCTCTCCAAGTGACCAGAGGGCGACAGCGCGAGTGGACCACACACGAAGCTAGTCCTTTTTCCATTCCTTACTTCTCGCCCCACTCATGAGCACCTGAGGTCACATTGGCTTTACAAAAAAGCAAGAGAATTGTAGAGCAAGTAATTGAATTTGGCACAATTAAAGTGGATCATGAGCAAAATTACCTCTATAATATTAACTTCACCCTTCAAGTTTTTCCGCTGCTGATGCGGAAAATAGGAGAAAATCAGTGAATCCTACAGACGAATTTCGGACATTCGATTTATAGAAAAAAGAATAAAAATCATAACGATGATGAAAGAAGGAACAGTTAGCCTTAGAATGGGTACGATATTGTGGAAATAAAATTATACGAGTTTTTAAACTTTTGCAGGAACTCGGCTGGTGGTGTCGTAGCGGGGCGTCTGTTCGTCCCCAGAACGCTATTGCTAATTGTGCATCATTTTAAATCCTAAACAACAATGAAAAGCCCAACTGCGGGTGATTCTATTGTAAAAACGCAGCTTCATACAGAATGAAAAAACCCATGTTATGGGTCATTGCGGTAGCAATCCAAAAACTTCAACTATCCACCTACAACAATGGAAGGGTACAAGATGTCGTGCTAAGGGCAGCAGAAGAATAATGCGTGAATATAAAAAAAAAATCTATATAAGAAGTGAATCATAATAGTTCACTGCAACTAGAAAGGTGGAAAATAAATGTTGGAAGTACCATAAAAATGATTTCCGGCGCGGTTTTGGAGATACGACTTTTTGTTTTTGAATCAGGCGTTTTTGGCACTTACAACTTTTTGTTACTAAAGTGACGATATATATAAAATAGAATGAAATAATGAAATAACGTGAAATCATTCCATTGAATGTGAATAATTGATAATACGTATTGTTGAAAATAAATAATATAATATAACTTATCAAATAAGAATCTTCATTTGCATTCCTCAACGGCATAAAATCGTTGCCAATAGTGCAGAAAAATTATAATTCCTCATTTCTACGAATTTTTGCATGAAACAGGAAATTTTCAACGTCAATTCTAAAAATTTTAATGTTCTCTTCCTTTGAAGTAATGCATTCCTTAATTTCGAAAATATTTTTTTTCAGATAATTTTGTTTTTCTCAGTTGAAAAATGATTTTTTGTTATATATTTCTCTATCAGGATACGAGTTTCAATGCGTTTGAACGCACGATTTTGGGGAAAAAATTAAATTTTATTTTTTCTTATAATGTTCCACCACTTAAAAAAAAATTGAGAAATTCCTGAGTGTGAAGGAGTACATAAGACATTTTCGGAAAAAAAATGGCGGTGGACAATTTTGAATAACACGGTTAAGAAAAATATTATAGTTTTCTGTCTGCTCTTAAAAATCGGTTTTCCATCGGAGATGCATAATAAATTTTTTTTTTCATTCTTTCGACTCCCAAGAATCAGCAAAGAAATCACCATTCATTAATCCTAAATTTTACTATAAAAAAAAAAGAATAAAATCGGAAAAACAGGTTTTCTTGAAAATCTCGAAAATGGTGTGAGATAGAGAGCTGAAAATTTCGCTGAATTATTTTCTTTTGATGTCAAATCGATCCCCCAAGTGCGAATCAAATAGGCCGTGGGGGCAGATTACCCATGCAAACCCGGTTATACCCGTTTAATTTGTCTTTGGTAACCCACTTTGCCCCAATGAGTTCAACATGATCAACGTGACTTCATTGATTTAAAATTCAAAAAGATAGGTAAAAATAGAGATGACATCAAATTTTGGGCCCTGAAAGTCCTCTCCTTCCCTTAGGTACCCCGCTTTGCCCTACGGTCTCCCCTAATTACGAGAACAGAAGGTGATCTTTTTCCGATATTCCCACGTAGGACATTCGCTCAAGAGAGTTTATACATCCACATACCGCACAGGGGATGCGGGCCGAAAATATGTAAATTCATTTAACTTATACACAAGGACCAAATTCTGAACCTCATGGTCCCCTCCTTGTGCTCTATGTAGTCGCTCGCGGGATGCTTCTATAGACTACAAGGAGAACAAGAAAAAAAAAAAAGTTGAGAAGAAAAACAACTATGAAGAAACTTTATTACCATATATGCGCCATAAATGAAACCTGTCTTACCAACCCCCTAGTCTTACAATGCTCGATCAAACCCCGAATATGTATGTCCCGCAACTTCTTTGATCTTTTTTTTTCTCTTTTTTTCCTTTCTTTTAAACTGGCGCCGTTAGTAACGACGACGATAGAAGCTCAATTTTGTTGGCAACGGTCCTACCGAGGGATACCGGTTTCATTGTTTCGTTTCGTCTCCGTATGGGACACTTTGTCCCGTTTGGGCGTTTTATACTGTGTTATGAACGTTTTTGGTGTTGAAAACCAACTCTTTCTCTCTCTCTCTCTTTCACTCTCTCTGCTTTCCATCTCATTGTTTATACAACTAGATTAGAAGACGACATTTGAATGACTAGAAATATATATAACGGTTTTTTTCAGGGTTCATAGGTGATCACCTCAGTGCTAAGGCAAATGACAGAGTCCACCAACGGAGTTTTTCAATGCACTACACTGACAGAGAGAGAGAGAGAGAGAGAGAAAGAAGGAGAGAAAAAGGAAGAGAGAGAGAGAGAGACCGTTGCTAAAGTGGAAGTCGAGAAAACGAGAAATGTTAAGGTTTTTCTTCATTATCCTTACGGTTACTCTGATGGAAGAGGAAAGAATAAACGGAAATAGGAAATGTAGTTTGAAGTACAATTTCATCTATCGAAAGATTATTCCCTTGGTTTTTCAAAATGGGATCATTGAGCACGTAATGTCACGATTAATTTTTATTCTATATCAACTTTTCATACATTTTTTTCTCCAAGTAATGTACGTAATACACGTAAAAGCGCTCCCACGATTTTGGAAAATGCATCAATTCAAAATATTTTTTTGCGCAATCCCATTGAATTTCAAAACCCTGACGATAGTATTGTACACATCGTTTTTTTTTCTTCCTCTAGGAATAAGGGGAAGTTCAAGTTCACAGGATGTATATTTTTGCCCCGAGGAATGCATTCGATTCAATCCTGTCAAAGCTACCATTTCCATGTACCTGAGAAGATAATCCCATCCTCTCGATGAGATGGGAGCATTGTCCCTCATAGAGCTCGGCTCCCCCATGGACTCTTTTCTCATAAGAACAGAGGTGGAGCACCCCAATCTTGACACCAGCCGAAGACCCTCATTGTCACTGTACACAGTGTAGCGAATTTCTTTTTTTCCCTTGTTGTTATTTTTTTCCCTATTTTTTCCATTTCTCTTTGTATTTCACTATTCTTTGAGCAAATATCACTGTACATACTGTGGAGGGGAGAAGTGAAGTAAAATCACTTATTTCCTGAATTTTGGTGAAATATGAGGGTATCTCATCAATACTATTGAACAACAAGGATGGAGGCTACAGGGAAGATTCACCAGCATTTGCTCTGGGAATTTCATTCAATGTTTGCTATTCAATGGATAGATGGAACGATTCTGTATATCCCAAGCTATTATTCGAGTGAAACTTGCAAAAATATTTATAACCAGTTCTTACTGTTTAACCAAAATAATTTTTTTTACTCTTAGATTCATCGTTTTTTTTTCTTTCACTCTTTCTCTCCCTCTCTCTTTAGCTCTATCTGTTTTCTTTTCATTTTTCTATTTGCTCCAATACCCAAATCTATATTTCAATATTGAAAATTTAATATCTCAGGTCCGCCAATTCTTCATTTATCTACCTAACTGTTTTGATTTTAGCGAGATAGTCTTGATTTTTATCCTCTATTGCAAAATGCACAATCAATTGGAAATCAATGTCTCTTGTGTGACAGCCAACCATTTCAGAATGAGAAGAAAATCCTCAAAGATATTTTTTCATCCTTTCCTAAGTTTAATTATTCAATGCTAGATAAGATTAACCACACATCTTTGATCAATATTTGGAGTTGACATATTTTAGGTATTCCTGAATTCAGTATTTTCCTTTTATACAGTAAGCAGGGTAAAATTAGATATCCTGTACCGCTCGTCTGATAAAAGAAAAAATCACAGAAAACAAGGAACAATGCAGAGTGGAATGCAGAAAAAAAACTTACCAACGACTTGTGTTTAGTTATGTTGAATTTTATTGCCGTTCTCTAAAGATGTTGAAAATCCTAAGACACTTGTGTGTTCTCAATTGAAAACTAAAAATCAATTTTTCACTTTAAAAGTTCCGTAAGCAAAAACCGAACAAGAACGAAAATTTCTTTACAGAAATATACTTTACTATTGTCTCACAAAGAAATATGGGATTCACCGTGTTAATCCAAAAAGTTTTATGTTTTCAAAGAAAAAAGACACAGATGGTAAGCAGTCGCAAGAATTAAAGAATTGTTGATAATTAATTGCGATGATGAATGAGAAGAGCCGCGAAGCAATCAGTATTGTTTTTTGTTTATTTGAATCTTGACTAGACACGTGTCTTTGAGTTAAACAAAAGGCTCGAGTCAAACTTGAGCCGACGAACCGTGGGATTCCAAGGATGAGTTCGGACTGAGACTATGAAGAAAAGTCCCTTCTGAGTCCCGCGGTCTCTGCGTCTCTCGGGTGTGGGTTTTGGGTTTGTTTTTCCTTTTTTTTTTCTTTCTTTCTCTTTCTGTTGCGCCTGGCAGTGTGGTGTTCACGGCGGCCGTGGGCCTCTACCGGGCCCTGGGGAGACAGTCTTACGATGGTGAAGGGAGGGGAGACCCCTAGCCTAAGCTAACTTCCCCACCATCGACGCCACCACACGCAGCCACTGCTGCTTCACCCTCAGTATTAATACAACGAATTCCCCACTAGAGCATAGTCTCTTTTTTCTTTTCGATAAAAAAAAAAAAATCTGTGCACAGTAGGAAAAACAAATGAGCTATTGAGCCTTGTACTAACCATTTTTGGAGTTTTATTTATCAAGCACGATAAAAATAATGAAACGGAAGCATTTTTCATATTCTATAGAGAATTGTTGTCGTTTTTTCATTTCTCGATTACAATAAATTTGTCAGAAGAATCGCGAACCGTCAAGAGGAATCTATGATCAACACGATATTGAGGAAATTCTACTATTAAAATGAGGTGTAGAATGAGAACGTGGAGAAAATCATTTAACCCATTACATTCAATTCTTGAAAAATTTAAAAATTGAAAGGTGAAAAAATTCAAGTCAAATAGGGTAGAAGTACCATTAGTGGCCACTTTATATCCAAATTCGAATACTAATCATTTTATAAGTACAATAACATTGTAAATTAGAATCGTGTAATTATGAAGGTTTCGAAATTCAATAAAAATATTATTCTATTTAAGAAAACTGGTTTTTTTACCTTAAGGAGCATAAAATGGGGGTGGAAAAAATAATGAGAAATGCAGTAAAAAGGAGCGAATCTTCTCATAGATTCGGTTTCAAATTAGCGCATAATCGATGTCAATTTTGAGTATATATATTTATAGAAAAGTTGCACTTGATTACTATAAGCTTAGTGGATATAGAGAGAGAGAGAGAGAGAGAGAGAGAGAGAGAGAGAGGAAAATAAAATTACAAGAAAGACGAGCCTGTCTTGGAGTTTGCTCCACATGACTACATAATATATCACGTGAGGATAAAGGGTGTTGAGACTTTGTGCTTTGTGAAAAAAGTTCATCAGTATTGTGGAAACAGCAGGAGAAATGAGACGAAGGTAGGGGGGGGGGAGGTAAAGAAAGATTTTTATAAAGGTGAGAAGCGTTATTGGAGAAAAAACAGAGAAGAGAGCGGAGTGATGCAAGAGGATCCTAATATTCTTCAAAACGCAGGTAGGAGCCTTCTTTGCCCCCTGCTTTGAACGCATTTCACTGCGGGACGCACGCAACTCATCATCTCTCGTTTATGCTTGTATATAAACACACACAAGTACATGGAGGTCGCTGGTTATGGATGTTCGCGCGGGCTGACGAACGGATCGAGATACGCACACAACTCTCTGATGTATCTTTAACATTGAGATCGAGTTCCATTGAAGGTCGCAGCATTAGGGAATTTTTAGAGCAATCCGTGTTGATGTCTGGAGGAAGATTGATTGGTTCGTATCTCTGTCATGCCAAGAATAATTCTTCCTACATTTTTTTTTCTATTAATGACCCTTCTTCTCCTTCATAGAAATCTAATGCTCGCGGGGGATTCGAACCAAGAATATATAACGTATACTGACTTCTGAGAATGTCACCCAGCAATTATTGGTAAAAAACCTCATTCTGGATTCTGGCCATTAAACAAATAAATTAAACAAATAAATTTATTAATAAATTTATTAATAAATTAATTTTTTATTAATCAATTTTTAAGAGAAACAAATTCCGGAAAAAATATGTAATGCGCAAGCAGGATTTGAACCCACGACCCTCTGTTTACATGTCAGGTGCTCTACCGCTGAGCTATTGCGAATTACTATATTAATATAAGGAAACTTCATTCTGGTTTCATTGATTATATTAGTATATTATAGCAGGGAAAGGTGAAGTAAAATGGACATTGCAATTGAACGGTTCAGACTGGAGATTTTCTGATGATTCCAATGAAAAGCTGGAAAAATTTTAAGTTGAAAACATGCATCTTGCGTCTATTTGTTTCCAAGAATTTTTAATGTAGAGGTAAGTGGAGGAAAATAGGAATTAGAATGAAACGGCAAGAGAAAGATTTTTTGTGATAATTCCATTGAAAAGCTGAGGAAATTTGCGGTGAATATCATATGTCAGAAATGATTTTTTTGTATTTTTTAGAAATCCAATTTTTTTGGTCTAGGTTCGATGGTGTATGCCCTTTCCATTTTCGAAAAAAATCACTTTTTTCAACATATTTCCGGTTCCATTAGTTGTAGCATAAAAATTCCAAATGGAGATGAAAGGGGAGATCATTTGCCAACGATTAATGGGGGTTTTGAATTTGAAAATATCGATTTTGAAAGTATTCATGGACCCTATTGTGAACATCAGTTTTTGCTCCATAACTATCTTAAAAGTCGATATTTTAGGATTAAAAATCCCATAAATCGATGGCAAACGATATCACATTTCATCTCCATTTGGGATTCTCATACTATGACCAATAGAACCGGAGATATGTTGAAATAAGTGAATTTAAAAAAAAATGAAAGCGAGGCACCTTCTGAACTTTGATCAGAAAAATAGGAATTCCTACAAAATATTCCTGTAAATTTCCTCAGCTCTTCAATGGAATAACGAGAAACGACCTATCTCTAATACTTCTATTGACTTTAAGAGTTTGTCATGATATAGACACCTTCTCTTGCTTCCAGTACGAACCAGTAAAAACCGAAAGACGCATGTGCCGGGGATACGACTCTCTGTTAGTAATTTGTGGCACTTACACACGGTTTGTCATTTATAATTTTTGCCTTTGATTCATGCCAAGAAAGTCCATCAGATATCGATTGTAGAAAAATGTACGTTCGCGACCATTTGTTACAAAGGCGACGATATAATATATTATATGACGAAAAAAAACATTGAGTCAAATTTTTTGTTTGTGAGTTCAAGTTTAAGTAAATGGATGTTAATTGAGAATGTAATAGGATATTGACAAATAATATGCGGTAGTCTAATGAGAGCTTGTAAATCAGGCCAGTTAGAAGTTGCATTAAAAGGGACTGAACTGACTCTCAGTGCTCGAGTGACAATGACACCGCAGTTCCGGTGGTCCCAATTAGGTCACCCTCAAGATGCCGAAAAAGGCCTCAAATAACGTGCTGCCAATACCTTGGAAAGAAAAAACCTTGAAACAAAAATAATCGAAAAACTAGTGATTGCAAAAATCTGAGAAAATTCACACAGCTTAGTGATAAAGAGATGACGATCATCCATTGTGACTCTTGACAAAATCGATTTATAGAGAAATTTTGAAATAAAAAAAAATGAAAAATATTGAAAATCAAGTATGACAATCAAATCACATAATCAAAATGAAGAGTTCAGCAATACGAATAGACTGAAGAAATCTCAAGTTCCTAGGCCAAATCATTCAGGAGTAACGGAGATGTATCGCGAACCATACAGACATACATACCGCCGACATACACACACACACACACAATCAGACTTTTTTTCTAAATGTCATTTTTGGTCTTTTCAGATTATGATCTAAGGTAGTTATCACAAAAATAAAAAACAGCATCTGGAAATTCTCATGTTTGCAGAGCTTCCATTTAGCACCAAAGCAACATTCTGAGTAAATATCAGAACAATCATTTTACTGTTTAGCTAATATTTTGAAAATTAAACATGAGTTTTAATTTTCAAATATTTCAGAATATAGTCGACAGGGATAGTGTGCCCAGAAGTGAGCCTTGAATCAATTATACAGCAGAAACTCACACTATTCTAAGCTATAGTCTCATCTCAAGAAAATGAGAAATAATAATCAACTTGATTTGTATATGATTTCAGCAAGTATAGTAGAACCTTCCTTCCTAAAGATAAATATCTATGAATTGACTGGCCATTTCTGTCGCACACTGCAATTTTTTCTGGAATATATTGATGAATTCAGAAGAAATCAGAAGAACTTCTGTAGAGTCAATTGTATTTGAGCGTGAGACAGACTCAAACTATAGAGGTTGTCCGAATACTCTGCTGGGGGGCAGCTTATACGTTTTTTTCACCCAGCATTCATTCCTTCCTTTTCATTCCATTATATTTTTTTGAATCCTTTTTCTTTCTTATCCTCTCATGCTTCTCCTACCCATCGCACTATCTGAGGAGAGCTCAGAGAGAGAGATAACTTTGAGCTCTTCACTCCGCAAAACGGATACGCGTGTGCATGTTCAGAACAATTTTTTTTGGCAAATCTTGTATGTATGTATAGAGACCGGATATAGAAAGAGGGAGAGAGGAAGGGAGAAAGAGAGAGACAGAGAGAAAGAAAAAGAGAGAGAGAGAATATGTCTCTGTGAGAAAGAGTTGAAACGATGTGAAAAGGTATAGGATGGGAAAAGAGGAGGGCTTCTTTTTCACGTCGTGGCAGCAGGTGGATGTGCTCGCGGCTCACATGCGTCGATCGAATAATACGGGTATGATACCAATTTTCAAGAGGGAGGCAGCAGAGAAAGGTGCTATTCCAAATGAAGGGATCAGAATGGAGAATGCAATAAAGAACCATTAATGTAAAAACCAGAAAATTATGGAAATAGTATTTCTCTAAAATTAATACACTAACGGGAAAAATTAAGGGATAAAAAAAAATGTAATTTCGAACGATTTTTCAAATGCAAAGATTTAAAAGAGGCTATGTTTGTTGAATTATATATGCACAAACCTCTATGTGTCGGCATTTTTCAAAGAAGTTCCGTGGGCCGCTATACCAGTGGTCCTTACCACAGCGCTGGTCATGTTGAAGACTAGGAGCCATTCTAGATGGCTATCTTGTGAAGTGTCTCTTCTACTTTTTCTTTTTTTGTCTCCTCTCTCTCTCCCACCTGGTCTAGCTTCATTATATTTCATCACTCTAGTAATATTCACTCGTTTTTTCTGACTTGAATCGCCAGTTCATTCAGGGAGGACCCAATTTTAATATTAGATGGTTAATTAATCAGCATTCTAAATTCTAAATTGAATCATAATATTATTCCTTCAAATTTGATCATTTGTAAAATTTCAGCAGGTGGGATACATGGTCATGTTGAAGTCAGAACAGCGTACACGGAGAGAAATTTCTCTGGAAAATCATGATGCTTAGCGACAGAATGTGGATGCAAAATATAGGCCGGGGATATTTCATGAGTCTGCTAATGCCAAAAATGTTTTTGCCACGGCAATTAGTAATAGAGCTAATAAAATTTTCAAGATAAAATATTACAATAACTGTTGCGTAGTATTACAAAAATATTAGCTAATAGTTTTTTCTCTCAAAGCTAAGGAAAAATTATCTATCCGACAAATGATGAATCATCGGGCCCTTAGAAATTTACATACGCTACTCAGAATTTTTAATGAATTTTTTTAGAATTTTTCCCATGCCAGCCTCATAATGTGGTGGACGAAGGGGCATGTCGGATACCTTCGACTGTTTTCGGTACATGAGCCATTGGTCATTTTATACTTGGCTTTGGATTGAAATATCTCGAAAACTATGCAAAATTTATCAACACACGCTGCGAATGAAATTTACAGGGAAGATTATAGAAGAAAATAAGCAAAACGCCATCTTTCTCCGATCAGTAGTTCCCGAGATATCAATTTTTTCAGAAACAATGGACGAGGTCCGATAGCAAAGAATGGGCGCCCAGGCGTCCTTTCTGAATTTTTCATTACAAAATTAATATCTCAATAACTACGAGTCATAGAAAAACGGAGTTTTGCTCATTTTATTCGTCGATCTTTCTTCTAAATTTGATTCACAGCATGTCTCAATAACATTTGAGTGGTTTTCGAGATATTTCAATCGAAAGCTAAGTGTGAAATGGCTATTTTTTTAAGAAATAAAAATTACGATATGCAGCATGGTGCAGCATAGTTTTTCGGTCGTGTTTCATAAAAACTCATGCCAGAAGTAAATCGAATCTCGTTTATGGAGCAGCATGGTAATTTTTAAAAAAATCATCTAGAGAAATTCCGAATATTTTTCTCTCCGTGTAAAAATTATGCTCTTTCGTAAAAAAATACGCTTTTCTAATTATACGGCGATAATATCGCGAATTGATAAATTTCAGCTCTTTTCATTTCTTCTTCCACATTATAGTGTGAAAGTGCTTGAACGCATCGCTCGCGCAAATACACGCTCAAGAAACCGCGCTAGGCACGTATGGAATGTTAGTCCTTTTTGTAAGAGGATCCACCCCAGTGCCACCTTGAGGCGAAGATGATGCAAGACAATAAAAAAGTTCCATCCGGAATGGTGGTGGTGGACTAGGTTTCTTATTGTTTCTTTTTCATTTTACGAAAAAAATCACAATGAAAGGAACTTAATGACAGTGGAAAATCAAAAAGAATGATATAGCGAGTAAAAGATTTGAGATTTCATAACAGGTTAAGCAGTGGAATTGAATTTGTAATGAATAAAATTCCAACTACTAATGTTGTGATTGAAAGAATAATAACATTTAAAAGAAAATCTATTGCTTCCAAGGGCAAGCTGGGAATAGCATTTGTATATAGCGTTATGGTCATTTGAGAATCAGAATAAGTTTATAGTTTTTAGTCGTCAAGGCATAACAATAAATTAATAGGCCGTCTGATGATATTGAGCCTTCTCAGGAAGTTAATGGTTAGGAATTTCATGTGGAACCAGACACCAACGGAAAGACGCCGAGGTAATATGGGAATGAGTCTCGAAAAAAATTCACGTCTCCTCTTCTGAGTATAGCATCCTATTCATTGATATTTTTTTCTAACAAAACTAGGAAAAATTTGTCTGAGTGAAAAATGTACTTCTACTGATGATACTCAACGGATATACATGTGATGAATCCAACCCACATACCAAAGATGAATATGAATAGATATATATTTTCAAATCTTGTCAACATTGGAATAGTATATTACGGTTTCTCTTTTATTAGCGATATATCCAATGTAGATAGTTAATACAAAGAACTTTGTATTTCTGCATACATGAAAAAGAGACTTATGCACGATAATTTCCGTAATATTTTTTTTTTCAATACATGCTTCTTATTGGAGAATACCAATAATCACATATTGTTCCATGCTTTTGTTGACAATTGCTAAGACAAATCGATGAATTCGTCGTAGGCTCTTTGGGAGATTTAAACTGTTGTAACCCAATAATTTGGAGAAAAAAGAACTCGTTCAAGCAAGCAACAGTAAATTCCATTGGAGTATTTTGTCTGTATACGGTGGCTGTTGCTGGTAGAGTCAAATGCTTGCCTCTGCATTCACCTGCTGCTATTCCCGAAGCTCAGCTGCCCCAACCGCCACCTTAGCTAGCACCTTGTGCGATGCTGACCCACCATTGGCGCACTGTCCACCTTCGCGTTTCTACCAGTGTGTTTAGCTTCCTTTATAATTACCATATCTTCTTCTTCATTTATCACTCTGAACATATATTGTGTTCTAGTGGATTCAATCATATAAAAACGTTCTGATTCTATGAAAATAAATAAACTAATGCAATGTTGAGAGGGAAGGGATCCGGAAAATACACTGTAAAAATAGTGATGATAACTGTGTGCCTACCAAGGAACTGCTTGATATTTCACATGTTTTTCCAGTTCTATTTTCTATTATAGGCGTACCTCATGTTTTCCCATGAGGATCAGAGAAGACGAAGCCTAATAATTGTTTGGATATATTGAAATTTTTCCAAGCATGTCAGAATTTAATGATGGTCAAAATAAATTGAATGACGAATACTGATACTGCACTGCATCAGCCAACAGATGATGATGCACTGTGCGATCGCTGGCAAATTTAAGTTGGTAGTACTAGTTTTTATCACATAAAATTCAGAGATATATAAACGGTTCTTCAAACCGTGGAAGAAATTAAGTTGAAGAAAAGGAGAGGATCAATCGGTGCATCGTATCAAATACTCTATATTCTCATACTCCTACTGTGTGAGTAGACATTCATTTTCGGTTCGGCTATTACAAGAGGGCTGGGGTTGGGATGCTCCTCCTTTTTTTTCCCACACCTCGAGACCTCGGGGCATGCAGGCTCTTAAATTTCCTTCACTCTCACTCTCTCACTTTCCTCATCTTTGTCTCCCTGTTTTGCATCTTTGTCTTTTCTTTTTCTTTCTCATTCGGAAACTTGAAATGATGGCTTTTAAAAATCCTCGCCCGAACGTTCTCGTAAATTTATGACCGGCGCAGCTCTCTCTTTCTCTCAAAATTCGGTCAAGACCCCCCAAGGGTCCAGCAGCAGGCTGTTGATGCAAAAAACTCGTTCAGTCTAATGCAACACCAAGTGGTGATGATGAGCAGCAGCCAATACACATGGTCTTCTCTCCACCCTTTTGATTATCCTTATTTTTTAATATTTCAGAAATTCATGAGTGTAAAGACTAGTGTGATGTGTAGTGGTTTCATTTCCAGTCTCCCTTCTCTGTTTATTATTTCTCATTTCTCTCTCTCACACACACACATATATGTAGGATGAATAAAAAATTTGTAGAAACACAAAAAATAACAGAACAGTCGGATTGACGAAAAAAAGAAATGAAAGAAGGAAATGAAACAATTTAAGATGATCAGAAGAGGGGACACTCATATGGAGGTTAATCCTCTTACAGACAGAATAGAACAAACGAGGAATCACCTGCAGAGCACCTGCTGCACAGGGGGCTCTCCTTCTTCCAGCGCGGAGCATTTTCGACAATATATTAAGCTTGCATCAAACATCCTCAATTGAGAATGGATTTGAGATTGAATTAGCCTTGGCTTAAAAGCAATGTATCTTTTTACCTTTCTTTTCTCTCTATCTTATTTGGTCTTTTTTTCCTTTCGTGTTCATTAAGTTTTCCCAGTTCTGAGTATATTTTAGCAGTGAGAATCCGGTGTGAGTTTCAATATATCCAATACAGACGTAGTATATGTGCATGGAAAAAAATTCTGGAACCTTTGAAGAAACGAGAGAGAGAGAAAAAGAAGGAGAGAGAAAGAGGAACTTTGCAACGGCTCCAACAGGTGTATAGCAGGTGCAGCCCCAAGCGCCTTGAGTTGCTTCCCTCAGCTTGTATATGAACTAAAAAGTTTCCACCGTCCACTTGAAGGTCCCACGCGATACTGTCCTGAGTCCCTTTACCATTTTTAAGTTTCTTCATAACTGTCGTTTCCTTCCATTCCAGCCTTTCCCTCTTCCCCTCCATGATTACATATTTTTCATGCATCTTCAAGTGTCCTACAATACAAAAGTCTCGAGGTAAATACAATCAGCAGTCTAAATCTCTTTTCCTTTTTCAATCTCTCTCTCTCTCTCTTTCATCGGTATCCTCAGTTATTATCTGCCAACAAAATATCCTCGAAAAAATATCCACGGATATTTTGTCGTCAGATAATATAACTCGTGATACCCTTTCACATTAATGAGTTGCAGTAAATCATATACACACAAAACATCAGAACAGATTTACCAAAAGTCTATGAATAACAATATGAATTCTCTCTGTTAGGAGAGAACTTCATAGAGTAAAAAATTCATGCAAGGTGTAGGAGATCTGTTTTTGTAAGGAAAAGTTCAATTTCACGGAATTACACCAATCAAGTACCTTATTTGTCCCCTTCATGTCAAGGTATACATAGAAATGAAGACTCTGTGGGAACCACACATGAGGCATTCTGTGGTAAACGCGACCGTTGGCCCGGAAAAGAAGCAACCCTATAATGGCGACGCATGCTCACAGAGAATCGAGACGTCAGGTGCTTCTTCCTGGATGGCAAGTGCAGGCGGCACAAGTGCTTTCGATTTATCAACACCCTGTCCATTAAACCGTACACTTGTGAATTCATGTATATATAGGGAAGGGCCGAGCAAAACGGAACACCTAAGTGATCCAAGCCTGATAGTGATCGACGCTACTTTCGGTTTACGTTTTTCTGGCTAAAATAACTCGACATAAATTTTTTTATCATACCATTATCATTATTTTGCCGTTGCAGGCGAAACGGAACACTTGAATTTGAACGAAAAATAACAGAAGTGCCGAAAATCTGTAAACAGGATGTGGAGAAAATCGGGAAATATGGACATTCCAAAAGAAGAGATTGAGATAGGGATTTTCAATGATCCCATTGGAAATCTGAGATGATTTTAGGTAGACATCAAGTGTTACACTCATTGCTTGGAAATCAGATTGAGCTCCATATCTGCCTGGAGAAATCGATTATATTTCATAAGAATCTCATTAATCAGTGGAGAAGGAGCTCATCTTTAATTTAAGATCTGCTGTAGTTCGCTGGGACCAATAAGACCGGGGATATCCCTGAAATCATGAAATTTCTCAGAAATGGGAAAGGTTTCAACTCCGGATCTTGATTGAAGAATCATATTTCTAAGAGATTGCGATGAAAAATTATCCTGGCACATGACATAACGAACTAATTTTGCAAATATTTTAACTTATTTCGAGCGTTTTCTATAATGGGTTTACTTTTATGTCCTCATTTCCCTCAGCTTCCCCTACTCAACAACGATAGAAAATACGAATCATTACAATATTTGAGAAATAGAATCTCTGCTGAAATTTTTTTTTTCAAATTTTTATGTTTTTGAAAAATAATATTTGAAAAAAAAGCGGTGGTTTATAAAAAAATTCTGAAAAATATTCAGAAGATACTAATATATGTCTGCATTGTTCAAATTTCACCGATTTTTTCTACAAGCCGCCACTTTAAAAAAAAAATATCAAAATTTTTTTTGACCTCTCAAAAATGCTTGGCACTTGTTTTACGCTTAAAATTCCCTCAATTTTCGAATGGAATCATTCAAAGAACTTTATCTCTCGTTACGATGTCGATTTTGCCCCGCTCTCCTCTCTCATTTTTTAGACGGGCATACATCACCACATCGTGAAAAAATTATATTCACGAGCGGGGCTCCCTTCTATGTGGTTCCAATCTGGCACTGCGCTGTAAGCTTTTCCTCGTTACTGACCGCACAGATTTCGAGAAGAAGCTTCAGCGTTGGCCGCGGAAAGCGAGGGCGTAAAATCGCCACCGGAGTAAAAAATCTAGATACGCGATAGCGTATCGGCCAAGTACATGTTGATGAGCCGAGCGCTGAGCGTATATATTCCGGACAGAGCTTCCCCCTCCACTGATTTTTTTTTCATTATTTAATTTCTCAAAAATGAGGCAAGCTATGGAAAAATTAACATTAGTTACATCACCTAATTCGACATCGAGCATTCGAATGGTGATTTTTATTTTTTTTCATAAGCAATATTCAATTGAAAATGCCCCATAGCAACGGTCGTAAATGCACTTTTTCGCCTTTTTCTTTATCCCAATGATTTTGCCAAATTTATTTTTAGAGGGTTGGCATCACTGTCGTTCACGTTGACAGTCAGTCTATCTATCGATAAAATCGGAGTAAAAACTGAAAGTCGATAAAGAAAATTACCATTCGTTGGTAAGTAATTATCGACTTTCAGCAATTTATTGAAGATAGATTCCAAAAAATTTAAAAAAACCATGAAATCTGGGAGAAAAAACAGAAACTGATGTTCCTGTAAAAAAAGTGGCTAAGTACATGTTTCTGGGAATTCCTCTCTTTGAAAAAATTAATAAAAAAAAATTTGGAAGAGCCAAGAATTTGAATCATTCCGCGAAGGTTGATGAGAAAGAAAAGAAATCAATACGATTAGATGGAAGATTATTCAGTAGGAAAAATCAGAAACTTGGCCTTTTCGCATCCGAATTCGGATTAAAGTTATTGATGGAAATTATTACTACCAGGCCTTAAGGAGTTTGGGGAGTTATCTCCAAAATATGGAATCATACTGAAAATCATACAGGACGTTCCTAATGTCAGCATTATTATATAGTATTTTTTTCAAAATTTTCATGTATTTTGTTTCAGACTAATTAACAGTCAAAATTGCATTTTATACATGGGCTCTTATGCATCAAACCTGGTTTAGCATCTATCTACGCTATCAACTGAGGTGGTAACAAAGGTCTCAGGCTATGACAGATGTTATGCATAAGAGCCCATGTATAAAATGTAATTTTGACTGTTAATTAGTCTGAAACAAAATACATGAAAATTTTGAAAAAAATACTACCTAATAATGATGACATTAGGAACGTCCTGTATGATTCTCAAAATGATTCCATATTTTGGATATAATTCCCCGAACTCCTTAATCTTTGAAAATTTACGTATCAACACATAATCGAATGAGACTGTTACTTCAATTAGAAAAAAAAATATTCAGAGCTACAAAGGAATTGCAGCAAAAACTTACACGATACAAACATACAACAATGATGCTATTACGGAATTTCGGAAACAAAGAAGTGATTTCTCCTCATTACCCCAGATAAATCTAAAGGTTGACCACACGAAATTTGATTTATTCAGGGTTGGTGAAAGGCTTCGGAGCTTTTAATGTTTTCCTCCTCGCATCATGCTCCGTAAAGCCCTGATGTTCCTCCTTAATGAGGATATTTAAAAAGAGCAGACAATTTCCCATAGAAATGTAGGTATGCTGTTTTGAGCCAGTTTGAAATTGAGTCATATACCTGTAACTCAAAAAATATTCATTTGGCCCAAATTTCGACTAGCGCTCGTGGAACTGCGGGAACAATGTTATCGGTATAGATAAGAAACAAATTGCTTTTCAAATATTCTCATTTTTGCTCTATACTGACAATAGATAGGCTGAATCAATATTCTAGCTGCCAGAGCAAAGGAAGAAGAATGAGTGGTTCTAGAATTTTTCGATAGACATTCCCGGAAAAATGAATTCTTATTTCATCATCACAATCTCCTAGTCTATTTAATGATTCGTAATTCATTTCCACGTCAGCTCCCTTGGAGGAATTCGGCGAGCAGTACCTGACGATCAGCTCCGATTCAAACAAAAACTTTTAATGATGTTCAAGCTGTTACTAATTATTTTTATAACATTTCATGGTGAGTAATAGCAGATAACATATTTTTTGTCGAGTTAGTACTGAGAGGATTTCAGTAAGGAGATGGTAAAACAAGATAAATCGTTCGGTTCGAGTAAAATAATCTACATTTTTTTCTAGTAGAAAATTAAAATAAATTGCAGTAAATTGAATGAAGCAATGATTTACGAATTTCAGGATTGTCCAGAACCGAGTCGTGATGGTGAAAAAAAATGGTAACATTAATGGAAAATGATTTAACGACATGAGGCCAAGGCAATCTGAATATGAAAGATTTCACTGGAAATATTGTGAGCAATTGTGCAGTTGCACAGGTACGGGTATTAATTATGACCATACGTATCTTTGCATCTGAACAATTGCTATTAGTATTTTCAATGAAATCTTTGGTGCTCAGAGTGCCCTGATCTCATGTCGTTAAATCATTTCCCATTAATGTCGCCATTTGCTCTTTGTCATGACGACTTGATTCTGGAAAATCCAGTAATCTGTTAATCATTGCTTTATTCAATTGATCTCAAATTATTCTAGTTTTCTACTAAAAAAAACAATGTAGACTATTCTACTCAAACTGAACAATTTTAAGAGAGCCGCGCGTGAAGGAGCTCAGTTCAGGTTAGTTCTCTACACTCTTCCGGATAATGCAGCAATTCGAAAAGGCCTCGAATTCAGGCAATTCAACTAGTTAATGTTTTTGAATTCATTAAACTGAGTGAATTCAACAATTTTGTAATCATTTCAAAAAAATATTAGCTAAGGACCAATAGTACGAAAGAGGATCAGGGCAAAATCGCTTCATTGCACTTAGTTTCCGAGATATCTTTGAAAAAAGTAAACAAGAGAAGCTACTCATCCGGTTATACTTTTTTGTTACTGAATTGGAATTATAATCATAATAATTGCCCGAATACTTTATGTCAGGCATACAGAGTATGATGAATGGCCTTTATGCAGATCAAGGAGATTTCCCGTTCGTCGTTGCCATTCGTAACTTCAATTCATATCATTGCAGTGGAATTCTCATCAATGAGTTCGATGTTCTTACCGCGGGCCACACCGTAGATCTCGTTTCTAATCACCTAGAACTGTCTGTAGTTATTGGAAATGTTGTGATATCTAATATGTTAGATGGTTCAGGTGATACCTATTTGGTGAGGGCTGTATATACCCATCCTCGATTTGCACGATATATTCCTGAAGGAGGAAATGAGGAAATCTTTTTACATGACATTGCAGTGTTGAAGGTAGAGTATCTATTTGATCAATACGACCTTCTGCCTTGAAGAAACATCTGAAATTTTTCAGGAAAAAAAATATTCTGGAAATTGATACAGAAAGTAATTACACGAGTTTGACAATCTTTAGCGCACATGGAAAGTACAGTTTTTTTTCCGTACAACGTGTGGAAAGTAACACTTTCCACACGGCGTGCTGAATAGTATATTACATGCCTATGGTAGTAATGTAAGAAATGTCTCAGAGCACATGTAATTGTTGGCCAAGGTGAAGCCCAGGTCAACAAACATGTGCTCTGAGGCTTTCTTACTCACTGCCCAAGGAAAAAAATAAAAATTATAGAATTCTGACGTAGGTCACGTTAGTGACAGATCTCATTCTCTATCAGATTCTGTTGTTTACCTCAATTTTTCCTATTTTATAGAAAAATTCCGACAAATTCAAGGGAAAAATATAAAAAGTGTAATTTATAAAATTTAAGCTCCAGCATCAAGTAGTTCCAACGCCGTCTATAGGGTGGGCTCCTTTAATGAATACCGAGCCTCCTTGGGGTCCTATGGCAGACTGCAGTATAATTTCGTGGAATCGTACCTCATCGAAACATATGAAGTTGATGTGGGACAAGGTAAAGTACGTGAGTGATGAAGTGAGTCATCTATGGGGAACATATTTTTCACAAAATCAAAAAGGTTTCAATGATCTCTTTGAACACGATATTATAAGCTCGGTAAGTAAAATTATTTAATGAAGTTTCCGTAGTAGAGAGAGAGAACCGGACAAATTGACTGATTTTTGTGATGATTTTCAATCTAATATGTCGGGAACTGAGCGAGATATAATGATTTTGTTCGGATCTTTTCTTATAGAGAATTCTAAGAACAACAAAAAAAGTCTCGATACGGAATTGCGCTATCTCGCTCAGTTTCTGTGATATTTGAAAAAAATGGCATATATACTGATATACTGTTTATTATGTGAATTAATTCACTGATTGTTTCATCATAGGATGACATTGGTAGTCCAATTGTTTGCAATAATCAAGTAATTGGGCTTGTTGTAAAAGGAGGACGACACGATCAACCCGAAAAACCGTCAACTTTATTATTAATCTATACCTATTTGGAATTTATCTGGGAAATTATGGCTGGTATATTTTAGTATATTCCGATAATTCTAATTCCAAGGAATATAACAGCTTCACAGTCAATGAATAACAATAATTGAATTATTATTGATTTATCCGCAGACGGTCTATTCGATATTCACCCATGGAGATTTCCGTATGTTGCAACGATTTGGGATTCGAGAATTCCTCGGTGTGGAGGATTTATTGTGGATGCAACCCATATTGTGACTACAGGATCCTGTACATGGAGAATCGATATAAATAATGCAAGCGTAACGGTTGGATACACAACTATAAATATGAAAGATAAAATCAACTGGTTGTCAATTAAAGATATTGTGACGCATCCATATTATGCTGTGTTTCCTCATTACTGGCCAATACAAGAGTCCCCGAATGATATTGCTGTTATAATTGTAAGCATACTACTTTTTTGAACTTTATTCAATCATCGCAGATGCTGATCAATGTTGAATCAATGTATTCTTCATGATTGTAGCTCACTCAACCTCTTGTATGGAGTCCAACTATTGCACCAATCGTGATAGGACAATCAGATAATTTCACCAGTGGACAAGTTTGTCAAGTGTTACGTTGGGTGCGTACTCCAGTGCTTAAGACGCGGCTGCTGCGACAGATTACATTGAAAAGGTCGCTGGTGGTGATATGGGATGAGAAACAACTAGAGTGCCTAATAGGAACACACGAAATGACTTCATTCTGGGGAAGAACTCCATACGTAATGCCGATTGCAGAGCTGGTAAGGCTGACTAACTTTCTTCTTTCTTTCGCTTTTTGTTAAATACATCGGCACATATTTTTAGATTGATGGTGGGAATCCTATCATATGCGGAGGTTATCCAGTTGGGATGGTTCTTCAGGATGGCCAGCCAAGAAAGTGGGCTGGACCTAATTCAGCGAGATTTCTCAAGATACGGCCATACGTAAACTTTATCAGCACAGTTACTGCCAGAACCTAATTTTCGTAATAATGTATGCGGTGTTTATGATTCTGTTATTCGAGTTGAAGTGGAATGCGATGAGTCGATCAGTGTTCGACCTCGCCCTGTAATCGAACTATTCAAAATATGTATGCTGGAACAATTGGATTGGTAATCCATTGAAGCATAACTTTTTTAATACACAAAACATAATATGATGTTCATCAAGTCAATGAAAGCCTATAAAACTATTGGATATATCCGTAATTATCAAATTTCATCTGTTCCATCACTAGTGTCTGATGATTTTCATCCATTTAAACATTGTGCAGCTCATATTTCATTGTCATATTTTTTATTATTGTTATTTGATTGATATTAAAAATTCTTACATTATTTCAAAAATGATGAATTTAGTAGATGATAGGGGAAGGTGGGTTAAGGGCTATCAAAGACGAAATGGAGACAAGTGAGTTTTTATATTTTACATCATGAGAATTGCGTGAAATCATTTGAGATATGATTTCTCGGGTAATTCCAGGGAAACTTGAGATTTGCAATGAAAATTATGTGTAACCATTCATTTTTTGGAATTTTCCATAATTTACAATTTTTTCGTCAAAATTAGGAGGTGAAAATGGACCGTATATGTTGTTGATGGAATTGGCCCATTGGGAACTTGTTGAGTTGAAGGAATTCATCAAATGGCGTATATGGAATTGACCCAATGGAAAACCCATCGGTGTAAATAAAAAAAAAATTATTTTTCAAATATTTTCATTTTGACTTCACGTCGATAATACGTAGGCCGAATTACTATCACAAACGCCAAAATAAATTCAAAAAAGTATTTTTTCCATTTTTTATACACATTTGCGAAAGAATGAATTCTTATCTCATCATCATATCTCCCATCATATTTAATGATTCGTAATCCACTTCCACGTCAACTACATTAGAGGGATTCGAGAAGCAGTACCTGACGATTCTCTCTCATGCCAACAAAAAACTTTCAATAATGTTCAAGCTGTTACCGATTATTTTCACAACATTTCATGGTGAGCAATAGCAGACAACATATTTTTTGTCAAGTTGGTGCTGGGAGTATTTGAGTAGGGAAGAGGTAGAACAAGATAATTTTTTTGTCCGATAGTCTTCCAAGAATATCTCGAAAGCTAAACAAGATAGGTTCATTTTGCCTGTTTTCTTTTTCGTAGCTTCAACAGTTCTCTGCAAAAAATCAAAATGAAATCACCCTATCATGCTGAGTTCCCGAGATATTCTTAAGGAGATGGGCAAGAAAATGAATTTATCGAGTCCTATCTTTTTAGCGTTTACTTGGAGTTATCTATGATAATTGTACAAATGATTTGCTCCAGGCATGCAAAGCATGATGAATGGCCTTGATGCGTATCTAGGAGATTTCCCATTTGTCGTCGCCATTCGCAACTTCAATACATATCATTGCAGTGGAATTCTCATCAATGAATTCAATGTTCTTACTGCGGGACACATCGTGGATGTTGTTTCTAATTACTTAGAATTGTCAGTAGATCTTGGGAAAGTTACGATATCTAATAGCTTGAGTAGTTCACGTCGTACCTATCTGGTCAAGGCTGTGTATCTCTACCCTCAATTTGCACAATATATTCCTGAAGGAAGAGATGAGAAATTTTTTTTACATGACATTGCAGTGTTGAAGGTGAAGTATCTATTTCTTATAGATTTATAAGGAGCCATTGAATTAAAGCTTAATTATTGAGATAGTTCAGCCATTTAATGATTATCATTTAGTGCACCATAATGCTTGTTTATTGAAAATACACATTCAAGAGTTTTTTTTAATGTTGGTTAAGACGTTATTGCTTATTACTGTTCATATGGTAATCCCATAACGATCACTTACCATATATGACTATGTATGGTTATCTCATATATTCCCATATCGATATGTTTCATATATGACAATTTGCTCCCGAGATTCATGACTTAGAGTTTGAATGAAATGATAATAAATAAATATTTTACACCACTATGGGAATGTTGCCTCGCAATGACGGAGCAGCCTGCTGCTAATTCCAATTTTTCGAATTCTGATGAAATTTGATGTCTCATTTTCCATCAGAATCTGACGTTCTCAGACTTTTCTATATTATAGAAAAATTCTGACGAATCAATTTTCGCCTGACTGAAATGGAGAATAATGTTACAAGTGTAATTTAAAAATTTTAAGCTCCATAGTCAAGTGCGTATGACTGCGTCTATGGGATGGGCTAATCTGATGAATGCAGAGGCTCCTTGGGGTCCGATGGCAGACTGCAGTATAATTTCGTGGTCTCTTACCTCGTCAGAATCTAGGAAACTCATGTGGGACAAAGTGAAGTACGTGAGTGATGAAGTGAGTGACCTATGGGGGACATATCTTGGACCAAATCAAAAGGGCTTCAATGATCTCTTCGATCACGACTTCATAAACTCGGTGAGGCAAATCATTTAATGAAGTTTCAGTAGAAAAGAGGTAAAACTACAAAAATCGACCCGGTTCGTGATTATTTTCAATGGAATGAGAATGCAATTTTGGAACTGGAGTGTGTGGAAAGCTAGGCAAGATAGAGTGATTTTATTCTGATTCTTCTTTGTAGACAATTACAAGAGTTACACAAAAAGATTGAGATAAAGTTGTGCCATGTCGCTTAGTTCCCGCAAAGAGAAAAATACAGAAAAAAAGGACTCATTCTATTTCACTTCTCTGTGACTGACATAATATTTATTATGAGAATTAATTTAATGATTTTGTTCCATCATAGGATGATATAGGTAGTCCGATTGTTTGCAACAATCAAGTAATTGGACTTGTTGTGAGAGGAGGACGTCATGATCAACCCGAGAAACCCTCAACTTTATTACTAATCTACAACTATATAGAATTTATCTGGGAAATCATGGCTGGTATATTTCAGCATTCTTCGATGATGACATTTCTGAAGAAATTCATAACTATACAATTAGCTGTAAATTAATGATCATAACTAAATTGCTGTTGATTTATCTTCAGGAGGTCTATTTGATATTTATCCATGGAAGTTTCCATACGTTGCAGCAATTTGGAATTTCAAAGTTGCTCTCTGTGGAGGATTTATCGTGGATGAAACTCATATTACGACTACAGGATCCTGTACACAAAGAATGGATGTCATTAACGGACGTGTAACAGTTGGATATACAGCTGTGAATATGAACAATCCTAAAATCAACTGGTTATCAATTAGAGATATTGTGAGACATCCAAATTATACTGTGTATGATAATTTCTGGCCAATACGCGAGTCTCCGAATGATATTGCTGTGATTACTGTAAATCATACTGCTAGTTCGGTTTTTATTCAATTATCTCCGATGCTGATCAGTGTTGAATCAATGTATTCCTCGTGATTGTAGCTCACTGAACCTCTTCTATGGAGTCCAACTATTGCACCACTCATGATGGGACAATCAGATAATTTCGCCAGTGGACAAGTTTGTCAAGTATTACGTTGGGCGCGTACCCCAAAGGATACTAAGAAGGCACTGCAACAGCTTACGTTGAAAAGGTCTGTGGTGGTAATATGGAACGAAGAACAATTAGGATGCTTACTAGAAACACAAGAAGAAACTTCCTTCTGGGGGAGAACTCCGTATGTCATGCCGGTTGCAGAACTGGTAAGATTGATTAACTTTCATCCCTATTTCATTTTACAGAACGCATGTACGGATATTTTCAGATCGATGGTGGAAATCCCATCATATGCGGAGCCTATCCAGTTGGAATGGTTCTCCAGGATATCAATCCAAAAAAGTGGAATGGTCCTAAGTCAGCCAGATTTCATAAGATACGGCCATTCGTAGACTTCATAAACACAGTTACTGGTAGAATCGCATCTTCGTGAGAATACAACTGGTGTTTATGATTTTGTTTTTCAATTTCAAGTTGAATATCTTTGTCATAATTTTATTTTGTTATTAAAAAAAATACTACATTTCATTGCGAAAGGAAGTACTTTATAGACATTGTGCTTCTGAAAATATACTTTTTCTCTTTTTTCAATAATTTGTATACATCGCGTGGCACAATATCGATCTGAATTTTCATCAACGTAGAAAAATTCTGATGGCAGCCACCATGGCGTGGGCCATGGCGGTGGTCATGACGACCGCCATCACAAATTTGTCGCTTTCCATGGAGTTCTTTCCCATGGCGATTCTTTCCATGACTTTTTCATGAATTTTTCATGACTTTCATGAATTTATGGTTATAGCAAATTTCTCCGTCGCGAATTTCGCATTGACAAATTGCGTCATAGAGAAAATGCCATGGAAAGAAACGCCATGAAAAGAATCGCCATGGAAAGAATCACCATGGAAAACAAACACTATAGGAAAAAACCCCATGGCAGAAAAAACTATGGAAAAAAAGCCATGGGGGAAAAATGGAAAGAATCATCATGGGGAGAAACGCTTGCAAAAAAAACGTCATGGATAGAATCACCATGAAAAAATTGCAATGGGAAAGAACTCCATGGAAAGTGGCGAATGATCAGCGTCATGTAGCCGCCATCAGAATTTTTCTACGTGATTCAATGTGAAATGTCTAGTTTTTCTCGAGGGGATCTGTAGCATAGGATCTAAGGAAGGTGAATCATAGGACTTTGGCTCAATAAATCAAAAGTGACAACTCAGACTGCTTCCTGTACTTGAATATTAAATTGATTCCCGGAAAACTGGGGGTGCTCCATATATTTCGCACTTCCCAAGCCATTTCTATTTTGAAATCGATGTGAACTGCCTATTTTCTCGAGGGGATCTGTAGATTAGGGTCCAAAGAAGGCGAATCATAGGACTTTGGCTCTAAAAATCAAAAGTGACAACTCAGACTGCTCCCTGTACTTGAATATTGAATCAATCACCGGGAAAACTGTGGCCGCCCCATATGTTTTGCACTTCGAAAGCCATTTCGGTAAATAGGTAGCTTCACGCTGCAAAACAAAATTAAATTTTCTCAAGATTTTTGAGTTTTCATGCTTTGATATGATGTTTTTTGGTTGATTAGAGATCGGCCGCAAGACTCCAAGGCAAAGAGACAAAATCCTAATTAAATTTTCCACAAAAACAACGGACTTTTATTCGAAGTTCTTCAAATCTTCATTATAGATAAGGAATAAATGATTTTTTTAATATTTTCATTTTTTCTCTACAACGGCAACAGATGGACTGAGTTAATATCATAATCACCAGAGTAAACGAAAAGAACATATGCTTCTAGAAGTTTTGATATACACTCGCGAAAGAATAAATTCTTATCACATCGTCACTATCTCCCAGACTATTTAATCATGCGTAACTCACTTCTACTTCAACGACATTAGAGGAATTCAAGAAGCAGTACCCAACACTCCTCTCTCATGCTAACAAAGAACTCCTAATTATGTTCAAGCTGTTACCGATTATTTTCATAACATTCCATGGTGAGCAATAGTAGACAACATATTTTTTTGTCGAGTAGGTGCTGGAAGCATTTCAGTAGGGAGGAGGTAAAATGAGATAGATCGTTCTTGGTGGCTGCTGGTCTGAATAACAGATGTAAATATTAACACTGTGAAATTCAATATCAATCAACATTTTATTTTGCAGTATTTTTATTCTCAACATTTTTCATCATTATTAATAGTTTTTCCTTTCGATTTCAATATCCTTCTGAGAACAGATAATTAATTGCATTTATCATTTTTATTTTGGTTGAGGTGTGTAGCATTTAAGCCAATCTTATTTGTGTGTCTGTTGATTGTGCTCATGTGATTCATCCATGTGTACTTTTGCTTGTATTGAATTTTCATGCTGTTTTTGATTGCGTTATTCAGATATGTATGCGTTTTTGGACGATCATCTTCCAAGAAAATCCTGGAAATTAAGCAAGTTCGGGTGATTTTGCCCAAATCTTTGTAGCTCTTGAAGTACTCTAAACATAAAAATCAGAACAAAATCACACTATCTTGCTTAGTTTCCAATATTTTTCCGAGATAACATCAGGCAGAAGAATTAACTCAGCCAGTTATACCTCTTCGTTACTGAATTGGAATTATTTACAAAAATTGTACAAATAATTTGTCGCAGCCGCGCAGAGCATAATGAATGGCCTTTATGCGGATTCAGGAGATTTTCCGTTCGTCGTCGCCATTTACAACTTCAATTCATATCATTGCAGTGGAATTCTCATCGATGAGTTCAATGTTCTTACTGCAGGGCACACAGTGGATGCCGTTCTTGACCATCTAAAACTGTCAGTAGTTATTGGACGTGTTGTGACATCTAATATGTTGAATAAATTAGGTGATACCTATAGGGTGAAGGCTGTGTATGCCCATCCTCAATATGCACAATATACTCCTGAAGGATTCAATGAAAAAATCTTCTTACATGACATTGCAGTGCTGAAGGTGAAGTATCTATTTACTATGGATCTATAAGGAATCATTAAATTAAGGTAGTTCAGCCACGAAATAATCTTCTTGAGAAAGCCCTAAAATTTATGTAGGGTGTTAACAATTAGTCAAGTGATAAGTGTGCAAAATTCTGGAGGATTCGTCTTATTAGTAATTAAGATTTACGTATATTCTCTCATGTACGAGAGAATATATGGGGGTATTATAGGAATTGTGCGTGTGAAACCATATAACTTTCCGTATAATAAATGAACGATATCTACGAAATTTATGAAGAAAACTCCACAATCACAATTGAGCACATAATTAAGGTCTGGACTAAATTTCATGATTATCGACTGACTAGTATCAAATATTCACTACGTTGAAGGTTGAATGGAATGGCAATGAATAAATATCTGACACGACCGTGGTAATACCGTCCCGTAATGCTGTAGCAGCCTACTAGACGGCGACTCGCAGTCAATTTTCCATTGGTCACTGGTCGAAACAAATTAAACAAATCGACTTGGACAGGCGGCGATTAACAGTCAAACATTTCTGTTTTTCAAAGATTTTAGAGTTCGTATCGACCACTGATCAATAAAAGATCGACTAAATGGCCATATCGATATGGGTATACGACTAACAATCAAAAACTCAGCAATGGGGTCTGACAGGGTACCGCGTTAAAACAGGAACTCAGATACTTCCAGGATTTCATCATTTTTGATAGATCTGTAACTTGGGGAAGAATAAAAAAATTCGTCAAAATCTGGTGTAAATTGTGAGCAACAGCTCTTATTGTTTATCAGAATCGGTTCTTTCCCTTAGCTTTTCCCATTTTATAGGAAAAATTTGAAGAATCCAGAGGAGAAAAATATAACAAGGATAATTTAAAAAATTTAAGCTCCGTCGTCAAGTACCCATGACTCCGTATATAGGATGGGCTAGTCTGATGAATGCAGAGGCTCCTTGGGGTCCTAACGCAGACTGCAGTATAATTTCGTGGAGTCGATCCTCACCGGAACATATGCATCTCATGTGGGACAAGGTGAAGTACGTGAGTGCTGAAATGAGTTCTCTATGGGGCACGTATTTTTTACCAAATCAGAAAGGCTTCAACGATCTCATAGAACACGATTTTATAAACTCGGTGAGGCAAATTATTCAATAAATTGTCAGTATGAAAGAGGCAAAACTGAATGAATCGTCTCATTTTTGTGATTATTCTCAACGGAATATATCGAAAACTAAGCGAGATGAATTGATTTTACAATCATCTCTTTTTGTAAAGAATTTCAAAAGCTTCAGTTTCCGATATTTAAAAAAATGACGAAAAAAAAGAGGCTCATTTTCTATTTTACCTCTCCACGACTGATACAATATTTATTAAGTGAGCTAATTAATTGATCGTTTTATCATAGGACGATATTGGTAGTCCAATTGTTTGCAATAATCAAGTAATTGGGCTTGTTGTGAAAGGAGGACAACACGATCAACCCGAAAAACCATCAACTTTATTATTAATCTATAACTATCTAGAATTTATCTGGGAAATTATGGCTGGTATATTTCAGTATTTTCCGATAATACCACTTCCAAGAAACATCACAATTTCACTGTTGATCAATAATAATAAGTTACTTATCATTGATTTATCCTCAGATGGTCTATTCGATATTCACCCATGGAAATTCCCGTACGTTGCAACGATTTGGGAGTTGAGAACTCCTCGGTGTGGAGGATTTATTGTGGATGCAACCCATATTGTGACTACAGGATTCTGTACACGGGAAATTGATGCAATTAACGGACGCGTAACGGTTGGATATACAACTCTGAAAATAGACAATCCTAATATCAACTGGTTATCAATTAAAAATGTTGTGAAGCATCCACATTATAATGTGCATCATTATTCCTGGCCAATACGCACGATCCCGAATGATATTGCTGTTATAACTGTAAATCGTTTTGCTAGTTTGGACTTTATTCAATTACCTCCGAAACTTATCAGTGTTGAATCAATATATTTCTTGTGATTATAGCTCACTGAACCTCTTGTATGGAGTCCAACTATTTCACCACTCATAATGGGACAATCAGAGAATTTCACTGGTGGGCAAGTTTGCCAAGTGTTACGTTGGGGGCTTACTCCAGTGCCTAGACAGCGGATACTGCGAAAGATTACATTGAAAAGGTCTCTGGTGGTGATATGGGATGAGAAACAATTAGAGTGCCTAATAGGAACACACGAAACGACTTCATTCTGGGGAAGAACTCCATACGTAATGCCAATTGCAGAGATGGTAAGGCTGACTAACTTTCTTTTTTCTTTTGTTATTCTCAAATACATCTATAGATATTGTCAGATCGATGGTGGAAATCCTATCATATGCGGTGGTTATCCAGTTGGAATGGTACTTCAAGATAACAAGCCAAGAAATTGGCATCGACCTAAGTCAGCGAGATTTCTTAAAATACGGTCATATGTACACTTCATCAATACAGTTACTGGTAGAACCTAATTTTCGTGATAATATATGTGGTGTTTATGATCTGATTATTTAAGTTCGAGATCAATTCCATTGTAATCATTTGAGATGTAATTTTTTGAATAATACAGTGGAGAGCTGAAAGTTTTAATGGAAATTATTACGCCACAATTTTTTTCCCGCAACTTTTCAGAAATTTCTTTCGTCAAAATGAGAAGATGAATATGGTAACTCAAAAAAATTTAAATCAGCGCATGTAAAAGTGCGCAAAACATGCTGTCGGTATTGATAAGAAAAAAAACATCAATTTTCAAATATTCATATTTTGACTGTACACCGACATAGGTGGGCTGAGTTAATATCATAATTGCCAAAGTAAATGAAAAAAATAAGTATTTCCAGAATTTTTGACATAAATTCTTATCATATCGTCACAATCTTTCAGTCTATTTAATGATTCGTAATTTACTTTCACGTCAACTACATTGGAGAATTTCGAGGCGCAGTGTCTGAAGATCCTTCTGCATACTAACGAAGAACTTTTAATGATGTTTAAGCTGTTACCGATTATTTTTATAACATTTCATGGTGAGCAATAACAGACAATATTTTTTATAGAGTCGCTATTGAAAGTGTTTCAGTAGGGAATACCTAAAACAAGATAAGTCGTTATCGGTTAATAATTTTCCAAGAATATCTCGCAAACTAAATGAGATAGCGTCATTTTTACCGTTTTCTTTTTTTTAGCTCTTGAAGTTCTCTACAAGAAAAGCTTAGTTTCTGACATATTCTTGAGGAAATGGGCAAAAGCATCAATGAAAATGATTCAGTCGGTTTTGCCTCTTCACTACTGAAGTAGAATTATTCATAATAATTGTACAAATCCCTTGTTTCAGATGTGCAGAGCATGATGAATGGCCTTTATGCTAATCCAGGAGATTTCCCGTTTGTCGTTGCCATTCACAACTTCAATTTATATCATTGCAGTGGAATTCTCATTAATGAGCTCAATGTTCTTACCACAGGACACACCGTAGATATTGTTTCTAATTACTTAGAATTGTCAGTAGTTGTTGGAAAAGTTATGATATCTAATATGTTGGAAGATTCCGATGATGCCTATGCGGTAAAGGCTGTATACCCCTATCCTCAATTTGCGCAATATATTCCTGAAGGTGGAAATGAGGAATCCTTTCTACATGACATTGCAGTTTTAAAGGTGAAGTATCTGTTTATTGTGCATTTGTGAGGACTCATCAAATTGAGGTATTTCAGTCACGATATGACTTTCTTAAGGAAACTCCTGAAATTCATGTAGAGCGTAAACAAGCGGTGATTTAACACGTGTACAAAAATCCTAGAGTGTTCGTCTAATGAGTAATAACGTTTGATGTATTTAGATACGAAACTTAATTCGAGCGAAAATTAAAGATTATTAATTGACTAGCATCAAGCATTTGGTCAATCGTCATAATCAGATCTTAACATTTTTCCCATGTTTTCATCACTTTTGGCGAAATTGTAATTCAGGAGAAAAAAAAATAATTTGCTATGAGAATTCATCGTTTTCTTGAGACTCTTAAGTTTCTGAAGGAAATTCTGACGCATCCATTTTTACCGCGATGAAATGGAGAATAATATAACAAGTGTAATTCGAAAAATTTAAGCTTTATCACCGAGTGCATGTGACCGCGTCTATAGGATGGGCTAGCCTGATGAATGCAGAGGCTCCTTGGGGTCCTATGGCAGACTGCAGTATTATTTCATGGAGTCGTACTTCACCGAAATATATGAATCTTATGTGGGACAAGGTGAAGTACGTGAGTGATGAAGTGAGTCACCTATGGGGAACGTATTTGTTATCAAATCAAAGAGGCTTCAATGATCTCTTCGAACACGATTTCATAAGTTCGGTAAGGCAAATCGTTTGAAGAAGTTTCAGTAGTAAAGAGGCAAAATCGAAAAAATCAACTCATTTTTGTCATTATTCTCAATTGAATATATCGAAAATTCAGTAAGATGGAATAATTTCGTCCTGGGTCCTTTCCTGCGAAGAATTTCAAGAGTTACAAAAAAGTACTGAGGCGAAATGGCTCTATCTCGCTTAGTTTCTGCGATATTTGAAAAAAAAAATGGCAAAAACGAGACTGATTCCATTTTATCTCTTGATAGCTGATATACTGATCATTATGTGAGTTAATTCACTCATTGTTTTATCATAGGATGATATTGGTAGTCCAATTGTTTGCAATAATCAAGTAATTGGGCTTGTTGTGAAAGGAGGACGACACGATCAGCCTGAAAAATCGTCAACGTTATTATTAATTTATAATTACCTACAATTTATTTGGGAAATTATGGCTGGTATATTTTAGTATTCTCCGATAATTCTACTTTTGAAAAATATCACAACTCCCCTGTGAATTAATTATAATAACTACATTATTATTAATTTATCTTCAGATGGTCTATTCGATATTCACCCATGGAAATTTCCATACGTTGCAGCAATTTGGAATTTGAGAGTTCCTCAGTGTGGAGGATTTATTGTGGATGAAACTCATATTGTGACGACAGGATACTGCACACAACAAATCAATGAAATTAGTGGACGCATAACGGTTGGATATACAACTGTGAATATGAACGATCCTAATATCAACTGGTTATCAATAAAAGATGTTGTGAAACATCCATATTACAATGTGCGTTTCACTTTGTGGCCAATTCACATGCCCCCGTACGATATTGCTGTTATTACGGTGAATATATGAAATTAGTTCAATCACGTTTGCTATTTAACATAGTCATAAGATACGAGCTTCAAAAAAAGTACATTTTCCCTTCTTTACCTTCATAACAATACATTTTCATTATGTCTTAAGATAATTGTAATTCATTCAATTATCATGAAACTGAAACTTAAGTGACAAATGGGCTTCAAATTATTTCTAGACATAAAATTCGTTCTCCATTCAAATTTATTGTATAATGTAAAGATAATCCCGGACTTGAATATGTACATAAATTTGATCCCCAAATTCAGATTATGTAAATGACTTCAATTTCCGAATATTATAGCATTATTTTAATACATTCTTATGACGCGTAGTATCAATTTAATTCTGTTAAAAAATCACTTACATAATTTTCAATCCACTTTTCCAAGTTTTCAAATTTTGACTTTGCTCGGAATGACTGTCCCAATACGTGCTATTACGCAACAAATGAAGACTTTATCGAAGTGAAGGATTGACTAGGAAAACGGCACCTCTTTGATTAGTATTGAGTCAATATTTTTTTTTCATTTCTAGCTCACTGAGCCACTTGTATGGAGTCCAACTATCGCACCACTCATGATGGGAGAATCAGATAATTTCGATGGTGGACAAGTTTGTCAAGTATTACGTTGGGTGCGTACTCCAAAGGATACTGGAAAGGCACTACGAAAGCTTACCCTGAAAAGGTCGGTGGTGGTAATATGGCACAAGGAACACATAGAATGTCTGCTAGGAACACAAGAAGAGACTTCGATTTGGGGAAGAACTCCCTACGTAATGCCGATTGCGGAAATGGTAAGGCTGATTAACTTTATTGTTTTTTTTTTTTTGATTTTTCTAATTCACGAATGTAGTGGAATAACAGGTCAAGTATGTATGGTAATTCTATATGACTTAACCTGTTATTCCACTACACTCCTGAATTTCTTTACGAATATTTTTAGATCGATGGTGGAAATCCTATCATATGCGGAGACTCTCCAGTTGGAATGGTTCTTCAGGATATCAACCCAAAATATTGGAATGAGCCTAGGTCAGCGAGATTTCATAAGATTAGGCCATATATACCATTCA
The DNA here is from genome assembly GCA_963921955.1 of Aleiodes alternator. Taxonomy (NCBI): domain Eukaryota; kingdom Metazoa; phylum Arthropoda; class Insecta; order Hymenoptera; family Braconidae; genus Aleiodes; species Aleiodes alternator. The sequence continues at coordinate 6,190,348 of OY998112.1, forward strand.
TTAATACAATCACGAGTAGAACCTAATTTTCATGATAATATATGTGGTGTTTATGATTTGATTATTCAAGTAAGAGTTGAATAAGGTGAGTCGTCCAATGTTCGAACTCGTCCAGTAATCGAACTCTTATTATTAATTTTATTGTTTTTTGAGAGGATAATACATTACCTCTCTTATAGCAAGACACTAATCAAACTATTCAACGTCTTTATCATGAAAAAATTGGTAATTTAGCGAAATATAAGCCCTCTAGTCTTCAAAATATAATATGATGTTCATCAACACAATAAAAGCCTATGAAACTTCAATATATCATGCTCGATTAATGGTGTCGGATGACTCTTATCCATTCGAACATTGGACCACTCACACTATAGTTGTCAAGATTTTCATTATTGTTATTTGATTGAGATGAGGAATTACTGTGTTATTCAGAAAACGATGGATTTATTTGAAGACAGGAGAATGTGGGGTAAAAGAAATTTGAGGAGAGAAATAGAGACAAGTTAGTCTTGATATTTTACATTATAAGAATTGCTTGGAATCATTTGAGATATGATTTTTCTAATCAGTAACTGCCGTAGAAAGCTGAAATTTATGATGAAAATTATGGGCCACAATGGATTTTATCAAATTTTCAGAAATTAAAATTAATCTCGTCAAAGTTAGGAGATCAAAATGAAGCGTATATGTTCTTCAAATAATTGAAGAATATTTTGAGTTAATGTAAGGGGAGGTGAGGTGCGAAGAGAATATATTGTTAAATGAGGAAAAAATTAATTTCCAAATGTTTCCATTTAAATGAAAAAGAATAAGTGTTTCTAGACTTTTAGATGAACATTCTCGAGAAACTATAATTCTTATCATATCATCACAATCTCCCGGTCTATTTAATGAATGGTAATCCGTTTCCACGTCAAGCTAATTAGAAGAATTCGAGAAGCAGTACCGGACGATCCTCTATTATAGCAACAAAGAACTTTTAATGATGTTCAAGCTGTTGCCTTTTATTTTTATAACATTTCATGGTGAGTAATAGCAAACGACATATTCTTTATCGATTCAGTGCTAAAAGTATTTCAGTAGGGGAAGTGTAAAAGGAGATAAGCTTTTTCTGGCGGACAGTCTTTCAAGAATATCTCGGAAACTAAGTGAGTGTTATTCGTTTCAGGCGTGCAGAGCATGATGAATGGCCTTTATGCTGATCTAGGAGATTTCCCGTTCGTCGTCGCCATTCACAACTTTAATTCATATCATTGCAGTGGAATTCTCATCAATGAGTTAAATGTTCTTACCGCAGGACACACCGTGGATGTCGCTCTTAATCACTTAAAACTGTCAGTCGTTGTTGGGAAAACTATGACATCTAATATTTTGTATGATTCAGGTTATACCTATGCAGTAGAAACTGTATATGGCCACCCTCAATTTGCGCAATACATTCCTGAAGGAGAAAATGAGGAATTCTTTTTACATGACATTGCAGTGTTGAAAGTAAAGTATCTTTTTATTGTGGCTTTGATAATAGTCATTAAATAGAGATAGTTCAGAATTGGATATGGATAGATTCAATTATGTCTGAACAGATAGACGCACGAAAGTGCTTTATGAATCATCGACTGTATTTTCAGTTGAGCCACAATTCAATTTGTTCAATTTCAAACGAACGCAAATTTGACATTTTCGTGATAAACTGTTCCATTTCACAATATTCATATATTTTGGTTACTTAGCTACTATACCAGACTTTTATAGACCTGGAATTTCTCGTCCCTAGTCATAACATTCATTAATTTCTGACGTAATCTGAGAGCAACAGATCTTATTTTCTATCAGAATCTATTGTTTCCCTCAGACTCTTCTATTTCCTAGAACAATCTTGATGAACCCATTTTCACAGGGATGAAACGGAGAAGAATATAACAAGTGTAATTTAACAAATTTAAGCTCTGTCATCGAGTGTATGTGACTGCGCCTATAGGATGGGCTAGTCTGATGAATGCAGAAGCTCCTTGGGGTCCTAACGCAGACTGCAGTATAATTTCGTGGAGTCAATCCTCACCGGAATATAAGAAGCTCATGTGGGACAAGGTGAAGTACGTGAGTGATGAAGTGAGTCACTCATTGGAAACCCATATGTTACCAAATCAGAAAAGCTTCATTGATCTCTTGGAGCACGATTCCATAAGCTCGGTAAGACAAATCATTTCAGGAAGTTTTAGTAGTGAAAAGGCAGAACTAGACTGATCATCTTGTTTTTGTTATTATTTCTAATAGAAAATATTGAAAACCAAGTGAGATAGAGTGATTTCGCTTCGATCCTTTCCCGTAGAGAATTTCAAGAGTTATAAATAGGGTCGGAGACTTCATTTAAAGTCGAGTTTCACTAAGCTGCTAGGCAACTAGGGTACTCGAATCAATAAATAGATTTGATAATTGAATGATATTTTAAATGTTGACAGCAAAGTAGAAGTAAAATTTGTGAGAGTTTTCGCGCATTTGAATTTTGAGGCGACCTTCGAACGGAACTCTTAGGGGATCTCTGAGCAAAGCTCTGAAAGGAACTCTGAGCGGAACTCGGGGTGGACTTTCAAACACTTGAAAACTCACAAGTGTCACTTTGACATTCCAAACTTCATTCAATCATCAAATTTATTTATTGATTCGAGTATCCTAGCTGCTTAGCAATTTAGTGAGACTCAAATTTAAATGAAGTCTCCAGCCCTAGTTATAAAGAAGGACTGAAATGAAATTGCACCATCTCGCCTAGTTCCCGAGATATTTGAAGAAAAATGACCAAAAAACGGATTCATTCTATTTTACCTCTTTGCAACAATATACTGTTGATTATGTGAATTAATTCATTGATTGTTCCATCATAGGATGATATTGGTAGTCCAATTGTTTGCAATGATCAAGTTATTGGGCTTGTTGTGAAAGGAGAACGACAAGATCAACCCAAAAAATCCGCAATTTTATTATTGATCTATAACTATCTACCATTCATCTGGGAAATTATGGCTGGTATATTTCAGTATTCTCCGCTAATTTCACTTCCAAAAAACATCATAACTTCATAATTATTCGTAAATTAATAATAATAAGCAAGTTATTTCCTTTTCTTCAGAAGGTCTATTCGATATTCACCCATGGAAATTTCCATACGTTGCATTAATTTGGACTCTTAGAGTTCCTCTTTGTGGAGGATTTATTGTGGATGAAACTCATATTGCGACTACAGGATTCTGTACACAAAAAATCAATGTGACTGACGGAAGTGTAACGGTTGGGTATACAACTATTGCGAAGAACGATCCTAATATCAACTGGTTATCAATTAAAAATATTGTAAAACATCCAAATTATCATGTGCCTTCTCAATACTGGCCAATAAGCAATTCCCCGAATGATATTGCTGTTATAACTGTAAACATATTACTTTTTTTAACTTTATTTAATTACGGCAGATGCTGATCAATGTTGAATCACTGTATTCCTCGTGTTTGTAGCTCACTGAACCTCTTGTATGGAGTTCAACAATTGCACCACTCATGATGGGACAATCAGATAATTTCGCCAGTGGACAACTTTGTCAAGTGTTACGTTGGGTGCCTACTCCAGTGCTTAATCGGCGGGGATGGCAACAGATTACATTGAAAAGGTCTCTAGTGGTGATATGGGATGAGAAACAATTGAAGTGCCTAATAGGAACACACGAAACGACTTCATTCTGGGGAAGAACTCCATACATTATGCCGATTGCAGAGCTGGTAAGATTCATGAACTTTCTTTTTTTACTTTCTCTGCTGCATTTAAATATATTTTCAGATCGATGGCGGAAATCCTATCATATGTGGAGATTATCCGATTGGGATGGTCCTCCAAGATAGGAAACCAAGGAAGTGGAATGGGCCTAAGTCAGCGAGATTTCACAAGATACGGTCATATATACCATTCATAAACAACGTCACAAGTAGAACCTAATTTTCCTGCTAATATGTTGTGTGATTTGTTAGTTAAATGGAAGCTGGATATCATTCTCATTTTTTTTCTTTTAATTTTTGTCTTTCAATAAATTGCATAGAATCTTAAATCCAGGCTGCTAAAAGATTTTTATGTTCTAGAAATTATGATATTTTTTTCAATTGAGTAAAAAATATCGAAAAATATTTTCATCAAGTGAAAACCGACAGTTCGGCTGCTCGGTTTGCGTAAGGTTCGCCGGATCTACCGGTTTAAGCAGCGTTGTGTCTGGTTACTACTTGAATGGGGTGAACATTTGCCGTACGTAATTCCGAACTACAAACTGAGCGGCAGGTGCGAGTGTAAGGAATCAGTGTGCCTTCTTCATCAGCGTGACAGAAAGGCTCTGTATAGTCGACCACCATTACCGACCAGGGTCTTCCATAGTTTCCCATGATTCACAGCGAATGTGGTGGAGAAATTTTGACGAAAATATAATGAAAGATCCGAGTAAAAATCACTGAACCTTTCGGAATCGTGGGACATTGCGTGACGTATACGAAATATTGAAAAATTAGGTGGCAATTTATCACAAGAGTTCACCAACAAATTACAGGAGGACATCAAAAATAGCACTGTTAGCGCGTTAAAAATTACCGAACCACGTTCGTCGAAATTTCGGTTGAATTCATGAATTCTTCATCTGTGCCTATTAGATTTTTAACGATTCTTATTATTTTTCTATTACCTAGCGAAAAGTCCCGCGTTTGATGGGGAAGTTTGGTACTTTTTGGTGAGAATTTCTCTCCGTATAGGGCAAATCGACCCAATGCTTCGTGATAGGGGAGGTAAATAGCAAGGCCGTTGGAGGGTATGATACCTCAATTGGTAGTATCAATGAACAACCAAATAGAAAAAGAAAAAAAAAAAATTTCTTCAAGTGACCGATTTTTTCTATAGAAAAAATATTTTTTGAACTTCAAATTTCCGTGGCTCAATATTTCGCAAGAATTTTCCATCTAAACTTGGAATTAACAATTTCCTGAAGTCGAAATTTCTATCTAAGCAATGAAACTGAAAAGTGATTATATTTCAATGAAAAAATATGTATTGTTTCCTTTCTTACAACAAAACATCGTTATTACTCTAAAGAATATCTCCTGATTTTTTCCTGCTCAAACCGCTCATCCAGAAATTCTGAAAAAATTCAGGGATAAGCTGGACTCAGTCCAACAATCCCCTGTTTTCTTCAGTGTACATTCCCAAAGATAATTACCACTAGAATATCAGCACCCTCACCAGAGTGCCTTAGTTGAATAAATAAAAAACCTATTTTCACAAATATATTTTACTTTCCAGTTTGTTGCAAAATAGAAAATAGAATTAATTTTTTGAAAAAAAAAATAATGTCATAGAATGGAAAAACGAAATATTTAATTTTGTTTTTTCAATTTTTTCGATGATTCCTCCATTGACTCCAACCAGAGCCGCAGATCAGGGTTCAATTCAGGTCGTTGTGCTCCAGGTTCGACCTTGGCAATGATCTCAGATACTGGAACCTTGAGACCAGTGACACTCTGCTTGCTCAATACAACTGCACGTATGAAATTGTCTGTTACACTGATAAATTCGTGTTCAAGATAGAAATTTTTGTCGTCCCAGTAAATGAGCTGAAAATCGAAAAAAAAATTTTCTGAAAATTATTGATAAAATAATTTATATTGAAAGTAGATCATTTCTTCCAGAATGAGGGCCTCCATAAAAAAAATTCGAAAAAACTCTTCAACAGTGAAACATTCTAGAGCATCTTCCCAATTGAAAAAAAAAGTCGTGGAGGCCTTCACTCCGAAAAAATTCGGTTCATTTTACTCCGATCTTCCCAATATTTCTCAGAATTTATCAGAATAAATTTTTTTAAATTATGTAAATTAGGAAATTCATTGAAGATGATGTGTCTCGAAAAATTTCTCAAAATCCACTCATTTCCAAAGAAATTCGCAAAATAATAAAAATTAAAAATGAATTGCAGAATCAAGATTAGTCAGAGGAAGGTCACTCCAAAATATCTTTCACTTCGAAATTGTATTTATTCCGTTATTCTACTGCGATAAAAAATAATTACCTTCGTAGTGACTTTGTATGGAGTGAAGATAGGAAGTGCTCGTCGATACCGTGTAGACGATGCCCCTTGTACAGCACCGCCTCCGCGTCTCGAAATTTCTGCATAAAGTCCTGATCGATCGTAATAATGAAAACGTGCAAAATCCAATTCCCTCAAGTATCTCGCATTATTCATGTGTTTCAAAAAAAGATCCACATCCTGTGTAGTGCAAATACCTAAATCAATAAATTATTATTTCATAATAAATTCATACTGCTTAATCAATTTATGAAAATTCAATAGTCACCGTAGATAGTTGTTGGTTCGAAAATTTTCTTTTTCTTTTGAAATATTCTTCCCCAGCCAATTGTAAAGGCAATTCTCAGAAAATAATTAACATCAAATAAAACATATAAAATTAATAATATAGTAAAAAGACAGACCATTTTTATTTAATTTAATAATTATTGTTTATTGTGTAAATGAAGATTATTTTGAAGTTATCGCAACCTCGTAGTACGACACACTGACCGTACGATATACCGTTTCACGTCTCGCAATTTTCTTTCCCCCCCACTTTTTAGATTATAAAATATGCGCTTGTACATTCTGCATTCGCTGTTCAAGAGCTGGATTTTACCGCGGAATAGTTGATCTTGTTCATTAAAAAAAGAATTTTGAGGGCTTACACCATTGTAAGAACCTTAAAAAAATGTTATTTGTATTTTTTTTTTGTGTAGAAAAAGAGGCAAGAAAAAATAAAATTTGAGGAGAGTGATCGAGTATATATTCGAGTTTTCAATGAAGAAAATTCATCAAAAAATTTGAAAAAATGACGACACCAGAGCCATTTTTGCGAGGCTCCTCGAATTTGAAACACTCTGCAGCACACAGTGTAACTGGTGTAAATTACAATAGAAACAAGAATTGGCTCAGTCTAAATGTACATATAGCTAAAGAAATCCGTGGAGGATTTCGAAAATATTCTTCTTTGTGTAATTGGTGAGAATTTGAACGGAAACGTTGGATTTTCAACAGAAAAATACGGCAATCTTTTATTAATAAAAATTGTGCAAATCAATTTCATGAAAATTCTCTACGTATTCCTATCCGGACTGTTGGTTTCAAGATACTGTGGAAAATTCAGATGAAATTACTGAAAATCATTGGAGTTATGCTGTATGCCAATTTGAAAAATTATGTTTCGAGAAAAACATGATCAGACCTTTTACTCATCATTTGCTATGCATATGGAGAAATGTCTGAAGAGACAAAATTTCATTAGAAAAAATGGGTACCAAGTGATAATTTTTCTTGTCCATATTCTGGAAGGTTCAAAGTAGTTTTTGAAACAAGAAAAACAAACAAATCGATTTTTCAAAAATTCTACAGTGGTGTAATCCCTCAAAGAAACATCAACTAAGAAAACTAATTATAATAATTTCATTATTTCATCACTGTTAATTCAAATAAATTTGTTGTTTATCCGAAACTCATGTAACTGAAAAAAATCATCGATTCAATTTCATGAAATAACGATTTTTTCAAATAAACTTGATATAATGAATTGAATTTGCCATTTAGTTTTTTCAAAGTAGAGATCAACAATACAAGTCATCGTGTGTCTATCCAGCGGGTCACAAACTCGATTCATAAAATATTCATTTGATTGCATGATGATGCTAAATCGATTCATTTGAGGGGATCATTGACACTGAATTATACAATATTAAAACATTTTAACATTAAATTCTATAATTAATTTACAATTATGACAATTTTATGTACAAAATAACTATGCCGTTCAAAAGGTACACGATTACACATAATTCGTAACATTGTTTGTGGATTTTATCAATTTTCAATTATTCGAAATTGTTAGAATAATTGCATACGATTAGTCGAAAACACGAACGATTGTTGTAAAATTACATTCCACAACGTAGTTAATATATGCTTTGACTCAAAAATAATAATAATATAATACATTAATCACAAAAATACTCTTTGCAAAAGTCGAATCCTGAGATGATATAACAAATATTAATTATTCGCGTTTATCGAAATTATGATGAAATTCATTTTTTGTCATTTGTTAACAATTTGTTGATACAACTGATACTGCATCTGGTCCTCTCAGTGTTGTAGATGAAATCTCATTACTCTCGAGCCATCTCGCAACTTCTGGCGGTATTTGCGGTCTCACGTGGGTCACCTTTAACGCAATAAAAAGAGATTTCAGATATGAAGTGGCAAAAAGGGGTGAATTTTCTTGTATGTTACTGAAAATCGCAAACATCTAACAATTCTCATAAAAAAAAAAATTTAACAAATAAATTATGAGAGACAAGGATGCACATGTGAAAAATTTAAAAAAACAATAAGTGCTATTTTTTTGTAGGATTTTTTTTTTATAATAATTAATTAAAAAAAAATACAGAGAATTATTTAGACTTAAAGAATTATTTAGTTAGACAATTATTTCAGTTGACAATTATTTCAGCAAAAAGGTATTATTTCAAAGAATCCTTGATTTTCAATAGATTCAGAGATTTTCATTCAAAAATCTAGTAGCGAATGAATGGAACTGGATGAATTAATTTTTTTACCTATTTTTTTATGTGAAATATCTTGGAAACCGATCGAGATAGAGCGATTATACCTGAATCTTTTTTTGTAGAAAAATTCAAGCATTGCACAAAAAGAAGAGATTAACATTGAGCTTCATCTCGCTCAATTATCGACAGATTCTTTAAAATGAGAAAAAAATTGAATGATCGAGTTCCACATGTTCGCTGTTTCACCTGTTTGCCTGTTCGCTACTGAATTTTCAAGCAAAATTAATTCATCTCATTTCACTGCATTACTATTGATTCAGGGAGAAAATAGGGGAGGAATTAAACATGAACATGCCTTAATTATTGATTTTGTAATTAAGAAGTACCTGTGTAGCTCCAACGTCCACTGTTCCGTTGATTTTAACTCCACGATCAAGTAGTGCAGCCATAACTGTTTCAGCATTACAGTCTAATAATCGTTGACGACAGATTGCTATTGCACGTACAAAATCATCACTTGGAGTGATGAACTTGTGTTCCATAAATATCGATTTTTCATCCCAATAAATAATCTGTAAATACGAAAAAAATCGTCAAAATTATTTGAAGAAATAATTTTTCTTTTTCGGTTAAAAAATAGTTATCATGAAATAATAACTAATATTAATAAAGTTCCAACTCTCAAGTCAATTACATTGATTTAATTTCATTGAAATGAATTATTTTCATAATTTTTCAATTTAAAAAAACAAGAGAAATTAATTTCTCTTCAATCAATGAATTTACAGTGATTTTATCATTCAGATTTCTTTTTGTTCTCACTTGAATGAAAAATAAATTTTGCTGATTTAATGAAATTCCACAGTATTACTGAGTCATGTTATAAAAAAATAATGCACAAATCGCACAATTCTAAAGGTAAACGTTAATTAAAGATATTCTCTCGTTGATAGAAAAAAAAGGAAAGAAAAAATACAAGTGCCAAGGACTTGATAGCTGCAGTATTAGAGAATAAAGAATAGAAAATTTACAAATGTATTAGTTGTGACGTTGATACTAAATTGAATCATAATGAGCGATTCATGCTAATCAATTGCGCACCGTATGTGTACACATCTTTACTTCTCCTTGAGGTATTACTTAAATACAGTGTGGATGACAGAGACAAACCCATGAAATCGGATAAAGAAAGGAAATACCACTATTTTAACGAGAAAATAGTCGGATATTTCTTCAAAGAGAGAAAAAAAAAAAAGATTCGGTGTACCCACGTATTTATCAGTTCCTGACAAACCTATAGCTCAAAGTTAATGACTCACTTAAACAATTGACATAACTGTTTCAACGAAAAGAAAAATTAATAATGAAAAACTCATGATGAAATGATAAAATTTGAAGAAATACAAAATTTACAGATAAATTGATTTAATTTTTTCACCAGTTTTTTTTTAATATCTCAGTAAATAATGGAGATACGCTCTTTTTACTTGAGTACGTTTTTGTAGAGAATTTCAAGAGCTACAAAAAAGGATTCGGGTAAAATCCATCTATCTCGCTTAGTTCCCGAGATATCTTTGAAAAACTGATGATGGAACAACTTTTTGCACAAAATTGAAATACAAATTTTTGAAAATTTGGGGAAATATATTTCGATATTTTCTTAATAATAATTAATTTGATCACCTTTGATTTGACCATGAAAATTGATAGAGGTTTCAAGTACCTCCTGTACCTAATTGTAGCTGCACCCTGAACAACACCCTTTCCTTGTGAACAAATTTCACGATAAAGGCTCGTGCGTTCGTAAAAATCAGCTCTGGCAAAGTCCAGCTCACGCAGGTATCTCGCATTATTCATGTGATAAAGAAGTGTGTCAACATCCGTTGTTGTACATAGACCTGAGGAACGAGAGAAACAAAAAAAAATAAGGTAACTCCATTAATAAATCAATGTTAACACATGCGAGAGCTCGAGCGAGTAGAGTACATAAGTCAAAGTCACAAAAATCGTATTTATTACGAAACTCTCGTTTCAAATCCCATTAGACTGGAAACTCTTAAACAAAGTATGCTATTGATTTTTTTTTTTTGCATTTCCAGTATCCGGAGACAGTTATGGAGGGGTCAAGGTTGTGCATCATGTCAGAAGACAATTCAATAATATAAGGATTCCAGATTTTGTATAAATTTAGCAATAAAATTAATGAAATTCGCCAGTTTCACAAATGGCAAGGTGAAAACTTTTAATAATTTAAATAAAATTTATTCGGATTTTTTTTTGAAATTTTTTTGAAATCTACGAGAGATAAAAGTTTTATAAAAGCTGCTATTTGTTGAAAAAAAAATAGTCCTGATAAAAAAAATTACGAAGTTTTCAGGCAAATTTATTCCATTTTTTCATCAATTTTCGTTGAATCTCTCGGAATTTGAGCGAGATAGGGTGATGCTCTAATCTTCTTTTGTAGAGAATTTCAAGCATGACAAAAGAAAGTTACAGTGGAATGGCTCTATCTCACTTAGTTTCCGAGATATGTAAAATTGATGATGAAATCAGTAGTCAAGAGATGAAATAAGAAAAATCGACTTATTTTTGTGATTATTTTCAGTGCAATATTTGGGAAACTAAGCGAGATATCATTATCATCGATTTTTTCTTTTTGTAGAGACTTTCAAGAACTACAAAAAAAGTATCAGAATAAAATTGCCCTATCTCGTTGAGTTTCCAAGATATTCTCCAGAAAAAAGAGACGACAACAAGATAGAATTTTTCTCCTCTACTTTTTTGCTAATGAAGTAAGATATAATGATGAAACTACCATGAATCTGAAATTCTTTTGATTTTCTTAAACAATGAATTGCAAAAAAAATAGTTAAAAAATTTTGCATTTATAATTCCCCGAACTTTTTCCATGTGTATATCTTTAATTTTTTCAAAAATATTTCATTTATTACGGAAAAAAAATAGAAATTGTCCACTTGATATATCTGCTATTTTCATTATCAGAATAAAATCGATTTCTCATAAAACTTCATAGTCGTCCCAAAATAGGTACTAGCAAGGTTTTTTTTTCGAAACTTTATGTCCAACGGATTTCGAAAAATTTCCCCAATGACTAAAGAGCTTGATTGATTTATTGAAAGAAAAAAAATGAAAAATATTTACCATAGATTGTAGTTTCATCGAGGATGTGAACGGGTTTTTTGCAGAATCTCGCCAATAAAACCGTGAAAAACATTCTCAAAAAATAGTGCACTTCAACGAGTGTATAAAGAAGCACTACAGCCGCCAAAGCACCAGCTAGTAACCAGCAGGCTAACATAATGATTTTCCAATTTATTTTCAAATTTTTCGAAAAAAAAAAAAATTTCTCTCCCCTGAAATTCGCTGTTTCTTTCGTTACACTATATCTGTATCGAGTAAATTATTTCCACGGATGAGGCACTGGTTCAGATGAAAGAGCCGTATTATTGATTCACTCTTTAGGCGAGAAGTTTCTTGTGATTTTTCACTTGATGATACCGGCATTTTTGACGTCTGATTGATTAGAAAAAAAAAGAATCCTTTTTTTTTCCTTGAAATTTATAAATCCTTTTGTGATAAAAGTGCATTAATAATTTTCTGATCCTCCATAATTTCAGGTAAATTATTGAATCAATGAAACGGATAATCAATTACGTATAATTCAGATTAATCGAAAAAAAAAAAATACGATGTAATCGAAACTGTTTCTTTAACGATACCTTGCAGAAAGGTGAAAGTGACCGGGCAACAAATTCACGTGCACGTACCAAAACGCATTGCGTTCTGACCCAAAGCCAAATATCTCACCAATGTTTATCCTCTTCATTCTCAAAATTTCCTCATAGATCCTCTAATTTCTTCATTCACAAGAAAGTAACAAAATTCAAAAAAGCTCTCCAACTTGAGCGTTTTTTTTTAAGATATTTTTTACACAACTGCATTAAACTTTGTTTTTGAGATCCAATAAAAACGAGGAAATGTCAAATCACTTCACAGGGACACCTACATTTTTCAGGGACTACAAGCTGATCACCATATAGAAGTTGATGATTTCAGCGATCTTAATATTCTAAAAATATAAAAAAATTTTAAAGACAAAATTTGAAAAAAAAAAATTAATTTTATTACTATGAACTTTCGCGTAGAAATTTTGGATAGATGGTGAGATCTTGGATTATTGGAATTTTATTTAAATTATTTGCGAAATTTTCCACTGACATCCAGCCAGATGACCGACATTCACTGGACTGAGCTGACTGTGTGAAATAACGAGACGCAAAGAACTCTTTAGCTAACTCTTTAGTTGTTGGGCGTCGCGACGGAGATAAGTAATCGCGACGTCCTCGGACCTGCGCGCACACTGTCCGGGTTCAATAGGACTCGTACCAAGTTGATACATACAGGTGAATATGGAGAAATCATGAAGAGAGGGGATGATGCATGATGCAGCAGAGGCGTCAGGCTAAATTAATTATGTTATTTCATTTAATTAATTTATTTTTCTTCTTCACGTGTCATTTAAAAAATTTCCGCTTCAGGTTCTTAAAGGCTGATAGCATTAAAAAATTTCATGGATCATGTTGCCGGATATTTTTTGTTGCTCGTTTCAGTTATTTACTTCTTGTTTGGTTGGACACGTTTTGAGTGATTGATTGGAGGTGATAAGGCACAGCATGAATTTTTTATTACTCGGTAATTGACGGGTACAAGGAGTCGTGGAATTTGAAATTTACACTGTTGGCTGTAAAAAAATTAATCAGTGGAGAATTTTTTTCATTGTGATATTGAATTTTGCGGATCTTTAAGATAATCGCGGTTTTTTAGAGGCGGAAAAAATTGAGTGGAAAAAGGGAATCAATAGATTTTGCGCAGATAGGCTTTAGAATGATGAAATAAGTGGAAAAGGTTTAATTATTAGTTATTTCTGTGAGGAGGGAATTGTTTCAGACCATTACGGACTCTTCAGGATGAACCAGAAGCGAACGAATTGCCTGTCTAATCGATGAACATGATCTATTACTTTTATTGGAAACTAAATTCCGAAGTTTTCAGACAAATGCATGATCTTTGCATCATTTTCATCATTTCATTAGTAATTTCGAGATATCTTGGAAATCAAGCGAGATCGGGTGATTTTGTCCTAATGCCTTTTCATAGAAAATTTCGAGACGTAAAAAAAGGAATTAGGGTAGAATCCCTCCACCTCACTCAGTTTTCAAGATATTCGCAAAAAACTGATGGAATAGAATTGATTTGTCTGGAAATTTTCATAGTCCTAGATTCTGAGAATGCGGATTTCCCGAGCACTGCAATAGAATCGATAAAATTTGAATAATCCTTCGACTTTTTAAAGAATGGAAGAATGAAAAAAATTCCGTCGGTGAAAGATAGAATTAGTAAAACATTGAATTTACTCAGAATTCATAAAAAATGACAATTGATCATCCGGAAAATATAAAAAAAATGATAATAGTTTCTTCAATTTTTTTTTCTCCCTAATGATACCGAGAACGTCTTTAATTATTACGCAAAAAATATGTTTTATAAAAGCCGTGTTAGTGTCATTGAATCAAGATAGATATATGTTATTGTTTATTTTTTTGAAAAATATTTATTAGTATTTTGTCATTGAAATATAAAGTGTATGGAAATATTTTGAAATTATGATGTTAAGTAGATTTTAAGATTTCTTGTTTTTTTTTCTTTTTCTTTTAATGAAATAGACACTCACTTGGAGAAAAGATGACTGTAGTGGATGGTAATCACCTGCGATAAGCAATTTCTAATGTCTCTTCTTTCTTGTCTTATTCGCTTGAGTGACTATCCATCCAAGGAGAGCATAATTGATGCTACGAGGACAATCGTTAAGCGTTAAAAAAGTCCATGGTAAAAATCTCGTCATCTGGCTTGTAGGGCGTTAATGGCACATCGTAGGGCATTGGGAATGGTGGTGTACCAGAATCATCAGGTTGATTTATTGGAAATGTCGATGAATTGATCTAAAATCAATTAAAATAATGAAATATAGTACTTCTGGTTAATCGAAAAACTTAGAGACATTTCAGAAATATCAATTACAAATCAGTAGTTAATAGGTAGCGAATATCTCGGGAAATAAGCGAGTAAAGGCGATTTTTCCGAGATATTTTCGATGACAAAAAAAGATGATGACGAATAGATTTATTCTTTTTTACAGAGAATGTGAAACTCTTAGACAAATTGATAGCCTGTTTGTTACCCGTTTGTTTTTTAATATCTCGGAGTCTAAGCGGGATAGAGCGATTTTGTGCCAGAAAAATTTTCTAAAGATTTCAAGAGCTGCAAAGAAAAGATTAGAGCAAAATCGTTCTATCTCGCTTAGTTTCCGACATGTTCTTTCATTCATTTCTCTGGAAAACTTTATAGTCGTGTTTCCCTTTTTCACTACTGAGATGAATAAATGAGACTTTTTTTCTTTTTAGTTTATTATAGAGATGTGAGAATTTTCCATACCAGAAATTGCGGGAAGAAGACAACACCAGCTTCATAACTCAAAATCGTGTTAGTATTCTTTCCATAGCCCCAGGCTGCTTTACTCAAATTAGCACTAGTAATTACCACCCATGGAATTTTTTTGAAATCTGGGGATATCCTTGTATATGATTTAACATGTGGCATTGCACGATCTCGATTTTTAGAACTGGACTTCCATTCACTGGAAAAAAAAAAACGATATTAAATTTCAACTTAAGAAACAAATATTAGGGAAGACTTGAGTAAAATGGACTTGTAGAACAAAAGTATCCGCAATTTTTTTTTAAAGTGAAGACCTCTACCAAAAAATTGAAAAAATTCACCAACAATTCAAACATGCTCGAGAATTTTCTCGAATTTCTCCGATTCTTCCCATGCATTTTTTCGCTCCAAAAAAAAATTTTGAATCATTCCGACTCAGAGATGCATTTCCCCCAAAATTTTAAGTAGAGAACCACAACACTTACTGACAATAATTAGTGAACCACTTTTGTTTAGCATGTAGTTGACTGCTATAAGGAAGACAGCAGCTTGCATCTCTCATATCAAATGAATTTTTGAAATTATTAATTGTAGGATAAATAAATTGAAATTTAGGCGCAGACTTGAGTCCTTTTTTCTTCTCATTCGACAACGTAGGTACAACTTCTTTTCCCAACCAAGCATCAAAATTTGCCCCAAGGCTGCCTATACTCGAGCTTTGTGCAACAACTGGCCACTTGGAGCCATCAGCAGGCAGTTGCGCATGCTGTGACAACAAAACTCCTAATCTTCTCAGGCCCCAGCGATCCCTGTCACCGTCCTTATGATTACCAGGTACAGAAGCAACAAAAAAAACGTCGACCGATGAAAAATCCATTCTCTCAAGAATCTCAATCCAGTGCTGTGCTCTTGTTCCATAATTCTTTAAATAACTCAAAAAATCATCTTTAAAACCAGTTTGTGACTCTCCCTCAATTTTATCAGCATTGTCCGGCAATTTTGGAAGATACGGAGATATCCAAAGTGCTTGTGTCCTATTCTCCCAATCGTCTGCATACAAATTTGCAGTTGATACAACAATTCTAACTCCACCATTGTATTTAATCACAGATATTTTTGAATGATGTGTACCATATCGCGTTGGTGGCTGAATTTGCACCACTTTTATGTCATCTGGTAGTGATTCACTATCACATCTTTCACCAAGGAGTATAAGCATTTTTGCTGATTGACAGGCAAGTAAATACTGCAGACACAACCATCCAACGTCAACCATAAAATTAATGTGAAGACTTTCCTCAATTTCACCGAGACTTGTATCAAGAATCTCTGGAAATGTTATTGAGTAATTTTGACTCCATGTTTCAACGCTATTTTGAACAGCTGTTAAAAAAACATAGTAGGGTGATGATAGTACGTATTTCATGTCAAATTCACCTCTTGATCCAGTGTGTGGAACTTTTTGTCCTGATCTCATCATTTTCATAAGAGCTGTTTTTCGCAATTCCTCGCGGGACTGTTGTGTGTTGCATGCGTGGAATTGTTCGAAAATTGAAGTAGCTCCGAATTTAGAGGATTCACTGGCAGTTGAGGAAGGTTGTGAAAGACCCATTGGTAAAGGTGATTGAGATCCTGATGGATTTTTGTCTTTTACAGAATCTTGACTCTTTACTGGTGAAATTGATCCTGAATCTGCATATTTTACTGGTTCTTTGGCTCTGTATGGAGACTCTGGTAGTTGATACTCTTTGTTTTTCTTTGACACTGGAGACTCCAATAGGTCTGGCATACTCCTCTTTACTGGTGCTACTTGGGTATTTGAAAGCGATGACATTCCTCTTTCTTTTCTCAAGACCATCTGCAGAACCTTCAATTGATCCATTAGTTGGGATCTGTCGGTACTGATGAAATTCAAAATTTGTGGGAGAATTATGGTATCATCAAGCTGATCTTCAAGAAGTGCTTCCACTGAAAATTCAATATTCAAAGTTATTAAGGGATTTTTTTGATAATAATTCTTGGTATTTAAAAGTAAAGGTAATTGATTTCTCTAGCTTACAATGTGGATGTGACATTTCACTGAAATGCACAGGATTTTTTCTGTAACATTTTTCACCAAATGGGCAAGTTTCTTTGGTAGGTTGACTGGTGACAGATGACTGACTGAGACTTTTACCTATTAGTAAAAACATAGTAAGTATGGTAATAAGAGATCATGAAGTATGTTTGTAAAATTGTGAGGTTATTAAAAGATATTAACCATTTTCTCGAGGATCCATTTTCTGTGATTTTTATATTTAACTACTTTGATATGAGACTTTTTTTTTGTATTTGATGTTTTTTTTTAAATTTCATCACATCTAACTGAAGAGAGGAAAAATATTTGCCGGAGACGTGAATCCCCGTTTTGGGGATGTAAATAAGTCGCTGACCTCGAAGATCATGCGGACAAGCCTTAATTTATTAAACGTAGCCAAAGTGTCGCTGAAATGAAATGCGGCATTATGATTTTTAAATTTGAAAATGAATTAGGGGAGAAGAGGGTCAATTGAAACCGAAAATTCTTAAACAATTTTTTTAGGATACAAGGAAGTCTGGAAATAACTATAACAAAAATTGATGAATTTCGCTCTACGTAGATCACGAATTAGAAATAAATTTTTATCTTTCGAAAAATAAAAAATGAAATCATCATACGATATGAGAAATATTCTCATAAATTTTCATTATCGAAAAAAATACATTTCAATGACTCAATATGTGGATAATGGCACATACCCCCAAGTGTGGGTCTAGCCAATAAGGAAACAAAAAATATGCGGATATGTTTGAGATCATTCGGATCATCTAATCATTTCCAATAGAAAATGAAAAACTCCAAATTTTATTTTTGAAAATTGAGCAATTTTTTAAAAATTAAATTATACCTTTTTAGAATCAATAATCTTCTGAGTTTCCAATAAGTCCTAAGGTTGATTTTATTGGACAATTCGAATGCTCAATTTTCCGATCACCGTATGAACAGTAATGCGAAATATCTACGAAAGCTAAAAAATTCAAAAAGAACAAAAAAAAAGCTATCAGCTTCCTCCACGTGGCTCACGAGTTAGAAATAAATTCTCACCTTCCAATGTAGAGATAAAAATTTTGAGTCATGTGAAAAATATCCTCATGATTTTTCATTATTATTGAACAAAAAAATGAATTGCAATTCTTCAACACATGCAAATATTCGAAATTATTTGCGGCAGATAATTTTTAGTATAGAACGAAATATTCAAAATTCAGATGTTTTAAGGATTATAGATAAGATTTTTTTTCAATTCCAATGTTCTAAAATTAGTGAACATTCTTGAGCCTATTATGTCCAGAGCCTTAAGGTCCGCTGTGAAATTAGTTTTTAGCATCTCCTGTAGAATTATCATTTGACGTTTCAACTTTTTAATGATTCATAGTTCACGTTATGAAGATCAGTTATTCGATCATATAATTTTCAAAAATGGATCATTTTCTCCCGAAATTACATAGATTAAGCGCGAATGATTCCACCTTCCCTTCGAAATCGCTCCCAAGTCAAAATAGAATTGGCAATATCCACGGCGAGCGAGCTTCATAATATAAAACATTGAAACTAAAATAAGTCCGTTTCACCTCTTTTTTACCTCAGTTGTCCCTACGTCTCTTTGAAATTACGAGCTTTTCAAGAATATAAGCAAATTGAAGAAAAAAAAACTGAAAGGCGTATGTGCTAAACATTCGCTCGCCCCATGCTATACATAAACAACAGTGACTTTTTGTTAACTATATTCAGCTAATATTTCATTATAGAAAAGCAATTGAAAGCGCCTGTATCAGGACTTCTTTCTTTCGAAAACCAACTTTCGAGCAATCAGTTCCAATCATTGATTGATCGATGAGATATCTCGCATCAAATTCGAGATATCGTCTATCACTCGATAGTTCTGTTTCATCAGTTTTAGTTTCAGGGAAAAAAGCAATATCACTGCAAGTTCCGCTCGATTATTTTCAAATATCGATTAATTGAAGTGATATTTCGTATGGAATTAAAGCTTTGATGACATAAGAAAAAATAATATCACATCAACTTCCCAATGTGATATTTCGCATTCTTTTCGAGATTTGATAAAATAATGAGATACAATGACACATCAACTTTCAATCGATCAATTTCAAACTTCCAATAAATCGATACCATTTCTCGCATTAAATTTGAGATATCATATATCATTTGATAGTTTCGTTCTACCTGTTTCAGTTTAGAGGAATATAAGATAAACTTCTTGATCGATCATTTTCGAATATCCATTAACCAACACGATATCTCGCATTGAATTCACATATCATTCGATTTCAGCTCCGTTTCACCTGTTCTAGTTTGGTAAACGTCCTAGTTTAATTTAGGTCCTTCGAAAATTGAGTATTCGAAAATTCAATTCGAAATTCGAGTGTTCAAAAATTCGATCCTAAATTCGAATATTCGATTCGAAATGAATCGAGGAACATTAGATACGATCTGCCGAACGAATTTGAATCATTCAATGACTGAGTAAAAATGAGAACTTTGAATTAGGGGTGAGCGAATACCTCTGGACTCGAATCGAATAGTAAAATTCGATTCGATTATCAACTCGAATAATCCGATTTGAAAATCTAACATTTTATTTTCGAATCGAGTATTCGAAAATCTAATTATGCAAGTCGGAAATCCAATCGAAATTTACTATTCGATTCGATTCGAGAGGTGTTTGCTCACTCCTAATTTAGAAAACGAATTTTCGAATTTAGAATCGAATTTCGGATCAAACTTGGGAATATTCGATCTTTGAATCGATTATTTGAATTTAGAATCAACCCTGGTGGACCCCTTGATTACCCATATCGATATGTTTATTCAATCGGTCAATAGCCGATACAAATTCTGAGAAAGGAAGTAAATTGACTTGGACAGGTGATGAAATCGAGTCAATCATTTTTGGGTTTCACAAGATTTTATTAGAATCAGTATCGACCATTGGCTGATGAAAGATCGACTGAGTGGACCTAACGATATTGGTACACGACCAACGATCAATAGCCCAACAACAAGTCCGTTAGGGGAATTTTCGAATTAAAAATCAGATTTCTAATAGAATATTTGAATTTCGAATATGAATATTCGAATTTCGAATCGACTATCCAAATTCGATTCGCTTCGAATTATTCGCTCACCCCAAGAATATTTATAATATGGCACAACAAATTTATTTCCGCCTTTCGAAGGTGAAGCTTTATTTCTCATTCGTGATCGACGTGGAACGACTCACGAGGTTTCTTTTATGGTTATTTTAGAATTTCCTAGAGTACAAATTCATTCGGTTTTTATAAATTTATTCGCAATTGTCAATCAACGTAGGTAATGAAATATAAATTGAATAAGCTCAATCATGCATTGGGAATCCTCGAGTGCAAATGATGCAGTCAACACAGAAATATTTTCAATTTTTCCTAAAATTCTCATGTTACCTCAGTTTCTTGCAAGTATATTCATTTAATCACCTAGTCTTCAAAATTACTCATTAAAGATAGACCAATTTGTACACGAGGATCGAATGCATCTGTAATAGCTTCCAAAAAATGTTCACTAAATAAAATCAAGAATCGGCTCCACGTGGCTCACGAATTAGAAATGAATTTTCAACCAATTTTCGACGCAAAAAAAAATTATGATGCCATATCAGAAATATTTTTATGATTTTTCATGACTTATGTGTGAAAAATTCATAAAAATTGCTTAATACATAAACTCTCTATCAATACGGAACAAAGTATTCAGAATTCTTTTTTTTTCTTCTTTCGAAAATTCGATTTTTTCAATTTGAATTTTTCAAAATCAATAATTATTCCTGAGTTCATAAGCTTGAGAGTGTAAAACTAATTTTTATGTGTAATTATTGAGAGGTTTACTTTTTTTTATCATGTTATATTGAGAAGAAATTATTCTAAATTTACCTAATCAAATTTGATTCAAATCGAATGTAAGCCCTACAGAAAAACCTGAATATATTTAAAACGTGGATGATCAACCACTTGTATCTCTCTATATTGATAATTTTACAGAAATCGTGTGACAACTATTACACGTGTCAGTCTGAAAATCATAAACTTCATTTTTTACTTCCTTCAAAGATATCCAATGGCTTCGATTTTATTACAATATTTTTTTTCTTATAAATACACGACATGTCAAATCGCTTACACAATTTTTTAGAATTCTTTTCAATCTCTTCAAATTTTGTGGAGGAATAATGCATTTCTCTATTAGTTTGTGGATAATATTCCAGGTCATTCCTTATATATTTGCGTGTACTGGGAGAGGATCGAAGTCATGTACAGAACCGACTGCAGCTCCGGCCAGCTGGAGTAACAACGATGGGTTGGCTATCATACAGGTGTGGAAAGCCGACGATACTGATGCAGGTTCATATTTTTCTTTATGGTGGTATTATCCACAACATAAAGGCAATACTCAGCTGGACACAACGTACATTTTGAATGGAGAAGAATATAAGCGGCAGTACACCATAAAAACAACAACTCCACCTGGACCTGATTCTAACAAGTTGGGGATGAACTGCACCTACAGACTGGGTAATTTTGTGCTTAATATTTCATCTAGATAAGTCCCGGAAAACGGAAAGCTTATCATGCACGAAATTCATCAAAATTAAGTGAATCACATGCATTCAGTTATAGGAAGTTATAGTGTAGATTTTTATACTGACGGTCAGTTGGGATTCAGAGTTCCTCCCGTTCAGAACAAACTCCAATGGATGTATGATAGAAAAACGCAATTGGAAGAAATGACTTTGGCAGAATTGGTGATTCCAGGAACTCATGAATCAGCAGCATATCCATCTTCAATTCAGGATTGCTTGGGAGCTTGTTTAGGAGTGCCAAGTGCTAGTGGACCGAGAACATATCGTCAGGTTTGATTCACGTCTATAATTAATCTGAATCCTGAAGGAGAAATTTCATTACTCATATCTCGAACATGAATAGAATCCCAAATATACACGGAAAAGTTGATTTTTTCGAATTTTGTGAAGGGATTAAAGCCCTGATCTTCGAAAAATGAATTTTTACGGGAGTTGAATTTCTCACTATAATATGTTTCCTAACGGAAATCTCCTCAACTTTTTGACGAGATGATTGACAAAAATTCTATCTGAACACTGACTGGTCCCATATGAAGGATTCCCCTGGTTCCACCGTATTTGGTTTCTTATAATCATTTGAGTGAGCGTGAAACTCGGAAAAAATCGACGTAAACTGAGAGAAAAAGTATATTTTATTGAGAAATAAAAAAATTTGAAATTTCCAATATCACGTGAACTTTAAATTGAATATAAAAATCATTACACTGAGGGAAAAATACTTTTTTCCTACAATTGAATTTCTTAAAACTGAGAAGAGTCAATAATTATTAATTTTTCGAAATTAGTAGATTGGAATTATTTCATTTTTATTAGTTATTTAGAACGAATTGAAGATTTCTCAAATTGATCATTTTATTGCTTGTTCCAACAATAAATATACTCTTTTCAAAGAGAAATTTTTACGTCAATCAATTAATTGATCAAAAAATTCATTTTTTTTCTTCAATTCAAAGACAAATTTTCTCAATAAAATCACTTTTTTCTCTCAGTGTGGTTTATTGAAATGGTTAACAGACTATTATATTTTTCAAATCACATATTCTCACACATCTAAATTTGTGACTCCACCTTCCCCTATAAAATCAGACTATTCTCCGTGAAATACAGAGAATATGATTGATTGTTACAGGATAAATCCATTATAACTCAACTCAGGGATGGTATAAGATACATTGAGTTGCAGCCAGCTAATGTTGGTACGAAAAAAAATCCAAAATATGTGGTTAAGCATGAATCTCAGCCCATGTTATTGATGGATGAAGTAGCAAGACAAATCAACGATTTCATCGCATGTTCAGAAGATGTCGTAATCGTATCATTCACCGGTTGCTTTGATGGTAAATAACATAAATTTTCAATGGTCAATTTCAGGATAATTTCCTTCTACTGAGTTCAGTTATGCGATTATGAGCTTTCATATAATTCAACGGGTATACTCACATCAGATATCAACCTCATAAATCTGATAATAAATGATACACATTTAATATTGCATTGATGTCAATGGATGATATAATATGTCTGGGTGATCCTAAACCGTGAATAATTGAATTCAGTACAAATAAAAGTATCCCAAAAATTTCCTTCTCGATCATGCGAAATTCAAGTCTCATGCTGAATTTTAATACAAACTTCATTCAAATATTAAGGAATTCAAACTGGAAGTGAGCACAGCCACTTCATCACTTATTTGAAGAGACAATTCAGAAAAGATGCATATCATCGCACTAGTAAAGTACCCAAGCTGAAAGACTTCTGGCGCAAAAAGAAGACGCTCTTTTTGATTTACGACAATGAGAACTACAGACGTAGCTCTATATTATGGCCAGGAATTCCAAGAACTTTGAAAGATGTTGGAGCTTCTGTGAATACAGACACTTCTATCTCATTAACTCCTTGTGGTACAGCACAATCCAGGTGAGATGCAATTTGTTTTTCATTCAGTATTGAGAAGAGCTCATTAAGATATTTTACGAAAGAGTTGGGGAAAACAAGTAATATTATTTCGATGAGAAGAATAAATTTCTATCCACGAAAACTGCTCTGATCGAATTAGACGAGATAGGATCTAATTGGATCTGTTCAAATCTAATGAGATGTGAGCATTTTCTTTCGAGTAACAATAATTGTTTTTCTGCAGGAGCAAAATTGATATTTAATTTTTTTTGACAGCTAGATTAAACCCAAATCTCTCACATAAAACTTACAAAATTACTACATTAGAATTTTGACGCGCAATAAATTCTCTAAGTTTATAAAGATCAAAGATTACGCAAAAAAAACATCAAAATCAGTTTCACCATTTCGAGAAATTCCAAATTCACGTTTTTGGGTCATTTTTCGATGTTTTCACATGTTTCCACATTTTCCCAAATTTTCCTCCAACGGAATAGAATTTTATACGATTTCATTGAGCTGTATGCTATTCTCTGCAGAAGAGTATCTTACTTAATTATTTAATTTGCATTTTTCAGTGAACGGGGACTTAATGTTATCATTCCTTTCATGACTGGTGAAACCACCAATGGTCTTGACGCCAGCGACGACCCACGTACCATGGCCAACGACGTGTTCGAGAAAACTTTCAACTGGGCTACTGGACCAGGGCGTTCTTCTGTCAATATACTTGCCGTTGATTACTATCAAGTAACGGGAGTGGTGGATCTTGCTATTCAATTGAATGCACTGCGCGGTAGACATCCCTCCTGTATTGGACGCAGGCGTTAAAAAGCAAAAGCTCATAACAAAAGATCCTAAGTCTCATTATCCGTGGCAAATTATTCATATTGAAATATCTGTGACTGAGTTATCTGCCGCCCGAATTATCTGCGGAGTGAATTATTCTAGACTTATTCATAAAAATTACTGTAATTGAAAGTTTCAATAACGACTGTAATTATTGTGCGTCAGTTTTACATGATTCGAAATATCTTTTCATGTCCTCTTTATGTCTACTCATCTAGCTACAATATTTATTTCCACATTTATCCTATCTTATTCTGTATGGTAAGAAACATGTATGGAAAATGCCTCAAAAAATTGTAAATTCGCAATCTGGGGAATCGGTATGAATATGTATAAATTAAAGAAAATGAAAAATTTATCTCTATTTTGATCTGCGCATAA